>JAQAHW010000055.1:1220000-2420000 GCA_027580185.1 Tuta absoluta | reverse complement strand
AGCAAAGACTTCAAGGACTACTGCGAATCGGTAAATATCAAGCTTCACTTAATTGCGACGGGCAGCTCGCGAGCCAACGGGCAGGTCGAGCGGATTATGGGCACCCTTAAAAATATGCTCACTGCCGCTGAGACAAGCAACCGTTCGTGGCAGGACGCTCTACCCGACGTACAGCTGGCCCTCAATTGCACCCAAAACCGAGTAACAAAGGCTAGTCCATTGGAGCTGCTCGTAGGTAAAGTCGCTAGGCCTCTACAGGTCCTCCTTGCTGACGACAAAGAACCAGAAGTTGACATCGAGGAAGTAAGACAGGACGCAGTTCAGAACATGGCAAGTGTATCGGAGTATGATAAAGCTCGTTTTGACAACACAAAGGCAAAGGTAAAACCTTTTCAGATTGGAGATTACGTTCTTCTTCAAAATGAAGAACGTAATCAAACCAAGCTCGACCCCAAATACAAGGGTCCATTCAGGGTTGCTGAAGTATTGGATGGTGATCGCTATGTTTTAAAATCCTTAACTTCTAACCGATCGTACAAGTATGCCCACGACCGACTACGTAAGATGCCCGAAAGTGTAACACCCTGTGTCATCGATGATAGCGACTCTGATTCTGATCATTAAATTTGTGACTGCCGAACATCACTTTCGATGCCTGAAAAAAAATCTTATCCTACGTCGCGGATTGTTTTTTTTGTAATACAGTCTATCAAATTGATCTAGTGAGCTGTCTTGAGACCTATCAGATACCGGATGCAGGCTGTCTTCAGGTCGGATCAGGCACCCAATGGGATTGCCTTGTGATCTATCAGACGCTGGATGCAGGTTATCTTGAGGTCTATCAGACGCTAGATAGTGGTTGTCTTGAGGTCTATCTGACGCCGCATACATGTTGTCCTGAGATCTATCTGACGCCAAGCGGCGGCTAAATATGGGTCTATCGGACGCTGCGTGCAGGTTGTCATGAGATCTATCAGACGCCCTACAGAGGTTGTCTTGAAGTCTATCAGATACCAGATTAGGGTTGACTGAGGCCTATCAGACGCTAGATTATGGTTGTCTTGAGGTTATTCAGTAACCGGACTAAGGTTATCTTGAGACTTATCAGACGCCAGTGATCAAAGAAACACCAAGATGATTGGCCGGATCATGGAAGCTGTGGTTAACAAGTGCTGTTCGACAGGAAAATTAATCTTGTAAGAAGCTCATGTTGTAAAAAAATAAAAAAAAATTGTTTACCCTGTTTTAAGACTTTATTTTTTGATGGTTACGATAAAAAAAATGGTTTCTTAGAAAGGTCAGGTTGACCGAGCGTTTTCGTTCACCATACTTTGGGTCATTTTTCTCCTTTTGCAGATTCCTCACACGAGGACGTGTGAGATGTCAAGATGGCCGTGTCGGAGTGCGAGCACCGTAGCGCCACTCTAAACAACTGTCAGAAGATTCTTTTAATTTTATTTTCTCAAGCTGTCAATCTTAGCACAGACTATAAAATCATTTTTAAGTTTCGTTTAGAAATTTTGAAACGTCAAGCAGGAAGCTTGGGTAAGGTCTTTACGAGGCTGGCAACACTGTCACAATCGCGGTTGTGTAGTAAAATGATGGTCCATCGTTGACCTAGTTGGAAGATTGGAGGGAGTGAACGAATGAACGGAAGCAAATATGCGATCTTCATGGATCGATCCGTTTTGCATTCATTCTTGCTTTGGCCGTGCGGTCGTACACTTGTGTCTCCAGCCTCGTGACTGAACTTGCCGCGTTTCTAGGAAATCTATTTTCATCCACGCCTTATCGCGATAATTGCTGAAAATTGTAATTGATTTTGCTAATTACACACGTAATCATCAAGAAGACGCTTTTATTTCGAATCTACGACCATGATTGAAGGAGATCCACCTCACGATTCGACATTATTATTATTATTTGAGGGTCATTCAGATTTTGTATCACCATAGTGACAGGTTGCCAGCACATCGCTTAAAATTACAATACACATGTAGCCCTCGAGCCTTTTAATCGCTTCTTACGATTCCCATGAAAAAGAAATGTGGTGTTGCTATTTTCAGCTGGTATCACACGGCATTTCTTAGAATCGTACTGTTATTTTTAGAGTATGTTCTTCGATAACTGAGACAAAAAAAAATGTGCAGTGAATTTACTCACTAACCTTTAAAGACTCTCACTGAATACCTGAAAACCTATAACAACTAAGTTGCACGAGCTTGGTTTGATCTTGACTGCAAGGTGACCGAAATTTGCTGGTAATGTTTTATTTAGCGGTTCTCTCACTTGTCTTCCGTCGCTGCGTATTTGGTAGGTGGTTCAGCCTACAATGTTCTAACCAGACGGGGAACAAAATTCAGTGAAAAATATCAACTTTGTGAGTGCCCCACTGAGAATCGAACCCGGAACCTTTGTGTCGCAGGCAGTCGCACTACCACTGCACCACATCGGCCTTCCCTTATGAATAATTTATGAGCGCTGCATTGAGATCAACGATAGTTTTTCCCCCATCAACATGTGTGTCAAACGGCAAACATGCGTGACTAGGCGATTCTTCAACTTGTCGTTCGTCGTTGCGTATTTTGACGCACCGTAACGCAGACGAAAAGAAAATGCAGATTCCGATCTTATTTCCATGCAAAGACTCGTCTGTCAAACGCACCGCACGACGTTACGCACCGTAGCCGTATTTGTATGGGATTAATTTGAGAATTCGTCAAATGACTTGACAGACGCAAACGCTACGTACCGTAACCCACCGTAAACGCGCCGTAGCCGTATTTGTATGAGAATTTGAGTGGAATTCGCAATTTCCTTTCGTCTGACAAACGCATGCGTTACGATGCGGAACAAATACGCAGCGACAGACGACAAGTGAGAGAACCGCTAAATAAAACATACATACATATATCACGCCTTTATCCCTTGCGGGGTAGGCAGAGCGTAAACGGCCGCAGAAAAAGGACATTTACGCCACGTCTGACAAAAATTTGAGGGTAATTCGGAAAATTGTGGATCGCCATAGTGACATGTCGTCAGCCCATCGCCTAAAATTGCAATACACACCCTCGAGTCCCTTCGTCGCCTTTTACTACACCCACGGGCAAGAAATGGGGTGATGCTATTCTAAGACGACATCACACGGCATAGCCGGCATCACACGGTACAAATAAAACACTAACTAAATAAAAAATTACCAGATAATTCGGTCACCTTGCAGTCAAGATCAAACGAAACTCGTGCAACTTAGTTGTTATAAGTGATTTATCTTTTTCTTCTAATAAAATCGTGAAACTAATCAAGTTACCTCGCAATAATCTTAGCCTCGCGAGTAGACAGGGAATGAGTGAACAAGGAGAATACTAAAAGGTACGTGTGGTGATCCTTCTAATGAAAAACCTTTGTAATTCGTGAGACTGATTTCTGCGCGAGATCATTATGGTGTAAGTGAAGAGAATTTAGAGGCTAGATTGTGAGAAACATATTACTAGAATCTTAACTTTTTTATAGAAAATTTTAATTATAAAAGTTGTTCATAATCATGAGTAGCATCACTTTGAAAAGTTGGCGTACTTATAACTTAGTTTTTTTTACCTTATAAGATAGGGAAAAGTTAAAGAGGAGAGGGAGGCCTTTGCCCTGCAGTGGGACATGTCCAGTTTAAAAAAAAAAATAGGTAAATACAAGAAAGACATGTTATTTGCAAACCCTTTTGTTTTCGCTTATTTCAAATATGGAATGGAATATCTAAGTATCACTTTATTTCTGTTTGGCCAGCTTCCTATATTATGATTTCATTGGTTTGATTGAAATTTTGAAGGCTGGTGGCCAAATTGTGCAAAATCTAAATCGTTTTATAGGTGAATTCTTTATCATCTGTAGTTATGTTGACTTTATTGCTAGTGGATAATTCTATTGTACTGAAAATGAAAATGAAAATGAAATAACTTTATTCAATGTAGGATAGCATTATCACTTATTGACGTCATGATCGGTCATTGCAAAAAAAGAAATTTGCATAACGCAATCTTCTTCTTTTATAACAATTTTGTATTGTCCTAATAGAAAACCGGCTCGGGCGGGATAAAAAAATAAAAATTAAAATAAAGGCACTGCCTCGGGGCCATTTGTCTATGTGTACTCGTCACTACACATAGACAAATGGCCGTTTTTTATACGAGGTTCAAGAGTAAAATTGTAATAATTCTTTTTCAGTAGCCCATGACTCACGGCACACGGCCCGGCCAGTTCATCAGTATTCATTGCTCGGCGGCCGTCAATCGGGCGAGTCTACGCGATGAAGATTGATGCGATGGACGCAATAAACGTCCTCCCCCTTCCCCCGGCCACCTCCAGAACGGTTGCTAAATAATGTCCTTTTTATTATGGGTCTGATTTTGAGTCAAGGTTGGGTAATTTAAGCTCCGTCTGAGGCATATTTGACGAGCATGTAGGGGACTAAACTAACAACAAAAGCCACAACAGTGCAAGAATTTGGACATCATCATTATCACGCTTAAGTTTGGCAGATGAGATTGACGAGGCCAGTGTAAAATTATAGCATATTCACATTGAGGACATATTCGTAAAACTTGTCATATAATCTCATATAAACAATTTACAACAAAACGGTTCTTGCATCCGTCACTTCGTATTTTTAAGGCATCATAACAAGTCAAGTCGTTTGACAGACGCAACCGTAAACGCACCCTTTGTATGGGAATTCTCAATTCCTTCTCGTCTGACAGACGCATGCAATCTGCAGCGTCGGGCGGCAAGTGAGAGAACTGCCTTATTAATAAGTCAAATTCCGCAAATAAACTAAAGGTGCATTAATTCAGAGCCTAACAGAAAACAATTACGAAAATAAAGTCATTACCTGGAAAAAAATAACTCATCTTTAAAAACATTTCTATGTAAAAGCTTGTTCAAAAGCACAATAAATAATGAATGAAATTGTATTTCGGATACCATTGTTTTAAATTAAATGTATTTTGACTGACGGCGGCGGGCGAAAAAAAAAATGTCGGTAGGTAGTTTCCATTCGGACATTGGCATAAATTTGAAATTCCAATTTGGTTCACGGTTGTTTTGGCGAAGAGCTTTATGCTTCCTTTGTTTCGAAGGTTTATTTTTACAATACTTACAGTTCTTCTGGTGATAGATTGCGGTTTCAAATAAAAGCTAAGTGCTACCTCTATCACAACAACAAATGACCTGGTATCAGAAATTGTTACATAAATAAATAAAATAAGCAATGAAATGGATAAATGCTGTAAGAGAAGTACTCTATTACGTTTTATTTATGCTTTGTGGCTTAGAATAGCATCACCCCGTTTCTTTCCTGTGTGTGTGTATTAACTTAGACGGCGGTCGTAACACAACCATGTCAGAGGCCTACTAGTAAGCGGTTGATAAACTCTGACATCAGGGTTCTTTGGGACGGCCGTCGATTCGGTGTCCCACACAAGAAAAAGAAGTACTGTGTTGTACACATTTTAAGTACCTTGCAATTGTAACTCACTTCCAGTACACACTCATTACTCTAAAGATTTACCGACACCATTTTGGTAAATTACCGACATCAATGTTGAACATAACCGCAAATATTTCCCGTACAATTTATCCACTTCCCGCGTAAATACATCGACACGACCGAATAACAATGTAATTATTAAAACAACACAATTCAATATTAAAACATTCATACACCAAGAATAATTATTTATCGAGTAATAAATATGAAATAGTTGGATAATAATTTGGCTCGCTGCGCGCATTATACTGTAGGAAAGTGTGCATTACAGCAATAACCGGAATTTATGCGACTGCCGGCCCGGTAATGTAACGGTTACAAATATCCGGACTGGCGAGATACTATCATAGTACGTAAATAATTACTCAGAAAATTTGTAGTTGGTTTAAAAATGCAACGTCGGCGAAACTATCGCCTTAGATAAAAATTTACTCTGTATGAAAAATATTTCATAGGTTAGTTAGTTAGGATGTATGTTCATAATGAATAGGCGATAGATATATAGTTCAGGATAAAACAATCATCATCAAAACTAAAGTACGCTATTTTAATTTAAAAAAAAGGGCAAAATGCGAGTCAGGCTCGCCCACTGAGGGTTCCGTAATATGCACATACATTTTAAAATAGTGTTCTCTTTGGTCCCTTAAAAATATATATTAAAAAAATATTTTAAATTATTTTGTAATTATTTTAAATTTGTATTTCAAAACAAACTACATACAAGCGGAAATTACCCTTTAAATTTTAATTCCTTTTAGGGGGCGAAAAACACGTTTTTTTTTCATTTTCATTCATTCTTTAGTATCTTTAAGAATAGCATGTTTCACCAAGGATTTTTTTCCTGTTCAGGGCGCCACTAGTCTGACTTTGAACCTTAATGCGATACTTTGCAAGTTCGTGCAGTTTACTTAATTTAGTTCGCTCGTTTATGAATGCATAATGACTGCACCGTAGTCCAATTGCGTCAGTTGTTCCCATGGGAAACATTATATATGTTAAAGCTTCAGCCAAAGCAAAGTGACCATAACATGTACTTACCATTGTGTTCGACAGCTGATGTGGCGCAGTGGTAGTGCGACTGCATTCTGCCCTTCCGGGCACTCTTTGAATTGATATTATCTCTATGTGAATTCGTGTGATGCCGGCTTAGAATAGCATCACCCCATTTCTTTCCCGTGGGTGTCGCAAGAAGCGACTAAGGGACTCGAGGGAGCGTATTGCAAATTTAGGCGATGGGCTGACAACCTGTCACTATGGTGATACACAATATTCCATCCGAATTACCCTCAAATGTTTGTCAGACGTGGCGTAAATGTCCGTTTTTATAGCGGTTTACGCTCTGCCTACCCCGAAAGGGATTATAGGCGTGAAATATGTATGTATGTATGTATGTGAATTCGGAATTCGTTTCCAGTCTCCCAATGGTGCCAGGTTTATACAACATTTTTACTCGTTGATGATGATTATCCAAGGAGTAAACAGTTTTGCGATAGGCGATGGGCTGACAACCTGTCACTATGGCGATACACAATTTTTTCAAATGACCCTCAAATATTAGTCAGATATGGCGTAAATGTCCATTTTTTGTGACCGTTTACACTTTGCCTACCCCGCGAGGGATTAAAGGCGTGATATGTGTATGTATGTACGTAAGTATGTAAACAGTTTTGTACATTTTGTTTAATGATATTTTATGTGTTGTCCCTGCTATTGACAGTGTGTTTTTTAATGTTATCTCTTAGTATGCAGGGTTGCCTGGAAGAGATCGCTTAAAACGATAAGGCTGCCTTTGCTTATGCTGTGTTATTTGTGTTTGTATAAGTTATAGTTATGAGTGTGAGCAATAAATTGTTTCTGTCTGTCTTTCTCTCTGTAAACAGCAGCCTTCCCTTCAAATTTGAACAAAATTGTAGTCGCCGTTCCACCTGCCAAGCCAAGCATGGTTTATATGGCAAACAACCCCAGATTTAATGAGGATTGAGAAATAAAATAGATCACTTCCCAAATACCCAATAAAAAGCCAAAGACTTCGTATTCTATTTACTTCCAACAGAATTTCGTCGGTAGCGCTCAGCTCCACTAATCAAAAATTATGAAATATTTATGACCAAGTAGAATTTTTTCGTCTCTCTTTGGGGACTAGCGAAACGTAAACCGTTTCAGCTGTGGTAACAGGAATTCATTTTCAACTTTATGTGTTCTTATTGGAAATCAAACATAATAAACCTCATACTAATAAAAATAACGGAGTCTTGGATGAAACTACAAATTATACTAAAATAAATAAATTTCTGGACAATTCACACACCGCCATCTAGCCCCAAACTAAGCAAAGCTTGTGCTATGGGAATAAGATAGCTGATATTGATACTTAAATACTTTTTTTTGTAAATAAATCCATATTATAAGGTACATAGAAACACCCAGACAAAAAAAATATATCTGAAAATGACTTAACAAAATTTTGCAAGTTTTCAAAAATTAACAAATATTTGTGTTTTGTGGGGATCGAAACCACGACCCTTGGCGTAGCAGGCAGGGGTTACTATCCGCTACGCATCAATGGCATCATGGCATCAGCTGGGCGATGAACGAGAAATACACTTGTGCTTGTGGACGCAGAATATGATATGTCATCAAACATTTCCACACAAATAGTTTTAGGAGGAGTGAAGCTGAGGCCAGTAGGTCGAGTGGTGAATGTAAGGAAAAGGGTAGCTTCCCACAGGTCAGGTGTTGTGACCAGGGGAACGACTGATCCATTCGGACATGTTTGGAAGTTGTATATATAGCGATCGGCGGAATAACTTCGATACCGCGTTTCAGGACTTATATGTGGAGCGCATGCGCGCCGCCATAACGTTTAACCTTTTTGATCCCCTGACTTTTTTCAGTAGAATCAAACAGAACCACTGATTCCTGTTCGATCCCTTGGGGGATCCGTCCAGAGTTACTTACTGTAAAACTTCAGCAAATGGATATTGCGGATGGAGTGCCGAACCATAGAATACCAACCATAGAACCTTTGTGTAACTCCATTGAATTGTTTCTCGTATATTTGACTTAGTACAACTTTGTAACGTTGTTCAAAGCAGAGATTTTCTTTGAAGTTCAATATTAGCTTTGTTTATTATCTTTGAAACTGCGACAAAAAGCTTTTCCGAACTGAGTAGGTTTTATGTAAATAGTCGTAAGAAAAACAATTTCACGAGGTTGAAATTCCTAGTATTGACATTAACTCCTTGAGGTGATAATATTTCTTTTTATTTTAACGCTGAATAAATAATAGTGCCGTGTGATGCCGGCTTTGAATAGCATCACCCCATTTCTTACCCATGGGTGTCGTAAGACCCGACTAAGGGACTCGAGGGATGTGTATTGCAATTTTAGGCGATGGGCTGACAACCTGTCACTATAGTGATACACAGTTATCTGATTGACCCTTAAGCTTTTGTCAGACGTGGTGTTAATATTCATTTTACGGCCGTTAACGCTCTGCCTACCCCGTAAGGGATATAGGCGTGATCTATGTATGTATGTATGTATGTATAAATAATAGTAATTGTGATATAACATACATAAATAAATCACGCCTACATCCCTTAAGGGGTAGGCAGAGTGTTAACGGCCGCAAAAAGGATATTAACACCACGTCTGACAAAAGCTTAAGGGTCAGTCAGATAACTGTGTATCACTATAGTGACAGGTTGTCAGCTCATCGCCTAAAATTGCAATACACATCCCTCGAGTCCCTTAGTCGGCTCTTACAACACCCATGGGCTAGATATGGAGTGATGCTATTCTAAGCCAACATCACACGGCATGGGATATAAGGACTGGCATATATCTTTTAGTGTTCGACACTTGCATTGCTAATTAAAAAAACACCTATTGCATTATATTAGCAATCATGAGCTACGGCTCAAATAGATATAGTAATGCAGTACCCTGGAGGAGGCCTACGTCAAGCAGTGGACTCCAACAGGCTGATGTATTATGATATATGATGTAAACGTATGTATGAAAGAATGTAGACGTTCATCGTACGCAACGGTTACGTAGATACATACATACATATATCACGCCATTATCCCTTGCAGGGTAGGCAGAGAGTAAACGGCCGCAAAAAACGGTCATTTACGCCACGTCTGGCAAACATTTGAGGGTTATTCGGATAATTGTGTATCGCCATAGTGACAGGTTGTCAGCCCATCGCTTAAAATAGCAATACACACCCTCGACTACCTTCGTAACCTCTTACGACTCCCACGGGAGAGAAATGCGGTGATGCTATTATAAGCCGGCATCACACCGCACCGTAGAATACGTTTTATAATAATACATACATAAACAGTCACATCCATAAGTACAACTAGCCGCAATTCCCTCGACATCTCCACGATATTTCTCTCGGCAGATATTTACATAAGTTCCCAAAAAACTCATTTTGTATTACTTAGTCGGGATTTGGTTCTGGCGTGAACAAAATGGCTTTTTTCGCCCTAAGCGGGGAGATCTCGACGAGGTTCGTTTCTTGCGATTATTTTTAAGTAAAACCTGCCTCTGAGGGGAAAAACTTTTATAAAAATGTAAATATAATTTGCAGAATCATAAATATATTTCAGACTAAAAACTTTTACGCTGCGTCAAGTAGCAGAGAGAGCTTTTGACGTTGAACATTTTCTATTCAAAACTGCACCTGACCTACAAGTACTAGTAAATTAACAATTAGTAGAGCCTATCTCTCTCTTATCGTGTGGTACACCGAGTCGTCCAACGACCCAATGAACCCTAGTGTCAGAGTTTTTCAGCTGCCTACTACCACTAGTAGGCCTCTGACATGGTTGTGTTACGACCGCCGTCTAAGTAATCTTAGACAGCAACCGGGACCGACGGCTTAACGTGCCCTCCGAAGCACGGAACCATTTCTTTTCGGACAATCAGTTGGTTCACCCTGCAATGTCCTAACCAGACCGGGAACAAATTCACAAAGTGATAAATATCAACTTTGTGAGTGTCCCACCGAGAATCGAACCCGGAACCTTTGCGTCGCAGGCAGTCGCACTACCACTGCGCCACATCGGCCGTCGTAAGAGCCGTCGTCGGCAGTAGAGCCTATGTAAAATTACTATTGTATTTTAAGATTATACTTTTGCATTTTAAGTTCATACTTTGGAGAAATTTTATGTTTATTATATTGTCTGTACCTATATATAATACATCATCATAATTTTTAAACATGACAGGACTTGAATATCTTCTATCCTTTTCTGAACCTATTTGACGGAAAGTGACAGCACTAATTTAAGGTAAGTTAAGAGAATTATATCCCGAATAGAGGCCATTAGCCGCAAAATACATGTTATCTGTCAAAATGAGATGAACAATGGCGACTAAATTGTTTAGGAATTGCGAAGAATCCTTTGACATTTTCAAACATGACAGGACTAAGATATCTCCTATATTTTTCTAAACCTATTTGACGGAAAGTGACAGTACTAATTTAAAGTAAGTAAAGAGAATGTATATCCCGAATTGAGGGCATTGTTTATTTAAGTATTTTTCCCTCAACAGACGCTTATAGCTATGACGTAATTCCCTCACAAGAAACCGAATCCCACGGCAATAAATCACTGGCTCTTCTGAATAGTAAACAGACACGAATAATGAATATTAAGAGCACAGTCCATTTCTCAAATCTGAGAGGTAGGTTTGTTGGTGAAAGAAACAATCGTTGCAAATATTATATATTACTACAGAATAACAAGTGAATCCGAAAGGGTGTGAAGAGGTCCCTTTTAAGGCGAGTGTAGCCTCGACAGTCGCTCCACTTCACATTAAAAAAGTTTTCTCTTAATGCAAACAATCAATCAGAATATCCGATGACCAAATTTTTTGTATTATCCAAAAGTAAAATTTGAAACTGCAAACTCAATTAAATATTCGCTGCAATTGAAGTTATGGAAAAGTTATGGCAATTAATATCAAAAGTGGCCGTTTTTACACACTTTTTGCCATAATTTTAATTACACCGAATATTTCATTGAGATTTCAGGTTATAATTTTACTTGAAGATATACTAAAAACTTGAGCAACGGACAACTCTGAATATTTAAGCAATTTATCATCTCACATATTTAAAACCATTTAATTGCAGGCTGACAAAAACTCTAACAATTTACGTACTTGCTATGCTGGTCTAGTCAGCCCATCAGTACATGTGGACGATTTTTCAAATGCCCCAAAAGGAACAGTTTGCCAGGCGATTTTTATTAGATGACCTGTAAAACATTATTTTTTTTCTTTTTACTTTTGACATAATGTTTAAGTCGCCTGCTACTACAAATCAAAGATTAAATCCGCCTTATCAAGGATAAAAGGTAAAATAAAATTATTAAAACGTGACCTAAGTAAAATTATTATTTTGGTATATTTGGTATATTGTAGGTAGTATTTCTCAGTCGTAGGTACTGGTTAACTGGTAACCCGGCAGCGTTAGTACAAACGTGATTAAGTTATTATATTATGTGCTGTACTCGAGTTTATATGATAAAACATGCTACAACGGCGACTAAAAACAGGTTGTTTACATACATTTGGGCACAAAGTAACATTCGGACAATTTGAGCTTTATGTCGCAAAATGTCCTCAGTCGCAAAATCTCATGCTTACGCGCTCATGTTTTTTTGGTTTTCATTTGAAATGAAAATTTTAAAGAAATGTAATATTTTCTTGAGTTGCACAACTATTACTCATCACAATAAAACAAATTTAAATGTATTTAAGTTGCGTTTATTTTATCGAAGGAATTGTGAAATACAAATTAACCGCAACTTACTAGTAAATCCGTTTCAAATTGTTTTATTGTGATGAAAGAAATGTTTGAACCTTTTGTGAAACATGTGTTTCATGTAATTATTAATAATATTCTTTATTGCACAAAAAAATACACAGAAAAAATAAATATACAATTTTTGTTGCAAAGGCGAGCTTATCTCTAAAGAAGAGATCTCTTCCAGCCAACCCATGTTTATTAAAATCAATATATCAACATTATAATTAATAGAAAATAATAGGCGTATATATTGTTTAATGTAACTCCTTGGTTTTAACCATTAATGTTATGTTTATTTGAAAAGAAGCGGAAGTTGCTATGCGTGCTATGTACTGTAGTCTAGTTTGATCGTCTTAACGATGTATTAACCCGACTACAGCACAAACTCTGGGTGTCTGTGCTTGTCGTGTTTGTATTTACGCAGCCCGGCACCGTGTACCATGTAGTAGATGTAATCACGATAATGACGCGCGATGGTATTAACCGCCTGCCGAGGGATTTGGTTACGAGTGCATGTTGCAAGGTGTGGTATATGTCATGGGAGATTCGGTAGAAAAAGGAACAAACAAATAAGATTTTTAGCTAGAACCTTATTCGGCATCTACTAAGTTTTGTATTTCGTAGAAAGTGGCCCTTCACTGTAAACTATTCAAAGGCCGATACAGTTCATTGCTTGTCCCTTGTATCACCATGCTTACAACGGTTGGCAGCTTTATTGGCGAGCGAGGTGTGCAGTGTTACATTCACGGAGAATGCTGCTGCCCATTCCCTGGACCCTTCTTCAATGGGTAGAATTTTATTAATGCTCTTCTAAGCTGACATCACGCGAGACACGGCCATTTAAGCCATTAGCCTAAAAAAATCCTTTTACATGACGGATGCGTCTGCCAAACACTTTCATCAAATCGCATGCGTTAAAGTGTTCCATGATATCCATTTTTTGTATGGAAATTGGAGGTTACTTCAGTCTGACGGATGCATCAAAAATACGTCCTAGTAGGTGAATCGCCTAAGTTCGTTGTATAGACCAGGAGCGTATTGAACTGGAGGCGGATTGCAGCGGATCTACGTCACACACAGCAACAATAACTTACAAACACTGTCTAATAATAGCACTTGTATTCCAACATAAACTTGTGTTATTGAATACATCCCTACAGTAGTACATACTTCTGCTTCTACATTACAAAGGCTCGTATCTAGTAGCGGGCGCTACATCTCTGCTCTTGATTCCGAACATCGAAAATTTAAAACCACGTCTTCACCATGCTATTAATGCTACATTTTGTAGACTTTGCTACGTCTCGTAGCTCTCTGCTACGCCTCGTAGCTTTTTTCTACGAATATAATCGCCTCGCATTTCCAAAAACTACTATGCTTTAAATACTTGCTGGCTGGTACCAAAACGTAAATTACTAATTTCTACAATAAAACACAAAATGTTTGCCTATTTCAAACTACTCTATATAAACAAGGGAAAACAAAATTGCCACTTTTTCACTTGTAACTAAAGTTGTTTTAGTCGATTAATTCCGTGTCGAGATTGGACGATACATCGCGTAAACAAACTCATTTGTCGCGCGACCGCGGGGGTGAGGCGCAGGGGAGATAGGTGAAGGGAGGGGAGATAGTGTGGCGAGAACGCGATGTGATGGAGTTTCGAATCTATTTTAAACTTTTACTCTTAAGGCGAATGTAGCTGTGAACGACCTCGACAGTGGCGCTACTTCAAAAAGAAAAGTTTTATCTATACAAACAATCTTTCAGAATGTCCGTTGCTCAATTGTTTAGCTTATCCTTAAGTAAAATAAGAACCTGCTAACTCAATGAAATATTCGCAGTATCTAAAGTTATGACTATTAATACCAAAAGTGGCCATCTTTTGCCATATTTCATTCTTTTGCTTATAGTGAAAAACAACGACTTAAATTAGCTATAAACACTTAAAAATAAATACTTGAGCTACTATATACGTAAATTGAATCGAAAATAAACGCAAGCGTTAAAATAGCACAAAATTTAATATAATGTGCTTTACAGAAAAATGTACCGCAATCCTACAAAAATAAAGCAACTTTTGAATTTTTGTAAGTTATGCCTTCAAATATTGCCAGCCGTACTGAACTATTAGCGGACGTTGTTGTGATACATGACATCTACCATACAAATGACAACCTGTGGCAAATATGGTGCGGCGACATGTTGCACGGTTTCCGATTTCTGTATAGGATTCAGTAACTTCCTTTCTTATGACATCCGTCTCGGGCAAAACTACCTGCGTCTGTGTTTCCAAACGCATACAACCCTAATCTCTTCAAAGTAAGAGTGAACAGGCTTCTTCTGGGTGAGCTCGTTTCATCTAAGACTCTGTCTCTGTCCTATGACCTAGACTAGAGTCAAGAGCAAACACATTATTAATAAAAAAAACTGGAAAAATATGCGGTGTATGTAAGAAACGCAACAACTCTCATTCCAACTCAAGTCGGGTATGCAAAGCATTTAATATTTGCAAATAATCAGAAGCACTTGCTCTTAATTAATAATAAAAACTCAAAAAATAAATAAAGTGATTTACAAATAACAAACAACGACCACATAAAATAATCAAGAAACCGAAATGAAAATTACCAGAACAAAAATTTCTTCCAGGCCAAACCTTTAAATGGATCCTTTCTTTTTTTATTTCGTAATATCTCATGCATAAGGACATAACATATTCTCTTGTTTTTGATAGAGATGCCCTGACACGGACGCCGAGGTTTTGGCTGACTAACCGACTACCAAACTAATGGGTTTTTTTTTTTATTGGGAATCTCAATTAGTGTAGGTACTTAGATGCCACTGAGCTAAATTGAAAAAAAAACTATCCATTCCATAGAACCGTATGTAAATACATGAAATGTATTTGTGACACAAAATAAATGTCAAAATATCAACTATGCACAACGCCATCTTTATAATATCATTAAAAAAACATTTGTTGAAGGAATAAAATATAGCTGTTAAGTACAACATAGTCAAACACTTAAAAACTAAACTGAACCTAATCAAACAACCCACCTCTTATCGATCTAGTTGCAAATGTCCCAATAACATACATCAATCACGCCGATATCCCTTACGGGGTAAGCAGAGCGTTTACGGCCGTAAAACGGATATTAACACCACGTCTGAAAAATGTTTGAGGGTCAATCAGATAACTGTGTATCACTATAGTGACAAGTTGGCAGCCCATTGTCTAAAATTGCAATACACATCTAACCCTAGAGTCCCTTAGTCGCCTCTTACGACACCTTTTTGGTAAGAAATGGGGTTATGCCATTTTAAGACGGCATCACAAGGTATAACACTCGCTGCATTACCGCGTTGAATTGATATAGCCAACTTTTTGACATACAGATATCACGCCTATTATCCCTTGCGGGGTAGGCAGAGTGTAAATAGCCGCAAAAACAAACATTTAAGCCACGTCTGACATATATTTGAGGCTCATTCGGAAAATTGTGTATTGCCATAGTGACAGGCTGTCAGCCCATCGCCTAAAATTGCAAACTTTTTTAAATATTTTAAAATATATAAAATCATTTACTGATTTAAAATTTTACGCCGCAATAACAAGCGACTAATTGCCTAGTCACTGACTAGACGCCGACTACAAAAATTGGTTGGCATCTCTAATACTCCCGTGTCCTTATATTTTAATTTGGAAGGGCCCGAGTAATCTTTTTCAGGAAATTGATTCCAGACGGCTGCGTAGCACTGAAGAAATAATATGGCCATATTTTTAAAGGCTTTTCCCTCTTTTTTAGGGAAAAGATAAGGTAGGTAGACGGCCGATGTGGCAGTGCGACTGCCTGCCACGCAAAAGTACCGGGTTTGATTCTTGTTGGAGCACTCACAAAGATGTTATTTATCACTTTATACATTTGTTTTCACCAAGTTGATATAAATCACGTTGTTTTGTTTCCAGTCTGATTAGGACATTCCAGGTGGAACCACCTGGTTGTCCGAAAAAGAAATGGTTCCGTGCTTCGGAGGCAACGTTAAGCTGTTCCGATTGCTGTCTATGATTATTAAGTTGCCGATCGTTACACAGCCATTTCAGCGGCCTACAACTAGTAGTAGAAATGGGTTGTTGGACTACTCGGTGTCCCACTCGAAAAGAAGAGTTAGTTTTGTAGGTTAGGGTTAAATGATTCGCCTCTCTTCAGAGGTTAGTTGGTGAAGTGAACAAAGCTCCTAAGATCTCTCGTTTTTTGTATTATTTTTTGCTTTATTCTTGAATCGAGAGACTAATTTCTCAAGAACAAGAGCTATATTTAGATGTACGTACTTTGTTAACGCTCTAACCACTCAGCGATCAATAAATTTAGCAGTTTTATGCTACATTTACACTTTGCACCTGCTTCTGCTCCTGCCGCTTACGGGAATATTGCTTGAAATACTTCCGCGGAAGTATCAACTCAAGTGAGTATTCACACACTGCCGTGCCTCGCACCAATACGAGGAAGTGAGATAGCATTACATTCTACTCGCGCTCGTGCTGCCGTTCCTTTGACGGACAAAAAACGGACAATCAAGGGAGCACGGGAAGTGGCAGCGGCATGACGAGTAGCAGCGCGAGTAACCTATTTACATGCTCGCACTGCCCACTTCTCTTACTTCCCTGCCCATAGCTCGAGTGTGTGAACGCGGTATTACGAAAGCTGCTTTTGTAAATCCCATTTGCGTAAATTATCTGATTCCATATTTTACCGTGTGACAGCTATTTACCTACTGTGTCCTGTTACTAGTTCAACAAGACAGCAAATACTATTAATCACAGCCGAAACACAAAACATTATTCTCTCCGTACAAGCCCATTGTGCTAAATATTGCACAAAGCTTTGCCCCTAAAAATAAATACCTAATGTATATTGTCCCCGATATTTGTGGAGGTCAAATACTCCCGGGCAAATATTAACCTCCTAGCAAAAAGGGCGTGACACTCAGAATCTCCAGTTTCTCATTATGCTACAAATGGGGACAAATTGAAATGTTTGGGAAACAATTTCTGAAGTAATTAAATTAAGATAAGTAGGTACATAAAATCTGGAGAATTGATTTTGTTCAGAGGTCCTTTCATGATTTTTCCTTGATTGGAATGGAATTCAGTATGCATTCAGAAATTTGCCGTGTAATGCCTGCTTAGAATAGCGTCACCCCAATACGTGGGTGTAATAAGAAGCGAATGAGTGATAAACTCTTCCAGGGAAAGGGCAGCAGCGTTCCCTGTGAAAGCAATATCTTGCACTGCGCTCGCCAATCCTCTTGCCAAGCGTGATATAATAGGAGAATGCCCATATGTGGACTGTACTGGCTGTTAATGTCTGTAATGTGTTCAGCAGAAAACGTTGGAATGAGAGGCTAGAAAATAAAAATGAATGGAGTACTGATAAAATACTCTTGAGACTAAAGCATTTCTTATAGTATTTCTTACATATGGATGCAGTTTTATCTGTAATGTTACAACATTATATATGTGGACTTCTGGTACGAATCTGCGAGATGAAAGGAAATTACGAATTTCAATCTTATTCCCAAACAAATACGGCTACAGTGATTTCACGGTGCGTTACCGGATGCGTGAGTCAAACGACTTGACAGACGCCTCCGTTACGCACCGTAAATCCACCGTAGTCGTATTTGTTTGACAGACGCATGCCTTACGTTGCGTTCAAAAACGGACCGACGGACGACAAGTGTATGAACCGCCTTATATGCTGAACTGGTAAAATAGTATAAAAGATGAAAAGACCTTCACGACCTTGTTCCACCAGCTCCCTTCTACCATCGGACATCCAGACGCACCGCCGGATACCATCCATACCTGGTTGCCATTCCACCAATTCGGACTAAGCGCTTCTAGTGATCATTTATAATGCGCACTGCTAAAGAGTGGAACTCACTACCTGCGTCTGTGTTGCCAAACGCATACAACCCTAATCTCTTCAAAGTAAGAGTGAACAGAACAGGCTTCTTTTGGGTGAGCTCGCTCCATCTTAGACTCTGTCTCCGTCCTATGACCTAGACAAGAGTCAAGAGCCAACGAATACTTAATAAAAAAATATATATATTTGCAAAATAAGTCGGCAACTATTTCACTTTCGATTCAGCTCTTCAGGTAAGGTAATCTGCCGTATTAGTTGGGATGAAACTGCGTCCTACGAGTTCCATCCCAACTATGCGAGGCATCGGTGTCATGAGTGTTTAGCAACTCGTGCTTGAGTTTCGTTTCAACGTAGACTCATTTACCGCCGTGTGATGTTGGCTTAGAGTAGCATTACCCCATTATTTACCCGTGGGTGTCGCAAGAAGCGACTAAGGGACTCGAGGGTTACAGGTGTAATGCAAGTCTAGGCGATGGGCTATGGCGATACACAATTTTTTGAATGACCCTCAAATGTTTGTCAATACGTGGAGTCAATATTGCGACAATTTAGGCTCTGCCTATCCCGCATGGGATATAGGTGTGATATAAATTTATTTATTTATTTGCCGTATATCAGAGCATTGTGTCATTGTAGGTATGCGTTTAGTTAACCTATAATAGAATAGAACAAATTCAATGATTGCATTGCTTTTGGAATCTGATTCAGATATATAAGGTCCAAAAATCCAGTGATATCTCGTGGGAAATTATTCCCTATGTCTTATTGAAGGTTAAGTCATGAAATCCCAGACTGTTACATTTACATTAAGGCATGAAAGTTGTACTTACTTACAAAACGGTCAAACAGTTGTAACGAACCCCACTAAGGGCGCCTATGAATTATCGAATGGATGATGGGGCTTGTTCAAGTTCCAACACTTGAAGGAGTATCAGACCTCAAACAAGGTCCCAAAACAATATAAATAAATGGCTCGTGATGTAAATTATTAACGTGATCGTCTAGTTAGTTAGTAGGACCCATTACGTTGTGTTTAATGTAGAAAATAAGTAACCCAAACAGTTCTTTAAGAAGGTATATGGATTTCCTGACATGAGTAAAGGCTGGACAGGATCGGGAAAGGTATATGAGAGCCGAAGGGCTCCGCCCCGCCCTTCACAGTGATTCGCCTCCTGCTGCATGTACAAACATTCAGAATTGATGCCCTTGTATTCCAAGCCGTCCCCGCACAAGTATCAATTATGCAAAGACAACCTAGAGCCGACGTCAAAACTGAATCCTGCACACATTTTGAACCCCCTGAAAGTAGGATGGTGGGTTTTGACACCCAGGGTTAAACAGATTGCACCAACAGACAGGTGCTGTGATGTACAAGACACCACGGAAAAGTATTTAGGAATCTAATAGATTCAGATGTTCATAGAACAGTATATTTAATATTTGTATTAGTATAGCCAATCTCATGACCAGCCGAATTGACACCACTGTGCCTGGTTGATGAAGTAAGTATTATAAGTTAGGTTATCAGTCAAATGACATGATTCCAACTAGTAGTAGTATTTCAGTAGTGGTCCTTAGACCAACGTTCAGATATAATCTGCACAAGACATTTGTCTACAATTAATATGATCCATACGGAGGTTAGTTAGGGAATGCAGTTTATGCTAGACCCTTTAGTATTTATGAGCTTCATATCGCGAGCCAGATGAGTGTTTGGGAATGCTATCAGCAGAACCCATAATAGAGAAAGGCTATTGCAAAAATGAATTTCATAATAACCGCCTGTGGTCAAATAATTGGTCTTAGATCATAATGCTGGTACAGAAATATTGAACGCAAAAGTATAGTATGGTTTGATGATGGAAGATAATAGCTGTCACATGATATTTAATGACAATCATTTGTCTTTAGGTAAGTATTCTGTATTCACAGATCCACATTGGCATCATTCTGCCAGTCATGATAGGTTTCTCGAACAAAGTATGTAGATGTAATAAAATTAAACATCTGAACCCATTTCAGGGTAGGATATTAGGATGGGAGTATATTATCTACCCACTATATAATCTGATGAAAGTACTACTATAAAATAGCAAGTACAATTTATAAGTAGATATTTAATCCACTGATGGACATTGCCATTCTCAATACTGAGATATAAGTAATTTGTTTGCAAAGCAAATCAAATTATTGAAGTATAAATGATGTTGTTTCACTGCTGGACAAATTCCAATTATGTATGAAACACAGGAACATAGGAATAAATTCCATAGTCGCCTTAGCAACATAAGGTTTTATATGATAAATAGTTTCTGTTGAAACAAAGTACAAACTAAACTTAGGTAATAACCAGTCCAATCTGATACTTATATGGTGTGGTAGATAAATGGAGATAGGATGGAATCAGTAAAAGGATTTCCTACCTAACCCCTACTAAATATTATAAATCATTAGCAAAACCTAACCGCTTGGCAATAATTTAGTGCCTAATTTGTAATGTTTTCTTACTATCAATCTAACAATAATTATGATAGCAAAACTACACTTATCTGGGTTTAGGTAAATAGTAGACCAGCCCACAGCATTCCAAGGTCATCCACTCAACTCGCAGTCAGCTGATATCCACAGAAGACACATGAACACAGCTTCAAGCATGTATCTCCTTACTCCAACACACAGCAGCCATTTTCCAAGGCAGAGGCGCAGCGACCACGGGACAAAATCCACCTTCCACATGAAGTGGTGTGACGCCAATCCAGCAGCACCTCAGGGTCAGAACTTTCACACTGCACTCCTCTTTTTCTTCCACTTTTACTACTTTTCTTCCTAGATCCGCATACTTCACCGATTAAAATCAGACTTCCCCTTTCGCCAACACACCAGGCCTTATATATCCCTCAAAACGGAAGGTCCAGATACAATTTCTCGAAAAGTCTAAATCTAGAATAATCCAGCTCCATTTGAGGCACAACTGCTTATTTCGCTACTCGACACCAGGTGGAGCTAACGAACTGGAACGATCTCGATTATTCGATCTTCGATCCATATTAGATTTATTTGATTGTGGGTTCCGTACAGAATAAAATTATTTAATTTTTTTTTCAAATATCGTCGTAACGTTAAATTGATATTATGAAGATCATAGAATCTAGCTTTCTTCAATAAACTCAGACTTTGTTAATATCAAGATTGTTCTAGTATGAGTGTTTCCCATTTATCACTGATATTTTAGTAGGTTATTTTACGTTCAACTAATATTCAATGATATAATATTTAAAGTTGATTGGCGAATATGCTGAACAGACAGACTTAGTAGTGTATTCTTTATCTTCTTCTTTTATTCATGCGAGACACCGATGTTTTTTGTATGTGACTTAGATTTGCTGGTAACCCATATATTTCTAACCCATTATTTTAAAATAATGTAAACATTATCCCCAAAAGAGAAAACCAAATCCAACAGTAGTTCACTGCGACCACTGCGATGTTGTTGTTCTCAGATAATTTAAAAAGTTTACTTATTATTTAAAGGTTTTTATATTCCACCCTTAAACGGATCCCTAAATAGTAAACATATCTTAGCTTAGCTACTCAACAGCAGGCGTCGCTTCTGTCGCAATTAGAATATTCTCGAAACATAATTTATTTAAATTATTTTTACAACATATAACCTAAACCAGTTTATAAATAAAAGAAAATTATTTAATTATAAATAAAAGAAATTATTTCAGACATAAAATGCGTATATAAACACCTAAATTGTGCCTTTAACATTTGAAATTATATTTTACTTTGAGAGCCATCTCTTGCCAATCTGATGAACCTTTTAGATTGATGCCATCTATCGACATTGTACTGAACTACTAGCGAATCTGATCGAACGTATTGAATTGATTCTCATATATTGAATTTAGTTCTCTACTAGATGTCGCTACTTGAAACGTATTTTTCAAGAGGCCAGGGTAGTATTTATTACACAGTGTTTTAATCTATAGTAATATTATAAATTCGAAAGTAACTCTGTCTGTCTGTTACGTTTTTACGCCTAAACCACTGAACCGATTTTGATACAATTTGGCAAACGCATAAACAGGAACCTATGAAAGGACATAGACTTTTTTTCCCGCAGGAAAATCTATCCATCCCACGGAAATTGTAATATCGAATTCACGCCGCGCGTACGAAGAAGCCGGGCACCAGCTAGTAAGTCAATAAAATGCAAAAAAAATTGCTACACCCAGTCTTCCCAAAGAAATGTCTTAACACCGCCGTTTTTCCGTCCCTGTTAAGGACGAGAGAATAAAAAATTGTTATTACTTTCACACACACACGTACAAGTGTCGCCTGTTTTCTTGTAGAGCTATTATTTTTTTGGCCACGTATATTTCCCTTTTTCTTTCCGTAGAAGAGGCTTACGTTGTTAATCAACAAACCGCTTCAGTGGCTTTTATTGAAAAACTACTGAATAAAACGTATATGATTCGGGAGAGGTTTTGCTCAAATTATTTAAGACATATTTTACTTTCAATTTTATTTGGTATACATGGAGTCACAAAAACGGTATAACAAGCCGAAAGGAGGCCATGGTAATCATGAAATAGGAACATGAGTTAAAATATTTAAAAAAAAAACGTTTTCCCATACAAAATGACCGATTAACAGCTGGTTAATTTACTACATAATATTTTTTAATTCTGGCTATGTTCTATGGGGAAAGTTGTTCAGTTGCATGTGTACCATGACCACCTTCCGGATTGTTACTCCTTTTTTGCTACTCCTTGTATATTAATTCAAACATATTAATTGTATAATGTTTTATTTTTTTTATCCCGCCCGAGCCGGTTTTCTATTAGGACAATACAAAATTGTTATAAAAAAATAAACTTTTTTTACAATGACCGATCATGACGTCAATAAGTGATATGATAATACTATCCTAAATTTAATAAAGTTATTTCATTTTCATTTATAGTCTTCTTCTCTTTTCGTGTGGGACACCGAGTCGTCCAACGACCCGATGAACCCTGGTGTCAGTGTTTTTCAACCGCCTACTACCACTAATAGGCCTCTGACATGGTTGTGTTACGACCGCCGTCTAAGTAATCATAGACGGCAACCGGGACCGACGGCTTAGCGTGCCCTCCGAAGCACGGAACCATTTCTTTTCGGACAATCAGTTGGTTCACCCTGCAATGTCCTAACCAGACCGGGAACAAATTCACAAAGAGATAAATATCAACTTTTGTGAGTGTCCCACCAAGAATCGAACCCTGAACCTTTCGTCGCAGGCAGTCGCACTACCACTGCGCCACATCGGTCGACGTGGGATATTTATAGTAATAAGCTCAAAAAAGCTGTTGCTTGTCTGTTGCTATCATTTTGATCAAAAAATATACTTCCTTAGTTTTTCTTTTTTTATTTGTTCTTCATCTGCTGGACTTGTAGCGATCGCTGGGAGCCACTAAAAGAAGCTTTAGAGATCAAACGATTAACATCAAGCAAGCCGCCACATAAGTTCTCAACATATCCAGTAGATGGCGCCACGTGACATAACAATGGGCCTGAAACGCGGTATCGAAGTGTTCACCGCGTACTGCGTATATAAAACTTCCAATCCTATACAGGTGGACCAGTCGGTCCCTGGCCACATCATCCGGCTAGGCAGGTTAGCTACCCATTTCCTGACACCACTTGAACCCGTCCATTCTGTCTACTGGCATTACTTCTGTTATCCACCATAGACTGTACTTATAAGCAGGTGAGTTCCAACACTCAATGTCTGACCGTAAGCTGTATTATCCAGACCTTACTTATTTTATTAAAGTATCAACATCATCTGGTTCTCAGTTACAATTTCATCAAACAATCGTAAGAATAATTCTTGAAATATGTAGGTCAAAGACAGAAAAGTCAGCGTACACGTCATGATAAAATGTTGGATGGAACAAGGACCAAGAATTCATGAAACACGATTGGTTGCTTGTTCAGAGATTTCAAAGCATTACTTGTGAGTGGAATGCGGAATACACGATACACATGTGAACAGTGTGTCCATTTCCCTGTAGGCTTCGAGGGCAAGTTGAAACAAGTGATTTTATACTATATTTACATAGAAACAGCTCGATAGCTTTTTCGAAAATGAAGAGGAAGTCATTGTTCACTTTTCAATTCATTTTTTTTATTTATTTATTTATTTATTTACCGTTTATTGTACACAAAAACATTACAAAAGAAACACATACAAAGAATAACGACACAACAGGACAACTTATTTCTACTAAGAAATTTCTTCCAGCTGACCTACGTAAAGTGAGACTTTATTAGACAGGCGGATTAGATTATTTAGTTTTTTTTACAGATTATAAAAGTAAATTATTTATTTGTTCAAGTTTATCAGGGAGTGCTACATTATAGTTTTTACGCTAAATTTACAGCGTACAGCCCAACACTCATTGCCGCTTATATTTAGGATGTAAGGAAACTCGAACGTTTTTTTACAACAATATAAGAAACCTGTTTTCTTTCATAATGACACATCATCAAAAAAAAGTCACATTAAAGTGATAAATGACTCCTTAAAGGCAAATAATGTTTGTATTTACAAAACAATTTCTAAAAGGTGATAAAAAATTGCTGGTTAAATGCGCTCACTGCAGACATTTGACAAATATTTTTATTATGCTAAAGAGGTTTTCGTGACCATTTTCTTGCCATTTTGTTTGGTTTTGCAAAGGAGAGCCAGGAAAAAAGAGGGTTTTTTTCTTGGTAAACCGAGTTCTGTAGAAAATAAAACCTAGTTAGATTGAATTACCCTAGACAACTCCTACTCACAGAACTTCATGAAAATCCTTGAAGCCATATCCGAGATCCTGAATACGAATATACAAGAGTTGCTCGTTTAAACATACATACATACAAATATCACGCCTATATCCTTTGCAGGGCAAGCAGAGCGTAAAAGGCTGTTTAAAAACGGGCATTTACGCCACGTCTGACAAACATTTGAGGGCCATTCAATAATTGTGTATCACCATAGTAACAGTTTGTCAGGCCACTGCTAAAATAACAATACATAATTATGTAACTTATCTTATTCATCTGTGTATGTAACCCTCAAGTCCCTTAATCGCCTCTTACGATACCCACGGGAAAGAAATAGGCTGATGCTCTTCTAAGCCGGCATCACATGGCCCGTTTTATGAGATAAAGTATCTACTATTCTAGACTCAATCCATGTTTATTGAATTTTGGCAAACGAAAACCACGCAAACTTCGACATCCATGAATCAGCGGGTGTTTGCCGTTTGGCAACAGCCAAAAAGGAAGGTGCCCAATTGCGCACTATAAAACCCTTCGAACGTAAAATCCTTTGAATGACGTCACACATTCACTGACGAATGCCTGTGTATTGGAGCCTTTACTGTCACTATTCGACATACATTTCTACTATTTAGACATTGTGTTCAGATTTTTGTGGCAGGTTAGACTGTTTATTGTTCCATCTTTATTTGCCAAGAGATAGATCCCTTGGTAATAGAGTTTGTGCAGAAATTTCCAGCCAATCTTAAAGTGTACGTAGATGGCCCTGAGATAAACAGAAAAAAGTTTCTTTCCAAGAAAATTTAATAACATGAAATGTGTTTGTGACTGAAATGTAACGTCATCTGGTTTAAAATTATAAAAAAGGTCGACAACTGTAATACACATTGAGGGTGTCTCTGTGCATCATTATGTCAGAGGCCTATAAGTGGTGGTAGGCGGTAGAAAAACTCTGACACCAGCAGGGCTAAGATGGCAGCACGACTCTACAAAAGTTCTATACGATTTGACATTACGGCGCGACTTCTAGTCTTCGATTGAGTCTTCGCGTTACAAACTGGACATTTTGCCGTAGACGATTATCACTATCAAGACCATGAAGATTTTCATCGGAGGTTTTCACCCACTCAAAAACTGTAGTTTTTTCAAATTTGCTTATTGTGTAATAAGTTTGAAGAAATCACTTAAATGGAAGTAACGTTACACTGTGATTTTGACTTATTTATTCCTTTTCTTTGTAATTTTACTATTATAGTCATCATCATCTACAAAAAACTGTGATTTATTATCACGTAATATTTACGTACCGAATTCGACCTCATTGTTCCTAATCCTAAAAGCCATATAATCTATTTAAATAAAATACCATTTGACACTTGCCAAAAAGTTATTCATAGGGTTGCCTAGCTGAACAAAAATTTACTATCGATAACCTGAATATATAGGTACACATATCGCGGCTTTATTCCTTGCGGGGTAGGCAGAGCGTTATCGGCCGTAAAGTACGATCGCTATCGCCACGTCTCACAAATATGTAAGGTCCGTTTTAGAAGAATCGTGTATCACAATAGTGACAGGTTGTCAGCCTATTGCCTAAAAATGTAATACACATAAAACCCTAGAGTCTATCAGCCGCCTCTTACGATACCCGCAAAAATAAATAGGATGATGCTATTCTAAACCGCGGAGCCTGGAGGAGTTTGGCCGAGCAGTAACTCCCCAAGGTTACTGCTCGGTCGTTCCTAAGGGACGTGCCTTAGGAATGAGGCATCGACCGAGAAGAAGAAGATTCTAAACCGGCATTACACGGCAAATCGATAGAGGCGTCGGTAGGACTGATTTCGAAAGTGGCAGGTTCCTGCATTATTTGAGATTTGAGATAATACTTTTATTTATTTAATCAATTATTAGTTATTTTTGTATTACATTTCTTTCACGCGGTGCATGCCATGTGGTTTTAGAATTTGAATGACAATGCTGCGTCTGAGTGACCTCTTTCGTGGCGCGAACTAATGGGTATTGCAAAAGTAAATCGCCAGTGGAAACAAATCCATCCAATCGTCATCAATAGCTACAACCTTTTCTTATTGAGGCGTACTACGAGTATAATACCACGCTTTGTAGGCGACCCAAATGCAAGGCGTTGCATTCAATAAGAATTTGAGAACTGTACTGTTCGTTACTACTGCTGATACTTGCCTTCATTGATTTAAGGACACCTAGAGCTAGAAATGGGTGATCAAATTCCGCCTGGCACTACTTGTAGTTTTTTCCTGCATTTAAATTGTTGAAATTCACTGCTAACTAAGAATAATAATGGCTTCAATTCGGGATATATTAGAAATAAACTATTCTTCCTTACTTACTTTCTATGAAATGAAATATTGAAGAACACCCATTTTTGACTAGGGGTTAGCTTAAAACCAGCAGTGTGCTGTGCCTACACCCATTTCAGCTCATATTGTATATTTGTACTGAATTTATTTATTGTTGTGCCTAAGATGTGATGCGAAATAAATATATTTGTATATAAATTCTCTTAACTTAAATTAGTGCTGTCACTTTCTGTAAAATTAGTTTAGAGAAGGATAGGAGATATCTATGACTTAGATATCTCCTATGCTTTTCTAAACCTATTTGTCTGAAAGTGACAGCATTAATTTAAGGTAAGTTAAGAGAATTTATATCCCGAATTGAGGGCAATATTATACTACTCTGAAATAGGTACTACTTTGAAACTCTGATAATCGATATCGATAGTCTATTGAAAGTTTTCTATCATCGGTAGCACTACTAAAAATGACGTTACTTACGTTGTCAAATGCTTGGATTGAAGGAAAAAGTTATACATAGGACAAAATGATCATACTATCGAAACTTTGAACAAAAAATTTAATGTATGAAACGCAGGAGAACTTTCATGGCGGCTATTATATCTGTTTCACTTATTTCCGTTTTCTTTCTCTTTTGTTGGCAATAATGTCAACATCATTTGATCTGTGGACTCAGTTCAATCATCAAACAAAGAAATTGTTTTTAAGTTAATACTGTTTATTTTGCTTTGCTTCTTATCAAATAATTTTAAATAAGTAACAAAACCATAGTATTTGGCAAAAGCAAAGGAATAATGAAGTATAGGAAGTGTGAAATTTGTGAAATTGAAACCGAAAGAAAGGATGGACAGAAATGGTATTTCATGGCTCAGTTTCCTCTGGATAAAGAAAGGTAAGTTAAGATAATTATAATGATAATGCCTAGAATATGACTCATAAACATTGTTATTATAGCAATAAACATAAATTTGAGTTAATATGTTTATTTAGCTTAAGAAGTTACTGTTATGTAGTACGACCAAAAATAATATATAATCGATATCGATACCATGCGTTGTCACTTGGCACAAATTTACTTTTAATGGAGAATGTTTCTAACATTTCCTAACAACCGAGTTCTGGGTCAGAGTACCTATGTTTTTCGGGGCGGGGGGATATTGGAGTAAACGCTTCTGGGCCCTATGAAACGTCGAAATTTACTATTGGCAAAGCCTCTTCCATCTGCGCTACCGCGGCTCGTCCCCTGCCCGCGTAGGATGAGATACACTTGCAAAGTTCACGGGCAGGGGACGATCCGCGGTAGCCCACATGGATGAGGCGTCGCCACTAGTAAAGGAATAAGTCGCAGGTTCAAATCATAGCCACGGTTGAAAAAAAATGCGGGTTTTCCAAAATTTTATACATAACACGGGAAGTGTTTTAACAATTTTTAATCAATTAAATGTATTTATTTTTTGATAAGATATAATTATATGTTTCAGGTG
The DNA here is from genome assembly GCA_027580185.1 of Tuta absoluta. NCBI lineage: Eukaryota > Metazoa > Arthropoda > Insecta > Lepidoptera > Gelechiidae > Tuta > Tuta absoluta. The sequence continues at coordinate 2,391,060 of JAQAHW010000055.1, read as the reverse complement.
AAGAAGAAATGTACCGCTATATAGCCCTGAACGAATGGTACAACAAAAAATCTTCGATCTACCCTACAATTAAATTATGTGCAATGATTGAAAATATGGTCAAAGTTTTTGATGAAGAAATAGGACCTACACTAAAAATTGTAGACGATTAAATGCATGGACATGCTTGTATGAACTCCGCCAAACCAGTCACTCTCTTTTCCTGTGGGAATGGGGTGTGAGATTTTTCTGAAGTAAAAGTATCCTCTAAGTGTTGACCAGTTATACAAAATTTGGTAAAAATTCGTCTAGTAGTTTTTGCTAGAAACGTGAACAAACAGACAAATAGAAACAGTAATTTTTTTACTGTTGTTTTAAGACCTATAACTTGAACGGAATTTTAAGTATTCAAATGTACAGACTTGGTTGAGTTACTGTTTTATTATATTTATTTAGAATTTTACAAAATTAATAATTATTGAAATCCTTTAGCTTGTTTTACTTAGAAAAAAGTCCATTAGTTATGTTTCGGCAACTTATTGTTATTGAAATATTGAGTTAAAATTGTTTCGATAATATTCAAATACGGGGAGGTTCCGAACGACCGTCTTTCCCGAAAACGCTAAGCTCCACCGGCTAAACTGAACAACTATACCCAAGAAGCATAGGTCAAAAATTAAAAAAAAAATTACCTTCCATCGAGTATTATTCGGTCAGCTTAATTTTTGTATGGGAGTTACTACTTTTTAATGTTGTCTATCACTTTTGATCCTCGGTGAAAGTTGCTCAGTTTGACGGGCTTAGGGTCTTCGGGAAAGTCGGTTGTTGTCGGAACTTACCTGCTGCTAAATTGCTGAAAAATAATTATTATTAGAATAAAAATATTATTTTGAGCTGCCGCGCCGTTTCGGCAGCTACGTTGTCGATATGGATAAATTGCAGGCTGTCGCGTAGCTACACCACTACGTGTGTTCTTTATATTGGCTATACTAGACTTGACTTGTTTTGTCATGTTGGCAATGATTTGGGAACTGCGTTTTGACGTTTTGCGTCGTTCATTTTTTTTCTTCGGAGTCCCAACTCTTAAAACGCTAGTTCTATAGTTCTATTATATTCTCTTTGAAAATGTTTGTAAACAATAAAAACAACAACAAAGAAAAAATATATATTATTTTTGCAATATGTGGTTATATAATGGTCATATACCATTGATTTACAAAATTATATATCTCAAAGTGATCTCAAATCACGTAAATGCTCAATAATATGTAAGTAACTAATAGCACTATTAGGAACTTTGATCTTATTATCAAGTATGGATTTTTTGTGTGATTTCCTCATCTCTCAATTATACCTATCCACCTACTTTACCTATTGATTACATATTTTGTTCACGACTCTTGTATTTTGTGATATTTACAGAGAAAGAAGCTTTACAGGACATAAAAACCTTACTGTTTCATGAATTAATCAATCAATCATATCATCCTCAGCGTTCACTGCTGGCTTGGATATCTAGTTCTTGTATTGAACGCCACTAAGCATGATCCGCGATGGCCTTTCTACGCGCTTACCTAGCCTGAGCCTATAAATACGTTTTTGGATTCGCGGTTTCGACTCAAGAATATTTCAATCAGCAGTGGTTGTCGGATCTGCTTTGCTAATGAGCTGACTAAGGAAGGTAGGTACTGCTTATCTGCTGTGCTGCGTTTCATACTTCCTATTATATTTACTGGCGATTTTTTTGTGCAGTGATGCAATGCCATCAAAACAATGAAACATATTTCTCCTACAGCTACGGTTATTTATTTATTAGCCATGGTTTTATAAGAGTTTATAGTGGGAGTATGGAGAGTCAGACTCTTGTGCATAAATATACAATAACAGTTCGTAAATAACAACATTATTTTTGTCTTTTCAGAATACCCTGCCACCATTTCATTTTGTTGTAATCCGCAATAAAGTAAATGAATATTTATCACATGAGGATAAGAATACCTAATGATTCATCAGCTTCAGCAAGCCTCTGCTAAAATTCGGCCTCTCTCTCGTGTCATAAATAATAATTTAAGCTCTACAATTGTTTTATTTATTTATGTACCATTTCAGTTAAAATAGAACATTTATGGCTAACGGACAAAATAAATGGAAAAATAAGTTAATAGCTTATTCCTGACTGAAAACCCTGATGATTTTTGGATTCGTTGCCTGTTCAGACAGGGATGTATTGTCTTAAATTAGCGCACAACTGGCGTATATGAGCATAATTACAGGTGCGCGGGGGAAATGGTTTCGTGACTTGCATTGCAGCGTATTAGACCGTAACTATTACTTTTATTAAAGACGCTTCCAAAGGCTGGATGAAGCCTTCCGCTGGTCAAGTCGAAGTTCAGATACTGAAGCTTGTTACAGAATCAGTTTAGTATTTGTACTTTACTCTGGACCACCGGTTTTTAATAAAATACCTTCTTATAGAGGTAAGAATTCCGCCTACCCCGTAAGGGATATAGGCGTGATTTATGTATGTATGTAAGAATTCTAAAGTAAAGGGGTAAGCACCTAGCCTATGGAGGCGTGTTTAAGAAAATAAACTATTTACGAAGTGTATTAACTAAAAATCCTATCAATATAGGGATAAAACACACATCGCCATCTAGCGCCAAAGTCAACTACGTAATATGTTTAGGAACTAACATTCACCTTCAAATTTTCATACTGATTTTTAAAAACCATCTGCGCCATCTATTTCCTGTTAAATAAACGGGTATAAATAATAAATTTTATACAAAGCAAGTAACGTTTCATGTGTTGGGGTGTGAAATAATATTTAAAATTCTTTTTCACCTACTCCTTTATGTTATTCTTTATCTCATCTACTTACTTTATTTATTCCCATTTCTTTTTGCCGTTTATGCGCAAATACTGTGTTTTCCTAAAATTTAAGTGGTTACCTACGTGCCTGTAGGGCATTATAACAACTTAGAATAAGTAAGTATGAAGCTAATATCTATAGTTAGATAGGTACTACATACAAAGTAAGAGCAAAAAGAATACTAAAGCGTAGATAATAAAGATTGCCTGCTTGGTAGTTGTAAATTTTTTATACAGAAACTATAAGTTTAACGTGCCCTCCGAAACACAAAAGTCCGGCGATATGATTACGTGATTTAAGCCAAAGCAGACTAGAAATTTAAAAAAATTATCTTACCAAATTGGAAACAATCTCATAGTATAATAACTTTGCGTGTCCCGTCCGTGAGGTGAAAATGATACTAAAATAACCCGAGCTGAGCTTGATTGTACTATCAGCAGTTTTTTGTAGACATTTTGTGTAAACAAAAGTTTTTAATGAACAAAATCACCTCATTCGCTATACTAAAATAAATATTTAGACATAAATATTTCGTATTTCTTGAATGCGAACTTGAAGAAACTGCTACGAGATTTCTAATATCTAATTCTATTAATATCTTTTATCTTTGAATCAAATATCTCATATTTCCTATTTGTCATATTATTTGCCGTGTGATGCCGGCTTAGAATAGTATCACCCCATATCTTTCCCATGGGAGTCGTAAGAGGCGACTAAGGGACTCGCGGTATATTGCAATTGGTGCATCGGTGTGTATTGCAATTTTGGGCGATGGGCTGAGAACCTGTCACTATGGCGATACACAATTTTCCAAATTACCCTCAAATATTTGTCAGTCGTGGCGTAAATTTCCGTTTTTTTTCGTCCGTTTACGCTCTGCCTACCCCGCAAGGGATTATAGGCGTGATATGTGTATGCCATATTATAAGATACACGATTATGTTTCATATGCTTAATTGACACCCTTCTACTTCATAATTGAAATTGTAAGTTATGTTTTCGTCTTAGAAATTTAAAAATGGCAGCTTTTATTCTGAATTTGGGTTTAATAAGTAAGTTTTGCTGCCTTCTATCTACAGCCTCCGAGATCGCGTACAAAGTTATTCTGTCTTTGTTTTTCAAAGATATTTTACTCCGTTAGCCTTCTAATATTTAATTATGAAAGCCAAAAAGAAATTCTGGGTTTATCCGGAAATTATTTCACTTTGTACAATGACATGCTAAAAAATTAAGTTATATCAATATTGGCCACAATTCGGGATGTACATTCTCCTTACTTGCCTTAAATTAGTGCTGTCATTTTCCGTTAAATAGGTTTAGAAAAGGATAGGAGATATTTTAGTCGTGTCATGTCTTATAATTTCATGCAAAATACGTGTTATTTGTCAAAATAAGGCGACAATCAAAACAATGGCGACTAAATTGACTAGGAAAGGCGAAAAAACCCTTGACGTTTTTAAAAATGACAGGACTTAGATATCTTCTAGCCTTTTCTAAACCTATTTGACGGAAAGTGACAGCACTAATTTAAGGCAAGTAAGGAAAATTTAAATCCCGAATTGACCTCTATATTTCTTAGGTCCTACATATTTGTCAAATACATCTTTATTAGACAGTCAAATATAATATTATCTTAGAACTAAAATATGTGTGTAATGTTTGTGTGTAAAATAAATTATTTCTATTCGCAAGAAGTTTTTTAATACCTACCCATGATTCAATTAAATACTTATTATAAATACATTTTATATATCACACATAATAGTAATGTTCCTAATTTGGGTAAAGAAGCGTGGTAAGACCTTTTTCCAACACTGAGACAACATAACGACAAAAAACCGGCCAAGTGCGAGTTGGGTTCCGACCACCGAGGGTTCGAAACATGCACATTTAGTCATTTTATATGATACCCCACTTAAACTACTAGCCTCATTGTTATTTAAATAAATAAAACATTATTTAAACAGTTCAAAATTTAGTATTTTTTTTTCTTTAACTGGTACTTCGAAACGAAGGTTCTTGCCAAATTTCATAGTTCTAGGTCTAAGGGAAGTACCCTATGAATTTTGATAACAAAAACACGAGCTTATTACAGCATAAAGAATCGTATCCTTTTTAAAATAAATACATGCATGCATATTTTTGATATCAAGCAACAATTTTGGTTAAAATAATTAAGACACGCATATCTATAATGTAAAATAATACAATAATTATATCAAATATATTGCAACCAATAAATTGAGTTAAGTTTTTATTACTTAAAATTTTCATAATCTTAAGGAACTTTTTAATTGTTATGATAAATAATCATTCAGATATAATTTTTCCGAAAACGAGGTAATTAAAGTTCCCAACAGAAAAAAAGTTAAAAGTAGAAAGTAAATTAAAAAAAGGATGGTAAACTGCTGAACCCAGTGTATGTTATGTCCTTTTTTCAAGAGTGTATTTATTTTCTAGTACCTTGTTTAAAAAAATAGTAAGTTATTAAAACCATCATCATCATTCAAAACAGTATGCAGTTAAATCAAAATTACCGTAAAAATAAGATAACCAAACTAATTGAGATATTTTTTATCTATAAAACTTCGTACACTATGAATATAGAAAGACACACAGGATAAATTGTTTTGCAAGGAAACACTGCAATCCAACGGGATATATCATGAAGTATAATGAGATACTTTAGCCACACTAAAATGTTGACATTCCTCGCATAGATCACTTGAACAATCTTGTCAAGAAATTTGCCCATTGTCGTTTGGCCAGCACAAAGGGCATGGTCTTGCCCCAACAATTAGCAAGAAATTGGACAGAGGTCAGTATCTACAAATAAAAACTCAGTCTCATTATTCAAGTAAGAAGTAATTATTGTAAAGAAGCCCAGCGTTTTCCCGTGAGAATAAAACTTTTTCACAGAGTTTATTATAAATAATGATATTAACCTATCTCTTAAATGACTCGATATATAAAAAGGCATTAAAATCGGTTGTGAAGTTTGAAAGATCGAAGAATATTTACATAGTGACAAAGAGACAGCGGGAAGCGACGTATGTGTCGAATTGCACTGTTAGTGATGATTTAAAGGTAATGATATTGGCAGTAGGCCTAAGTACTTATGAGTTATTACTCACTATAATATGCGTTGGCATACCTTCCCCATTATGCGGGTCAAGATCAACGCGTAAGGTGTCTACGAGATAGCGACCCATATACTTATTTATGCGGAATAGAGATTAAAATTCGCTATTCGGGATAGAAAATGGGTCGCATATATCTCTAATTCTGCCTCTTTGCACCTTACGCGCCTTCCTCTCCTCATAAGTAGTAAGGAAAAAGTTGTATAAAATATAACTTTATAAACTTTTAAGATTCAGATTCATATTCTTTATTCAGCTTTAACAACATCGTCAACAGAGTAAACATAAATTATTCAAACATTTACAATAATTTGATAAATAGCACTCGCAATAAATTCTTTGAATATAGGCAATTTTTAATATTAATATCAATATCAATAAACATAATTTCATTTCATTGAAATCAATAGTACTTACGTCACGATTACCTCGACTTTTATCATTTTATTTTTTGTGATAACTAGAAGACTCGCTTCAGTCTATCGAGTCGCCCAAGCTTAGATAGGAGACTCGAAATGTCAGATTCACTCTATTTGTAACTTCAATTGAAAGTCAGTTGATAATATTCTCTATGGTTTGTATGAGATTTTAGTCCTTTGTGTAACTTTTTGACAACTCGAAGCGACTCGAAGACTATTTTGCCATCTTAGCCCTGAAGGGTACATCTGGTGGTTGGACGACTCGGTGTCCCACACGAAAAGAAGAAGATTATGAGAAATGTCAAAGCCACCTATTTAAAATTATTTCGTTAATTTTTTCCACGTCTATTCTCTCTCTGCACAGACTCTGGGAGCTATTTGTATCGATTCTACGTAACCACAGATAATATAATGACGTAACTAACATCTTCCTTCTTCTTTTCGTGTGGGCCACCGACTTGACGAACGACCCGATAAACCCTGGTTACTAACTAAAACGGCTAATTAAAAATAGCACTGTCACTTACTATAAAATGAGTTTAGAAAAAGATATTAGATGTATTTGAGTCATGTCATGTCTTAAATATGCGGTCCCGGGTTGAAGCCCTAGCGGGCGCTAACATTTTTCAATGAAAAGATATGGTGTGAGTGCATAATAAACCATAATACATATTTTAAATAGTCTATGATTTCAGCGCTTTTCTGTAGATTTCCTATGCATGTGCCAGTCTCAAATTCCACCTTCACTTGTAGAGCGTGCGGAAAATTATGCCGCTCCCGTATCGGTTTATACAGCCATGAAAAGTCTTGCCTCAGATACTGATAAAATCGTCTGTCACAGACGTGTGAGGCCAATGATGATGGATATTTTGTTAATAGGTACCAAAATACAGCTGCAAAAAAATAAAAAATAAAAATACTTGCCACTGAAATTGAGTCGGTCAGGTGGTGCATTTTGTTTGAGAGGCTCAAATTTGTATTTCGTATTCCGCCCTATGGTCCTTGTTGAAAGTTGTTCCTTATCACCAGCCCGTACTGAATTTTCGGTATCGGTCACTAGTAAAATTTCACCTTAGGTAGGTAAGTGCAATCAGTCAGACGACTCGGAAGAACTCTTGAGATATTTTTAAACGGTTTTTAATAATTTCTATGGAGGGCAATAAGCTTGTTGATAAAACACACAAACATCACGTCTTTATCCCTTACGGGTTAGGCAGAGCGTCATTGGCTGAAATATTTCTGTGTTATAAAAAGCAATGTACGATAACTAGTCATAAAATCACACAACTGGAAAACTGCTAGTTCCTAAAAGCGTCCAGTTTGCGAATAGTTCGGGCCCGTCCAGCTGTGATGTTTAGTTTCACAGTTTTCAACAAAAAATAAGCTTTTTTTGTACGATACGGGCGCCGGGCGCGGTAAACAAAAAGGATTTGCATGAAAATAAAGAATAGTTTTAAAATGTTTGCGTTTTTCTGTCGGCTGTTTTGAAATATTGGTGGGATCGAAATAGGATAACTAACCGAATTTTCAGAAAATATATTCTATTTTGTATAAGCGAAGTTAAGTATTGTATTTTATGCTTTGTGTTATATGTTTGATCCTTTTGAATAACACCCATTTAGTAATTGCCGAACACACACATACACACAGTGTGCGGCAATCACAGGTGACGGGCATGCATATGTGATCTGTCTACCTACGTGAAATAGGCTGCCTTAGGGTCGCCGCAGAGCAACAACAGTTTTTGCGAGCGACAGCTCAGGCACTTTTGATCATCAATTCGAAAAGAAACTCTATCGTAATTGAAATGAAGGTAACATTGGCTAGAATGACAAGCATCTGTCACGGTCGCCCGGCGGCGACTAGGCAATGTCACTTTTATTTTAATTATGTACCGTACAAAATTATTTTTAGAATTTCTATGAAAAGTGCTCAAGCTGTCGCTCACAAAAACGTACGTTTGGTCTGCGGTAGCCCTTAAGCAGCTGAAACGTAGAGGGCTAAACTCTGTACCTAATAATTAACAAGGAAGTCTTACATAATAAGTCATACTTGTTCGTTTTTGCTAGCCTGTAACGTCCCACTGCTGGGCAAAGGCCTCCTTTCTTCCATTCTTCATAATAAATCCCTTGTTCATTTCGTAATATAAAATTACCCGTTACAATGAACAAAAATTTCTACAAAAGGGGAATAAGTATCCACATCTTTCTGACATTTAAAATTAATGGCGGACCCAAAACAAACATTCGCCAATCGCGAAACCGATCGGTCCTCTCTCATAGTTTTCTTGACAATAGACCTCATCCCTCCCCCCTTTTCCTCCCTTCGTCCCTAGAGACATCAATCAAAGGATAGTCGACTTACGCCCGTCCATCATATAGAGATAGAAAGGCCTCGAGTGTCGAGGCGACGAATAGTTTCATACTTTTTGTTTCTTTTGAGTTCCATTGCTTTCTTGTCTTGTCTTTTATTACTTCTATAGTGTAGAGATCCTTTTGAGAAAGACGGTTCCTTGCTTGAGAGGGCACGTTAAGCGTCGGTCCCGGTTGTTGTCTATGGTTAGTTAGAAGGCAGCGGCGGTTGCTACAATACAAAACCGTGTTACACACACACATATCACGCCGCCGTAGCGGTAGGCAGAGTGTAAACGGCCGCAATAAACGGACATTCACCCCACGTCCGACAAACATTTGAGGGTCATTCGGAAAATTGTGTATCGCCATAGTGACAGGTTGTCAGCCCATCGCCTAAAATTGCAATACTCACCTTCGAGTCCCTTAGTCGCATCTAACGACTCCCACGGGCAAGAAATGGGGTGATGCTATTCTAAGCCAGCATCGCTTAAACCCTCTGATGCCAGAGTTTATCGAGCCGTCCGTTGACTCGGTATCCCACATGACGAGAAGAAGATTAATACAAAAGCAATGAATACAAAAACTATCTTCACTGTCGCTTGAAGGAAACAGCACATATTCGTGAAATATAGCCTCCATACGTAGAGGCAGCGAAAACAATCCTAAGGAATGGTCGTGTTATTGATACTTGCAATATTCTGATCAACGTCTTAATCCTCAAGTCTTGTTGGACATAATGTAACAGTCAGAGGTTATTAATTTATCTACAATTGGGTTTTACCTGCTGGCAGAACTAGTTATTAATTAACCAAAAATATATAAAAACACAAAAGAAAAAAAATGAAAAAATGTTTGAGTTGGCCGAGAGGCGTAGGCGGTACTTCACGGGTCCCGGGTTCAATCCCTGGCCTTCGCTAACATTTTTCAATTGACTCTTTTCATATCGTCGGGTGAGAATACGTTTGTGCCATATCCAATTTTTAAGAAATGTGCTTTTTTGAGTAACTTAACAATACAGATTACAATAGATATTTAGCACGAATCGAATTTTAAATATACCTATTTTAAACTAAGAAAATGATTATGATTTTGTGCTATATCCGTGCTGTAAAATAAGTTGTAATCATAATGTTGTGTTATGTCCGGATATAGCACAAACGTATACTAAACCCCAAGGAAACCGTGTGTCAAACGACATTACGCGTACTATTTTGTGCCATATCCTTATAATCAATCACCCATACTACCCGGGTGAATATTTAAGGGAACCAAAATTTATTCCTCGTTGCGTTTATCTTCATTAATATAAAAAATCTGACTAAACGATCTTCTTTCGAATCTTAATCGATAATTTAATTGCAATAAAGGCAGTTTGGAGAAAGATAATGGAGATACCTACTTAAAAAAATACCACAGGAATCCGCACAATTTTGCATTTCTCACCTGTGAATGTGAATTTGTTTATTACTTGAAAAAATACCAGCTGAGCATGTTTTTGTTTAGAAACTATATTAAATAAATCAGTGAATTATGTTTTATGTAAATAAATGACAAACATAAAAACAGTAGGTATCAAAAATCTTGCTTGATCATAACTAGATCATAAAAAAAAACATAACTAGCATTTAAACATATCATACTTTTCACGTTATTAACGGCAACAGAATATAAACTATAAAAATCATTTTATTAATTAAAAATATTTTAGCGAAATGAAAAGCATAAAGCGTGTATATTTTGTCAAAAACTATGATTCTTCTTCTTCTTTTCGTGTGGGTCACCGAGTCGTCCAACAACCCGATGAACCCCGATGTCAGAATTTTTCAACCACCTACTTCTAGTAGGCCTCCGACATGGTTGTCTAAAGCCGGGACCGACTATGTTTCTCCTGTGTGTGTGCTTAGGAGAACACGGGTGTGTGGTTACGAAAAATTATTATGAAAAATTATTTGGTAAAATTATCAGGTATGTTATAAATGTTTACTTTGTCATCGAACCCATTCATTTAAAATTAATTGAATATTTTGTGCTTTATCCGAGTAATTGTGTCATATCATACATTTGATATTTTGCAATCATTAATTAAAAATGGATATAGCAATGAAAAAATGCTAATAAAACAGTATTTAACATAATTTTACTGGGCCTAATATGTTAAAAATATGAGTACTCTTATGTACCTTTTTGACAAGTAAGTTTATGTAAACCGTAAACTTCCTCTTTCTATGCAATTAAATATTTGTTTAATTTCGCTCATACCCGAAACAAAGTAAAAGGTGTATGGCACAAACGTATTCTCAACCGACGATATATGTAAATTTTTCATTTCATTTAATTTCACTGTGAGTACAAAATAATAAAAAAAGAAACACTTTTTAGAAAACTGACAGATAACTCCCAACAACTCATAAACTAAAGATTCCATTGACATTGAAAACAACGCAGTTGTTTCTTAAATAATGCATCTAATCCGTTCAGGAAAATTATCATATTAAGCAGCGAGTGCAATCTCCGAGTTAGAAACTAGTATTAAATAAATCTTTGGTACCTATTTATTGTACCTGATATACATGTACAAAAAAATACTCGATTCCACGTTACTGACTAAAACGGCTATTTGAAAATAGCACTGTCACTTTCCGTTAAATAAGTTTAGAAAAGGATAGTAGATATCATAGACTATTCAAGTCATAGTCTCTGCTTTCCGCGCCATTTGCAGATTTCCTTCAACTCAATTCAATTTTATAAATATGGCTTTTGTCAACAGGGACAATTCTGCCAATGTCGAAGTTGGAAGATACACGGGGATTTGAAGAATAGCCAAATGACCGGTCTCTCAGATTAAAAACAATCAGAACAACACAATCCAATAATTATACTTATAAATATCATAAACTACAACAACATACACAGATTTACTTGTATGTTTAACCGCCATATTTTAAATTGCTGCTTAATTTTGGCAGATACCGCTACGGCTATATAATATGTAAAATCATAGACAATTTAGAGTCAATCATTTTCTATTCTTGTCTAAGACTATTCATAAAGTGACAGTGCTATTTTTAGTCGGTAAAATGAAATTAAGACTAATATTAGACTATCTCAAAGTGCGTATCTTATTACTTTTATTTGAGTTAAGTATTTCATTTTCGAAATAAAGAAAAACCTGACGCAGACATTTTCATGCAATGTAATTTATGATACAGTCTGCTCGCGATTATTTCATGTTATATGAATGAAAATTGTATTTACATTTTCATCTTCTTTTTAATTTAGTGTGTAATAAAATGCACATTTGATATAGCTAATGTATTGTGAGGGTTCAATGAATGAAACATCTATTTTGGGAATACAAAGCAAAGTTTTATTCATGAAAACGAAATTGATGATCAAAATTATTGGTTTGGAATTAAAGCTAACAGACAGGTTTGGCCTTGATATAAAGATGGTCCAGTGATCAACAATTTTGCACTAATATAACGTTACTATGCCGTGTGATGCTGGCTTAGAAAAGAACATCACCCCATTTCCTTCCCGTAGGTGTCGTAAGAGGCGACTTAGGGACTTAAGGGCGTGTGTTGCAATTTTAGGCGCTAGGCTGGCAATCTGTCACTATGGCGATACACAATTTTCCGAATGACCCTCAAATATTTGTCAGACGTGGCGTGAATGACCGTTTTTTGCGGCCGATTGGGCGCTGCCCCGCATGGATTATAGGCGCGATTTGGTATTTGGTATGGGTGTCGTAAGAGGCGACTAAGGAACTCGAGGGTTTTAAGAAAAAGGTTTTATAGAACATTTACCGCGGAAAAATCTATATTCCTGCAGAGTTATTCTGCACGGTAAGCAGCGGGCCACAAGCCGCTGAGCGGGCCACTAGTGACAATTAATTGACACTTTATTGGCTTAAAATATGGTATAGAAGATTTAATATACTTTTTACAAGAGCTTATCAAATAAATCTTTAATAATTACATTGTAACAATATCGGGTAGCGAGCACCAGCTGCGAAGCAAAATTACTTTTAAAAACGGCAAGCGTTCGCAAATCTCCGCCATGACAGGTTGTCTACAGATGAATTGATAGCTATCCCATCGATCCTGGACTTTGCAGCGATAACAGAACCCAACTTCTACACCTGTGGTGCAGGAATATGTCGAAAGTGTGCAAAAACCATGATAAAACGGTTTCTTTTTTAAGGTGACATAACGGGTTCTGACCAATTTTTAAATTTTCATAGATGGCGCTGAGCTAAACAAAAGATTATTTTCGAGGCTTTAGTAAACAAATCTTCTTTTCGTGTAGGACACTGATTCGTCCAACGACCCAATGAAGCCTGGTGTCAGAGTTTTGCAAACGCCTACTACTAGTAGTAGGCCTCTGACATGATTGTGGATCGACCGCCGTCTAAGAATAGACAGCAACCGGGACCAACAGCTTAACGTGCCATCCGAAACATGGAACCTTCTTTCTTCTCGGACAATCAGGTGATTTAGCCTGCAATGTCCTAACCAGACTGGGAAAAAAATCACAAAGTGATTAAGATCAACTATTGTGATTGCCCCACCGAGAATCGAACCCGGAACCTTTGCGTCGCAAGCAGTCGCACTACCATTGCGCCACATTGGCTGTTAACAGATGAAAATGTATTTGTGACTCAAATGTCAAAATTGCAGCTTAAAATTACGCCATCAGGTTCAAAATTACGAATAGGTCATGAACTTTCTGAATGAAAACATCCCATCACGTCATAATTCAGTAAAAGACTAGTACTATGGGAACTAGATAGCTGAATTAATAGGTACTTATATGCTTTTTTGTATTAAAATACATAATATACATAGAAAACACTCAGACTTAAGACAAATTATTAACATTGACTCAACAAATATTTGTGCCTTGTGGGGATCGAACCCACGACCCTTGGCGTAGCAGGCGGGGTACTATCCGCTACGCCAATGGGCCAGTCTAGTGGCCCGAGGGCAATGACCTTTTAAAAACATCTTTGTCTCTACAAGTAAAGGTCAAAACTTAATATGTATTGTGTTATTAGAAGGTATAGTAACGTTATAACGTGGGTAGAATGCTCTCAATTCTTGATACATAATTACTCGTGTAATTTTAAGATATTTATTCTTATTTTTCGATAATCAAGCATAAGAAGAGGCAGAAATTCTCATTATTTGGTTATTCGTCCTCACGATCGACGTTCGAAAACTAAGAAACCAAAAAAGAATTAAATCTATGGTCTTCTGTAAATATTTAAAGTATCGTTGTGTTGTTGCCGTTTGATAGTTTAAAATCGTAGTTCGAGAAAACTGCCATGCAAGGCATAATAAGAAACATAAAATCGAACTATTTGAATATAATATACTTTACGTTAATTTGTGCCGTTACAGCAGTCCAGTTTTTATTTTGATTTCGTTTATCAAAGATTTTCGACTATCGAGAAGTGACACCGTGACGTGACACTACAACAACGATACGTTATCTATAGCTACGTTTAATGCCAACTTATCGAACAATAATATCAAACGCAGGCTAAAACAAATTTTTATTTTAGGTTAAAAAGGAAGGCCTTCTTGTCAAAATTGGGGTTCTTATGTTTGTTTTAAAAGTTAAATGTTTTATTAACTTGAAAATGAACACTTTTCTCACAACACCTACACGTGATGACATATTAAAGGACAAATAGACTACTATTTTTAGCGGCGACGGAAACGGCTAATGCTTTTCCTTCCGCTGTTTGTTTCAACATCCCCCAGGGCCTATAGCAATATAGAAATGAAGCTGACATTATGATATATATAGAATTGATATAAATAGTCGTAGGTAGAATTTACAGCTACCTACCCTGGCTTTGCATTACTTCGCGTTATCAGTCTTTTTGTCCACTGCTGGGCGCTTCTGTCTGTGTACTCATTGTCTACTTTTAGTCTACACTATTGAAATTTTTTTCACCGTTTTTTTATTATTTTATACATATATATGACGGGGAATTGGGGTCCCCGGGTTCCTCCATGGTGAGATTTCCAAAAGGAAAAACGATGTTTATGAGACAAGATTGTATTTTCCAAAAGTAACTTCAAAAATAACTGTTTTGAGGTCGCGTGGCGAATTCGATACGAAGCTGGCTGCACAAGTTGACAGCTCGGCGACAGAAAGTAGAATGCGGTCCGATCCACGTTTTCCGCTCTCCAAAAATATCGTCAGGTTGGCTATGCTGAATCAGCATACTACCAACATGACCAACTAACCATTTCCGGTGATTGACAGATGTCTATGGTCTAGCAGTGTTACCATTTCCAGCCAGCGTCGTATCGACTACGCCCAAGTTTGGATACTTGACGCAACCATTAAAAAAAAGAAAAGATATTGTCTATGGCTTAACTTCTAAACGATAATTTCTGAACGGTAATAGAGTTGTCAAAATCAATTCTTCATCCGGCCAAGTGTGGCGCTACTGTTGCGTACTCCGACACGGCCATCATGACGCCTCACACGTCCTCGTGTGAAGTATCTGAAAAGACAAATTCAAAGCAGTAGCACAGCACTCGCTCGGTCAACCTGACCAAATAAAGGAAAGCTAAGAAGCCTTCGATCGATTTAAGCAACAGATATTAATTCTACCGAAAATGTATAGAGGTGCAGGTAGATCAAAACAAATTTACGATTAGCATCTAATTAAAGTATGTACAGACTAATGTCTAAGCTAAGCAATAGAGAACACAAAAAAATCGATTACAAAATGATTGCAGGGCTATGGAACAGTAATTGATCACACACAAAACATTGTACAATAAACTTCGTCATTTATAACGTCTCAAACTCTCTAGGAAGCGTCCCTTTGTAATACCATATTGACAGCTGCAAGACAACCAACGTGGCGTCTGATTGTGTCATCTCTTATCAAATTGACAACTGCAAGACAACCAAAATAGTGTCTGATTGTGTCAAAGGAGACAGATAGTATGTCTGCGTAAGCGTCTGATAGTGTAACTGCAAGACAACCTAAACAGGCGTCTGATTGTACACAGCAAGACAGCTTCGCCGTAAGCGTCTGATAGTGTAACTGCAAGACAACCCAGCAAGGCGTCTGATCGTACACAGCAAGACAGCTCCACCCTAATCATCAAAGCCCCCTTTCCTTGCAAGGCACATAATAGCGATATGATGATGGCCATTACGTATTCCTGCTCCGGAAGACTCCTGACGTTACGAAAGCATCACACCAGCGTAATTAAACGTCACAGTGCATGTACAAAATCATAGGGACTTAGAGAAAATTAGTGTTCCATAGTCACTCAATAATAGTAATCTTATTTGTCAGAGTTGTTTTCGTCACTGTCACTAGAGTCCTCAATTTCACAAATACTTTCCGGCATTTTCCGTAGACGGTCATGTGCGTATTTGTACGTTCGATTGGTATTCAACGCTTTTAATGTATACCGGTCGCCTTCCAAAACTTCAATGACCCTAAAAGGGCCTTTGTATTTTGGGTCTAACTTGGTCTGGTTTCGTTCTTCGTTTTGGAGTAGGACAAAATCTCCAACGGAGAACGGTTGTACTTTAGCTTTGTTACTATCGAAACGCGTTTTGTCATAACTAGCACAGTCACTCATGTTTTTAACAGCTTCAGCTCTTACCTGTTCTAAATCTGTTACAGGTTCTTCGTCGTCAGCCAGCATTATTCTCCAGTGGCCTCGCAACCTTGCCTATGAGCAATTCTAAAGGACTTGCCTTAGTTACCCTATTTCGAGTGCAATTTAGAGCGAGCTGCACATCGGGTAACACATCCTACCACGAACGGCTACCGGTTTCCGCTGCAGTCAGCATATTCTTGAGAGTGCTCATAGTGCGCTCGACCTGGCCGTTGGCTCTAGAGCTTCCAGTGGCAATAAGGTGTAATTTGATGTTCACAGACTCACAGTATTCTTTGAACTCCTTGCTTGCGAAGCACCTTCCTTGATCCGCGATTAGTCGCGTAGGCGCACCAAAAAGAGAGACGCTCTGCTTCACGGCCCTGATGCTACTGGAAGTGTCTATACGCAGGGTGTGGTAGAGCAATACATACTTGGTGAATGCGTCGATCAGTACGAAGACATATTCCTTCTTGTCATTCTTTCCGCTAAGTTTGCCAGTTGCGTCAACATGCACAGTGTACCACGGTATGGCAACTTTAGGTATAGGATGCATGGTAGCTTGAACCTTACCTGAATTTGATTTGGAGATTCTGCATGTAACGCAATTCTCTACGAACCGCCTTACATACTTCGTCATGTGCTCGAACCAGTAGAGTTCAAACACCTTCTCCAGTGTTTTCTCCCATCCCAAATGCATCAGGCCCTCGTGTACACTGTTGATGATTGACCACCTAAGCGAACGAGGTACAATAGGTAAGCAGCGAGACTTACCGTTACGTTGTATCTTCCGGTACAAAAGTCCTGAGCGTATCTCGTATGTCTTTGCAACGTCATCAGGAATCTTGTTGTCATTTAGATCTGTAACCAGCTTTGAAATTTCAGCATCCTTCTGTTGCTCAGCTAAAAGCCAGTTACCAGATAGCTCGTTCAGGTTAATCCGCTTCGGTTCGACTCTGTTTACAGGTTTTTGATTTACCACTTCGGGCGTTACGGGGTTTCTGGACAAAAAGTCGGCATGCGGCATGAGTTTTCCTCCACGGTGCACAATTTCAAAGTCGAAGCTTTGTAAGAAAGCCCACCATCTATGGACACGTGGTGCCAAGTCCAACTTTTTCCTGGTAGACTGAAGTGAGCTGCAGTCTGTTACGACTACGAACTTACGGCCATGAAGGAAATTCCTGAAGTGCCTTATTGCGTTGACGACTGCTAGCGTCTCCAATTCATAGGAATGGTACCGCGATTCAGCGGCCGTCGTACGCTTACTGTAGTAGGCAACAGCATGCAACTTACCAGCCTTCCTTTGCATTAAAACTGCTCCATATCCGATTGCACTTGCATCGGTATGCAGTTCTGTGTCAAGGTCTGGATCGAAGATCAGCAAGACAGGTTCGCTAGTCAGTGCAGTGATTATCTGCTGTCTGATAGCTTCATGCTCCGCTTTCCAGTTCAGCTTGCCATTATTTGAGCTTGCGGTAAGTGCGTAGAGAGGAGCCATTACCTGCGAAAACTGTGGCACGAACTGCCGGAAATACGAAGCCAAACCGATAAATTGGCGTAACTGCGTCACAGTCTCTGGCGGTGGTAGGGCAGTAAGTGCTTCCACTTTCCGCTGGTTTGGACGTACCTCTCCTTGGCATACCTGAAATCCTAAATACTCTACCATTTGCTTCAGGAACTTGCACTTTTTCAAATTGAGAGAAAATCCCTTTTCGGTAAGTATTTTCAGCACAGTGTTTAACCGTTCGAGTCCTTCTTCGACAGTGCTGGCTACAATGAGCACGTCGTCCATATAGACCACCACATAGGTATTCACCAGATCTCCGAGAGCTTTTATTATTGCACGCTGGAAAACCGCCGGAGCATTTTTCAGGCCAGACGGCATCCTCAGGTACTCATACTGGCCGTCTGGGGTCACGAACGCAGTGCGTTCAATGGAATCGTCAGCAACAGGGATCTGATGAAAACCCGATGCCAGATCTAGAGTAGAGAAGTACATACCTCCATGTAACCTGGCAATTTGATCGGAAATGAGGGGTAGAGGAAACCTGTCAGGTATGGTATTGTCGTTTAATTCGCGGTAGTCGACGCATAGCCTGGCGGAACCATCCTTTTTCTCGACTAGGAGAATTGGGCTCGCAAACGGAGATGAGCTAGGCTGAACTGTTCCTGCATCAAGAAGCTCGCTTACCTTTTCTCGAACAACTTGCCGCTCCTGAGTGCTAAGCCGGTATGGTCGTCGATTGACAGTTTTATGAGGGTCCTTCAGGCGAATCTCCATAGGTTTGGTATCGGCGCACCTAGCCGGAACACCGTCCGCAAAACTCTGCTCATAAGATTTTAACAAATCAAGTAACTGACCTTTGTACTCAGGTGGGACGTCAGTGTCTATAGCTTCCGGGCTCATTCCTTGGGCCTGGTTAGTTTTGCTGACCTGTACTTGATATGACTGAACGGTTTCGTGCCTATCAAACCACAATTGTGTAGCAGTCATATGTTGCGCCAAACCTAGCTGCAAAATTTCGCATCCTACCATGATGTCATATTGCATGTAGTGGTCCGGAAGAACATGCAGTAAAATTTCTAAATTGATACCGTCAATTTCTACAACAGTTAGTATTTGTGTCGTGGAGTATACGGGGGTCTTCCCTAAACCAATCAAAGCAACAGTATCATTAAATCGTCGTCCGTCAAGTCTGTGTGAAACAGTCTCTTTCACTAGTGAACATTCAGCTCCAGAATCGTAATAAAATGAAATTTGCTCACCGGCTATACGAAGGATCCCAGTAGGCGCACTCTTGTCGCACACGTTCACCCGCTTCTCCTTGGATGGGCCGGCTCCGCTTGTCCCTTCCTGGCCGCGCCTCTTCGGACAGCTTGATGCGTAGTGGCCGCTCCCATGGCAGTGGTAACAGGTGACTGATGCTGCTCCAGAGGGGTTGGGCTTGCTGATGTTGTTGCCCAGTTGTGGTCTTGGGTGCTCGTCTCTTCTCTTCAAAGTGTCGTTTCTTCGTGACCGACACACTGTCGCTTTATGTCCCAATTTTCCGCAGAAGTAGCACTTTGGTGGTATAGTACTTCTGTTCTTTTTGGCATCAGGAACATCGAAGTCACTCGCATAGGTCTTACGTTTAAGGAAAGACACTGCTTTCAATTCTTGATGCAGTTGAGTGCGCGTCTTAATGTCTGATGTGAAGGAAAGGCGCTGAATACGCCGATCGAAGCGTGACAAGTGTGCAAGAACGGTAGCTGCAGCAAGTTCTTCAGTGGAAGCGTTTTTCCATCTGGCCATCAATGACGTCATCAGAGAAGCAGCGTAAGCAGCGATGCACTCGTTTTCTTTAGGTTTACTTTCACTTAAATTGATTAAAAACGAAGCGATAGTTTCGGGACTGTCGTACCTGACTTTAAAAAGCTCCTTGAATTCATGCCAGTTCATGCCGGGGTACGAAATCGTCGAAAACCATGTGGAGGCATGTCCTTTTAATGCACGGCTTAAAGCCACCATAAGCTGGGTACCTTGCTGATGCTGGTCACTAATACAGAGGTCTGCCGTCGAAATCCATGCGCGTGCGTCGACATCTCGTTTGTCAGGATCGAAATCGGGCAAGCGAAGTTCACAATTTGATGGCGTTTTCATGGCTTGCACAAGGGCCATGAAGTTGCGGTTTTGCTGCTCCAAAAGTTGCTGCCATTTTTTATCCTCTGCGTCGTTACTTGCAGCACGTGGAAGGTCGATATTTTCGGCACGCGATTGGTTGTTTTTCGTAGCACGTTGTGGGTCGTCTTCCGTAGCACGCGGCACGTGGTCCTCTAATCGCACTTCTGATGACGGGGAATTGGGGTCCCCGGGTTCCTCCATGGTGAGATTTCCAAAAGGAAAAACGATGTTTATGAGACAAGATTGTATTTTCCAAAAGTAACTTCAAAAATAACTGTTTTGAGGTCGCGTGGCGAATTCGATACGAAGCTGGCTGCACAAGTTGACAGCTCGGCGACAGAAAGTAGAATGCGGTCCGATCCACGTTTTTCGCTCTCCAAAAATATCGTCAGGTTGGCTATGCTGAATCAGCATACTACCAACATGACCAACTAACCATTTCCGGTGATTGACAGATGTCTATGGTCTAGCAGTGTTACCATTTCCAGCCAGCGTCGTATCGACTACGCCCAAGTTTGGATACTTGACGCAACCATTAAAAAAAAGAAAAGATATTGTCTATGGCTTAACTTCTAAACGATAATTTCTGAACGGTAATAGAGTTGTCAAAATCAATTCTTCATCCGGCCAAGTGTGGCGCTACTGTTGCGTACTCCGACATATATATATCTCTTGTACATTTCACACAGCGCCATCTAGCCCCAAACTAAGCAAAGCTTGTACTATGGAAACTAGATATAAAAAGTGGCCTATGTGTTATTCCGGGTTATACTCTACCTGTGTTCCAATTTTCATTTAAATCGGTCAAGCCGTTTGAGCGTGAAGAGGTTACAAACATACATACATACACACACCCATCTCTCAGATTTATAATATTAGTACGGATTTACAGATATTTGTGTTTATTCTAGGTTGTTTCTATGTATACTATGAATTATTTTCAAAAAAGTATATATGTACGTATTAATATTACCTATCTAGTTCCCATAGTACAAGCTTTGCTTAGTTTGGGGCTAGATGGTGCTGTGTGAATTGTCCAGGATATTTATTTATATGTAAGTCCATAGGTAGGTAATCAAAAACTACATATTATTAGTACAGAAAAGAGATCATTACATCTTCAAGTAGTTGGAATACAAAGTATGTACAAAAAAGCGATCTACCTACAACAGCTACCTATAGGTAAGCCAGTCGTATTTTTTATCCACCAAGTTTATATCTTACAAAACCGCGATACAAATACCGCGTATCTTCCACGCAGCGCCCTCTACTTTCCCACCCGGGTCACGTGACGGTACACCCGGTAAATGTTTATGTGCACCAGTAATGACTAGATAAAACCGGGTAAAACCGCTACTCCCGTGGGATGACCCACCATATATTATTTAGTACAGCGCTCGCTGATGCGCGCCGGATAGTGTGTACGGTGCTTAAATTAAAGTGTGTTTGGGTTATGAATGGTCGCTTTGCTGGTTTTTTAAAGGTTTTATTTTAAGTGCCGAGTGATGCCAGCTTAGAATAGCATCACCCCATTTCTTTCCCGTGGGAGTCGTAAGAGGCGACTAAGGGATTCGAGGGTGTGTTTGCAATTTTAGTCGATGGGCTGACAACCTTTCACTACGGCGATACACAATTTTCTGAATGACCCTCAAATTTAAGTCAGACGTGGCTTAAATGTCAGTTTTTTACGGCCGTTTATGCTCTGCCTACCCTGCAAAAGGATATAGGAGTGTGTAAGTATGTCCACAATTTTGAGCCAGCTATATTCAACAACTTTCTCAATCATTCATGTTTTAAACTTACCTCATCGAAGCCTCATTTTATAATCGTCTTATAATTATTTGCCTGTTTCCTCCCTTTTTACCTCTTTCACGATTGTCCCGAGAAATCTTACAAAAAATTTCATAAAAAGGTTCTGTCTGTTCGCGACCAGCTCGCAGCGACTGGGAGGCGTATTTTAGAATAATAAAAGAAACAGTAGAAAACCAATTCGTATGCGCAAGACCGCGTTTGAGATATCTAACCACTCAGATTTTTAGTCTGTAAGAAAATTTTATAAATTAATATAATTGTTTTTATCTTTGTGCCGTGTGATACCGGCTTAGTAAAGCATCACCCCATTTCTTTTCTGTGGGTGTCGTATGATGTGACTAAGAGACTCAAGGTTACACGTGTTTCGCAATTTTAGGCGATGGGCTGACAACCTGTCACTATAGCCATACATATCTGAATGACAATCAAATGTTTGTCATACGTGGCGTAAGTGACCGGTTTTTCAGCCGTTTACGCTCTGCCTACCCCGCAAGGGATATAGACGTAATATATGTATGTATCTATGTATTTTTATCTTTCATTAATGTTCATTACAAGCTTTGAGCAACGTGTTCTTCCGTCTCCGTCCGACCCGGTACGGAAGGCCGCGTAGATCGAATTTGACAAAGGTAGGTGTTAATGGCTAAGGAAATGTGGGATTTAGTAGAACGTATGATATCGAGCTACGATAAGACAATTCGAGACAAACTTTCGCGGCCAAAATCAAACTCTGAATTCAAAAATACACAACCATGTCAGACGTCCACCAGAATTAGAAGGCAGTTGAGAAAAACTCTGTCACCAGGGTACATCAGGTCGAACAATTCGGTGTCCCGCACGAAAAGAAGAAGAATATGCCGCTTAATGTTTGCACTATCCATATTATAGGTTGCCTGGAAGAAAATGCAACTTTAAGCCGCCGTATTGTACGTGTTTTTTCTTCTTGTTTTCAATGTTATTATGTTTTGTGTGCAATAAAACACAGTATTATTATTATTAATTTGCTTGAATTAAGTAACTCTTGGCTCATACGAAATAACATTCTAGTGATTCAAAAATACGGGTCCTAGTTTTGAGTCGGAAGGAAATCATTAGTCGCAACAGCGGCAAAGCTTTGTCCGACAGACGTCACAGAATTTGCAGTAACGGGGTGAAATCAGGGAACTCTAGTGGAACTTTAGAACCTGATGGTTGTGGTTACTAGCTTATAGCTAAATTCGGGATAAGAATTCTCGTACCTGACTTTAAATGAGCGCTTTCACTTTACATTAAATTGGTAAAAAAAAAATATCCATGGGTGTCGTAAGAGGCAACTAAGGGACTCGAGTATTAATTATACTGTGCTCGAGGGTTGGGTGTGTATTGCAATTTTAGGCGATGGGCTGACAACCTGTCACTTAAGTGATACATAGTTATCTGATTGACCCTCAAACTTTTGTCAGCTGTGGTTTTAATATCCGTTTTACGGCCGATTACGCTCTGCCTACCTCGTAAGGGATATAGACGTGATTTATGTATGTATGTAGGATATATCTTGGTCATATCGTGTAATTTCACGTAAAATGCGAGTTATTTGTCAAAATAAGGCGATGATTGGTAAATAATTACTGAAATTTTCAGAAACGACAGTACTTTAAATATTTCCAATTATTTTTTAAACCAATTTGACGGAAGGAGACAGCGCTTATTTAAGATAAGGTAAGAGAATTGTTATCCTGAATTGAAACCGATTTTAACTGTTTAGCTTTCGAAAACTTTTAAATAATGTGTACTTACTGCCTACTATATACATACATATATTACGCCTATAATCCCTTGCTGGGTAGGCAGAGTGTAACGGCACGGCACTTACGCCAAGTCTGACTAACATTTGAGGGTCATTCGGAAAATTGTGTATCGCCATAATGACAGGTTGACAGCTCATCGCTCAAATTGCAATACACATGCAACCCTCGAGTCTTTTAGTCGCCTCTTACGACATCTATGGATAAGAAATGTGGTGATGCAATTCTAAGCCGACATCACACGGCACTGTAGTCCTACTAGTCCGAACAGCACATACATACATACATATATCACGCCTATAATCCCTTGCGGGGTAGGCAGAGCGTAAACTGCCGCAAAAAACGGACATTCACGCCACGTCCGACAAACATTTGAGGGTCATTCGGAAAATTGTGTATCGCCATAATGACAGGTTGACAGCTCATCGCTCAAATTGCAATACACATGCAACCCTCGAGTCTTTTAGTCGCCTCTTACGACATCTACGGATAAGAAATGTGGTGATGCAATTCTAAGCCGACATCACACGGCACTGTAGTCCTACTAGTCCGAACAGTAGTTTTATAATAACGGTAATTTTGAAGATATTGGCGATTTTCCTCCCGACTCGTTTAATTTGTGGTCCAGTGTCTTTGCAGAAGTAAAACAGTAAAATTCTTAATTTTTATTGAATATCTAAATATTGTAAACCTAATGATTACACTAAAAAGAGATCTAAATTGATCATTGCTTAAACGTTGCTTAGGTCTATGCTCGGTATATCTATAAGTAATGACGTCAATAAGTGATAATGCTATCCTACATTGAATAAAGTTATTTCATTTTCATTTTCAATGAATACAATTTGGAATGAGACTATTCGCAAAAATACCAAATAGCGGGCATAGTCTGGAAGTGTAGCAAACAGAAGTGGCAGTCGTAGAAACGACGGACGGTGGAGTAAGCGGGTTCTCGAGTGAAGGCTACTCCTCGGCAAGCGCAGCGTTGGACGACCTCTAGCCAGACGGACCGATGACTTGCGGCTGATGGCGAAAACGAAATATCTTGTCCTATGGCGTACCCTGGGGGAGGCCTACGCAAAAGGCTGATGTATCTAGGCATGTATACGAGGTGTAAGGGATAGCCCTTCGAATAGGTAACAGTACATACAGACCAAGAAACTGAACTACTTTTTCCGAGGAAAATACTTATGTCAGTTAATTTGACATTTTATTTTATTTTCGGCAAGCTAATATTTAATTTCTCATAATTAATTTCAAGTAACTTATTTTCCCTATTACTTACAAAATTTAATATCCAAAGGGATTACAAAATGTAATCATTTAAGGCAAATTTTTCCACATTTTCTAATAAAGAATTTATACGGAATATTTCCAAATATCTTACCCCAAGAAGCAAAAAATCCAGATTCAGGCAATTTTCCTAGACATTCAAGGTCTCAGTATAAATAAGCTCCAAAATGAGTCCTTAGCAATTTATTAAATTATCTGTAGCTACCTACTTACCTATTTCTCTCCGTACCAACTATTAAAACGTTGATATACAATTTATTAGTTTGGTTTTATGTATTTCGTGT
The DNA here is from genome assembly GCA_027580185.1 of Tuta absoluta. NCBI lineage: Eukaryota > Metazoa > Arthropoda > Insecta > Lepidoptera > Gelechiidae > Tuta > Tuta absoluta. Next base: position 2,365,819 of record JAQAHW010000055.1, on the reverse strand, counting down.
GGTGCTCAAAATAGCATCAAAACATTTTGTAGGTAGGTGACGGCCGATAGGCGCAGTGGTAGTGCGACTGCCTGCGACGCAAAGGTTCCGGGTTCGATTTACAGTGGGACACTCACAAAGTTGATGTTTTTCACTTAGTGAATTTCATCCCGGTCTGGTTACGACATTGCAGGGTAAACCACCTGATTGTCCGAAAAGGAATGGTTCCGTGCTTCGGAGGGCACGTTAAGCCGTCGGTCCCGGTTAGTGTCTATGATTACTTAGACGGCGGTCGTTACACAACCATGTCAGAGTTGAAAAACTCTGACACCAGGTTTCATCGGGTCGTTGGACGACTCGGTGTCCCACACGAAAAGAGAGGTTTCGTAGGTGTAAAAGGCGAGTAAGCATAAATCCAGAGAATGGATAGCAGCATTCCCTGAGAATTCAACAACTTGTATAGCGCTCGTCAATCCGCCTGCTAAGCGTGGTAAGTATGGCAAATACCCCCCTATTAGAGGGGAACCTGACTGTTGATGATAATGAATGTTTGTATGCCGATAGGGAAAAAAACAAATTTTGCAACATTAGCTCCATCTATTGGCGTAAAGTAGCGAATCGGTTTTTACAGCGATAATTACATATTATGGTGAAAATTAATATTATTATGAAAACGAGACGAATCGAGTTTTACAATCAGACTTTTGTCTCGTTTATGTAAGTTCATTTAGTTTTTGGCTAAAAACGTTCCACCTTAAGGGATCAAACTACAGGGTGGCCCGAATACTGACGTCCATAGACAAAATTTGAATGCCTTATACAAAGGGGTATCCGACTCTCTCTAATGAATGTCCCGCGTCTTTTTGTGGTTTCCAAATTATTTAACTTTTAAAGTTGAATGGGAAAATTTTACTTCCAGGCACTTTTTTCTTTTTTTTAACTTCCGTAAAAAGGCTGCTTAAGCGGTTGTTATTGTATCATATAATCATGATTTGTACTTTCTAGTGTATAAAAATAAGAAAAAAATACTGCCAGTTGAATTTTTCTCATACAACTTTAAAAACTTACTTCAAAAACTACAAAAAATTGCGGATCATTCATGGTGATTCGAATATATCTCAGTATAAGGCATAAAAAATTTTCTTTGGGCGCCACTATACGGGCCACCCTGTTTACTTATTAACTGAATAAAAAAATCTGACAGTTTTTATTAAAAGCTTCTGCGTAGTATAGGCAGTTCAAAGAGAGATTTATCCAAATAGTAATTTGTTTTTTCCGGAATATAAAATGGCTTCTTTGTTGCTTACATTTTCGTAACTAAAATAAAAATCTACATAAAAAGCTCATTATTCGAAATAATGGGGTAAAGTTTATTCTGAAGAAATAAAGAGTCCCGCATGAGTAGTACTTAGGTAACATGAAGAGAAAAAAAAAAACAAATAAACCAAACTCCACCATTCTCCACGAGAAAAACGTAAATTGCAATTGCAATAATAATTCTTTGGCTCTCCGATACAAGTCAGGCGTTTAAAATAAAGTTTTCGTGTAGGTTTTAATATTTAAATTATATTGTCTCAATAAACATACCAACATTAACAACTTCTCCAATATGCTGCTACAAAATGTCTTTGTATGCCACATATCAAGCTTTTTGGAGAAATATTGGCAAAATTAACAACAGAATTCGTAATTTGCAATTGCAACGATAATTCTTTTGCTATACAATACAGGTCAGGCGTTTTGAATAAAGTTGTCGTGTAGGTCTTAATATTTAAATTATGTTATCTCAATTAACACACAAACATTAACAACTTCTCCAATATGTCTTTGTAAGCCACAAATCAAGCTTTTTGGAGAAATATTGGCATAATTAACAAACAAAATTCGAAATTTTCGCACATTGGCACAAAATAATATCATAACTTACCTTATATAAACGCTGTCACTTTCTGTAAAATAGGTTGGGTACGAATTATCTAAGTCCTGTCATGTTTAAAAATGTAAATGGCTTCTTTGCCATTCGTCGCCTTATTTTGGCATATAACGTGTATTTCGCATCAAATTAGAAGATGTGACATGACTAAGATATCTCCTATATTTTTCTTAAGTGACAGCGCTAATTTAAGGTAAGTTAAATGAATATATACCATACATACTCTTCCTTTTTTCATTCAAAGGTTGCCTGGTAGAAATTGCTGCCTCAGCAATAAGGCCGCCTGAATTGTGCCGATCTTTTTTAATTTTTTGTATCTGTTTGTTTGATTGTGTTTTGTACAAGTAAATAATATTGTATTGTATATTTCCAGAATTAAGGACATGGCATCCTCAGATCTTGATTCCAATATAATAATGAATCAGAAGCACAACAGGAACTACCAACGAACGTACTCTCAGAAGCACCTAGAGTAACCATCAAAGTGTCAACATTTACTGGTTTTCCATACAGTTTTATTAATAAGCGGTTTAGATTGATCTATTTAATAGAGCGTTGATTGAAACGTTGCTGATAGTACACAAGGGCCAATCTATACAAGCTACATTTAACTACCATCAACCTTACATATTACAGTTCAAATATTTTACAAGAGAAGTAACAGCTCACAGGCAACAAAATTCAAAATAGTAATTTTTATAAAATAAACCGCCTTAACAGCGGAGAAACCTAATGGCCCTGCATCTTGAGTATTACTAAACCAATTTTAATGAACTTTTAGAAGTGATACAATCAATTGAGAAACTTATTGAAAGTTGCCATTTGTAATACGATCTAAATTTTAAATTATACTTATTATAAATTCGTTAACACTGTAAATTTTAAGTTACAGTGTAAAGTGACAACACCTAAATTAAATTACATTCTAATTTAGTTGAGTAAGACAAACGTTCACACACTTCTAATCTTTTTTCAAAATTGGTGCTCAGACAAGACCAACTTAACATTTGGAATTTTGAGGGAAGATAACCTCCTTTCTGAAGGCGGTTAAAAATTCCCACAATAGTCGTCTGCTTCAGCCACGTCTCAAAGAGTGCTAGTTACAACTTTTCAAATAAAACACGCTCAGTGTAAAAGGGTGTAACTTGAGCCACTTGAAAATGAGGGGCTTTGAGCAGTCATGTTTGTGAGAGACTGCAATTTGGTGTCGTGTTTCTAAGAACGCTGTGTCCGTGTAAAACTTGCACGGTATTTTATTTTCATTCTTTGGGTACTGGAAACTTTGCAATTTTATCTTTTTTTTATTTTTATTTTTTTGGGCCGATGGCTTAGCGGATAGTACCCCTGCGTGGGTTCAATCCCCACAAGACACAAATATTTGTTTAGTCATTTTCAGGTATTTGTGTTTAGTCAGGGTGTTTCTATGTAAAATATAGATGTATTTACAAAAAAGTAATTATGCTATAAGTATAAATCACAGCTATCTTGTTCCCATAGTACAAGCTTTGCTTAATTTGGGGCTAGATGGCGCTGTGTGTATTGTCCAGAATATTTATGTAACTGAAATTACAAAGCATAAAATTGAGGCTAATAATGCACTATGGTTTATTCCGCACTCACGGTGCTGTAATTTTTTCATAATTGAAAATAAGCAATTGTTCTCTTTGCGTCCGCCGGTTCTTGAAACGGGAACCGTAAATAGTACCTTAGTATAATTTTGTAGAGCACTTATACCTATGACCTATGGAACCAAAAGGGCATGCACGCTTTTTCTGCAAACATTGAGATATCTTGTTTTGTATATTAACCAATACAATCCAGAAAGTCCATTCGCTCTCAAACTTATAATCGGTAAACTTGTTGACAAAAATGTATGAAACTATGTCGGGCTGAGGTCGAGCGAACTACTCATCGTTCCTGCCAGATCGCTCTGAGGAAATCAGACGAATTTATGTGTAGTTTTCCATATCGCCCTAGCGGGCCTGTTTATTTAGCTTATCTCCCGTCCTGGATGGATGAAATACAACTTCTAAGGACAAGCGTTTACGCTCGCGGTTTTACTCGCGCATTATTTTCTCGCACGTAACACTGAGCTTACGAACAACCCGACAAACCTTCAAAAAACTTTCAAATACGTACTTTATTATTTTATCTTCTTAGTCTTATAATTTTTTTTGCAACAAGTCGCATTTGGGAACCTTGAATTATATGAACTGTTTTTCCTTTTTACCCCATAGGGGTTAAAATTAAGATAATGCTGAATCTCGTATTCGATAACTTTAGCCTTTATTTTGATTCCAAAATGTCAAAGAGATCGCCGTATAGGCCCATAATTTTCATAAAAACGTGTTTAGGGGTATCACTTAAACACGTATTCAATAACTTTAGCTTCATGATCTAATAATCAATTTTGAAACAGACCACATCAAAGACTACGAACTTTCATACAAACTTTCAGTCTGGTCTGTCAATACAGACAAAAGTGGAAGCAAAACGTCAAAAAAGAGATCGTTCAACGCCAAAAATGGTCAGCAAACCACCCATTTTGTGATGATCTGGCAACATTGCTACCGCTCATCGTTCGCTACGTAGTTTGAAAACTACTCCAATCTTCAACTGCTTCTTCTCAGATGAAAATGTTATTTTATTTAACATAGTTTTGTTTAAGACTCTTGTGGGCAAAGCTCTTTATTAAATTATCATATTTATTTGCACAGAAAAGTTTGGGTGTAAGTAGACAACTGAAATGTTCAGTCACGTTTTCTAAATTAGTACGGGTCCTATTCGGTAAGTACGATACCATCTGGCAGAAAGCATGAAATTTGGTATATATGTAGCTTACAGATGTGTGCTTCAGGAAAAGAAGGGAACCAGGTCGAGGCCCCCCTGGTTCCCCCCCTTCTCCCCCCTTTTATGCCCCAATTTTCAGTTTTTCGGATTTTTATTTAAAACGACTAAAGATAGAAGAAAACCGTCAAGGCAAAAAATATTCCTTATAAAATTGTCTATATACCTGTCTTTGGAAGTATGTTGATACGATTTATAGTTTTAAAGATATGCTTACATTTATTTTATTATTGCAAGAAATAATGACTTTAATATTAAGATGACACCATAAGCGAGCTCCCACGGAGTTGATGGGATGGGGTGGGAGAGTTCAGGTGGAAGGAGGGAATAGGAGGGGAGAGGCGGGCGTTGTGTGTTATGTATGTATTATATACTTATATGTTATCATTAAATGTTATTATATTTCGCGAATGCATTGGTATAACGAACGTATTAGTGCCAGGTTTTGAGTGACTAAGTAAAACATAAGTCTAGGATATTAATTTATTACCCTACCAGATTCTTTCGTCCAGATTGCTGAGAGCTTGCCGCCTGGCCATAATTTGCCATGGTCGGTTGGGAAATCTTTAAATAGACCTCGGACTCAGACCGGCCGGAGCAAGGAAAACATGACCAAGTGGGGTTTCTTGAAGGGTTCCGATGTAAACTGTTTGTGTGATGGAATTCAAAGAACCACCTAACATTGTGTCCTGCGTGCCCTAGCACCTGCACGCAGGACGATCTTATTACAGCGTCTCTCAGCGCTATCGTCGTAGCCAAGTTCTGGGCCGCGACGGTGTAGTGTCTGCCATCGACACGCTAAGAAGAAGATTAATTTATAACATATTTATTCAATTACAATCACAATTATCTCCTACGCACTTGCAAAGGCCAGTACAAGGAAGCCCTGACATCCTGCATTGGCACCGACCCCTACTGCAGGGAGGCTGCTGTTTCTTTCATTGTGCTCCATAATGGAGACCAGAGACCATTTTCTTTTCTCCAACCCTAATCTTCGAAACTGGGATATTCTGGATTATGTATGAAACTCTGACCCCAGGTGAAGCCGGCTAGGAAAGACGCTTTTTTTGTGTGTAACCTATCCATGGCCCGTCCCTTACCAAAATATATCAGCACAGAACACCAATATGTTTAAAAACGAACTTAATAAACACTTAAAAATATAAAATGAAAAGAGATAAAGATAAGTGCAGTGTGATACAGGCACCATCAGTTGTTACAACTGCCTGCCTGATAAAATATAATAATAAATAAAGCTTTCCTTGCTTCATTAAGATCTTATGCTTCAGATGTCTGATGTAAAGATAACATACCTCGATCCAAATGACGGATTTTAATTGCATTTACAGGCTGTGATAATTCTTTGAAGGTTTTTGTAGCTTCAGGGAATGATTTCCACGCATTCCAAAATGACTTCTTTCCTTTTCCACTAAAGCCAGTATCACAGCCTGTAAACGCATGAAAAATATAATCCCCATGCATAGGTACTTCTGGCCCGAGTGAATTAGCCAAGTCATGGATAGCGATGTTAGTAGCTTTTACCAAACAGCCATTACCAAAACCTGGGTATGACCGTGCTGCACAGCATGATAAATATGGAACAGAATTCGGGAATCAGCTTCTTGCTTCGAGTACAGGAAAGCTACGTCTGTGCCATCATTACGTAGAACTTTTTCGCCTTTTGTTGATAAAATCGTCCTTTTGTCATATTGAACTTGCTGGAGCCCATCAGATAGGAAATTAAAAAGTTCTATTTTATTGTCAGAACAGCGAAGAAATTTTTGCCAGTTTTTTGATAGCTGCTTCCCTGCTGCTGTGACCCTTTGTCGAAGTCCTTTTCCTCTCTTTTCTCTTTGTACACGTCAAAGATTACATCAATTCTGTTCCCTTTTTGGTTTCTTTACATAATTTATAAAACTACTGCGGTAGTCTTCGAACGTTATATTGGTATCTCCAGAAGTGACGAGAATATTTCCATTTTAATATCGTACCTAACTTACATACACATATCACGCCATTAATCCCTTGCGGGGTATGCAGAGCGTAAACGGCCGCAAAAAACGAACATTTGCGCCACGTCTGACAAATATATGAGGGTCATTGGACAAATTGTGTATTGCTTTAGTGACAGGTTGTCAGCCCATCGCCTAAAACTGCAATACACACCCTCGAGTCCCTTAGTCGCTAGTCGTAGTTACCTACAATAAAATTAAATTATATCTACGTGCCGTGTCCCAGTGGTCCGGTGGCGCCGGTGGCGGTGTATGCTTAGTCCTTAAAAACTACGCAACGGATTTCTATGCGGTTTTTGCGGTTTGATAGCTGGAGAGATTCAAGAGGAAGGTTTGTATAAAATACATGCCAAAACAAAGTCTTGTTAAGCAGAAAAACGGTTAGCAGCGGGTGAAATCGCTAGGTCGGCCGCTAATTCCTCACAAAATTGGCGTAAATGTAAGCATATCTTGAAAACTATAAGTCCTATCAACATACATCCAAAAACTGGTATATAGATAATTTTATAAGGAATATTTGTTTCCTTGGCGGTTTTCTCCTATCTTTACCCGTTTTCAATAAAAATAAAAATAACTGAAAATTGGGACATAAAAGGGGGGGTAAGGGGGGGAAACAGGGGGGCCTCGACGTGGTTCCCTTCATTTATTGAAACATATATATGAAAGCAACATACATGCCAAGTTTCATGCTTTCTGCCAGATGGTATCATACCCCCATACAAAGTCACAAATTGGGACCCGGACTAAATAGCATATTCTGGCAACATGTATGTCTAGCTAGTGATGGTACAATACAATACGCTTTTAATGTACACCAAAAGAACATACTTACATACAGAATAAGCTAAACATTAAGGCGAGTGTAGTCATGAACGGCTTCAATAGTGGCGCCACTTAATCATAAAAATCTCCTCATACAAACCAACTATCAAAATTTCTAGTATGTCAAGAAGTTTTTAGTATTTTCATTAAGAAAAATTAGACACTACAAACTCAAATGAATTGTTCGCTGTAATTAAAGTTATGGCAAATTAAAACTAAAAGTGGTCGTTTTTAGTCACTATGCCATAACTTTAATTACAGCAAATATTTAATTGAGTTTGCAGGTTTGAATTTTACTTCAGGATAATACTAAAAACCTGAGCAACGGATATACTGATAGATCGTTTGTATAACGAGAAAATATTTTTGTGTAGTGGCGCCACCGTTGAGGCCGTTCACGACTACACTCGCCTTAAATACATCGCTCATATACAGTTAGGCAGCTGTCGGTAGTAACTAGCAATGTGCCGTTCCCATTTTCAAAGTTCCCGGAAATATTGGGAATATTCCCTAAGAATTTGTTATTTTTATTTGCAAAATTTAAGTTTCTAGGGCAAAATTGTATATAATCACCAGCAAAAGTAAACCCTTCAGTATCATTCACTTGTCAAAATGCATCCCACACAAATACACGCCTTCGGCATATTATTATTCAAATTGGTATGCCCTTATCCCCAAGTACACAGTTTTACCATAAAATACCTAAAATAATCGTATTATGCCACAATTTGTCGAATATTCACCATAATGTGCGATTTTACGATGGCTACCCACTTCAAAAATCTTTTAAAACTACTAAAAATAAATAAATATTATTGACTTAACAAAAAAAAGATTACATTGGAAAAAATTGAAAAAGTAATTTTTATTTTGAATGTTTTTAAGTTTCCGGGAATATTTCTCGTGCCCGGGAAAGTTACTGGGAATATTCCCAATGTTACCGGGTATTGCTAGTAGTAGCACTAGCAGCTACTATAATCTTTTCCGATGTTATACACACAACTTTACAAATTTTTAAGAATATGTCAGCTAAATAAAACAAAAACCATGTCAGAGACCACTGACATCAGGGTTCATCAGATAGTTCGTCGGCTCGATGCCCCACATGACTGAAGAATACGCTAAGAAAAAGCCTTATTTAGAGTTGTGTCAGCCCAACTAAACCTTCGCACACACACATAAGCTATAATTCCTTGCGGGGTAGGTAGAGCGTAAACGGTCGCAAAAAACGGACATTTACGCCTCGTCTGACAAATATTTATCATTCGGAAATTGTGTATCGCTATAGTGACAGCCCATCACCTAAAATTGCAATACACACCCTCAAGTCCTTTAGTCTCTTACGACTCCCACGGGAAAGAAATAGGTTGATGCAATTCTAAGCCGGCATCACGCAGCATACCTTCGAAAACAAAACAATCGAAATACATACATACATAAATCACGCCTATATCCCTTACAGGGTAGGCAGAGCGTTAACAGCCGTAAAACAGATATTAACAATACGTCTGACAAAAGTTTGAGGGTCAATCAGATAACTGTGTATCACTATAGTGATAGGTTGTCAGCCTATCGCCTAAAATTGCAATACACAAAACATCCAGACGCACCGCCGGATACCATCTATACCAGTACCCGATATTATCAAACTACAGGCTACAATTTTACAGGTGAAATTCGATGTACATTGCGTAGTCGGTTAGCCATTATGATACAGAAAAATAAACCGGCTACGCAATGTACTAAGTATTTTACCTGTAAACTTGTAGCCTGTAGTTTCATAACATAGGCACCTGGTTGCCATTCCACCAATTCGGACTAAGAGTGGAACTCACTACCTGCGTCCGTGTTTCCAAATGCATACAACTCTAATCTCTTCAAAGTAAGAGTGAACAGGCTTCTTCTGGGTGAGCTCGCTCCTTCTTAGACCCTGTTTCTTTCTTATGACCTAGACTAGAGTCAAGAGCAAACCCATCATTAATAAAAAAACAACCTCAGACATATGTCCCAAATATCTCTGTATTCTCTGATAGACGGCTCCAGGGCGTCAAATCTGTGTTGCTCACGAAATGTCAGTGACGAGATATAGCACGAGATATGGAAGCTTCTGGCTCAACGACGAAAAAACGCGCTAACATAGAAATATATTGAACATTTTGTACTGAACAAAATAACAAAATGCTTCATAACAATCAATGTATACTAAATTATAATTTTGCAAATGTGTGAGTGATGGAAATCATAAGTCAAAAAATGCAAATAGTTCATTCAAATTCGAATGAAATATCAGAATACGGACCCAAATATCTGTCAAAATAGGATAGTTTTCCATACCTATTTTATGTCAAATACGAGATATAGCTTTTTGACATAAAATAACAAATCACAACATAAACAACACAGAATATTTTATAATTATTTGTTTTTTTGGCCTTTTCGAAGATATTGGAATGTTTTAGGTGTTTTTCAGTGTGTGTTTCAAGCTTCTGGTGGGAACAAACCTCAGGATGTATAGCACAAGCAGCCAATATGGACCCAATTGATCCATCCCAAATACCTTGCCTGCTTTGCCCAAATACCACAGAATAATAACTAGTAACTAGCGCCAATACTTCGAACAAAACTTAAGAAAAGCCATGGTCTGGCCATCCTACTGCCTGGCCTGGCCACACTGGACGTATACACCGCCCCCCTGCTCAAGATGATATCAATAGCACCTACAGCGAATTTACATTCCCATCCCAGCACAGCTCTTTCCCTGCAGCTTCCTTACTCTTTGACGACCTCGCACATCTCAAGGCTATCGTCTCTGTGTTTAAGCACATATCAAGAGGTGCTTGATGTTTAGCTGCTGAATAACGAAGCTCTAAAATAGAGAAATGCATGCCTTTCGCATACACATCATTCAGTGTCCTAGACTAAGTGGTTATTTAACCACCAATGTGAAGTACAACGTAGACAGTGCTCCTCTCTGCTTGGAGGCCTCGTCAATCCAGTTTTTCAAAGACCCATTTCAGTGTGAAAAAGAAATGAAACGAACGTGTATGACGGAGATTTGAGAAGAGCGGTCAGAATCCTTACGTCGGACTACGGAGTGGCTCCAGCAGATTCATTCAGACAAGCACCCACCTACGACCAATTACGATCCCAGACAAGCCAAATCCCACCGCGCTTCACCTTGCTGTCCCCCCCTGATGACGTTATAACCCATCTATGGTCAAATGTGCCCTCAGTACCTATGGAGCTCACTATAAATTGAAGGCACGGCGACGACAGTGTCTCTGGGCCAAGTATAGAGAATATTTAAAGCATAGCAATTGTTAACATGCTAAATTTATTAAATATACATAAAATAGATGTATTGTAGTTTGTATATCAGAAAATTCTAAGTAGCTTGTTCCTTGCTATACAATCCTAAGACCTAAACTGAGTTTATGCTTTAAGATCGATTTCTGCCTCTAAAGTCAGTTTCAGTCGTGTTTTTGTAATCATTATTTTTTACTTTACATCACATACATACATTTAAAATTATATTTCACATCGCATCAGCCTACGGCAGCATTCCACTGCTGGGCATAGGCCTCCCCTAGGGTACGCCATACCATAAGGCACGATTTCCCGTTTTTCCCTTGAGTCGCTTCTTTTTCCTCTTTTCGTGTGGGACATTGAGTCGTCCAACGACCCAATGAACGAGTCGCTACCAGCCGCCGTCTTTAATTCGATACATCTGGACGGAGGGTGTCCAACGCTACGCTTGCCAAGGCGTTGCCTCAACTCGAGAAACCGCTTGCTTAAAATTAACTTTAATATTTTTTTATTTATTTAACCTCGCAGTGTTAGTGCTACATAGATTCGGTGTTGGTGCTTCCTAAAACAAGTGGCATTTACAAAAAGTGTACTCGATGATTTCCTCTAGGACCACGAGAACCACCGGCACGGTGTAGAACCACCAGTGGTTCTAGTCTAGTGGTATCATCAAACTGTGGTTGCCTATGTGTATCTATTACGGTGGCAACATGTGGAAGTTAAAGTAAAACAAATCGAATTTCAAATTAGTTAATTGTATTTGATAAATTTTCCTAGAAAATAACTTTTCAAAAGTACCACTAGTTTAACTTGATATCTTAAAGTGCTGCTGATAACACCTATCCATCTAATAGAAATCATAACTTGTCAATGTATGAAAATCCTGTTTTGGCTGAGATTTTTTATCGCATCTGATGTGTTCTTCTTGCTCGGCGTGCACTACAATTTTTGCAACGAAACTTTCGGACGAATTACGCTGGCAAATTGTGGGAAAATCGCAATACTTTGCACCACTATAGGGTTTCCTGGAGACAGCTGCGCTGCAATGAAAACATAAAGTAGTTAATATCTGGTAAACATAAGCTTACCATCAAACAAGTGAACCAATATTCCGCCGGAATTTTAGGCAAAATCTGGTTTAATGAGCCAACACACACAATCACTCCTCCTAAACATTGTAGGAACTAAAATTGTGTGTGATCATCATCAAAGTAAAAACATATATCGCTCTGGCTACCAGTTTTTTTTTTCTAATAAAAGATGGTAATGCTGGAATGTTGTGCATTGGGAAAGCTTTAAGGCTTTCACTAAGAGCCCTTGTTACAGTTTATTCGCCATTATACGTTTATTTAGGCAAAAGAAACACGTAAATTTTTATATTTTGTTGTAGACTATGTCAACGTAAGTTTGTTATTGTAGACTATGTCAACGTCAATAGGTAAAATGCTAGTCTACATATAGTTAATTTGTGGGTAAAATGACAACTGAATAAACGACTGCAACGACATTTTGTAATTCTTTGATATGACATTTTACCAAAAAGAATTTGGTAAAATAGTTCCGTTCACGGTTCTTTCTACCTTTTGATAATAAAAAAATATTTCTTTTCAAGTTGCCATCACGTTTCCTATTATTATTATTCTAATATAGTAATTCCGCTAAGTGTAATTTAGATTCTTTGACATGACATGATTTTACCAAAAAGAATTTGGTAAAATAGTTCCGTTCACGGTTGTTTCTACCTATTAATAATAAAAATTTATATCTTTTCAAGTTACCATCACGTTTCATATTATTATTATTCTAATATAGTAATTCCGCTAAGTATAATATAAGTATGGCGATACTCAATTTTCAAATGTTTGTCAGACGTGGCGTAAATGTCTGTTTTACGGCCGTTTACGCTCTGCATACCCCACAAGGGATTATAGGCGTGATATATTGTATGTATGTAAGCAACCGACTGTCAAATGTTACAATATAGAACTGTAATAGTCAACATTCACACAAATCATGTCAATTCCTTCCGGGGGAGGCAGAGCGTTAAAGACCGTAAAAAATGCCCCTTCATCACCACGTCTGCTAAATACTTTATGGTTTTTGATGTAGATACATTGTTGTTCCATCGCCTCCAATTGTTATACGTAGCTAGGAACGTGAAGCCAGTCCCTTGGTCACCTCTTAAGTATCTACTGAATAGTATGAGTTCTTACGTTTGTACAGTGGATTTTTCCCATTTTGTCAGACGTGGCGTAAGTGGCCGTTTACGCTCTGCCTACCCCGCAAGGGATAAAGGCGTGTAAATATATGTATGTATGTATGTATTTTTCCAATTAAGAAGTTTATATGTGCCAAACCGCAATATTTTTAACTAATCTACGACTACGCTCTCTAAAAACGATGATAATTTATTGAATTAAGATTATTCTTTCAAAGAGAACATACCAATTATAGACTCATTCTGTTTTTACTTATAATCCTTAATAATGATATACATCTACTGCTTAGAACTCCTTTGGGTTGCATTTTCAGATTTTAAGTATCTAGAATAAAACTTCTTCTTCGTGTTCAGTTCTATATAATTTTTTGTCAAAATTTTGTTAAGGCCACAGCACTCCTAGTTGCCGTATTCAGATCCTCCCTGCTATTGTTTGAGATGGGGCTCCACAGACTCAATTGGTCCGCGTTTTATCCATGAAGCCTCATTTGCCGTGTTCACCCTGCAGTGGCCCACTTGACCGATGGTGTGATGAACCCCACAGGAGCCGGCCAACGAGTATACCACAATTGGTCCCTGGCTTGCGGCGCATTGTCTATAGCAGATGTATTCCTCATAAGCTTTTTCGGCTTTTCAAACGAGCGCGAGACATTGAGTAGTTGTCCAGTGGGTGTCGAGTGCCTGTTTCTTGCTTCTGTTACTAATGCACAAGCTACTTCTCACCGGACGTCTGGTGGCGCTATGTCTGCTTAAGGATACAGCATATTCAGAGGAATAGGTTTGAGGTTCTAGAATAAATAAAGTATCGTAATAGTAAACCGTGGGTTTGACATTATTAGCTAAGTAACAAACACAGACAAAACTTTAAAAAAAAACTCTTAAACTTTAAAAAAATCGCAAAGATTTCTGGGAACTGCAACGAATGCATAAATAAACCTAGCATAGGAGCGATTTTATTAGCGACTGAAAATAGTAAAAATCGTAGTAGGACTAAAGTATTTGTTAGTACCTTAACCAAATGCATTTGTACAGTTTATCATCTTCTTCCGCAAAAAATATGATATGATGTCTTCTCGGTCCGGCTGGAACATTAGCTAGCCCAAAGCTAGCGGGTTTTTCCAGAAAAAAGCAGCCATTCACTCGATTCTTCTTTATTATTATAATTTGTGAAAATTACTTTCCTTTTGTTTGTTTTGATATTTTATTTACATTTGGCATATTGAATGACCGGAATGAACGATATTTCAAACATTAGGCTAAAATGTTTTCTGTTTCTTCTGTTGCCATAAAAACTGAAGGGGATGGAGTAACCAATTTGGTTGAGATACTGGCCAGAATCTCAGAATAGGGCCATATCTCGTTTTTGACATTATCAGCTGATTTTGATTGATATTTAGCCGCTCGCATGTGCGGTTTATAGCTTACAATATGATCCTACATTGCTGGCTCTAAAGAAACCCAGTGTGATTTTGGTAGCAAAATCCGTAATGTATAAGGCCAAAAGCGTAACCGAAGCCAGAACCGCTATATCTCGTTCGATATATGGCCTCAGATTTGGCCCCCAGGGCTTCGGGGCTAATACCTGACCGATATGTAATAAATGGATAATCCTGAGATTTCTGCTGGATTCCGTGGAAGTGCCACGTCACACGTCACACATTCAGGGATTCGCCGGATTTCCCGTTATGAATCAGCAGTTTGGAAATTAAGACGAATGTGGAAGGTAGATGGTAAGTAAGAAAGTAAAAACACTTTATTGCACATTCAAAACACATCACAGGAAACCTAAATTGAAGATGCGCAAAAGCGATCTCTACCAGACAACCTTTGGGTGGAGGAGAAATCAAAGAGAAGAGAGTAGTGCAAATATTTGTCTGACGTGGCGTAAATGACCGTTTTTTGCAGCTGATTACTCTCTGCCTACCCCGCAAGGGATAAAGGCGTGATATATGTATGTATGTATGTATGGAAACTAAGACGAATGTGAAAGGAAGATAGTAAGTAAGTAAGTAAGTAAAACACTTTATTGCACATTCAAAACACATAACAGGAAAACTTAAATTAAAGATGAGCAAAAGCGATCTCTACCAGACAAGCTTTGGGTGGAGGAGAAATCAAAGAGAAGAGAGTAGTGCAAACTGTTAGCAGGATACGAAACTCCTAAAATCATGCCACTGACTATCTACGTACAACTCAAACGATTTTCATTTAGCAGTCTTCGGGTCGTTGGGTGACTCGGTGTCCCACACAAAAAAATAAACGTAAACTCCTCAGCAAATATGCCCTCTTCAACTCAACATCTATCGGTGGGTTTAAGTCTTTTTTTATTTTTAAACAGCTGTCTAAACGGCCTCATTTTGATCTGGAGACTAGGCTATGTATCTAGTTTTACCTCTATATTTATAAGGGATAAAAAAAATTACTGACAACCGGATCCGACAAAACACCGTCCGATACTGCGGAAAGATTAATAATACAAGTTGTATTAAATGTTTAATTATATAATTAACCAATTAATACGATTTATAATTAAACAATTAATACCAAAAGTAGCAGTTTCTAGCGTTTAACCCACAGACCACCTAAACGTCATGCGCTGTCACCCTCCATATTTTCCCTGTAAAAGGTATTTCGTGCAACAGTGAAGGGTCTAAGGGTGAGCTTGTCTGATACGCGCTGATAAGGAAAATTAATTACTCCGAATGCTCGTCACGTATGGCCACAGTATTCATTTTATTCCACTCCTGGACTCCCAACTGTGGGGCATTTTGTCATAATTACCACGCTCAGGACGGATTGGCGTGCGCAGTGCATGAAATTGCGTTCGTAGGGTGATTCGCTGATATGGTCATCCGATATGTGTATGTATCGAACAGAAATATACGGATAATTAACAAAATGGATTCTCGTCACGTATCACCACTGTATTCATTTACCTCACGGGAATATATCCTGGTTCATATTGTGTATTATTATAATAGACGCACGTAAGACAGGCTGACGGGCGCAATCTTGTCTGTTTTCGTGCTGCAGTATCAGGAAAATTTTATAATTACATCAATTTATATGACCGTGTGATACCGGCTTAGAATAGCATCACCCCGCATTACTTACCTTTCGTAAGAGGCGACTAAGGGACTCAATGGTTAGATGTGTATTGTAATTTTAGGCGATGGGCTGACAACCTGTCACTATAATAGTGATACACAGTTATCTGATTGACCCTCAAACTTTTGTCAGACGTGGTGTTAATATCCGTTTTACGGCTGTTAATGCTCTGTCTACGCCGTAACGGATATAGGCGTGATTTATGTATGTATGTATGAAACAAATAGCGTTTCAACTCGCGGTTTCACTCGAGCTTTCTTTTTTCGTAGGGAACACCGAGTCAACGAATAACCCAACAGTTTCAAATATGTACTTTATTGGTCACAATAAAACAATTTTAAACTTATTTAAGTTGTGTTTATTTTGGATTTTACAATTCATTATGTCAGATTCGATAAGGCAGCAATCCTAGCGAGAGAGAAGAGATTCATTCCTAAGAAAATACGGGAAGCCATAGAAATTCAAAAACATCCGAATTTCAACAGAGATACTGGATGGGGAATCTCATCAACTTGGACTCCGCTGATTACACAGCAGAAGAACCAGATCCAACATACTGTAAGACCTACTACACAAGATACGGTTTCAGCATTTTGTGTGGAACCCGGACGTTACGCTAGGCAATTAAGAAATAGATGGCGGTAGAACAAAAATAATTTCTATTCTAAATAATGACGTCTAACACCTTAGTCATCCGTGACCACGGGCTCTGTAAACTCGAAACGTAGGAATTGTAAAATCCAAAATAAACACAACTTAAATCTGTTTAAAATTGTTTTATTGTGATGAGTAATAGTTGTGCAAACTCAATAAAATATTATGTACTTTATTATTTTATCTCCTTAGTCTAATCCAAGTTTTTGAATTTATTTATTTTATTTATTTATTTAATCAGTTACATTATATAGTTTTACAGGATAAACCTAATTACTATACAGGGTTAATGAGATCATGCTTAAAACTAAAGAGATCAAATCATAAAACATCTTACAATACAAACAACATCTTATCCTACAATTAAACTTAGTTTGACTAAACCAGAATTAAATTATTAACAAAATTAAAGATTCTCACAAAAAAATAAACATTCTTTGTTCACTTCTGACCACTTATCCGCGAAGAGATCCAGATGTGGTACAGTTTGGAGTAAATCCCTCCATAAACCTAGTCCTCGCAGTAGAGGAGACTGGCGGTGAGCCACAGTGCGTACGGGAGGCAGCGCCAGGAGGTGATGCCCCCGTCCACGTAAATATTTGTCAGGGACAAACAAGCACAAGGTTTGAGAAAGCAACTTTGGGCAACCGTATTCCCCACGGAGTATGCGACAGATAGTGAGGAGCAATTGCATGTTCCTTCTAGTTTCCAGCGATTGAAAGCCTAGTGATCCCTGCAAATATGCCGTAGGGTACATAAATGGATAATACCCATATCGCTTTTTGTAAAGAGATCGGAGAAAAGCTTTTTGTACCTGCTCTAAAATAAGTTTATAGCTGGATTCATGAGGACCCCAGACAATTGACGCTGTCTCTATTTTACTTCGTACTAAAGCAAAATAGAGAAGTTTTACTGCCAATATGTCTGTGAAATCACGTGAATTACGAGTAACAAAACCCAGCCTGCGAAAACTCTCAACTGCAAGGGACCCTATGTGATTATTAAATGTAAGCTGTTGGTCAAACAAAACTCCGAGATCTTTAACTGACTCTACACGGCTGATGCTGTCCTCCCCTAAGTAATAAGAAGCATGGAGAGGCCGTATAGCGCGGGTAAACGACATAGTGCAGCATTTGGTAGGATTGAAAAACAGTTTATTATGCAAACTCCATTGATGGACGGCATTGATATCATCTTGAAGCTGTTGACAATCCTCCAAATGCTGCACTACGTGGATAAGTTTTAAATCGTCAGCGTATAACAAGCAAGAGGCGTGGCTTAAAACACTATCTAGGTCATTGATCATTAGAACAAATAGCAGAGGACCTAATATTGATCCCTGGCTAACCCCGGAGCGTGTATGGTAAGATTTTGAAATGAAACATCCATGGCGTACGTATTGTTGGCGATTCCGGAGATAGTCAGCAAAAAAGGTCAACAGTGCAGGAGTAAAACCAAAGCTGCTAAGTTTTTCTAAAAGTATGTCGTTGTCCACCCGATCAAAAGCCTTTGAAAAATCAAAGTAAACAACATCAACTTGCCTCCTTTGGTCCATGTTACTCGACACTAAGTCAACCAGGGAAAGCAAGTTAGAGTTAACAGAACGACCAGCCCGAAATCCATGCTGTGAGTCGCTTATGTACGGATCTACCTGTTTCAGAATTTTTGTATGGAGTATGGATTCAAAAACTTTGGCTATTGCTGACATAATAGCTATGGGTCGATAGTTTTCTACTTTAGATTTATCTTTAGTTTTTGGTATTGGAGTAACTTGCGAGAGCTTCCAGCGAGAAGGGTACTTACAGGAACTGAGTGAAAGATTAAACAAATGGTAAAGGGGTTTGATAAAATGCTCTTTGCATGCCTTGAGGACATATGGTGGTATACAGTCTGGACCTATAGAACTTTTAGGCTTCAGTTTTAATAATGCTATTTGTATGTCAATCTCGGAAATGTTATTAATGGCAATGTGGTTGGCTGATCGAGCTGTGTCATGAACGTTGGCTCTACATGGATCGAGTAAAGGATCACAAGGAAGAAAAACGCTTGAAAAGAAGGTGCCGAACGCCTCTGCTGCTTGACTACCATTATAAATTGTGTCTTGGTAGGACACTTCTGATACAAAACCACCTGTTGTACGGAGGTTGTTTGCATGTTGCCAGAATTCTTGAGGATTACTTTTGATATTATTTTGAATTTTTACAACGTAACAATCATACGCTTGTGACTCACGTAACTTTATGTTTGCTCTAAGTTTGCTGAAAAGTGAGTAAATAGTATCATCGTTTGTAACCTTCCATAGACGATGCAAATATGCCTTTTGTTCAATGTCTTTGATTAGGTCATTAGTATACCACACAGGATAGCGTCTGATGTTTTGCTTAGAACGTGTTTTTTTGGGTACACACTTCTCAAATATTGAATGAATTGTCTCGTAGAAGGCAGCAACTGCATCGTCGATGCAAGTCTCATGCAAAACTGTATTCCAGCACTCGTCAGCAATAAGGTCATACATGAACGCAAAGTCAGCCTTTGTGAAATTCCAGTCAATTTTACTATTAATATTACTTGGAGGAAGAAGATCATTTTTATTTGGAGTACTATTTTGAAGATTAATTGTGATATCCAATGGGGGATGATAAGCGTCGGCATACTCAACTAGCCCCTCACTTCCCACACATACTTTCGAATTATCAAGACATTCCGATATTAACACAACATCTAGCTTCCCTCCGCGTTTGTTAAACACATCATTTATATCTGCTAAACCACAGGCTGCTAAAAAATATGCAAAGTATGCATTGATAGTACTTGAAGCACTGTTGAGATTGAGATCTCCTAATATTAAAACTGTACCTTTTAAATTATTCAACTTAGATTCAATATTTGTAAAAAAGTCCATATATATGCTGTCAGGAGAACTTGGAGGTATGTAAAAAGAACATACACTAAAATTCATGTTGTTGTGAGTAAATGATGCCCATAAATCTTCACAGTGTTCAGTTTCAAGTTCTTTTGAATAGTATTCAAAAGAAATATAATTTTTTTTTATCTCCCTTTAAGAGATACAAAAAATGTAAATGCTTGATCGCGTTATTGTTAACTTACGCCCCTTATTTTAATCCCAAAATGTCAAAGACACCCCCTCAAAGACCCTTAATTTACATACGAACCTTTATCCCTTCGGGGGTTTAAAATAAACAATCGCTTAAACACGTATTCAACTACTTATTTTACATACATACATATATCACGCCTATAATCCTTTACGGGGTAGGTAGAGCGTAATCCGCTGTAAAAACGCACATCTACGCAACGTCTGACAAACATTTTGAGAGTCATTTGGAATATTGTGTATCACCATAGTGACAGGAAGCATTCACAGGGGTGGACTATGTGTGGTTGAACTTCCAACTCACACAAGTTCAAGCCCGAGCCATAAGAAAGATGTCGATAACACAGGAAGGGAGCAGTAGTGGGGCTTGCACCTGTAAGTGTACCTGCGGTGCTAAACCACAGGCGACACCGACAGACCCCCCGCGAGCACCTTCCAAACCAAGCACAATTACACGACAGGCACCCGTAGACCAGGAGCAGACAACGACGCTGGAGCAGATGGAGACCTCAACAGTGAGCGAATCTGAGCACACGTCTACTGTCAGCACTGGCTACAAGCACACACCAATACAATGAACACCCCACTCCAAAACACACACACACTAAACACACACACCAGCAACACTCACACACATACACCAAAACTATACACAAATACCCTAAAAGTACTCCAGTTAAACTTGCATCGTTGCAAAGAGGCTATGGCCGAACTTTGCCAATATGTAATTGCTGAGGGCATAGACATTGCCCTGCTGCAAGAACCATACTCCTACAATGGGAAAGTGGTCGGCATTAGCAGCCTGGGGGGTCAGCTTGTCTACCTCGGTGGTAAGTTGCATCCCAGAACATGCATTTATGCTAGCAGCAGGACAATACAATTAGGACTAATACATAGTTTATGTTACAGAGACCTTGTCGCCATCGAACTAAACATCAAGATGGCCGACGACAAAGAAATGAGGGTGGCGCTAATATCTGCTTATATTCCTAGCGAAACAAACTTTGAACCACCATCAAAAGAGCTCGAGGAAGCAGTCCAGCTATACCGAGGTAAGAATATCCCAATCGTTGTAGGATGTGATGCAAACTCACACCACGAAGCGTGGGGCAGCACCGACAATAACAAAAAAGGTAATCTATTGCTGGACTTTATAGTTAGCAACAACCTAGATATAATAAACACTGGTAACACCGCTACCTTTGTAACTAAGACAAGACAAGAGGTCCTGGATATCACACTAGCGACCTCTTGCTTTAGTAAATACGTTGAAGACTGGAAGGTTGACACCGAAGAAAGTTTCTCCGATCACAGGCGAATAACCTTCCAATTAGAATGCAAAATGGTGAAAACCCAAATAAGAAATGCCAGGAAGACGGACTGGGATACATTCGATAAAAATATGAAAGAATGGAACCCGAGTACGATAAATCAAACCTTACTGGCAGAGAAGATGGAAAAAGACACACAGAGGCTAAATACAGCCCTAACAGAAGCGTTCCACAAAGCATGCCCTCTGAAAGAAATATGTAAAGGAAAAGGGCAAACATGGTGGAATAAAGAACTCAGGAAAAAGAGAAAACTAGCTCGCAGGGCCCTTAGAACAGCTCTTAAGAACAAGGAGGACCCTGCAGGCTGGAACAAATACAGATCGGCAAGAAATGACATGCGCAACTCCTGCCGCCACGAAAGCAAAAAAGGATGGCAAAATTTCTGCGAAGAAATAAATAAAACGCCACAAGCCGCTAGACTAATGAAAACACTAGCCAAAGACAACACATGTAAACTAGGAAGCATCCGGAACGAAGATGATCTTATAACCGAACCAAAAACGGTCCTGGATATAATGATGAAAACACACTTCCCGGATTGCACAGAATACCATGAGGAAGAAACCGACTACAATATGAACTGTATTTGGGATGAAGTGGAGAACATAGTACACGAAGAATCCGTAACATGGAGCATCATGTCCTTCGCACCCTACAAGGCGCCAGGGCCCGACGGCATTTTCCCCAAAATGCTACAAAATGCACTAAAATACGTTAAAGAAGATCTCATACATCTATATAGAGAGAGCCTCAGGACGGGATATATCCCAGTAACATGGAGAAAGGTCAAAGCTACCTTCATACCCAAACCGGGGAAAAAGAACTACCAGGAAGCAAAGTCCTTCAGATGCATCAGTTTATCCTCATACATGATGAAGGCACTGGAGAAAATCATAGACAGATACATAAGGATGAAGATAAGCTGCAGTGGAGACAAACTGCATGTAAATCAACACGCCTATATGAAGGGTAAATCCACGGACACTGCTCTTCATAACCTTATAGTAAAAGCCGAAAGAGCAGTAGACAACAAAGAATATGCAATGGGGTGCTTCTTTGACATCGACTGACTTTGATAAGGCCACCACTGATGCCATAGCGGGATCCCTTGCAAGAGAAGGAATAGAACCTATGATGGGAAAGTGGATCATGAATGCACTAGGACACCGCGCCATTTCCACGGAATTGGGCGGCGTATCCCACACGGTTCGAGCTAAGAGAGGCTTCCCACAAGGTGGTTGCCTGTCACCACTAATGTGGTGCCTTCTGCTAGACGATCTTATTAAGACCGTCAACAGAACAAGAGTATACATGCAAGCATACTCTGACGACGGAGTAATACTAGTCACTGGTAGAGAACTAAACATGATTAGCAGAATAATGAACGACTGTTTGAAGGCCGTTCTAAAATGGTGCAGGGACAGAGGTCTCAATCTAAATCCCTCCAAAACCAAACTAATCATCTTCACCAAGAAAAGAAACAATCAACTAGGAGTACCAGTCCAGATAGATAATACTGACCTGGAAGTGGTAGATGAGATAAGATACCTGGGTGTTGATATAGACAGCAAACTGCTTTTCAACACACATATAAAGAACATTAGCAACAAAGCCAAGATAGCCCTGATGCAATGCAAACGGGCTATTGGGAAGACATGGGGACTAAAACCATTCATAGTAAATTGGATATACAAATCAATTATCCTACCAAGACTAACATATGGAGCAATAGTGTGGTGGCACAGAGCCGGCATAACCTGTAACAAGAAGGCACTTGATCAAGTACAACGCCTAGCTGGACTCATGATAACAAGCGCTATAAGAACTACACCAACCGCCGCCCTTCAAATGATCCTAGGCCTGCACCCAGTAGACCTACAAGTGATGAAGGTGGCTCTAGAGCAATGGTTTAGAATGAAGTCTTTTTGTCAATGGAAAGGAAACCGTTTTGACAAAGGACACGCAAAAATAAGCTCAAAAATAGAGGAAAACATCTCCATGATTCTAGCAAACAACGATTTGATACAGAAACAAGAGATGTTTGACAAGAAATACAAGATACACATTGGACCTAGAAACGACTGGAAAGTAACAACGGACAACCCGATATTGGCCTGCTATACAGACGGGTCCAAGAAAGAAAGCACTAAACTATCGGGGGCGGGCATATACATCCAAAACCCACCGAGTCTACATAAAGTCATACCACTGGGGAAATTCGCAAGCGTTTTCCAGGCTGAAATACTGGCCATCCTGGAATGCGCTAGTGAACTGACCTCCAGAGAAGTGGACGCAGAGGTGGTAATTTATAGTGACAGCCAAGCAGCTCTAAAAGCTCTAAATAAGACCAGTACCACATCAGCTTTAGTAAGAGAATGTAAGCTGGCACTCAATAAATTATCAACCAAAGCAAAAACTACAGTTGCATGGGTCCCAGGACACCAAGGCAACTTAGGCAATAAAGCAGCAGACGAACTGGCCAGGCAGGGAGCTGATGAAACCTCCATTGGCCCTGAACCCCGCCTACCTATCCCAGGACAGTCAACAAAAGGTGTCATCAGCATCAAAATCAAAAATGAAAGCAACAAAAGATGGAAAGAGTTGCAAACATGCCGTCAATCCAAACTCTTTATTAAGAGCATGGATCCCAAAAGAACGCGCAACTTTCTGCAACTAAGTAGGAAAAACACAAGACTGATTATAGGTCTATTAACGGGACACTGCGATCTCAACAAACACCTATATACTATGAAACTAAAAGACGACCCATCTTGCCCCGAGTGCGGACAGGAAGAAAGTAGCTTCCACTACTTAGCGGAATGTCCAAGCTACTCGCTGCCAAGATGGGAATATCTAGGTAATGACAAACTTGAAGAAAGGGATTTAACCAATATATCTCTAAAAGATGTCCTGCATTTCTGCAGGGCAACAAGAAGATTCGAGGAGGTGACGCTGCCGGAGCACCAGTGAACCCAGTGCCCCAAACCTGGGAATTGGGTGAAATGGTTCCCGCCTAGTGGAGCTGATCACCCGTCTGCGAGCTCCGCAGACGTCCCAACCCGAGGAAGAAGATAGTGACAGGTGGAGCCCATCGCCTCAATTTGCAATACCCACCCTCAAGTCTCTTAGTCGCTTCATACGACACCCACGGGAAAGAAATGGGGTGATGTTTTTCTTAGCCGGCATCACACGGCCTAGAATAGTATCACCCCTTATTTTAGGTTCATAATCTAATCACAATTATTGAAACAAATCACATCAAAGTTTACAAACTTTTAACCCCTTTTTTACCCCTTATTTACCCCATAAGGAAACAAATACGGCGACACGGTGCGTTTAAGGTGGGTTGACAGACGCATACGTCAATGCACGGTATGTATGTATGTTTGGCTTTATTTCTGTTTACTTTTGAGTATGTATGTAAGTTTATGTATTAAGTTGACTTGTAGAAAATGCTGCGTGGCATTAGGACCGCCTTTTGTACGATGTGCAATAAAGTATAAAAATAAATAAAATTAATTAGATCGGAGATCGAAATTTCCTTTCGCCTGACAGACGCATGCGTTACGGATGCGGCTGTCAAGTGAGAGAACCACCTTAAAAGCCTGACCTCCGTATACGAATACTTAACTACCAAAAGTGATAGTTTGTGTTTAAAAGATGCGATTGTTTGCGACAATACTCTTGCAAGGTAAACTACCCTAGAAAAAGCATGTATTTCTCATAGGTTAAGGGAATTATATAATTTTTATGGGAAATAAATATCTTACACCGTAACTTTTTAAACTACTAGCTTTCCGCCCAGCGGTTTCACCCGTTGCCACTCATTTTCCCGTGGTAATGGTAGTATTCCCGCGGTAATAAGTGGCCTATGTGTTATTTTATTTTATTCGGTAAATATTGTATTGTTTAGAACTAGGACAACGTTATTTCAGGTTATATTCTATTCTACCTATGTTCCAAATTTCATCCAAATCGGTCAAGCCGTTTGAGCGTGAAGTGGTAACAAACACACATGTATGTATACACACACACAAACTCTCAGATTTATAATATTAGTACGGATAGTACAGATTACATTCACGATTTTTCCTTACCAATAACGAAAAATGTGTCAAACGCAACACAAAGAACACTAAAGGCATGTCTATAGTAACACAACCTCTAGGCAAAAGGTCAAATGGGGGCAATGAAGTCACTGCCGTAATAGTGACCCAGTGGACAATAGGGCCGTGACCTGCTATTATGTACTATTATGTTTAGAACAGGTTAAAAATATAGGGTAAAAGTGAAATTTTACTAATGGCCGATAGCGAAAATTCAAGACGGGCTGGTGAAAAGTTTTCCTAAGAAACATACTCGTCGGTCGAAAAACGAAAAATTAATTTGGAGCTCCCATACAAAATTGCCGATCAGCTGATTTGAGTTACTCTGGAAACCCAAAATATTTGTCTTCTTTTAACCTATACCTATCTATATACTATATGGAAAATTGATCCTTTCAGTCTATCTACCACCTATCTACAACTGCCTCAGGCTTGGTCAAGCGGTGTTTGTTTGGTGTCCTGTGGACCTTAATTCTATTTTTGGAAGGAAAGAGCGCCAAGTTGAAAATGTGCTAGTAAAATTTATCACTTTGTGTATCTATTGGTAGTTTGGCTAGGACATCGCAGGCTAAACTATCAGATTGTCCGTGCTTCTGAAGACACGTTAGGCTGTCGATATCGGTGCTTTCTATGATATCAATGATCTAGAGGTAGTTGTAACCATGTGTCCTAAACCTACTTGGTATGATCAGCAAAACATCAACAAACCCATCCAAGGGATCAACTTATACGGGATATTCTAAATCACTGTATGAAAAACCAGTATAAGATAGGTTGAAGTGCTAGTAGCTGATAGTAGGTACTAGTAGTATACATATCACGCCTATAATCCCTTGCGGGGTAGGCAGAGCGTAAACGGCCGCATAGAACGGACGTTTACACAACGTCTGACAAACTTTTGAGGGTCATCCGGAAAATTGTGTATCGCCATTGTGACAGGTTGTCAGCCCATCGACTAAAATTGCAATAAACACCCTCGAGTCCCTTAGACGCTTTTTACGACTCCCACGGGCAAGAAATGGGGTGATGCTATTCTAAGCCGGCATAACACGGCACTAGTAGTAAGCTGTTTAAAAAAACTCTGATACTAGAATTCATTAGGTCGTTCATTGTTTCTGCGTCGCAGGCGAACTTTATGAAAGAACTGAAGATTAGCAGTGATGACATCTGATACGCAAATAACCAAAACGACAACAGTCCACAGCTGGACGTGCTTATCACTAATAATTAATATCACAACTTATTTTTATAAATGACAATTTTGTATTGTCCTGATAGAAAACCGGCTCAGGCGAAACTTTAAAAATATTAACCAATGCCTCGAAGCTGGCCAGGTTAATCACAGGCGAGTGCAGTGCAGTGTTATGTTTTTTTACAGGAAACGCTACTGCCCATTCCTTGGATTCATCCCTTAGTCACCTCTTACTACACCCACGGCTAGAAATGGGGTGAAGCTATTCTAAGCCAGTACCACTTAGACTCTGTCTCTGTCCTATGACCTAGACTAGAGTCAAGAGCAAACCCATCCTTAATAAAAAAATAAAAACCATGTCGCAAATAAAATCTGTCAGTTATTTTACAACGGACGCAACTACCTTTAAGAGTCTATGTATTTACGTAGGTAACTGAATTCCGCCGTGTCCTTTGCCAACTAAAAATCCATTTCGGCCCGCGCCGCATGAGCCTCATTCAATAAACCTTTCTCTTTCAAAAAAGGATTTGCGAGCCAACTCCGGGACTGAACGCAAAGCCAAATAATCTTGTTTCCCTTTCCTTAAATAAATTGTAAAAAAGTGAAATTGGTGCACCACAGAAAGAAAGCCGTTTAAGTATTGTAATAGGGAGTTCTCTGTTTATTTATTATTAACTCTTCCCTAGTCGCTAGATAGATGGCACTGTACTTTGAACGTTAACGTAAAGAACGGAACGTCACATAAATTTTTTTACTTGGATGTATGAGATCGTTAAACAAAACGTAACTAAACATTGTTACATCACGCAAATCACAAAATTATTTACTTTCATAGGTTTCTATGCATACCTTTTAACAAAAGCGACGTACAAAACAAACAGAGTAATGATTAATAACAAAGCGCGAAAAACGAGGATAGTTTCGGAAAGAACAATTACTTTTTTCATGCTTTTTAGCTTTGGCATCTAGTAACGTAGTCAGTTCTACACCATTTTCGTAGTTTCTGGGAATACTAAACTCTTTTTAATTCTCAATAAAATTATGTAAAAAAAACTTTTAAAACAAGCTTTCATTTAAGTGCTCTTAAAAGATGAAAATCACATCACAAATTGAAAGTTTCGCGACAATCTTTTATTATATTTTCATTTCTGTAAAGTCATAAATGAATGTGGTTAATGTCATTCAAAATTTTATTTTCATCTTTTCAGATGAAAGCTTGTTTTAAAAGTTTTTTTCACATTATTTTATTTTATATTTTTTAGTTTCAATCGATAGTTATTGATCAATACGAAAGTCTTTCTATAAAACGGAGAGACCTTCAATAGAAAAACTTAAGGCACGGGGAAAACTAACGTTAAGATAAAGTATAATTATCTCTTTTATATTCTATAGAAGTACTCGTAGGTTGGTACCTACTCCTCCGGCATCCCTAATAGAAAATTATCTTGTATAAGTCTTAGTCTTTTCATTTCATTGATGGCGTCATTATTACATGGCCGAGTCCCAGTTAATTTCGAACAGTCTAATTCTTCTATCAGGAGGCCTTCTATTGACGTGACCCTAATTCATGGTGGGCCTACCAACTGCCTATAAAAAACGAATTCGTATACAAAATTGTGTGTCCCAGCTATACCGCTGAGGAGATCTCTCGTACGGAGCCGATCCTGGCAGCAGCATCAGGTCAAATTTATGATTAACATGCATTGTCATCGGTTCTGGACCAACATGCAAAATTTCAACTCAATCGGATACCGAGAAGTGGGTCAAATTAAACTTGCAAGATTTGTTAACATACATACATACATACATACAAGTTAAGTTAAATAAAAGCTTTTAAAAAGAAACCTCCCTATTTATAATACGATACATGTAAGTATATGTGGCAAGGAGGCTTGACGGACGGTGGGTGGACACAAGCAGTCACAGACAGAGTGGAGCAAAAAGGTCAGCGGGCAGACCCGGTGGTCCGATGATATCTCTATGGATGATTTTATCATAAGACTGTTAGGATTAGCGTACCAACAACTTTGAAATATATCCAAGGAACCAATTTAGAATTAAGTTACTGAATGGCTTCTTCCTCTAGTTTACTGCTTTTATTCTGTCAAGGAGTATGCCAACAGAAAGGGAGTCAGGTGATACAGAATGCACATTCTTTTTAAAATATCTGCACACCTACCAACTGTTATATAGAGATATTGTACCAGAAATTAAAATAAGTAATTGAAAAAATTATAGCGTGGACGGGAATGAGGACTCCATAGGTCCCGGGTTCAATCCTCGGCCAACGCATTTTTTTTTTTCAATTTCTTATTTTCTTTTATGAAAATATTATAGCACTGTAAGTGCAAAATAAACAATAACTTATTTAAATTTTTGCAAATAAATTGTTTGCTTTGATTTGGCTTCGGCTCAATTTGGCCTTAAATTTTATGAAGGATTGTTTTTGCAATGCTCTAAGCTGAGCCATTAACGGCCATCGTGACAGTCTAACTATGTCATGTTCTACATCACATACATCAGCCTATTGCAGTCCACTGCTGGACGAAGGCCTCCCCCAGGGTACGCCATATGGCACGATCTTCCGTTTTTGCCATCCAGTCGCTACCAACCGCCTTTTTTAAGTCATCGGTTCGTCTGGCCGGAGGTCGTCCAACACTACGCTTGCCGAGGCGTGGGCCACCGTGGCATTCACTCGAGAACCCGTTTACTCCACCGTTCGTCGGCATGGGCATTCCCCTATAATATTGGTTGCCTTTTACCTACTTAGGAACCATTCTTCGCACACGGCTTGGTAAGCGCAGTGCAAGCTGTTGTAGTAGTATTTATTTTACAAGAAATTTGCATGCCTCTAATGTGAAGTGTGCGTGCATGTAGCTTGTACCTATTTAACTATGATCTCTAAACAGAATTTCATCGGGTCGCTGGATGACTTGGTGTCCCAATTTGTGTCTATGTGGAAATAGCTACCTAGCTATAATGTAGGCGACATTGTATTCTTTCTTTTCTATCTATATGTCCATTTCTTGTTTTTGCGCAATAAAGTATATTTATGTTTATGCATGTGGATCACAATTTAATAGAACTCATTTGACCCTCAAAACCAAAAGAATAACAAAAACGTAACTGGGCGTTTTTCAAAAAAGATGTACATAGCAAATTTGGCGTGTCCCATATGTTCAGATTGACTTTTTTAGTTTAGTATGGATCTGCCACTTGAAAGTTGGTCTTTTTTTGTTAAGAAATATAAAATAAATTAAGATTTTAACATAAAATATTACTTATTTATCATTATTTATGAAAAAACTTTTAAAAAATACAGCGGAAGGAGGTAAAAATGTCGTGTCCCACCTTCATATTGGCAACTTTAAACCTTAATATTTCGACTTGGTAATACTGATCGGCATACTGTTTTAGGGTCTGTATATTAATGGTGGAGTAATAAAACGAATTCAAAACTCTAATACTATCGCAATAGAATTAAAAATCACTTAAAAACCTACATTTTTATTGTCCCAAGAAAATGTAGATACCGGAATTCCGGTTATTGACACGGTAACGTTTCTCCACTTTAGACTAAAATCCTACCAGTGAATAGTCAGTTTTTGTGATTGGCAGGATCATTATTGTCTTTGGATTACGCCATTTTGTAAACAAGAGGTCAGTGTCAAAAATATTGCCCAACGCAACAGGTCGCGTCACGGTGGTTCAAAAATCTAGTTCCAGATAGACACAGGATTTTATGGGGTAAGTAGCAATTTGCCGCATTAATAAGTGCTTAAAAGTTATTAGGAATTTTATAAACTTATACGAAATGGCATGGCAAAAGCCATCAATTGATCAGAAAAGGTACATTTTATAGTTTAAACTGTTGTTGGTATGAATTTGTCACATCCGAATCGTCACGTGATGTACAGTCGGAACTTTTTCGTGACGCACTGGAATTGTTAAGCTTAGGTTACATAGGTAGCCGATATCATATTATTTTATAAAACACTTCAAGTCATAATTTTCAGATAACAAATTTGAAAACAGTTGCCTAAAGATCTACTTTATCCATGTGCTTCTTCTATATATATTCTATACAGAATGTCAAAAAAATTGTCTGAAATACTTTAAGGGGTGAACCAGCCCACGAGCCTACTAGTCCCAGCCCGTCTTTGTCTTCTTGTTATCGAGTAGGACACCGAGTCAACGACCCGATGAACCCTAGTGACAGAGTTTTACAACCGCCCAGTTTTGCAACTACGCCTCTGACATGGTTGCGTAACGATCGCCCTCTAAGTTATTATAGACAGCAACCGGGACCGACGGCTTTGCGTGCCCTCCGAAGCACGGAATCATTTCTCTAACAGACAATCAGGTGATTCAGCCTTCAATGTCCTAACCAAACCGGGAAACATCTCACAAAATGATAAATATCAACTTTGTGTATCGAACCTGGTACCTCCGGATCGCGTGACCAATGCTCTAACCAATAGACCACGGAGGCATTTGTGATTGATTGACTGATTGTGACTGATGCTAATTGTGACTGATACTGATTATGACTGATACTGATTGTGATTGATACTTATTGTGACTGATACTAATTGTCACCGATTGTGACTGTTTTTATGTAAAATGTTCCAGTGAACATGGCGCTGACGGCTGCGGAAAGAGCCAAAAATATCGCGAGAGATTGAAGAGGACAGATCAATAGAATAAAGACTTATAAATTATTGTAAGATAAGATAAGATAAGAATACTTTATTTGCACACAAAAGGAAACAACATGAATATATACAGCCAAAGTAGAACTTAATGAGCGTACAATTAGGCAATTGTTGCAATTATTGTAATAAGCTGTAATAATGTAAGTTGATGTGTACCTTGCCTTACTTTTTCCTGTTAGTCACTTCGTATTCCGGTTAGTCACTGTCCCATATTTTTTGGTTTATAAAATGTTTATTTATGGATAGATTCTTGATTTCTTTAATTTAATATCCATATTTTTTGTGTGTCAAAAAGTAGACATTATTTTGTTAAAAATCTCTGTGCCTCAAACAACAAGAGAAAGTATTATTTTATGTTAGTTTTTAAAGGTCTAAAGTTCCTACTGTGACGATCTCGATAGAAATTAGTGCGCTATGCGATAGTTATAGCTATAAAATACAATTTTACGCTTTGTTTTTATAAATATAGAAGTGATTTTAATAAAAAATAAAGCCAAACTTACCTATTTGTCGTAGTTTCTTTTGAAATAAATATTTTCTATTGTGACGAACCGGATAGAAGTTGTGTGTACCCTAACATAAAAACGTGTTTATTGGCAATATTTCTTTATATTTTTATATGATTTTTTAACATTACATAGGAAATATTATTATTCATTGGAATTAAGCAAAATTTTATTCAAAATATAACATATTCCGGTGACTGTTCCGATGCGTCACGTGTACATCTTTTTTGAAAAATGCCCAACTTTTAAATTATAGAGCAATATCTTAGTAGGTGTAGTTAGTAGCTACTTAATGTTCTGAACATTTTCCAACCCGTCTTATTCTATCTCCATCCATTTTAGCAAATTCAGGACGGATAAAAATGTTTCAAAATGACTAGATGTAACGCTCCGAGCAGCGGTAAAAAAGTTTTGGGTTGACAAATTGCTTAAAGATTACCGCCCGTGCCAACGTTTTCCCCGGCATCCTTAAATACGCTCCTGTCAGATGTGAAAGGAAGAAAAAATCTGCCACAAGATGGAAATTTTCACCAGCGTACAAGGGAATTTACGGAGCTCTTCAAGTTTTTCTACGCACTTCTTACATTAACAATGAGCAAAGAGCAAAACTTATCTGAAGCTCAAAAATATATAGGTGAAATTTTACTACAGTATTGCCATCCCAATGAGCCTTATTTGACAGCTGTCAATTACGTGCTAATGCGATGGCATAGGGTCCATTTCCTTTTGTTGACGTCTCTTTTAGTATGGAATGACAGCTGTCAAATATGGCTTATCGGAATGGCCTTACTTTAGTGACCGATAGGCGATAGCGAAAACTTAATACGGGCTGGTGATAACGAAGAATTTTCTCTAGGTTCCTTTGATTTGACTTTCTTTATTTTCAACATTGGTCGAAATACGATAAAAACATTTGTCCTCTCATACAAAATTACCGATCCGTTGATTTCAGTTGTGCATTATCACCAGCCCGTCTTGAGATTATCTATCGATCACTTGTAGATAGCTGGGCACCGTTAATCAAATTGTTAACTTCGTTAATCGTTAATCCGCTACAAATAAAGTTAGCTTCGTTAAACGTTAAAGCGTTACATTTCGGAAGAATTAACGCAAGTTAACGTTAATCGTTAATCCGTTAATATGTGAAAAATTGCATTTTTATATCGTTGCGTTAGTGAACTTATAAACCCTTATACCCGTCTTACATGTTTCAAATTATTCAGGCTTGATACCTACATGAACTTTTGTTTTGGTGTCTTTCGGCAAGCATCGCTTACACGCAAAAAGTATTTGCTGGCCTGATTTGGATACAAATTCCACAAACTCAGTCAAATGTGGCCATGGACCGCTGGAATCCGATAGCATGTCTTCCATGATATGGTTTTAATTCAACACGCAAATGATCACTGAGAGTAATTTATAATAACAACAAACAAAACATTCGTCACTCTAACCACTGGCGCTAAGTAATGAAATGAACAAACGAAAAAATATCTTAGCAGTTTTCTCACTCGCACGTGCCGGCAAAATATATCTAGTTTTGTTTCACGCGCTGCCACGCGCCGCGCCTCCCGGCACTTGTCAATCGTTTTTGTTTCACACTTGTCTGACCTGTTTTTCGCGCCGCGTCGCGGTGCCGTGCGGTAAATAGTAGGCATTAGATTAACGATTAACGGACTTTTGCATATTTAACGGAAGTTAACGTGTCCGTTATCATTTTTAAAAGTTAACTTAAAAGTTATATCGTTAATCAAAATGTTAACTTCGTTAATTAACGATTAACGGATTAACGAGTTAATGCCCAGCTATGTTAGTTATAATCAAAATCACAATGTTGTAAACGGTTTACAAAACGCAGTGTAGGTAAACCACAAAATCTAATAACAAAACGCAAATACGCAGTACTGCGTGAAATAGCTCGTCGAAAACGAAACGCGCGGGTTTGACATTGACAGTTCTACGTCATCGACGTCAACATCGGAGGATTCGGAAGAAATGCAATTTCATTTGATTCTCGTGTATTTTCAATAAGAAAACGATAATTTCGTGTTGTTATAGTGTATACCTAGAGCATAATGTCTGCCACAACGTCCTATAATGATAAGGTGACCACAGCTGAGGTGGAATACCCAGCAACCGATCCCGCCTCTGGGGCGTTCTTCCAGCCGGATTACAAGAAGTAAATCTCTATTTCCAAGCCTTTTCTATTTGAAATTTTCTCATCCGACAATGTAAGATTGCAGACATTCTAGTTATACACTTTTAAAGCGCTTCGAACTCGATTGATAAACGCCGCAAAATAACCATTTGCTGTGGAGAAAGTTAGGCTAAAATTCGGCCAAAATCAATTTAGTAGTCGCACAAACAAATATTCGTCACTTTTACTATTGTTTGAACGCATTCATATTCAAAAGCCAAAATATTTTTCAAAAATTAAATTATTACTGTCATCAGAAAACTTCTTTTTCATTAGTTTTGCAGTCACAAAGCTATAATAATATTAATAATATGGTAATACTTACTTAGCTTAACTTTTCGGGGTGGCAAATTATAATTATAATATTCTGCCACAACTAATCCCAGAACCATGAAATATTATTGCAGTCTTTTTTTATCCGTTACAGAAATGATGACCTGAAGCTGATGCTGGATGGCTCCAAGGATTCCTTGAAGCTAGAGGCTATGAAGAGGATCATCGGAATGATTGCCAAGGGAAGAGATGCTTCTGAACTGTAAGAATCTTATTTACTTCACCTGCTTTTTTTCCTTAATCAAGCAACATATATTGCAAACTCCATAAATTAACTTATGATATGAACAAATATCACACCTTCATGTCTTGCCAGGCAGGCAGAGCTTTAACGTTTGTAGAATAAAGTCACTATCACCACATCTGACAAATATTTGAGGGCCATCTCAAGAAAAATTCTGTGATTCAGTGACAGGTTGTTAGCCTAAAGTTGTTATTAAAATGAAACCCATGAGTCTCTTAGTTGCCGCTTATGACACACATTGATTGATAGATAGATTAATCATTTATTAAAGAAACATTACAAAGTAAACAATTTAATTAGGGCCGTTATACTTTTAAAGTTTGTCTTGGCACCATTCCGCAACAGACATTTTAAATATATAGGTTGGTAGGTACAATAATCAAAACAGTATTACAAAATTTCAAAGCTATAAATTTTAAATTGAAAAGATATGGGGTATTCTAAGCAACCTTAGGAAAAAAGAAATAATTAACATTCAATTATATGTATATAATATTTATTGTTTCTTCTGGTTCAGTAATTTCAATACTTTTGCTAATTTTTGAAAACCACTTGAACTATAATCATCAGTCATTTTCATTTCAATGATCTTTTGAATAACTTTTTCTATAAACCAGGTTCCCAGCTGTGGTGAAGAATGTTGTGTCAAAGAACATTGAAGTGAAGAAGCTGGTGTATGTGTATCTCGTGAGGTATGCAGAGGAGCAGCAGGACTTGGCTTTGCTCTCTATCAGCACTTTCCAGAGGGCTCTGAAGGTTTGTACAGAACAATTTAATATTTTTTTTTATTTTGTATTTATTTATTTAACTCATTCCTTAATCATTAATCCATATTTATCACTGAATGTATGTGTGCCTTTTTGGGAAAGGCCTCCTTCATGTTTGGATTATACCTAGGTATAATATCAGTTATTACCATGATTTGGGAAGAAGATTTCACTTCTTATTCCATCCACATTATTCCCTATATCAAATAATATCTAAATAGAGTGAAGCGATACTTTACGCCTGGACAGCTTTTAACTCTTTACAAAGCACAAGTCCGATCCTGCATGGAGTATTGCAGTCACCTTTGGGATGGCTCAGCCAAATACCAACTTGCCGCTCTTGACTCGGTGGAACGCAGGGCCAAGAGGCTCATAGGCGACATAAAACTGGTGGACACCAAGCTACATAGCCT
The DNA here is from genome assembly GCA_027580185.1 of Tuta absoluta. Taxonomy (NCBI): domain Eukaryota; kingdom Metazoa; phylum Arthropoda; class Insecta; order Lepidoptera; family Gelechiidae; genus Tuta; species Tuta absoluta. Next base: position 2,330,021 of record JAQAHW010000055.1, on the reverse strand, counting down.
GGCACATCGCCGCAAGGTTGCCTGCTTGTCGGTTTTTTATAGATTGTACTTCGGAGAGTGTGCTCAAGAGCTTCACGACCTTGTTCCACCAGCTCCCTTCTACCATCGGACATCCAGACGCACCTCCGGATACCATCCGTACCTGGTTGCCATTCCACCAATTCAGACTAAGCGCTTCCAGTCATCATTTATAATGCGCACTGCTAAAGAGTGGAACTCACTATCTGCGTCTGTGTTTCCAAACGCATGCAACCTTAATCTCTTCAAAGTAAGAGTGAACAGGTTTCTTCTGGGTGAGCTCGCTCCATCTTAGACTCTGTCTCTGTCCTATGACCTAGACCAGAGTCAAGGGCAAACCCATCATTAATTTAAAAAAAAACTGTCTTCATTTGATAAAAAAATAGTACTCTTTTTATGTTCAAAATTTAAATAATTATACTTCAATGTATTGTGTATAAAATTTTTGAGAACTTCCGGTAGTACTACCGACTGGGTCACAGCGGATTACCAGCCGTTGAAATAATGCAAGTATATCTTAATGCCAATGACGCGCGGCATGGATCCATCTACCGGTATAGTTAGAACCTAATTCCAAGCAATTAATCATTGTTTACAAATTTAATTAAGCCTAGGCGATGAAAACCCGCGATAAATTGTGTACTTCATTTTAAAACACTCCAACCTTTTGGGTATAAAAAAATTTACAACTTGCAAAATTGCAGGATACAAACCTTGCCTGTGGTGCAATTTTGCCAGTTCTCAAAAATATTCCTATATTCACAGGACCCCAACCAACTGATCCGTGCGTCTGCCCTCCGCGTGCTCTCCTCAATCAGGGTTCCCATGATAGTTCCCATCGTGATGCTGGCCATCAGAGACTCGTCTGCTGACATGAGTCCCTACGTGAGGAAAACCGCAGCTCACGCTATACCTAAACTGTACAGGTAATAATAGTAACATACAAAAAAAAAACCTGGGAACAGTGGGAACATTATGTCAGGAAATGACGTAAAATATTTGACCTCCCATACAACATTATTATTATTAGGTTACGATCAGGTTATTGCCGTGTGATGCCGGCTTAGAATAGCATCACCCCATTTCTTGCCCGTGGGAGTTGTAAGAGGCGACTAAGGGACTCGAGGGAGTGTATTGTAATTTTAGGCGATGGGCTGACAACCTGTCACTATGGCGATACACGATTTTCCGGATGACCCTCAAGTATTTGTCAGACGTGGCATAAATGTCCGTTTTATGCGGTCATTTATGCTCTGCCTACCCCGCAAGGGATTATAGACGTGATATGTGTATGTATGTATGTATGTACGATCAGGTGACCTTTACTATAGGAAGTCAAAATTTTCTTGAGAAAATTTAGGGAAAATTATCCCGAGTGTCATAGGCTAGACTTTATCTCAGAAAGCAGTCGTGTTTTTAAATGTTTTTATGCTTGTTATTTATATTACCTGATACTTCAAATGAGATCAATTTTAGAGGACATTTCAATAAAATATAAAGAAATATTATTATAATATTAATTCAATAAAATATAAAGAAATATTAACCCAGTTGCTCAGTTGTTAGAGTGACAGATTTAAGTTTTATAGCTCCTTAGTTCAAATTCCTGGCTTGGGTTGAGTCTTTTGTTTTTGCACTTTTCATTTATTTGAAATAGTTATTGCAGTGTGAGTAGAATAAATACCAAGTTAATCTATTTAGATGTAGAAAATAGTTTGTTTTCGAAAGTCTTCAAAACTGTTTAGCAATATTATATATTTTTTATTTTTATTTATTAAAACATTTACAAAAAAGAAAATCAACAATTACAATAGAACGCAAACCAGTCAAGGTTTATCCATGCGGTCTGATATCATAGCACTGCTCGATACAAATAATAAAGTAATATGTTTAGGTATATCGATATTTCTATCTTTACAGCTTAGATCCAGACCAGAAGGAAGAGCTAGTAGCGATAATAGACAAGTTACTGTCAGACAAAGCGCCACTAGTCGTAGGGTCAGCCGCGATGGCATTCTCTGAGGTGTGTCCCGATAGAATGACGCTCATTCACAGAAGCTACAGGTAAACGAAACTGCAATCAAAACTAAACTTACTCATTCTTCTTCTTTTCTTGTGGGACACAGAGTTGTCCAACGATCCTTGGGAAAACTTGTTCCTTATCACCAGCCCGTCTTGAGATTACACTATTTTATACAATTTTAGAGATACGTTTTAAACACGTTACTTGATCTATAATTTTACGTATTACCTGATTGACTTAAACATGTTTTAAACACGTTACTTGATCTATAATTTTACGTATGACCTGATTGATTTAAACATGTTTTAAACACGTTACTTGATCTATAATTTTACGTATTACCTGATTGATTTAAACATGTTTTGAACACGTTACTTGATCTATAATTTTACGTATTACCTGATTGATTTAAACATGTTTTAAACACGTTACTTGATCTATAATTTTACGTATCACCTGATTGATTTATACATGTTTTAAACACGTTATTTGATCTATAATTTTACATATTGATTTAAACATCTAACTAAATTCATATAAATTTTTATTTTCAGGAAGTTGTGTTCGCTACTTGCCGACGTAGATGAATGGGGTCAATTAGCTCTGCTCAATGTGCTCACAGTTTATGCCAAAAACTGTTTCCCTGATCCTAATAATGAAGTAAGTTCGCATTCAATCTAATCTCATGTTTACATACATACATACATAAATATATCACACCTATATCCCTCACGGGGTAGGCAGAGCGTTAAAAGTTTGAGGGTCAGTTACATAACTGTGTACGTTCACACAATGCCAATATGGGCAGGGAAATAGTAAAGGAAGTCGGCAGCGCGAGTGTGTGAACAGGATACTCGCGCTGCTACTCGTCATGCCGCTGCCACTTCCCGTGCTCCCAAGAGTGTCAGCTTTTCGCACGAGTCAAAGGAACGGCAGCATGAGTGCGAGTACAATATATTGCTATCTCGCTAGCTCATATCTGTGCGAGAAGAGTATGACGGCAGTGTGTTAACGCTCACTCGCGGTGATACTTCCGCGGAAGTATTTCGAGCAATATTCGCGGCAGCGGCAGGAGCAGGTGCATGGTCTGAACGTGGTATAAAGATAGGCACGCTGAAAGTTAGGATGTGTCTCAGATTGTGCTGATGAGAACTGAATTCCGCCAGCGTTTTTTTTTTCAGCACATCCTTCTGCCTAAGATATTGGGCGGGGGAAATGTGCTAGCGCTAAATAACATATTAGTGTGGACAAATCTTACTAACAATGAGATCATTGTGTTACAAGAACTAATAAACATACACATTTCACATGTCACGCCTATAATCCCTTGCGGGGTAGGCAGAGCGTATACGGCCGCAAAAAAAGGCAATTTACACCACGTCTGACAAATATTTGAGGGTCATTCGGAAAATTGTGTATCGCTATAGTGACAGGTTGCCAGCTCATTGCCTAAAATTGCAATGCATACCCTCGAGTCCCTAAGTCGCCTCTTACGACTCCCATTTCTTTCCCGTGGGTGTCGTAAGAAGCGACTAAGGGACTCGAGGGTGTGTATTGAAAATTTAGGCGACAGGCTGACAACCTATCACTATGGTGATACACAATATTCCAAATGACCCTCAAATGTTTGTCAGACGTGGCATAAATGTCCGTTTTTTACAGCCATTTACGCTCTGCCTACCTCGTAAGGGATTATAGGCGTGATATATGTATATGTATAAAAAATACGTTCAAAACCTAAGAGAAAAAATACTGTTAAAACCAAAATATTCTTTATTTAAATATTAATTTCATTACAATAGGTTTTGTGAATTATGTAAATACTAGCGGCCCGCCCAGCGGTTTCAACCGCTGCTACTTACCATTTTTCCCGTAGAAATTGGATCTTTGCGCGCAGTAAAAAGTAGTTTACTTCTTTACACCGTTCCAGCAGAAGTGACTCAACAGGACCATGTGCGAGCAAAAGTGGCCCGTCATGTTAAACAACTTTTAATTTGATGCCGAAACCTTATCTCCTGTAGTTTAGATGGGATGCTGGTGGTCTGCTTTAGGTACTCCAGACCCTCGATGACCATGAACCAGCAAAAGCAGCCCGTCATGCTAAACAACTTTTACTTTGAAGCCATTACCTAGCTCTTCTAGTTTAGATGGGGTGCTGGTGATCTGCATCAGGTACTCCAGATCCTTGTTGACCATGTACCAGCAAAAGCAGCCCGTCATGCTAAACAACTTTTACTTTGAAGCCATTACCGTAGCTCTTCTAGTTTAGATGGGGTGCTGGTGGTCTGCATCAGGTACTCCAGATCCTTGTTGACCATGTTTCAGCAGAAGCGCCCGTCATGCTGACAACTATTGCTATCAAGCCATTATCGTATCTCATATAGTTTAGCACTGCTCCTGGTGCCCACTATCAGGTACTCCAGACCCTCAATGACCAAGTGCCAACAAAAGCGGCCCGACATGATAAACAACTTTTACTTTGAAACCATTACCGTATCTCCTATAGTTTAGATGGGATGCTGGTGGTTTGCATCAGGTACTCCAGATCCTCGATAACCAAGTGTCAGCAGAAGCGCCCCGTCATGCTGAACAATTTTTGCTATGCAGCCATTTTTGTATCTCTTATAGTTTAGCTGTGCTCCTGGTGCCCTCCATCAGGTACTCCAGATCCTCAAGTGCTGACAAAAAGTAGTCCAAGTCCGTTTTCAATATACCACCAATATCAGTGCCAAATTTCACGAAGATCGCTAAATCGGTTTGGCTAATTTGGGTAATATTCGCTATATTTCCCACTTTTCCTGCTTCTAACTGTTTTCCCGTGGGGATGAGGAAAGTAGTTAAAAGTAGCCTATGTTACTCAGGAATGTTGTAGCTTTCTAATGGTGAAAGAATTTTGGAAATTGGTCCAGTAGTTTCGGAGTTTATCGATTACATACAAACAAACAAACAAACAAAAAAACAAATCTTTCCTCTTTATTATATGAGTGTAGATTGAAGAATATATGCAAAACGGTAATTTAAATTTTTATTAGATTATTCAAATTTTTTTCAAATTGCGATACCCTAGCAAGGTGCATGTTTGTGTCCAATTAAATGTTTAAGATCTTTTTACAACATGTAAGCATAAATATAGAATTGAGAATTGAGAAAGTTATGTCGTGGGTTCGATACTCATGCGAAAGTTTTAGTTACTAATAATTTTCACCAAAAATTTAAGTTTATGTATTTTTCATTCCTCAGACGTACAGCAGCGATAGTGATTCAGACAAACCCTTCTACGATTCCGATTCAGAAGGAGGAACCCCCAAGAAGCGACCCAGCAGTTCACCCTCCTTGGATCCTGATCACAGGTAAATATTCTGGTTTCTTATTACTCACAATGCCGTGTGATGCCGGCTTAGAATAGCATCACCCCATTTCTTTCCCTTGGGAGTCGTAAGAAGCGACCCAGCAGTTTGCCTTCCTTGGATCCTGATCACAGGTAGATAATCTGGTTTCTTATTACTCACAATGCCGTGTGATGCCGGCTTAGAATAGCATCACCCCATTTCTTTCCCTTGGGAGTCGTAAGAAGCGACCCAGCAGTTTGCCTTCCTTGGATCCTGATCACAGGTAGATAATCTGGTTTCTTATTACTCACAATGCCGTATGATGCCGGCTTGAATAGCATCACCCCATTTCTTTCTTTTGAGAGTCGTAAGAAGCGACCCAGCAGTTCACCCTCCTTGGATCCTGATCACAGGTAGATATTATGGTTTCTTATTACTCACAATGCCGTGTGATTCCGGCTTAGAATAGCATCACCCCATTTCTTTCCCTTGGGAGTCGTAAGAAGCGATTAAGGAAATCGAGGGTGTGTATTGCAATTTTAGGCGATGGGCTAAAAACCTGTCACTATGGCGATACACAATTTTCCGCGTGACCCTCAAAAATTTGTCTGACTCTGCCTACCCCGCAAGGGATTATAGGCGTGATATGTGTATGAGTGGGAATGTCAAAGTAGAAAAATTTCAGAGGCTTGGACACACCTCGGACACTGGCGCTCAAATGTATGAATCAAACGCGTTGCTACGCACACAGTCTCAGCTCGCGTATGTGAACGCGGACCATGCTTGTGTGTGTGAGACAACATGTCAGGGTTGCCGCCATTTTGCGTTCGCGAATCGGGAATGCAATGTGCGGCAGTATGAAATGACCTTCGTCGTCGCGTCCTTGCTAGCCGGTGTCTGAGCGTCCTCCGAGCGCGGGTGGGCGGCGCTTGTAGGGGGAGGCTGGGAGTGACCATACTGTACGCTAGTACTATTAATTATACTGTGCTCTGGTCATGTATGTAATATAAATTTAAATGAAAACAAGCTATGTACGTGTAAGCGGGGAATGAGCTGCGGTAGCCCAGATGGAAGAGGCGTCGCCATTAGTAATGCGAAAGTCGCAGGTTCAAATCCCACCCGCGCTTGAAAATTTTGCAAGTTTTCAAAATTTGTATAACTAACACAGGAAGTGTTTTAAAATTTTGTATTAAATTTATCGCGGGTTTTCATCACATAGACTACATTCAATCTGTAAAGATAGAATTAGTCGCCGGGTATTACTTGCAAAACTAACCCGGTAGTTGGAGCCGTGCCAAGCGTTACTGGCATTAAATACACTTGCGAAATTGGCGGGCAAGGAATGAGCTGCGGTAGCCCAGATGGAGGAGGCGTCGCCACTAGTAATGCGAAAGTCGCAGGTTCAATAGTGTTCAGTGTTCATAATTTGTATAACTAACACAGGAAGTGTTTTAAAATTTTGTATTAAATTTATCGCGGGTTGTCATCGCTTAGACTACATTCAATCTGTAAAGATAGAATTAGTCGCCGGGTATTAGTTGCAAAACTAACCCGGTAGATGGAGCCGTGCCACGCGGTACTGGCATTAAAATACACTTGCAAAATTGGCGGGCAAGGAATGAGCTGCGGTAGCCCAGATGGAGGAGGCGTCGCCACTAGTAATGCGAAAGTCGCAGGTTCAATAGTGTTCAGTGTTCATAATTTGTATAACTAACACAGGAAGTGTTTTAAAATTTTGTATTTAAGGGCCTGCCTCGAACTTTTAAACGTCCCTTTCCCACTAATGGCAAATCCTGTGTGTGAGAACAGAGCGGAATCGCCATATTTAGTAGATTTTTCACTCTTTTGGAAATTTCTCGCCAAATAAACAAGCTATCAAAAAACTGAACGACAAGAATCTAGTAAAGTACAAGGCGTATTGTATTAGCAAAAAATAATGTGTTATGTTCATAAGATTGCTATACACTACGCAAAAAAGTGTAAAAATAGACCAAACTTTGAAAAATAAATCTATCGAGCAAACTTTCTTTAATCGTGTTTTCCAGCGACAAAAATCTAGATAATATAATGAAAAATCATTATACATAAAAATAAGGTGCTTATCGTATTCACTAACAAAATTGAGTGCATCCAAAAATACCCATTTTTCTCACGGCCCGCTTTATTTTATAGGCTGTTGCTGCGCGCAGCCAAGCCGCTGTTGCAGAGCAGGAACTCGGGTGTAGTGATGGCCGTCGCTCAACTATTCTACCATTGTGGCCCTGGTAATGTTATTCTTTTCTTACTTGCTAAATTTCATGTTAAATATACAGTTTTTTATTTTTTGTGTGTAATTAGGAATTGTTTAGTTATTCATGATGTGGGTTTACACGACTTACTTGTTGTATAGTTGGTAGAGAGTTTTATCCCTCTGAGTTTGTTTAGTTATTATATAAGGTGTAAAAAAATTAGCTAAGAATATTTTAAGGGGTGAACCAGTACATGAAACTGAACAACTTTCCCCAAGCAACATAGGTCGGAAAATGTAAAAAATTTTTGGCGCTCCCATACTTAGTGTGTTACCCGGCCGGGTTAATTTGTATGGGAGGCCCAAATTTTTTTTCATATTTTGATCTATGTTCCTTGGAGAAAGTTGTTCAGTTTCACGTACTGGTTCACCCCTTAAAATGTTCTCAGATATTTTTTTTACACCATGTATATTGAATACCATAGTCGTTTATGCAACTGTCATAAAAAAAAACTTTGTTTCATTTCTCAACTTTATCGTAGTAAGAGCCTTCTCATTGAGTCATTACGCTTCTGTAATTTCTATTAAACCGTAATTTATATAGGCAGAATGCATAAAGTAGGTCTTTATACAACTGTTTTCGAATTCATAATTCAAACATTATGAGACGAGTGTAGATAATAGTAGTTTATGCAACTGTCATATAATGGAGGTCATTGGAATGCAAGCGTCTGTTTATCACAGGAGGCGTAGCCGAGTATGATAATAGTTTGACACGAGCATTTGCATACACTATTTTATCTACACTCGCCAAAATAAACTCGTTTAACACTTTTCCAAACGTCCGCACCGGCGATTGCAAGGCCCGATACAAGGTCAAATTCAATACGAAAACGTAATATGGCTTGATATGATTTTTTTTTAATTCGTTACTTTAGCAGTTGTTCAGGTGTGGAGTCTAAACAATAACTTAACTAAACAAATGAACAACATGGGTACAACAACTAAACAACATCTGAACAACAACTGAACAACAGCTGAACAATCTAATAAAACAACTGAACAACAACCGAATAATTACCATACAACAACAATTGACAGGTGCAGTAAAAGATGGCGATTTGAGTATTGGCAAAAACAAACTTCGTTTAATTTCTCAACTATATCGAAGTAAGAGCCTTCTTATTAAGGCATTACGCGTCTGTAATTTTTACGAAACTGTAATTTATATTAGCAGAATGCATAAATCAGATAGATAGATAGATGAACACTTAATTGCTTACAAAATACACAACAGAAACAAAACACTATAGAAAACTTAAGACTAAAAGTAAGCAAAGGCGGCCTAATCGCTTGCAGCGATCTCTTCCAGGCCTTAACCTTAACATAGAAATAGAGACAAAAAAGAAAAGATTTAAAAGTAGTTGCATAAGCAAATTAAAACCGTAACAGTAAAATTATTAAAAAATTAAGAATAAAAATAACACTCATGTAGTAAGTACACTTACAATAATATTACTTAAATACAGCCGAGCCGGTTTTCTATTAGGACAATACAAAATTGTTATAAAAAGAAGAAAATTGCGTTATGCAAATTTCTTTTTTTTACAATGACCGATCATGACGTCAATAAGTGATAATGCTATCCTACATTGAATAAAGTTATTTCATTTTCATTTTTCATTTTCATTTTCACATACGTACAATACAAATATCATCATCATCATCAAATCAGGTCTTTATATAACTATTTTCGATCATAATCCGAACATTATGAGACGAGTGTAGATAAAGTTTATAAACTGCTTGTTTCATGTTCTCCTCGTAAGATTTTTCTTTTTATTATGACTTTGACTTACTGTCGGTTTACTTTCAGCTCAAGAGTTGGCACCAGTCGCAAAGGCCATGGTTCGACTACTTCGCGCGCCCGTTGAAGTTCAAAGTGTTGTGCTCAATTCTATCGCATCTCTCACTATCAACAAACGAGTAAGTTTTTCGACAATATTTTTGTTAAATTCACGGGTTTATTAAGAAAATGCCGGCTTAGAATAGCATCACCCCATTTCTTCCCGTGGGAGTCGTGGGAGACGACTGGGGGACTCGAGGGTGTGTATTGTATTTTGGGCGATGGGCTGACAACCTGTCACTATGGCGATACACAATTTTCCGAATGACCCTCAAATATTTGTCAGACGTGGCGTAAATGTTCGTTTTTGCGACTGTTTACGCTCTGCCCACCCCGCAAGGGATTAAGGCGTGATATGTGTATGTAGGTATGTATGTTATTAAGAAATATAAAATACAATATTCGTCAACTTTGTCATCAATACGACGGAAGTTGATTTTGGAACTGAAAAACAACTAGTTAACTAGTTCAGTAGAGTTCAGTAAGTTGCATTTTAGTGGTAATGCACCTTAAGGTGGCGCCATCAAATAGGAAAAAAAACCCTGCCTGGACACGCTAGTCATCTGGAATCCAAATTATCAATTCGCGGCCGTAAATTCCTACAAAGGTTATTTAGAATCGATAAGGCCTTGTAAAAACTAAGCGCTTTAGTTATGTATTGTAACTTTGCTAAAAGTGGCCACTTGTAGCATTTTTTAAATACATAAACAAATCGCACTGCTTTTACAGCGTTATATTGATTTTAAATAATGATGGCGCCACTTCACATAAATAAACTTTTTATACAAACAATTTATCAGAATGTAACGGATATTCTGATAGATTGTTTGTATAATGCCCAAGTTTTTAGTATTATCCTTAAGTAAAATAATAGCTTACCCCGTAAGGGATATAGGCGTGATTTATGTATGTATGTATGTAAACGTTGTGATTTAAGTTATGGTAATTAATACCAAAAGTGGCCGTTTTTAGACACTTTTTTCTAAAACTTTAATTGCAGCAAATATTGTATTGAGTTTGCAGATTCTAATTTTACTTAAGGATAATACTTAAAACTTGAGCATGGAACATTCTGATAGATTGTTTGTATAAAAATAAATCTTTTTTTGTGAAGTGGCGCTATTGTCAAGGGCGTTCACGGCTACACTCGCCTTAATATAACATAAAACCAAAATGACCATTGTTCAATATTTGTTTCAGCTTCTCTTCGAACCGTTCCTCAAATCCTTCTTCATCCGCAACTCGGATCACACTCACATCAAACTGCTGAAACTCGAGATCCTTACCAACTTAGCCACCGAGGCAACTGCCGCCGTCGTCCTGAGAGAATTCCAGACATATGTCACTTCTAATGATAAGGCTTTTGCGGGAGCGACCATTCAGGCTATAGGAAGATTGGCGAGTGCAATACATACTGAGACGGAGACTTGTTTGCATGGATTGTTGCATCTGCTGTCGAGTAAAGATGGTAAGTCTCTTTCTCTCTTATAGTTACTACGATATATCTATCTCTGTCATTATTTATGTCTCTTCTAATGATAAAGCTTTTGAGGGAGCGACTATTCAGGCTATAGGAAGATTGGCGAGTGCAATACATACTGAGACGGAGACTTGTTTACATGGATTGTTGCATCTGCTGTCGAGTAAAGATGGTATGTCTCTTTCCCTCTTATAGTTACTACGATATATCTATCTCTGTCATTATTTATGTCTATTCTAATGATGAAGCTTTTGCGGGAGCGACCATTCAGGCTATAGGAAGATTGGCGAGTGCAATACATACAGAGACGGAGACTTGTTTACATGGATTGTTGCATCTGCTATCGAGTAAAGATGGTATGTCTCTTTCTCTCTTACAGCTACTACGATATATCTGTCTCTATCATTATTTATGTCTCTTCTAATGATAAAGCCTGGTCTTTTGCGGTAGCGACCATTCAGGCTATAGGAAGATTGGCGAGTGCAATACATACTGAGACGGAGACTTGTTTACACGGATTGTTGCATCTGCTGTCGAGTAAAGATGGTATGTCTCTTTCCCTCTTATAGTTACTACGATATATCTATCTCTGTCATTATTTATGTCACTTCTAATGATGAAGCTTTTGCGGGAGCGACCATTCAGGCTATAGGAAGATTGGCGAGTGCAATACATACAGAGACGGAGACTTGTTTACATGGATTGTTGCATCTGCTGTCGAGTAAAGATGGTAAGTTATCTGTCTTTTCAAAGTTTAAGCTGATTTAGTGAATTTGATTCTTATCTTTTAAGCAATTCCTTAGTAAGTTGGCTACGCCTCGTGAGTTTGGGTGTGCTCGGTTGTTTGGTATTAGCCTTAAGTAAAATTAGAACCTGCAAACTCAATTAAATAACGTACGTTATCTACGTAACGTAAGTTACGGCAATCAATACCAAAAGTGGCCGTTTTAAGCACTCTTAATCACACAAGCATAATTTTACTTATCGATAATATCAATAACCCGAGCAAAGGAATTCCTGATAAAGAGTTTTTTTTTTGTGAAGTGGCGCCACTGTCGAGGCCGTTCACGACTACACTCGCCTTAAAGCCATGAAAATGAAAAATGAAAATTAAATAGCTTTATTCAATGTAGGATAGTATTATCACTTATTGACGTCATGATCCGTCATTGTAAATAAAAGAAATTGTAAAACGCAGTTTTCTTTTTTTTATAACAATTTTGTATTGTCCTAATAGAAAACCGGCTCGGGCGGGATAAAAAAAAATTAAAAAAATATAGGCACTGCCTCGTGGCTGCCAGGTTAATTACACAGCACGTAACTTTGCTGATTTTGCATTAACATGATGTAATTGTTTCAGAATGGGTGGTATGCGAAGCAGTAGTAGTAGTAAAAAGAGTAGTAGGCGCTGGGGCGAGCTCAGCGCGGGCGGCCGTCGCTCGCGCCGCTAAGTTACTCCGTACTGACAGGTAAATCTACACTTCTACACTAATATTATAAAGAGGAAAGATTTGATTGTTTGTTTGTTTGTTTGCATCGAATAGGCTCCGAAACTACTGGCCGATTTAAAAAATTCTTTCACCATTACAATCCTACATTATTCCTGATGAACATAGGCTATATTTTATACGAGAAAAAAATAGGGATCCACGTGAAAATTTCGATAATGTAGCCCAACGTGTGAAAAAGGTACCAAAAAAATATCTTATATCGCGTACGCTGTGGAAATTTTTGACAATAGAGCAAAGTGATGTACTACAGTTTTATAGAGGACATCAATATCTATAATAATATGCGCGATACCATATGTCTAACTATTACAGTTATGCCACAATAACTACTTTTTCATTAAAACATGTACAAACTACGCCACATTATTCGTACCAGTGCAGTGTAATGATTACATTTAATTATAACTGTATTAAAGGGTAGCCCTCCGAATACTGATATGGTACATGCAGACCATGAAACTGAACAACTTTCCCATAGGAACATATTTCAGGAAACGTAAATATACTGACTTCCCATAGTGAATGCAGTCAGCTGATTGTGATTTTGTATGGAAGGTAATTTTTTTGGCGTTTCCTGACATTTGTTTCTAGGGGAAAGTTGCCCAGTTTTATGTTTCATGCACTCTATCAGTATTCGAAGGGCTACCCTTGCGGGGTAGGCAGAGCGTAAACGGCCACAAAACGGTCATTTACGCCACGTCTGACATATGTTTGAGGGTCGTTCGGAAAATTGTGTATCGCCATAGTGATATGTTGTCAGCCCATCGCCTAAAATTGCAATACACACCCTCAAGTCCCTTAGTCGCCTCCTACGACTCCCACGGGAAAAAAATCTGGTGATGCTATTCTAAGCCGGCATCACACTAAAATAATAATAATATAATCTACACTAATATTAGAAACAGGATATTTTTTATTGTTAGTTTGAATTGAATAGGCTCCGAAACTACTGGACTGATTTAAAAAATTCTTTTACCGTTAATTGAAATTGAAATTCTTTATTCAATGTAGGATAGTATTATCACTTATTGACGTCATGAACCGTCATTCTAAAAAAAGAAATTTGTATCACACAATTTTCTTTTTTTTATTACAATTTTACACATACACACATACACATATCACGACTATAATCTCTTGCGGGGTAGGCAGAGCGTAAACAGTCGCAAAAACGGCCATTTACACCACGTCTGACAAATGTTTGAGGGTCATTCGGAAAATTGTGTATCGCAATAGTGACAGGTTGTCAGCCCATCGCCTAAAATTGCAAAACACACCCTCGAGTCCCTTAGTCGCCTCTTACAACTCCCACGGGAAAGAAATGGGGTGATGTTATTCTAAGCCGGCATCACACGGCATTACTATTTTATTACAATTTTGTTTATGACCTAATAGAAAACCGGCTCGGGCGGGATAAAAAAAAAAATATCCTAGGCACTTCCATGGGGCTGGCCAGGTTAATCACACGGCATGTAACTTTACTATTAACTCTACTATTTGTTTCAAATTGAAGTCAAGATTTTTAGAATCCTACATTATCCCTGATGAGCATAGGCTATAAAACTATCTTATTCCAGGGGGGAAATTGTTAGCGGCGGGTGAAACCGCTGGGCGGGCTGCTAGTATAATATATATTAAAAAAAAAGTGTTTTTATTTGGAAAATCAATTACAGTATTTCGCCGGGGCTTCCCAGAAAGTATATCTTATTTATTTATGTATGCATGTATTTCGTTTATGTAGGTTTACGTATTTTTATTTTATTATGTAAAATTATTAATTAAAGTATTTTAGTTTATTTCTTCTTATGTATTGTATAGCTACCTTTAGATAGATAGATTAAACGTTTATTGCATGCGAAGGCTAAACCTTTAGTGCGAATATTTCGTTTTATTGACTTTGCACCCGCTTTGACTCTTTCTGTTTATCTTTTGGTTGGCCGGTAGAGAATGCCGCGTGGCATTAGGGCCGCCCTTTGTACTTGCTGTGCAATTAAATTTAATAAATAAATAAAAAAGTAGTCAAGGATGTGATGGGAAAACCTCGCTCTTCAGCAAACTCCGTACAGCAGGATTTACAATATACATCTAATTGTTTAGATAAACTTAATCTAAGTAAACATTCCGTTTACGCTCTGCTTCCTTGTGGGGTACGGGGTACATTTACGCCACGTCTGACAAACATTTGAGGGTCATTCGGAAAATTGTGTATCGCCATAGTGACAGGTTGTCAGCCCATCGCCTAAAATTGCAATACACACCCTCGAGTCCCTTCATCGCCTTTTATGACACCCACGGGAAAGAAATGGGGTGATGCTATTCTAAGCAGGCATCACTCGGCAAATATAACGTGTGACAAAATGAGGTCCAACAGTAAATAAAATAAGCCCATAGATTCATTACCAAATTGTAAATATCATTTCTTTGCCATAAAACCACATAATATTACATTCATGCGTCAAAACAGTATTTAAAAAATTACAGTATATAACAACAATCAATTTATTTATGAGTTTTATAGTCATCTCAATATTAATTCCATTTACATAATTTATTACCTATTATAATTCAATTAGTCAAATAATACTAAAGTAAAATAAAATGATAAATAATAAAATAGCAATGATGAAATATAAAATAAACATGCATTGAGATAAATAAATATTATTTATTATTATAATAATAATAACTTTTTATGTAACTTGATTATTATAAAATAACTTTGTTTGAAATAAATTAATTACATTGAACTACATATCTTATGAATAAGAAGATGACATAAAATTAAATATTTGATAACAATCAACTCGTTAAGCTTTTAAGTTTAGAATGCGGGCCATAAACCTAAAATTAGATCTAACTTCGCAATTCTAAAGAGGCATTTTAATTAACCACGTTTTGTAGCACATATCTTGAAGTAGGTACAATTAATAGTACATTACGTCACAGGCCGAGTATAAAGCAATTTCTGGTGGAGTGGCATTGGAAGTAAACGAGACCAGAAATTGTTATTTCGGCCGTGGATTGTACAATACTTTTCTCTCATTTGCAAGGAAATAACAATAATAATATGTACAGTAATTTTAGAAAATAATTAATTTATTATGAAAGAAAGAATTATGGAGCGACACTTAATATTTTCTTGAGTTTGCACAACTATTACTTAATTCATGTTGAAAGTTATGTAACAGTTTGTACAATTAGTTAAAAAATGGAACGCGCGCGGTATAAGTGTTCCTGAACATGGTATTGTGTACCATAAAACACCTAAACACGAAAGTGTGAAGTTAAAGAACCTTTTTTTTCCGGCCTAGTCCGGAAATTTCTATTACAGTCCTCTGCGCTTTGACTACATAAATGAGCCCATTGACGTATTCTTTTTTTAAAGTAATGAAGCCAATTCCGAGCAAATTGGAGAAAAAGTTATATCGTCTAGTACTTGGAGATTTCAAGAAATGGTATATAGCACGTTCACACCATGCACCTGCTCCAGCCCCTGCCGCTGTCGCGAATATTGCTCGAAATACTTCCGCGGAAGTATCAACGCCAGTGAGAGTTCACATGCTGCCGTTATACTCTTCTCTCAGCAATACGATTGAGCGAGATAGCAATACATTCCACTAGCGCTCGTGCTGCCGTTCATTTGACTCGCGCACGAAAAGCCGATAATCGAGGGAGCACGGGAAGTGGCAGCGGCATGACGAGTAGCAGCGCGAGTAACCTGTTCACATATTCGCGCTGCCATTGTGTTTACGTGCTATTAGAAAATACCGAACACTATCCGACCTTATGTGGTCGATTTCTAAGCCCACTTTTTACCTTAAGGGCCTGCCTCGAACTTTTAAACGTCCTTTTCCCACTAAAGGCAAATCCTGTGTGTGAGAACAGAGCGGAATCGCCATATTCAGTCGATTTTTCACTCTTTTGGAAATTTCTCGCCAAATAAACAAGTTATCAAAAAACTGAACGACAAGAATCTAGTTAAGTACAAGACGTATTGTATTAGCAAAAAATAATGTGTTATGTTCATAAGATTGCTATACACTAGGCAAAAAAGTGTAAAAATAGACCAAACTTTGAAAAATAAATCTATCGAGCAAACTTTCTTTAATCGTGTTTTCCTGCGACAAAAATCTAGATAATATAATGAAAAATCATTATACATAAAAATAAGGTGTTTATCGTATTCACTTACAAAAATGCGTGCATCCAAAAATACCCATTTTTCTCACGGCCCTTAACATTTATTTATACTAGATTGGCGCCCAATGCCCGCGCGGCTGCAGTATGGCTGGTGGCGGAACACGGCGCGAAACACCCGCGCGCCGCCGCCATTCTCGCGCATATGGCTAACAACTTCGCTGATCAGGTAAATTACTCATACACCATCATCATAACCAATAACCACAACAGTCCACTGTTTTTTTTTTGTTGGTTAAGGATGATAAGATAAGATAAGATAAATGTTTATTTGCAAGAATACAGTCATTAGAGGTCTTAAAATTAGTTATTGTACAGTGTATTAAGCCTGCATGCAGGCGTGCAAATTAGTCTCTATAAAGTTTTACAAAATTATAACTTAAATCTTATTACATTCTAATTACAAATTAATTACAATTAAATATTGATTATGTCATTTATAAAATTGGCAGTTCATTTGAAACACAATTATAATCACAATTTAAAATTCAAATATTCCCTTATACTATAGAAGCAATGTTGCAATAACCATTTTGTCAAATTATTTTTAAAAGAGTTTCCATGATGCAATTTTAATTCAGTAGGAAGTTTATTATATATTAGTATACACATATTATTTACATTTCTTTTGTAGATGTCTTTATAACAGCGTGGCTGATATAGCATATTCATTATGTTTATTCTTCTTTGTCTTTGTATTACTTCACTACGCGTTTGCCAATATTTAGGATGAGAGGAAACGAAGACGCAAATATCTCTGATGTACATACATGGTAATGGTAATACATTGAGTGCCCTGAAAAGAGGTTTGCAACTGTCATCAAACCATGCATTTGAAATTGCGCGGATACACTTTTTTTGTACCTTAAATGCCTCATTTATATCCACCGAATTTCCCCAAATTATAAGACCGTAGCTAAGAACTGAAGAAACGTAGCCATGGTAAGCCGTCAGAGCAGCTTCACGTGACACAGTCTGTCTTAATCGCTTAAGGGCAGAGACGAAACGGTTTAGTCTACCGCAAACAGATTTCACATGTTCCTTCCAATTGAGATGTTCGTCTCCGATTATACCAAGAAATTTTACCTTGTCAACTACATTTACAGTATCATTATTATGGCTAAGATGAATTTGTTTAGGGTTTGAATTATATGATCTGACTTGCATATACTGAGTTTTGCTGACATTAATTTTTAAATTATTGACTTCCATCCAGTTAATGACATCTTTAAGAGCATTATTTACATCTGTCTCAAAGGTATCTTTATTTTTGCATTTAACTATTAGTGTAGTGTCATCTGCAATCAGTACACATTTATTAGCTCACCTAGATGAAGCCTGTTCACTCTTAATTTGAAAGATTAGGGTTGTATGCGTTTGGAAACACAGACGCAGGTAGTGAGTTCCACTCCTTAGCTGAGCGCATTATAAATGATGACTGGAAGCGCTTAGTGCGAATTGGTGGAATGGCAACCAGGTATGGATGGTATCCGGTGGTGTGTCTGGTACCATACCTTGATAATATAAGCTTCCGTCTTTAGGGAAGGTATTTGACATATACACCACTACCCTTGGCAGATAAGTTGGCAAGCATAGTATTAAATGCTGCATTCATAGTATAAGCTGCTTCCGATTCCTGCCTTCGCCTTTTAAAACACTTGAGGATACATTTATTCCATTTCGTTCATTAAAAAAATATTCTATTTGAATTCCTGCAAATAATTTAAAAGATTCTCATCGAAACATTAATTCCTATTTCAGGACGAACTAGTAAAATTGCAACTTTTATCTCTTGCCGTGAAGTTGTCCATCACCCAACCAGACACATTGCCCGTGTGTCAGTACATTCTCTCTCTCGCTCGCTACGACGCTTCATACGATGTGCGGGACAGAGCAAGAATGCTTCGAAGGTAAGTCATTATTATTAAAAAAATCATGTCTTGCAAACTTATGTAGCGACCTCTGGGAGCTACTACAAGAAGCTCACTCAAGTGGTTCACAAGCAAGCAAGACGCAACAGAAGTTCCAACTTATCTGCAAGATGGCGCCACGTGACAGAATGCAGAGAAACAAAGGGCCTGAAACGCGGTATCGAAGTGTTTCACCGCGCAACGCATATATACAACTTCAAATTCTATCTAGGTCGACCAGTCGGTCCCCTGGACACAACACCCGGCCAGGCGGGTAGCTACCCTTTTCCCGACACCACCTGGAACCCTCCATTCTGCCTATTGGCTACACTCCTGACACCCGCCATACTTACAAAAATAAACCGTAGTATCCAGACAATTTATTCAGTTCATAAGAGACGATGTAAGTAAAAACTTTAAACTTTGCAGGCATGATCAGACCATGAAACTAAACAACTTTTACGTTGGGAAACGAAATATATTTTTCGAGTTTCCATAGAAAGTCGGTCAGCTGATCGAGAATTTTGTATGGGAGGTCGAATTTCTTTTCTAGTTTACCAACTTTTTCCCTGTAGAAAAAGTTCTTCAGTTTGATGGTCTGATCATGCCTTTAAAGTTTTCAGTACACCGTCCCATACACCCTGTATATCTCAATGAATTGAAAAAATTCATTCATTCTGAACTATATTCCTCTGAAATTCGCAACTATTTGTTTTAGGTTCATCGAACCGTCCCAACAGCAAGGTAGCCTGATCTGGTCGGCTGTAGCCGCCGATGTATTCTGTCCGGACAAACCCAAGCCCACCATACAAAGCGCTTTTAAAGGTAAGACCATGAACGATTTAAAGGAGCGTCAAAGTGCATCCATTGTTTTCTTACAGAGACTAGAAATTTTTGAAAACTAGCAAAATTTTCAAGCGCGGCGGGCAGGATATGAACCTGCGACTTTCGCCATTACTAGTGGCGACGCCTCTTTTATTTGGGCCACCGCAGCTCGTTCCCTGCCCGCGAATTCAGCAAGTGTATCTTGATGCCAGTAACGCGTGGCACGGCACCATCTACCATCCATTTGCAACTAATACTCTGCGACTAATTCTATCTTTTCAGATTGAATATAGTCTAAGCGATGAAAACCTGCGATAAATTGAATACCAAATTTTATAACACTTCCCGTGTTAGGTATACAATTGTTGAAAACCGATTGCAAGTTTTTGCAAGTTTTCAAAAATTGTATATCTAACACAGGTAGTGTTTTAAAATTTGGTATTCACAGAATGGATAGTTTTATTCATTATTGAAATATGTGCCCCAGTTTACACCCGGGACCATCGTTTAGCCAATAAAGTCATTTTAATAATAATAATAATAAAATTCTTTATTGCACATATATAAAAAAACAAATAACATTCTTAACATAGGAATATGTGAAGTAGGTACAACAAGGCGGCATTCTTGCTATGGTAGCAAGTTCTACCAGGCAACCTTTGGGTGATAGGAAAGCGCGTAAAGGTAAGCGGGATAGTGCATATAATATAAACATACTTACACATACTACATACTATTGTAAACACTAATACTTAAATAACCTAATAATATTATAGACTAATACATAAAAACTAACTATGATAGATAGGATAGATAGATATATATTCTGCAACGAAGGAAATAAAAGAAACAGAAATAAATAGCAGTTTAATTTTAAAAGAGACTGTGAGATAGGACATAGGTATTATACTAAACAACAATATTAGACAAAAAATGTTTTTTGACCCGATCTTTGAAGGATGTAAGGGATGGAGCTCGCAGCACGACTTCAGGCAAAGAATTCCACAGCTTGATTGCTCGCACTGTGAAAGACTTTGCGTAGAAGTCGGTCTTGTGCGGAGGAAGGTTGAGCGTGAGACTGTTGCTGGCTCGCAGATTGTATGGGAGTGTTAAATATTTTTTTAATTGTACTATGGTTTTATTTTGCACTCACAGTGCTATATTACTTTCATAAATGGACTACTCCACGGTCCCGGGTTCAAGTCCCGGCGGGCGCTGACATTTTTTCAATTTCTTATTTTCATTTTTTTAATTTTCGCTATGTCGTATACTCTTATAAGAAAGCTGTGCAGTTTCATTAACTATTTCAACCCTTGTTATATTTTCAGCATTATTTTCACGTCCTTTCTTTTAATTTCCAGATCGTCAACAATACACAATCGGAACCCTATCGCAGTACATCGGCACCGCGGCTTCAGGGTACCGGGCACTACCAACTGCGCCGTCGGCCACCGTCGGGGCCAGTCTTAGAGAGACTACTCCGAAGAATGATATTACTGCACATGAGACTAATAATGATAGTAATCAGGTAAGGGCCAGTCTTATAGCATGTCACACAATGCCAATATGGCAGGGAAAAAGTAAGGGTAGTGGGCAGCGCGAGTGTGTGAACAGGTTACTCGCGCTGCTACTCGTCATGCCGCTGCCACTTCCCGTGCTCCCGCGAGTGTCGGCGCCTCGTGCGCGAGTTAAAGGAACGGCAGCACGAAGGAAATAGAAAGTATTGCTATCTCGCTCACTCGTGTTGTTGCGAGAAGAGTATGACGGCAGTGTGTGAACACACTCCGTTGACATCCGCGGAAGTATTTCGAGCAATATTCACGGCAGCGGCAGGAGCAGGTGCATGGTGTGAACGTGCTATTAGAGAGACTACGTCTAATGCTACGTTCCCAGCCTGTTCCTGCTCCTGCCGCAGCCGCGAATATTGCCCGAAATACTTCCATCAATGCAAGTGAGTTCCGTTCTTCTCAGAACAACTCGTAAGCCCATTCGCGCCCCATGCGCTGGTTGTTCGAACCAAATAGTCAGGTGTAGATTTTGAAGCCAAACAACAACAAAGCAATTTTTACAAGTTTCCGCGAATGAGACTAATTAAGTAATAATGAGGATCACGCTGTGTGATTCCGGTATAGAATAGCTTCACCCCTATACAACTCCTGGGTGTCTTATTTTTTTTATTATTTAATTTATTTATTACACACAAGTTCACTATCTTAAAACTAAACATAGTCCCACAAAACTGTTTACACAGTTTGTCTGCAGGATCAGATGACTTAAAAAGTGACTGATGGATAAATTCATCCAAGAAATGGGCAGCAACGTTCACTGTGCAAGAAATGTCTTGCACTGCGGTCACCAATTAAACGCAAGTGTAATAAGTTGCTCTAAATGTTGTGACACTCACAAACATTTACTGCAAACTTTTCAAGATGTTGTTCTGTATTGTTTAGAAAAACAAGAGTTTCTACTCAGAGCCGGAGAGCAGTGGCTCCGGATCCGGGTCATCATCTGAAGAATCCAGCAGCGAAGAGGAGTCTTCAGAAGAGTAAGTAAAACCGTTTTATGCGCAAAGCTACCGGGGCGCCCTGGTACATGCAGAATGCCAACCTCCACATCGACTTAGGCCTCTCTACCATGGACCAAGTCTCTACCATTAAAGCGTATATGAAGGAAGCGTCTCGTCGCTTCTTCGACAACGCTCCCCATCATAAAGATTCAAGATTTCAAACGTTTATTGCATAAATCAGTATACATAGATATAAGTAATACAATGTAATACAATGTCACACAATGTGCGAAAAAAAAACACAAAAATAAAAACCCCTTGATAGTTGCCGCGTCCAACTACTTCCCATATCCAACCTCGCGATTTAAACACCGTCCGAGACACGACCTTTCGGATGATAATGACGACATCACAGTAGCCACTATTGCAGCCATTCACACTCCACAAGCTCATCAAGCAACCGACCCTGTGACTTGTAAAATTGTAGACCTGTAGCTTCATAAAACATTTTCATCAGTGTTGCTGTTTAAATATTAATTTTGGCGTGATGTTGCCACTTTTTCGCCTGTAGAATTGTAGTTGTTCAATGATAGCATAGGACACAGCCTGTCCTCTGTTTTTAGTATCTGTCACTAGTAATATTTCACCCTATATAAACAACTTCCAATTCCATCCAGGTGGACCAGTCGGTCCCCTGGCCACAACACCCGGCCAGGCGGGTAGCTACCCTTTTCCCGACACCACCTGAAACCCTCGACCCTATTCTGCCTGTTGGCTACAATCCTGTCATCCGCCACCCTACTTATATTTAAAATGCGAAAGTTGCGTTTGTTTGTTTGTTACTTCTTCAAATTTGGCACACATATAGAAGGTAACATGGATTAACACATAGGATAGTTTTTATGAGTACGCGGGTAACAGCTAGTAATCCTGTAATTTTCGAGTTACTTTTACATGGTTTTACCGCTTGACATATTACCGTCAAGTCTTTATACTAATTCCAAATCCCGCGGGTGTTAACATGTCTAATAGTGAATAAAAACTTGCCATTTGTTTTTAGAGAGGAAAGCACAAATGACAACGAGCCCAAGAAAGTAGCTAAAGCGGACCGAGTGAAGCAAGTCAACAACTACAGGTAAATAATAATTTAAAAACCGGCCAAGTGCGAGTCGGACTCGCGCACGAAGGGTTCCGTACCATTATACCTTTACCAAACAATTATCGATAAAAACGGGCAAAAAACACGTGTTTTGTATGGCAGCCCCCATATTTATTTATTTTTTGTGTTTGTTGTTATTGCAGCAACAGAAATACAAAATCTGTAAAAATTTCAACTTTCTTGCTTTCGCGGTTCATGAGATACACCCCCCTTAAATATTTACTTTATTCTAATTTTTAGTATTTGTTGTTATAGCGGCAACAGAAATACATCATCTGTGATAATTTCAACTGTCTAGGTATAACGGTTCAGGAGATACAGCCTCGTAACTGTAGGACGGACGGAAAGTTGTTCAGTTACATAAACATGAGCTAGTTTACCTTTCAGTATGAAGCTAAATAGCGCCGCATACTAAGACTTACAAAATTGAGACTAACATAGACCTTGTTTACATACGGGGTGTAAGTGACGGTGTACCGAAAACTTTGCAGGCATGATCAGACCATAAAACTGAACAACTTTTTCTATGGAAGCTATGTTGGTAAACGAGATATTTTTTTCGATCTCCCATACAAACTCCCAATCAGCTGACTGACTTTCTATGGAAACTCGAAAAAAAAAATTTCTTTTCCCAACATTGGCTCCATAGTAAAAGTTGTTCAGTTTCATGGTCTGATCATGCCTGCAAAGTTTTCGGTACACCGTCCCTTACAATTTTCCGAGTGACCCTCAAATGTTTGTTAGACGTTGCGTAATTGTCCGTTTTTTTCGGCCGTTTGCGCTCTGCCTACCCCGCAAGGGATTTGGGCGTGATATGTGTATGTGTATGTGATAATTAAATTCTTAGTTTTTGATATTTTTTGGTAACGTAAACACTAAGACATTTCAATTTAAGATTATTTATTATTAAACCATTTATTGCACACAATAAAAACATAGGACACATACATATATGAAACAATTCACAACAGGTCTACTTATTTCTAAAAAGAAATTTCTTCAGCAGACCTTGGGCAGTGAGAGCTCATAAAGTGAGGCAGATAAGGATAATTATTTTTAAAAATAATGTGAACTTTATAATTTTTTCTTATAAAAGCATCTGTACAAACTACCCTATTTCACAGATCCAGATCGGAGTCATCCAACTCCGGCACCTCCGACTCTGCTTCCGACTCCGACAGCGAGACAGAGTCGGGCAGTCACTCGCCCGACTCGCCCGACAGTTCGGACGAGTCCGCCCCACCTGTCAACAAGACTGTCAATAGAATCAAGGAAAAAAAGGTGAGATCACTTTGGGTAAAACAAAAAGTAGGCAAATAAATATTATTCTGATTCTGAAATCAAAAACTGATTCTAATCACTTTGGGTATTTTATTATTGAGTTTCAAAGTCAATAATCGACCTGGAATGGGATAAACTATTGTGTGGGTTATAAAAATAACCAGGAAATTCGTCGATTCAATCGCCAATCAAAATACACACATATATCACGCCTTTATCCCTTGCGGGGTAAGCAGAGCGTAAACGCCCGTAAAAAACGAACATTGACGGCGCATCGACAAACATTTGAAAGTCATTTAGAAAATTGTGTATCGCTGTAGAGAAAAGTTGTCAGCCCATCGCCTAAAATTTAAATACACATGAAACCCTCGAGTTCCTTTATAGCCTCTTAAGATACCCAAGGGAAAGAAAAGGAGTGATGCTAATTTAAGCCGATATCATACGGCGATCAAACTACCCTTTAATACGAAATGGCAATACATCTTTTCTTTTGCTTATTAGTGAAAATTACAGAAAATGCTTATAATAGTGTAATATCTTAGAAGATCCACCGTGTGATGCCGGCTTAGAATAGCATCACCCCATTTCTTCCCCGTGGGAGTCGTAAGGGGTGACTAAGGGCCTTGAGGGTGTGTATTGCTATTTTAGGCGATGGGCTGACAACGTGTCACTATGGCGATACACAATTTTCCGAATGACCCTCAAATATTTGTCAGACGTGGCGTGAATGTTCGTTTTTTGCGGCCGTTTACGCTCTGCCTACCCCGCAATGGATTATAGGCGTGATATGTGAATGTGTGTGTGTATGTATGTGTATGTGTGTGTGTATGTATGTGTATGTGTGTGTGTATGTATGTGTATGTGTGTGTGTATGTATGTGTATATCTTAGAAGCAATAGAAACAATATTTATAACTTTTCTAATATATTATTGTATTTTCCTTTAGGCGGCAACAAATCAAAAGCAAGAGAAACAAGAACAGAACCAAGAAAAGAAGAACAACGACAAATCGAACCTGGAACTTCTGCTGGAGCTAGACGACGCGGCCAGTACACTACCTACTATGACGCCCACTTGCGGAGGATTCTTATCGCCCGCTAATACTTTACCAGGACATATTGGAGATGGTAAGTAATTGGTAAAATTAATTACCAATGTGTAAATTGCGATTTGACAACTGGTAGATCATGACTACTTATAGTAGGCGGGTGAAAAACTTTGACACCAGGGTTCATCGGGTCGTTCGACGACTCAGTCTGACTCGTCGGACATCCAGACGCACCGCCGGATACCATCCGTACCTGGTAGCCATTCCACCAATTCGGACTAAGCGCTTCCAGTCATCATTTATAATGCGCACTGCTAAAGAGTGGAACTCACTACCTGCGTCTGTGTAAACAGACGCATACAACCCTAATCTCTTAGAAGTAAGAGTGAACAGGCTTCTTCTGGGTGAGCTCGCTCTATCTTACACTCTGTCTCTGTCCTATGACCTAGACTAGACTAGTGTCCCACACGAATAGAAGAAGAAGATAGCAGATTGTGTCGTAAGAGGCGACTAAGGGTTACAGGGATGAATACTGCAATTCAGGCGATGGGCTGACAACCTGTCGCTATTGTGATACACAGTTTTCTGGTTGACCCTCAACTGTTTGTCAGACGTGGCGTAAATGTTTTGTTCTTACGTCCGTTTACGGTCTGCCTACCCCGCAAGGGATATAGGCGTGATATGTGTATGTATGTAGAATGCCTATTTTACTTTGTTTTTGTTGTCATCTCTTCTATATAAATCTAAGAGCTGTAAAATCGGTTGACCTGTGATACAAATACACATCACGCCTAATACGCTTACTACAATTCAGGGCATTTGGGCATAAGAGGGTATTTGCCTTACTCTTCTCTTTTAGTAAGGGAAATTCACAAGAAGCGTTGCTGCCCATTCCCTGTGACTGGATACCAAATTTTAAACGTTTCCCGTATTAGGTATAAAATTTTTGAAAACTTTCAAAATATTCCAACCTGCCCGCGCTTGGAAATTTGATGGGTTTTCATCGCTTAGACTACATTCAATCTGTAAAGATTGAATCTGTAAAGATAGAATCAGTCGCCGGGTATTAGTTGCAAAAACTAGCCCGGTAGATGGAGCCTTGCCACGCGTTACTGGCATTAAAATACACTTGTAAAATTGGCGGGCAAGGAATGTGCTGCGGTAGCCCAGATGGAAGAGGCGTCGCCACTAGTAATGCGAAAGTCGCAGGTTCATATCCTGCCCGCGCTTGGAAAATTTCGCAAGTTGAAAAAAAATATATAGCCACTATATCTTATATCTTTATTCTCTTAGACACTTTTAACTACACCGCAAGGAAAACACATATAATATTATCTAAACCTATTTAATGTTTCAGGCGACACAATAACCCCAGTAGGCCCATCACTCTCCCCAACCGTCACCACTGAACTGATCTCGCGCGTCACCTACCACGGCGTCGCGGCGACCAAGCGCTGGACCAGGGCTCCGCATCTCTTCTCGCATAGGATGTGCGCTATAGAACTGACATTCACCAACAGTAGTAACCAGGAGGTCACTGCTATACGGGTTAATAAGAAGGTAAGTTATTAGCAACGAAGACATCAATTGAAAAATATGCAATCTATCGGATGGAATCATAATCTTCTAAAGTAGCCAACAATCATCTTAATAATTCTGCAATCATCCAAACATACATAAAATCATCTAGATAATTCCGCAATCATCCAAACATACACACAATCATCCTAATAAATCAAACTTACTATGAAATTAAATCTGAACGATGATCCAAAGCCCCCTATCTATTCTGGCATAAGATGTGCGCTATAGAGCTGACATTAACCAATACAAGCAGCCAGGAGGTCACTGCTATACGGGTTAATAAGAAGGTAAGTTAATAGCAATGAAGACATCAATCGAAAATGTATAATCAATCAGACGAAAACACGATCATCCAAATAAACCAACCGTGCAAACAAAGTTACCATTAGATTAAACCAACTTTCCCACAAGGTGTACAGCGTCGCGAATTACTTTTACATCATCTATGAATCTTTGATGTGCGCTTTGGAGCACCTAAACAAACCAAAAATCCATTCAAAAGTACTCACAATCATCTAAAGAAGCATTCCACGAAAACAGCAACGAAATTATGTAAACAAACTAACAATCCAATCAAACCTACCATCCATCGTGTAAATAAACTAACAATCCAATCATACTTACCCGCAACTATCTAAATAAACCTACCATCCAATCTAATCTGCTCAAAATAATCTAAACGATTCAAAAATTCAATCAAACTTCTCACAATCATCTTAACAAACTAAGAATCCAACCAAACTTATCCATAATCAACAATCCAATCAAACCTACTCACAATCATGTATATAAACAAACAACCCAATCACACTTACCTACACTACAATCACCTTAACAAACCAACAATCCAATCAAACCAACCCACAATCATCTTAACAAACCAACAATCCTATCAAACTAACCCACAATCATCTAAATACACCAACAATCCAATCGTACTTACCCACATTCATTTAAACTAACCAACAATCCAATCAAATCCAAACCAAATCCAATCAAACTTACCCACAATCATCTAAACACACCAACGATCCAATCAAAAAATCATCTTATCAAAACGACCACCATTATTCTTTACTAACCGAAATTGCAATTCAAAATAATGAAATCCTTTCAGACGTTGACGGGGTCGCGCGCCATCCACGACTTTGCCCCTATCCCCGTGCTGTCCCCGGGGGCTTCCGCTAGCGCTATACTGGGCGTGGACTTCGCTGACACCATACAACCTATTGAGTTCACAGTTATCAGCTCTTTAGGTAAGCTCAACTGCGAATTAAAGAGCAAAATATGGGCGCCTAACTTTCTTTCAACTTCAACAGTTACAACAGTCCACTGGACTTGGGCCTTCCCCTATTGGGGGGTATTGTTATACTGACCAGCAAGCAGATTAACCAGCGCAATACAAGATGTTGTATTTTTTTCTTAATTTTATTTTATTTTGATAGGAAAACCAACAGCGAACATAACAAAGTACTTAAAAGCTATTGAAACAAACAGCCAATTATAGGTTTCCACAGATAGATAGACAGATAGATGCCCAGTCGCTTTTTACGACACCTACGGGTAGAAATGCTGTATTGCTTTTCTAAGCTTTCACCACACGGCAAATTAACCTTCATTTTCTCATGTAAATGAACGTAAATACTTACCTGCTGCCAAAACAATACTTCCACATTCTTTGCTAAGTTGTCGTATGTTCCAGGTGAAATCCCGGTGTCAATTACCCCCCCAGTGGGGGAACTGATGCGAGCTGTCACCATGTCAGAGGCTAAGTGGACACAGGAGCAGAGGAGGTTACGAGGAATGACTGAGGTTGGTTTCAATATCATCAACCCACTTTTATCCATAACATTATAGCGGGTGATAGGAAGGTATGCCAGTAGGCAGAATAGAGGGGTGCAGGTGGTGACGGGAAAAGGGTAGCTACCCGCCTGGCCGGGTGTTGTGGCCAGGGGACCGACTGGTCCACCTGGATAGAACTGGAAGTTGTATATATGCGTTGCGCGGTGAACACTTCGATACCGCGTTTCAGGCCCATTGTTCTCTGCCAATCTGTCACGTGGCGCCATCTTGCGGATAAGTTGGAACTTCTGTTGCGTCTTGCTTGCTTGTGACCCACTTAAATGAGCTTCTTGTAGTAGCTCCCAGAGGTCGCTACAATACAACATCATAAAAGGTGACCAAGGGATGAATCCTGCAAATTTCAATTTCTTTATTCATTTAAGTTTACAACATAACAGATTACAAACAGCAGCAGCATTTCTGTTGTAGTAATTGATGACTGAGGTCCAAAATAGATTAAATTTATTTGGATAGCATAATTACATAGGCTTAATATAAAATAGAAATAAATTATAGATAACTTAAATAAAATAAACTATCAATAAAAGCAGATAATATAAACTAGAGGTGGAGCCCTGTCTGTACCGTGCCTGGTCCGAAGGTGCCCATGGCGCTCACTGCGTTGCCCCGCTGTATTGCGAGGGATATTTGTTGGACCAGGTACGATCCAGAACGGGGGTCACAGCCGCCGCGGGCCCTTAGGCGTTTTTGTATGTCGCGTATGAACGCCTTGGCTGCAGTGCACCACACGCCCGTGGTCTCGACAGCGAAAGGGACGAACTCGTAGTTCAGCTGGAGATCAGAGTACTTCTCCAGCTTAAGAGTGGCAAGGTGCTCAGCTGCCGAGCCGGCCGTGCGTGTGGTTTTGGGCAGGTGGGAGGCAGCGAACGTGCAAGCGCAAGTGGCGTCCCATAGGAGGCAGCGGCCTCTCGCCCATGGGATTAAAGTGAGGCCATCTGGTCTCTTACCGTCGGCGCGTGACAGGCCTGGAGGCTCGAGGACGCACGGGAC
Source organism: Tuta absoluta (assembly GCA_027580185.1). Taxonomy (NCBI): domain Eukaryota; kingdom Metazoa; phylum Arthropoda; class Insecta; order Lepidoptera; family Gelechiidae; genus Tuta; species Tuta absoluta. The sequence goes on along the minus strand of JAQAHW010000055.1, from coordinate 2,300,164 downwards.
GTTTGCCGTAGATAAGGCGCGGCGGATCAAGTCGTTGATGGCGTGGTGCCTCGAGTGTCTGCCAGCGCTGAGCCTGCAGCTGAGACCATGCCGGCCAGTCGCGTCCACTTGCACGCCGCAGCGGCAAATGTGTGGTTCGCAGATTTTGCAGCCCAGGCGCAGGGCCACGGCGGTCCTCACAGAATTATTATCTAGTAGCGTCCCGATATGTGGTGATGGCAGTGCATGGAGCCATGCCCCAGTTTCGCGGCAGGAGATGGCTTTGAGCCGGGCCAAGTCTGCTCCGGTGGCAGTCTCCGTGAGGGCGTTGATCACCGACTTTGCCCAAAGGTCATCCCATGCTCGTTGGATATGTGGTTTGGCTGGGGGGAACAAATTAGGGCAGGCTGCAGTCCACGCCGCCAGCGCCTCCTTCGCGAAAGGAATCTCGTCCGCTTTGTGAAGACAGGATAAGAGCGGCTAATTTCAAGACTCCGTTTGCGGAAGCTAGGAACGCTGACGGGCCCGTGTCCTGTACGCGTCGCACCCCAAGGCCACCGTGGCGGATGGGTAGGCTGGCCTGCTGCCATTCCCGCTCGCCAAGGTTGATGTTTAGGATGTCCTCGAGGGTGTTCTTCAGGACATCGTCAAGCTCTGTCACCTGTTGAGGAAACAACCATGTGGGGCATGTTCTGATTGCATAGGTTAGTTTTGGTAAAGACAGGCAGTTCCTGAGTAGGGTGAGGGCTACGTGGCTTGAGAGGCCCTTTAGGCGATCGTGGGCTTTGCAGAGGGTGGTTTTCTTTGATTGGAGGAACATGGGGATTCCATCCGGGTGGATAGGGGAGCCCAGCAGGGAGAAGGTGTCTCTATTCAGAATCTTTATCCCCGGGATAAGAGTTTCGAACCTCTTGCATTTTGCAGGGGCAGCTGCACTACAAGGGAAGACCTCGCACTTTTCAAAATTTACTGTGAGGCCCATATCTTTGAGTTTAGGGAAAAGGTTCTGAATGTCGTCCTCTACTTCATCGGCGGTTCCTCCTATTGTTCCATCGTCTAAATACCAAATGTTCAGGGGTGACTTTAGTGAGACAATAGCACTATGGATGGCAAGGCTGAAAATAAGGGGACCTAAGGGGTCACCCTGTTGGGCTCCGACTTGTGAGGGGATCAGAGAGTTTGAATGGAAGAGGTTGGAAGGTGATGCGTAGCATTGGAACATGAAGGGAAACAGAATGGGGATTTTGTTCTTGACCTCTGTGAGTATGACGTCTCTTTCGACGCTGTTGAATGCGTTTTTGATGTCTAGTTTTACGACGATCTTGTCGGAATTAGAGGTGTCCAACGCGAAGGTTCTGGTGGCATGTATGGCTCCTTCGCACCCCAAGGCTGTCCCAAACCCTAGCTGGTGGGGCTGGAGAAAAGAAGCCATCTGGTCTTTCACTGCGCGGCAGCACAGTTTGGCTGTAAGTCGGCGGATCGTATTCCCGATGGCTATGGGCCGTAGTCCGCCATCTTTTTTTTTCAGTGCGATAAGTGACGCTCCATAGACGTAGGGGCAGACTCGTGGGTTAACCATGCCCTTGAGCAGAAAGTTGCACAGGCGTGTCAGGCTCTCCAGGAGGCGTCCACCGTTATCACCGGCAGCAGAGGAGGTGAGTTCCTTCAGGTGTTGAGGTCGCAGCCCGTCGAGGCCCGAAGCGGAGCTGTTGTAAAACGAGGCGATTGCTGAAGCCACGTCATCGCTTTTCACGGTCAGGAAGGGCGAGGTACCATCAGGATCAGCTGGGAGTAGGAGTTGACGGGAGGGGCATGGGTGCTTATCCTTGAGCGTTGACAAAGTGGTGTCGTCTGTGGGCGCGATGCTGTCGTCGGACACTAGCAAGCGCACTGCACCTCTGAGGTCTCCCTCATGAACCTTTCCCTCGATGCGCTTGAAAAAGGAGAGGGGTTGCGTGTTTTCCGGTGGGGGTAAGAACGGGCATAGGCGGTCCACGTTGTCTTTAACTTTAGATGTTAGGGTTCGTGTATCATTTCTTTCCGGTATTTTTAAGCCAAAGAATGGAAAGGACAGCAGGGAAAACCAGGCATCTTCACTGTTTAATAGGATGCAGTTATCGATAACAGCACAAAGTTTTCCCGCGGCCGCGTAACGAGCTCCTTTCGGAATGTGTTTGAGTACACGCACGTTTGTCTTTAGGCTGGAGAGGCTGTCGAGGCCCACGCTTGTTCCGGCTGCTGGGGACGGTAGGAAGGTAGACTGTTGGGTACTACTGTTTGCGGTGGCTTGGACATCTTTATGTTTACTTCGTATGTGTAGCTTGAGACCCCTTGCCGTGAAAAGCTTGTCTTTATTGGGGTCTGCGGGGCCGGGGCAATGCGGGCATGGTGTTTTCGTGTTTGCGGTTCCATCCATGGTGCTTGGGACCGCGGTAGCAGCTTCTGTGCCACCGCACTGAAAGTTAGGTTACACTGCCCGAGGGCGCCGACCGCATAGTTTTACACAATTCGTGGGTCACTTTGGGAGGAGTGATGATGAGGCCAGTAGGCCGAGTGACGACAGTGAGGAAAAGGGTAGCTACCCGCCTGGTCGAGAGTTGTGACCAGGGGAACGACTGTTCCAACCGGACATGTTTGGAAGTTGTATATATAGCGATCGGCGGAATAACTTCGATACCGCGTTTCAATACTTGTATGTGGAGCGCATGCGCGCCGCCACATCACTCCCCCATTTTGAAGTGTCGAAGACGCTGTGCAGCCGTTGATGTCTTGAGGCAGTTGATTACTTCATCGTGCAGTCAGGCGGTGAGGCTAGCAGGCATGTAGCAGTGGTAGAGCAGGCTGCACGCTGGAATGTGTCGACAGTCGTGGTTGCTGTAGACCGTGCGATGCTGAGTGCCGACCGAGGATAGAGCACTTGTCGTACTGTAGATCCGTTTTCTGGTACTGCGATGGTTGCCGAAGATCATGTGGCTTTCAAGATGCGTTGAGATTGAGAAGTCCAAGTTGCGCTGATGTCCGGTGGAGTGATGACATCATGAAGCGTGATGGTGCAGTCAGGTGTGGCGATTTCTGACTCCAGGTCGTCGAGGCGTCGATGACAGATGGAGACAATGATGATGCTGGGTGTGACTGCAGAGGCCGCTGATGTGATGACGTCTGGCTCCGGATGATGAAGGTTGTGAATGTACGTCACGTCGTCGCTGTATATCACGTCGGGGTCACCAAAATTAATTATTAAAGTAATGGGAAGACTCACTATTACCATCGTAAAAAGCAAGGGGTAGTAAACAGTCATGAGAAATCTACTGCTGGACATTGACCGCAACTTTGGGCCGATTGCTACATTTGACGCATGTCGTTAAAGCGAACTGTATCCTAAATTAACAAAAACTCTGAATGTTGTGTACATATATTTTAGGTAAAGTTTAGTTTCCATGATAATATTACTTTTCTATTGTGATTACTCTCGCATTGCTCTGTTTTTTCAATACTTTCTCCTCAACCCAAAGGTTGTCTGGAAGAGACCACTTAAAGCGATAAGGCCGCCTTTGCGCATGTTAGCTATGAATTGTTATATTTTTATTCGTTATTTTACTTACTTGCTTCAGTACCAAATTTTTAAAACACTTCCCGTGTTAGGTATACCATTTTTGATTTTTGTTAATATTAATTCAACTGTCTGATATAATTATTTCAGTGTGACAAGAAAGCGAGCAAGTTAGAAGATGTAGAAGCAACTTGTAAGAGAGTATTCGAGACTGCAAACTTAGCCGCTGTCACTTCCACTGGGGATTATCTTAGGTAAGATATTATTTATGTCCATATTAATGGCGAACCTTTCAATAATTTTATCTACACTCGTCTCATAATGTTCGAATTATGAATTCGAAAACAGTTGTATAAAGACTACTTTATGCATTCTGCCTATAGAAATTACGGTTAAATAGAAATTACAGAAGCGTAATGACTTAATGAGAAGGCTCTTACTACGATAAAGTTGAGAAATGAAACGTTTTTTTTTTTGCCAATACTCAAATCGCCATCTTCCGCCGCACCTGACAGTTGTTGTTACGGTAATTGTTCGGATGTTGTTCAATTGTTTTAATAGGTTTTTGTTTAGTTGTTGTTCAGATGTTGTTCAGTTGTCATTCCGATGATGTTGTCCAGATGTTGTTCAGTTGTCAAGTTATTTGCTATTCAGACTCGACATCTGAACAACTGTTAGTATAGAATTTTCTAAAATTAATATCAAGCCATATTACGTTCTCGTATTGAATTTGACCATGTATCGGGCCTTGCAATCGCCGGTGCGGACGTTTGGAAAATATGCAACTGCTATAATTAGGCATTAGAATGCTCGTGTCAAACTATTATCTCACTCGCATTCTAATGAACCCCATTATACGACAGTTGCATAAACTACTATTACATTTTGCGAATTTGACCCGTAACTTTTTTATAGGCAGCACGTAAACAGCCGTAAACCGCTAGTTATCGCCACGTACCGTAAATATTTAGGGACCTCTTAGTAAAATTATGAATAAATACAATCTATAATTAATTTAAAAGATTATAAATAAAATAAAAACAAAAAGACACGTAGCTTGTTTCATAAGTGATTTATTTAGGATACATTTAATACTATACTGTACGTTTTATACAAAGGATCATGCCCACCGAGTAAGGGACTCCAGGCCAGATTTGCGTCAAGGCAGAAGTAGTTTCAAACGGTTTATAATTAACTTCTTATATACCTCCTGTTATTATTTTTATGTTAAAAACCCGGAGTTGAAAGTAATTCATCAAATTGTAACATAACCTAGAAATGTAGGTCCCCATATTTGCTGTCATTTTACACGAGTATTTATCATCGACATGAAGGCGTCGTCTAGGCCCGGCCATTCGCCTAGCTGGTGAGATTTGACCTAAGGTTTATATTACTGACCCTAATAATTCGGAAGGTAAACAAGAATCATTAGATTGAATTCTTGTGAACTAGTGAGTTCCTTAAAGATCACGGCAGGGAAACTCGTCTGGTCTGGACACACTGTAGATTCTACCTCTAGAGGTAAACCATTCCAAAACACAGCACTCACTGAAATCCCTCCCGAGCCCCAGTGACGAAGACTACTATTTTTACTACCACTTACTAATTCATATTGGGCGGGATGGAGTGGATAGCACAGTTGTTACAGTTGAGGAACAAAAGGTGTAATTTTTGGTGCACCTCTGCTATGTGGTGCACCTAGTAAAAAGTCACCTTTTGTGCCTAACACAAGCTACATGTTACTAAGTTGCAAAAAAATAAAATGACACCTTTTAAATAAATAAATAAATAAATATCCTGGACAATTCACACAGCGCCATCTAGCCCCAAACTAAGCAAAGCTTGTACTATGGGAACTAGATAGCTGATATTAATACTTATATACTTTTTTTTTTGTAAATAAATACATATTATACATAGAAACACCCAGACTAAACACAAATATCTGAAAATGACTTAACAAATATTTGTGTCTTGTGGGGATCGAACCCACGACCCTCGGCGTAGCAGGCAGGGGTACTATCCGCTACGCCATCGGCTCAGTCGAGTTTTGTTCCTAACCTCCTCAGTTGTAAGTAGGTATAAATTGAAAGAAGAGGAAATCCAAAACCGTTTCATGCGCAAAGCTACCGGGGCGCCCTGGTACATGCGTAACGCCAACCTCCACATCGACTTAGGCCTCCCTACCATTAAAGCGTATATGAAAGAAGCGTCCCGTCGCTTCTTCGATAATGCTCCCCATCATAAAAACCCCTTGATAGTTGCCGCGTCCAACTACTTCCCCCATCCAACCTCGCGTTTTAAACACCGTCCGAGACACATCCTTACGGAAGAAGATGATGAAATCACAGTAGCCACTGCTGCAGCCATTGCGAGTAGATCACACTCCACAAGCTCTTCAAGCAACCGACGCCCCCGCCGGCGGGGGCGCGGAGGTCCCTCATTTGCTCCCCACTTTGGGAACTACCGGCACGTGCCGAGTAGATTCAGTCCAATACGTTCTCCCCAGAACAACTCGTAAGCCCAATCGCGCCCCAAGGGCGCGATTGAGCTGGTTGTTTGAACAACCACAAGCTTTTCCGGGTGAGCTCCTGCTCCCCACCATACAGTCAGGTGTAGATTGAAAGCCCCGGGGCTAAAAATCGTAGGGTCCACAACTAAAAAAAAAAATACAACAAATAATGCAAAAATATTGTTTTAATTATCTAGTCACTACCCAGTCGACATTGGTTCATTTGGCTGGAGAGCGTCCAACGCTATGCTTGCCGAGGCACACATAATAATATTATTTTACCTTAAATAAAAAGTTAATCATTCTTAGCCCCCAGAGCACACACACACACACAGAACAGTGCATGCTGCACCTGAATATCCGTAAGAAAGCATGTTCTGTGCTTCGGAGGGCACGTTCAGGTTCGAAACAATTGACGAATACGCAGTGGCCAGATTTGTTAGCAGCACAGCTATACACAGAAGATGTAATTTTAGGTACAACTGCTTGAGGAACTGCTTGGTGAACCGGTGGTGGGAGTGGAGGTGGCTCTGGAATATTAGCGTCTGCCATATTGTGGCGATTCAAGTCGTGTTGCTGTTCTCGTTCCATTTGCCTTGTCGAAACCCTATAACAGGAGGCACAGACACGTTCCATTCTTGAGACCTGAAATGCATAAACAATAAATTATGTTGCTATCAATCACCATAAAGGAATTTATTATTAAACTGTCTCCGTGGTCTATAATAATCCAGTTTTTGCCATCCAGTAGATACCAGCCGCTTAGGTTGTATACTAGGTATAGGGGCATAACGCATAACTATCAAGGGTGATTGAATTAAAGTAAAATCATGTAGTCTTTCATATTGTCTAAATAAATACCTGAGTTGGAGATATCCAAGACCGCAATAGGTCAACCATTCGAGGAGAAGACACTTCACGATATGTGGTTGCTGATTTAGGGGAATTCGGAAGGAATACACCGATTTCGCCAATCAAAAGTTATTGGCAAGGCCATATTGGTCCACGTATTGTTTATTAGCCGTTTTCGTCAGTAATTTCAATGAAAATTATTTCAGGAAAAGACAAAATACAATCCAAGAAACTAAAGCAAAACTAAAGAAAGAAAAACACCAAAAGTCAATCAACGTCAAAGACACAAGTCAAAGGAAAAGAACAAAAAGGAACTATACATATAAAAAAAAGAGTTTACTACCCTCTGACAGGAAAAAACTAAGGGAAAAAACATGCTGTGTTTCATGGCCAATCAAAGCAAGATCTAATAATGTAATAAATAAAATCCCGGGTTTAAAACATACTTTCAAGTAGCAAGAGGACGTAGATTAATTATAATATTAATTTTAATATTAGTATCATCTTGACGCATGCGACAAATCAGGCCCAAAAATGGGCAAGATCCTTTATCATTTTCTTAGATTTATTACTGAATCAAAGTTTAAATCACATATCCAAACAAATACGTCGTATAAAATACTGTTTCAAAGTACAAAAGTAACTTAATTTGTAATATTAATTTTTTGAATAAAAAATACATCTCATAATTTCACACAAAGCGTGCTCCCACACGCACGATTCTCTATTAAGAGTAAGGCCATCCTAATAAGCCACATTTGACAGAGCTGTCAGATCCATACTATAAGAAATGTCAGCAAATTAATACATTTTTTAATTGCCTCTGTCAACATAGGAAAAATTTTGCCCATGGATGTCAGCAAAGAAAAATATCTTTTAGTTAGTTAAGAATATTAAAAATAAAAACAAAAAGACACGTAACTTGTTTCATAAGTGATTTATTTAGGATACATTTTATACTATACTTAGGTACGTTTTATACAAATTTATCATTTCCTTAGGTTTATTACTGAAACAAAGTTAAAATCACATATCCAAACAAATACGTCCTATGAAATACTGTTTCAAAGTACAAAAGTAACTATATTTATAATATTAAATTTTTGAATAAAAAATACAACTCATAATTTCACACAAAGCGCGCTAGCACACTCCCGATTCTCTATTAAGAGTAAGGCCATCCTAATAAGCCACATTTAATAGAGCTGTCAGATCCATACTAAAAGAAATGTCAGCAAATTAATATATTTTTTAATTGCCTCTGTCGACATAGGACAATTTTGCCAATGGATGTCAGCAAAGAAAAATGGACCCTCTGCCGTAGCATTTGCACGAATTTGACAGCTGTCAAATATTGTTTATTGGGATTGTCTTACTATAACCTCTCTTTCTTTCCAACCAACGAGAGCGAATGAGAGGGCGCAGTAGAAAATCTGACAAATATAATGGGTTTTTACCGACGAATTATTTTTAATGCGAGTTTCCGGTATTTCGACGCTGTTGCAAGCGTCATGATTACGGGTAAACTCATGAGTTAAATTATAATTTAATGAAAGTTTTAAATTTAGTGTTAAATAAAACGGGCGCTAGAAAAAATAATCCAATTTCTACATTTATGTACATTCCAGGTTTGCGGGTAGAATGATGTCATCTCAGGACCTGGTGTTGCTCTCCGTCAAAATAGGAGAGGATTCTACCAGAGTGGTAGCAAACTGCGCAAACATGGCGATCGCTTCCATGCTCGCTAATGAAGTCGCTCAGGCTTTCAACAAATCCTCCACTTTATAAACTAAGGCACGATCATCGAATTTATTCGTCTACTTCTAAATAGTTCATTACAATAAAATTTTAAACGGATTTAAGTTGTTTTTGAAAACTTGCAAAATTTTCAAGCGCGGGCAGGATTTGAACCTGCGACTTTCGCATTACTAGTGGCGACGCCTCTTCCATCTGGGCTACCGCAGCTCATCGGCAAATACGTTTAAAATTGTTTTATTGTGATGAGTATTAGTTGTGCAAACTCAAGAAATATATAAGTTAGTTAGAGAAGAAATATATAAGAGAGTTAGATAGTTATTGAAGATTTGGAAGTGTCAGTCGAGGCGCTGGTAGAGCAGTGGGACGATACCGCAGGGTCCCGGGTTCAAGACCCGGCGAGCGCTCATTTTTTTTTCAATTTCTTATTTTAATTTACTTGTAGATAATCTTCATTTACAAAATGTATGTCCATGTCGGATAAATTATATATTTATGGTAGATTTTTTCTACCAAAATGGTAGATTTAATTTTACGGTGTTTAAAATACCTACCTAAAAGGCTTTACAGAATTATTTTTCATTGATCTGCTCAAAGTCATTCTATATTTCACAATTGAATTTTAAAATGCCTCTTCCATTCCTTAGATTTAGCATAAAATAAAAATCCTTATAAATTAATCATAAGAAGTAATCGAAGTCGTTTTTATAAGACTGCCTTGAGATTCAATATCACTATACAACTTAGCTATATCTAAATGTATTTAAAATAATATATGAAGCATTGAATTCACGTCTTTCATTTGTCCATCAGCCTACATAATTAAGATAAATATAAAATAAATTGACATGAGATTTTATACAAGTGTTATACAAGAACAATCCACAACATTTCAAATTTCTAACAAGACTGTATTATATTTTTAATAGATAGTTTATCGGATCATTAAATTAAGGTCAAGTTCTTTTTATTTTATTTTGTTTCATAATCAGAGATTTTAAATTTTAAAAAGTGATAGTTTAGTTCCAACAACTAGGCTGCTGGAAACAAAATTCGTTTGCCTACTTTTATTTTAAAAAAAACTGATTGACATTGACAGATGAATGAATGAAGTTTTATTCACTGTTTTTTTTTCTACTATAAGCAAAGGATTTTTTCATAGTAATCCTAACTTTGGAAGTTTTTACAACTTTTCAAAATATTTCAGAAACGATTGCATTAAAAATTATGAAAATATGTGTATCTTAATAATAATCCCAAACACTCTAAACGATACATATATCTTTTGTATCTAACGTAAAATGAAATGTTGTGGATTTGGGTAAGCTCTAAGTGCCAACCCTGTGCGCTGGCGCTGCGTGACGCGGGTCGCCCGGCGCGCACTGTTCTTGTATTTTGCCGAATGCAGCCCGCTCGACGCAGCGTTGGCGCTTAGTGGGGTAAAATATCTGACATAAAAACACGATATTTCGGGCCGTTACCTGTACCGGATTTGTAATAAATAAAATATAAAACAATAATCAAAGTGATAGTTATTTCCGGTAAGTATGTTAAAATGAAAACACTTGGCACAACATTTAGTTTGTCAGGAACATAAATTTTATCATGGGAAGGTTAAAAATATTTTGATACAATTAAAATACACAATATTTAGATTTTCTTTTACTCCTCCGCTTATCACATCACAACACGAAATTATAGAGGTTCGAATGTTTGTCAGTTTTAACTTTAAGCGACCCCAATCTTAGCGGAAGCAATATTCTAAACCCGTTTTAAAAGTTTGAACATATGTTATAACCCCGTTTTTAAAACTCGACGGACCTCAAAAACTCCATATAGATCTTTCAGTAACCCCGTCTTAGAACCTTGACAGACATTAAAAACCCCGTCTTAAACCTCGACAGTCTTCAAAAACCCCGTCTCAAACCTCGACAGTCTTCAAAAACCCCGTCTTAAACCTCGATAGACTTCAAAAACCCCGTCTTAAACCTCGACAGACTTCAAAAACCCCGTCCTAAACCTCAACAGACTTCAAAAACCCCGTCTCAAACCTCGACAGACTTCAAAAACCCCGTCGCAAACCTCGACAGACTTCAAAAACCTCGTACAGTTCCTCTATAACTTAAATAAACCTCAATGATGCTGATAATGTCCCCACGTGGCCGGTTGTAGTATGCTGTAAGTGGGGGGAGGGTTCATTGACATGCGCGGTCTCTTGCTCGCGTCGTCCTGGTGGCTCGAGTGCGAGTGAGATAGCACCTGCATGTCTTGAATTTGAGGTTGGTGCTGTTGTACTGGAAAACAGAAATTGGTAGATTATTATAACTTTAAACGACTCGTTATATCAGCACTTAAGGCGAGTGAACCCGGCAACGACCTCGACAGTGGCGCCACTTAAAAAAAACGTCTTTATACAAACAGTCTATTAGAATATCCGTTGCCCAAGTTTTTGTATTATCGTTAACTGTTTAAAAATAAGAACCTGCTAAGTCAATGAAATATTTGCTGCTGCTAAAGTTCTGGAAAAAAAAAGAAGAAAGCTTTAGTGGTGAAAAAGTACCCAAAAAATGGCCACTTTTGGTATTGATTGCAATAACTTTAATTACAGCGATTATTTCATTGACTTTGCAGGTTCTAATTTGACTTAAAGATGATACAAAAAACTTGGGCAACAGATATTCTGATAAATTGTTTGTATAAAGAGAAAACTTTTATTTTGTGAAGTGGCACCACTGTCGAGATCGTTGACGGCTACACTCGCCTTAATGTTCGATTCAGAAGGAAAGGACAGTCGAAGATAGCAAATCATCACTTAGTAAAATTTTACTTTGCTGTCAAAAGAATTAAATGAATGTAAAGTAAAACTTTGCTGTCAAAAGAATTATAATGAATGTAAAGTAAAACTTTGCTGTCAAAAGAATTATAATGAATGTAAAGTAAAACTTTGCTGTCATAAGAATTATAATGAATGTAAAGTAAAACTTTGCTGTCAAAAGAATTATAATGAATGTAAAGTAAAACTTTGCTGTCAAAAGAATTATAATGAATGTAAAGTAAAACTTTGCTGTCAAAAGAATTATAATGAATGTAAAGTAAAAATGTAAGTCTACCTTGTATCACTTGCACTTCAACCGGCGGCGGCTTACCAGGCTTGTTCTTCGCTCGTTTCTTCTGGCCGTTGCTCTCCGGCTCCAACCGCCTCTCGTTCCACAACCTCTGCATCAGATCCGCGCGCACTTTGTTCCCGGCTGCGTCCTCGTTCAACTTCTTAGGAATCGGCCCCAAAGCTACCTTCTGCTTCATAATTTCCAGTCTCTCCTCTGCTGCCGTCATGGCGCAGATCGGGATCCCTCTGTTGTTTGCAATGTTGTGTAGAATGCAGCATGCGACGACCATCATTGACATCATTGCCGGGTCGAATTGTTTGTTGCACGCAGCTTGGAGGCATTTCCATCTGCTTTTCAAGTGTTTGATTGTTTCTAAGACGGCGTTGTGTGTTTGTGAGTGTACGGTGTTGTAGTACTTCTCCGGTGAGACGGGAGATTTCTTCGTGATTTTCGGGATCGGTGTCATTATGTACGGTTTTAGCGAGTAGTATGGGCCGCCTGGAAAGCAAACACATTTTATTTATTGAAAAGCAGATATTTTCACGTGAAAACGTGCTCGCTTCCCTCACAATCCATACTATAATATTATAAATCTGACAGTTTTTGTGTGTGTCTGTGTATGTATGTATATTTGTTGCCTCTTCACGCTCAAACGGATTAACCGATTTGGATGAAATTTGAAACACAGGTAGAGTATAACCTGGAATAATACATAAGTCATACTTTTTACCGCGGGAAAATGAGGCGAGAATCTAGTACTTGCACATAGCTTATTTGCTGGCATGATCGGACCATGAAACCGAACAATTCTTTTTATGGAGGGTACGTTGGTAAACGAGAAAAAAAAAACGACACCTATACTAATTCCTGATCAGCTAACAAACATTCTAAGGAAACTCGAAATTTATTCTTTGTTTCCCAACATAGGCTCCATAGGTAAAGTTGTTCAGTTTCGTGGTCTGAAGATGCCTGCAAAGTTCTCCGTACACCGCCCCTTACACCCATATAGGGTCAGGGGTATGGTATGTTACGATATTATATTGTGTTGTGTCGTGAAACAACGTTATGTTATATCTAGACTTCAATTTGAGACAAATGCCGTTTTCAGATGGTGGTGGCGTAAAGTAACATGCCGTGTGATTAACCTGGCCAGCCCCGAGGCAGTGCCTTTATTTTATTTTTTTATCCCGCGCGATCCGGTTTTCTATTAGGACATTACAAAAGCAGGACAGCTTGTAATCAAGTAAAAAAATACACAGATTTTTGCAAAGAGTGAACAAAAATAAATAAAATAACATGGGGCAGTAGATCATAAATTGCCCTAGGGTGCATACATCACAGTCAACGCCAATTATGATAATGTACAGCTGTAAGATAGCACTGTTCATAGTTGGTTGTGTTGAATACCAAATTTTAAAACACTTCCCGTGTTAGGTTGCAAAATTTTTAAGCGCGGGCCGGATTAACCCGGTAGATGGTTACTGGCATTAAATACACTTGCAAAATTGTCGGGCAAGGAACGAGCTGCGGTAGCCCAGATGGAAGAGGTGTCGCCATTAGTAGGCGCCTCACACACTGGGAACGCGCCCCGACGCGTAGCGCGGAGCGGCAGATCCCGCCACTGCGCGTTGACGCTCTGTCGTCGGTGTGTAGCACCAGGCGGTTTTTCAATACGTACTGATGTACTTGTAAACAACTTTAAAATCTGCGATCCCGCGCTACGGTGCAGTGGGAGAGCCGCCTTAATGACAAAAGTTCTGCGTGCGCTTAAACATTTTGAAAGTTTTCAAAGAAAACAAGTTGGTTGTGTGTTGTAATAGTATTGCAACGCACCAATAAGCTGGCAATGTTCCTGGTTGAGATTGAGGCTCTGCAGCTCGACTCGCACGGCGTGGCGCTGAAGGATGCCGTCGTGTGAGTGCGACCCCGGGCTCGGGTCTACGCTCAGGATCGTCAGGTCGCTGTCGCATATCTGAAGATGATGAGGCTCATTTGCACTTATACCGTAAACTTGTTAAGATATTAATTAATTAGTTTATAATTTGTTTTGTTACAAACAAATATGATTAGATTAAGGAAGTTTAATTCTTTATTCAATTCTTTATTACTGCTTACATGTTGTAAAAATATCTTTTCTCCAATTTGCTCGGAAAGGAAATGGCTTCATTACTTTAAAAAAAGAATACGTCAATGGGCTCATTTATGTAGTCAAGGCGCAGAGGACTGTAATAGAAATTGCCGGACAAGGCCGGAAAAAAAAGGTTCTTTAACTTCACACTTTCGTGTTTAGGTGTTTTATGGTACACAATACCATGTTCAGGAACACTTATACCGCGCGCGTTCCATTTTTTAAATTCTACCAAAATGGAACGCGCTTGGGTGTGCGACGGTGCGAGGTTGTTTTGGCGCCAATTTGGTTTGGCGCTAAGTCACGAAAATTTTGGCTTTTCTTCTGTGTAAAGTGAAAAGTTAACAAGGAAAAATGAGTTCATCGGAAGATGAATTTAACTCTACGCCGCCAGATATAGCTGAAGAAGCAAAACTATTATCAGAGAACCTTTTACTAGCAAAGTCGAGGCAGAGGTATGAAAAGGCATACGAAGAATATATTCAATGGAAAATTAATAATTTTCTAAAATTACTGTATTATTATTGTTATTTCCTTGCAAATAAGAGAAAAGTATTGTACAATCCACGGCCGAAATAACAATTTCTGGTCTCGTTTACTTTAGAAGGCCTCGACTTCGTCTCGGCCTTCCAATGCCACTCGACCAGAAATTGCTTTATACTCGGCCTGTGACGTAATGTACTATAAAATGTAATTTGACACAAACATGCACCCTGCAAAGGTATCGCAATTTGGATATAAACTTATATAAAGTAGCTATCTTATTAACATTTATATTTTACATATTATTACCATTTTGCATATATTCTTCAATATTTACATAATTCACGAAACCTATTGAAAGAGCGGTGTCTCTTAACACAGGCAAATCAGCTTAAATGGAGACACCAGCCACTGACTGGAAATGTAAATTTATGTTACAGAAATAAAGCTTTGATTTTTTGACATTTAGGACTGACTGACACACATTTGACGAGCCGTTGTTAGCAGCAGTTTCATTCAGGTTAAAGACTGTTGAAAGGGAAACCACTAGATTTGATAAAGTAGATGCAGTATTTTTGGTAGATTTGATAAAGAATACAGACAGGTATATGGACAAGACAGAAAATTAGTTACTGAATGGTAACCAAGGGGCAAGAAAAGTATAGTACAGGCCCAAACTGAAGAAGGGAACTTTTGTTTGACTTACAAAAAGGAATCAATGGACATCCCTAGAGGAGGCCTTTGCCAAAAGGCACAATAAAGTTGAGAGACATTTTATAGTGAGTCGAGTTGAAAAAGTATAATTCAGGATAGTGAAATGTGAAATGAAATGTATTATATAAACAAATGTTAAATCAATTTATGTTAAATGTAATGCTACGTTCACGCTATGCACCTGCTTCTGATTCCGCCGGTACCACGAATATTGCTCGAAATACTTTTGCGGAAGTATCATCACATACTTTTCTCGCATCAATACTAGTGAGTGAGCGAGATAGCAATACAATCCACACGCGTGGGTGCTGCCGTTCCTTTGACTCGCGCACGAAAAGCCGACAATCGAGAGATCACGGGAAGTGGCAGCGGCATGACGAGTAGCAGCGCGAGTAACCTGTTTACATGCTTGTGCTGTCCACTTCCCTACTGTTTACCTGCCCATATAGGCATTGTGTGAACATGCCATAATAGTAGTTTATGCAACTCTCATATAATGGGGGTCATTAGAATGCGAGTGTCTGTTTGACACGAGCATTCTAATGCGTAATTATAGCAGTTGCATACACTATTTTATCTACACTCTCCAAAAAAAACTGAGTTTAACACTTTTCCAAACGTACGCACCGGCGATTGCAAGGCCCGATACAAGGCCAAATTCAATACGAGAACGTAATATGGCTTGATATGAATTTTCGCAATTTCTGTACTTTAGCAGTGTTCAGATGTCGAGTCAGCAACTGAACAAGAACTTAACTTAATAACTGAACAACATCTGAACAACATCGGAGCGACATCAAAACAAAATCTGAACAACAACTGAACAACAGCTGAACAACATCGGTACAACATCTGAACAACCTAATAAAACAACGGAACAACAACCGAACAATTACCATCCAACAACAACCGTCAGGTGCGGCAGAAGATGGCGTTTTGAGTATTGAAAAAAAAAACTTCGTTTCATTTCTCAACTTTATCGTAGTAAGAGCATTCTCATTAAGTCATTACGCTTCTGTAATTTCTATTAAACCGTAATTTATATAGGCAGAATGCATAAAGCATGTCATTATACAACTGTTTTCGAATTCATAATTTGAACATTATGAGACGAGTGTAGATAAAATGTATTAAATCTTTCATTTTATATCAACTGTAATTTTTACTCGTAAACAAAAAGGCTTAATTGTTACATAGAATACATACAAATACAAATATAACAAGCAAATGTTTCCTCTTTATATTATAAGTATGGAGTATTGACAGTACTCACAATCTGCACTTTCTTGGAATGGTAGGACTTGTTGAAGTGGCTCTTTTGGTCATCATCAGGCTTAGGGATGGGCACGTGGGTGCAATCTATACAGCCTATCACGTTGGGCATGCCATACTTCATGTAGTACCTGAAACAGCATCATTGTCAGCCCACATCTTATTTTAGCAATATTTGGTGATTGCCATGTTATGTTGGCTTGGCTGAATGGCTTCAGCCCATTTCTTTCCCATCGGTGTCGTAAGAGGTGATTAAGGGACTCAAGGGTTACATGTGTATGGCAATCAAGTAAGCAAGTCACGATGGTGATACACAAATTTCTGAATGGTCCTCAAATGTTTGTCAGACGTGGCATAAATTTCTGTTTTTAAGGCTGTTAACGCTCAGCCAAGCAAGGGAGTGATATATGTATGTATGTGTAAGGGATGGTCTACAAACTTTGCAGGCATGGTCAGACCATGAAACTGAACATCTTTTACTATGGAGCCTGTGTGTCAGCTAATCGGGGATTTTGTATGGAAGACTTTTTTCTATAGACTCCATAAAAAAAGTTATTCAGTTTTATAGTCTGATCCTTATGATAATTATTTATTAAAACATTTTCAAAAAAGAAAAACAACAATTCTAATAGAACTCAACAAAAACCTGTCTAACCTTAAACTAAGAACAAAAATACGAACCTAGCTTTAATCACATCTCTCTCCTCTCTCAAATGTGGAAAGTGGATGTATTTCTTCACAATGGTCGGATGGTTCATGGCTTGCGTCACCTGCATCACGGAAGCGGACACAAAGTAACTGCTGATGGCCGGGTCACTCTTACCACCGATTGATTTTTGGCACTTTCCCGTGGCAAAATATGTTAAGGCCGCCAGCACCTGAAAAGATGAAATAACAATGTTACAAAGACTTGAGAACACTTTAGTACGGTTTGTGGGTTTTGAACTCAGACAAAAGATTATTGACCATGCATAAAAACTAACACAAAACATACATAGATTCATACATATATCATGTCTTGCGGGGTAGGCAGAGCATATACATTTACTCCACGTCTGACACACAGCTGGAGGTATATATGTATGTAAATTGTGTATCACTTAACCATAGTGATAGGTTGTCAGTCTTTTGCCTATAAATGCAATACACATATAACCCTCCAGTCCCTCAGTCCACCCATTGGAAAGAAATGGAGTGATGCTATTTTAAGCCTGCATCACACAAATCTTGATGTGAAATTTCAGTTAAGTTTTTAAGAGGGGTCAATGAATGTTTATCAGAGTTTAAAATGCACCCACCATAGGTAAGTATAGGTATCCTGGAATAAAATGCCATGGACATTTTTTATAGGTGTGCATGCATAAAGCAGACCCCACCATCAGATGGGAATAATCATTTCCAAGGAGAGAGAGAGAGACAGTGTATGCATAATGTACGTTGCCTTTTGCTATTTGCTAAGAAGGGGACAGAGGACACAAGAACAAAAAAAAATGCCTTTTACACTAAAAAGAACACATGTTTATCATTATCACACAAACCAAACATGTGGAAAACAAAAAAAAGAAAGTCTTGAATAATTCTCTAAAGCCCAAAGTTGCCCGAAAGTAACTGAAAAGTACCTATACTCTGACCGAACTATCAACCATAAAGTCGCCTAAACTTTGCTTATGATGCTTGCTGCAATGTCTGTGTCTCACCTTGCTTTCCACGGAAACCTCAACAGTCTTCGAGCACTCCGGCATCACAGGCTTCAGCTCCTCGCAGAGACTTCGCGCCAGATCCTTTGTCAGTCTGTACGTCTCTATGAAGTTCGGCTCTTGCAGCTCAAAAGGATCAATCTCTGGCTGTTTCATTGTCCTTTTTTCGGAAGCTTTCGTCTTCTCTGTTTGGTGCGGCGGCTCCTGTGGTTTTTGCATTTGCTGAGTGCCATCCCACTTGAGAAGCTCCAGAATCTCCGGCTCTTCGTCCACAACGGATATATAACCTTCCTCGGGAGGTTTTTCAGCCATTTTTACGACGATCTTTACAATATTTTACGAAAGATACACAAGGCTTTATTGACAAAAAATGACGTTTGTCTGAAAGTGTTACTTGAGCAAAAAATTATACTATAATGTTGCCATATACTAGCGTAGAATAATTTTGGTAGCTTTAGTAGTAGTACGGTACCAGTGTTTTGTAGGATAGTAGCATATAGTAGGTATAGTGAGTTTTATATGTATTGGTAATTATTTTAACTATGATTCAACCGGCCTGCGGTGGCAGGCGTTTACAGTACAGTTTATTGATTTCTAAATCGGATAGCAGATAAGGGCCAGACAGAAGCTAGACGAGGATAGGCGAAAAAAATAAATAAAAATATTCAGAACATAAGATATAATTTTCCAGTGCCTTTTTCTAACATAACTTCGCTTCTCGTCATCTCAATGTCTCCGTCTTTGCGCTTTTACTTCGCTGAAGACCCATTATAAGTTTTTTGCCAACCTACTTACCTACTAGGATTAAAGAGCAACAGAAAATGTCTTGGTAGGTATTCACCTACATGCGTAATCAGAAGCACCATAGTAGGTGTTTGTTTATAGGTACTATGGTAGCACATCCAGTTACCTACCCGATAAGAGTCAGCATAATAAAAGGTTACCATTATACCAACACAAGCAGTGCTGCTGATAGAATGAACTGAAGAACACTGCTTAAACCAAGAAAATATTACAAAAGTTGTGAAACAACTCCAAAATAAATGGGAATTGACGTCACAGCGACGCGACGCAACCTTGAGCAGCTCAGCCGTTTCAGCGATACCCACCACTTACAATCTATATGTACCTACCTACTACACTACACACGCAAATACGACACCTAAAAATAGTTTCAGATGAATTTGATTTACGGTCATAAGCAGACGCTACAGATTGCGGGAAATTATTATACTAAAAGTTGTAGACTTTGGAATTATTCTAGTAGGTAGGTACAGTCAACCACCGATTTTTGGTTAGTAGTTGTAGGTAGGTATCAATAAAATCATTGTGACTGCATTCGTCATTTTATTTCGCCCCCTAAGGCAATGGATTTCACTCCAGGCGGCGCAAGCATTTAAAATGAATAAAATGCTACTTATGTTAGATACCTAATCTACCTACCTACCTACAGATTTTTCTAAAAATTCCATAAAACAAATTACTACCTGAAACATTTTTGGATGAACGACATAAATAAAATAAAGATAACTACCTAGCTATTTAGCATGTCGCAGAATATGTTTATTATGGGTACGCCGACCTTAACTACTTATAGTCTAAGAGACCGAAGCACATTTCTAGTAGGTATCTACTTCACTTAGTTAACGATGTAGATAAAGAAACTAGAAACCTAATCTGCCATGCACACGCATAACTTGTCATACGTACCTATACGTATGGTAATGCAATGTAGTTAGTTAACCTATTATCAGTCGTTGAACCTGGAAAGTGTCATCAGACCGTTAGCTTTACTCAACGTAGTACGCAGTTTTGAAATCATTTATACCATTTTATCTGTAACTCACGTTTATAATTCTAATTTAATTCCACTTTCAGTCTGTCTCCTTTGTGCGGTTCTACTGCATCGATTTAACCGTTAACCAAACTTTCTGCCGACTGTCCTAACCTAGCCGAAACGTGCCAAACGCCATACGTAAACCACGTTTCGTTTTCTTTCGCCAGCCAGTCGCGTGTTTTTGCCGTCGGTGGAATGACGTGTTTCTCGCGTCCTATCACCAAGGCTGACTAAAATATCACCAAATCGTGTTACTAACGTTATGCAACTGGGCATAAACAGTGTTTAAAAAAGTGCTTCTGTGACATAATTACAAATGTGAGTTTTTAATATTACAAACTGTTTACGTTCAACAAACGTATTTTGTAGAATCTGTCCCATTCTGTTGCAACGAAAGCTGTGCGCGTGGGAAAGGGATGCAACTGTAAATAATGATTGATCATAGGCGATTAAAAGTTCAGTTCTCCGAAAGAGTGCCGAAATGCAAGTACCTAATGATAATGACTATAATGAGTGAAGTAGTCATTGATAAATCAAAAATACCTACCGTGGGTGGTGTTTTTCGTGTTAACAATAAGTTAGTTTTTTGATGGTTATTCGATTTTGTATGGCTATCAAAAGTGATGATTCATCATAAAAAAGGATCCGAAAAAAACCTCTCAAATAACTACCTACTTGACCTAACAACATCTAAACCATTAATATCAACGTTAAATTTCTCTTCTAGGTAACATTTCTTCCTTTAAATGCATAAGACTTTAGGACATATATATAAGTGATCTGTGGTTATTGCTTCTTGGAAAACCCACCTTGAATCTATTCTGAGCTGATATTTATATGGCTTTTCCTCACTTCAAATATTTACCTATTTCCCTATGGTGCATCATATTATGTAAACATGAGTCATGTTAATATTTTTAAAGGTTTTCATATGAGTTCATTGAATTGTTGTAAGGATCAATAATACTAATAATATATAGTAATAAGAATCTTCCCCGTAGCCGGCTTAGAGTAGCATCACCCCATTTATTTTTCTCGCGGGTTTTGTAAGAGGCAACTAAAATAGGTACTTGGGGTCATAAACAATTGACGAATTTTCTGAAACGGCCGTCAAATATCGGTCAGAGGTGGCGATAGCAACCGTATTTTTACGGCCGTTAGCGCTCTGCCTACCCCGCAAGGAATAAATTCGTGGTATATGTGTGTGTCTTCCCCAATGCAAAACTGATGACGGCTGATGTAACGCAGTGGTACCTAGTGCGACTGCCTACGACGCAAAGCTTCCGGGTTCGATTCTCGGTGGGGCACTTACAAAGTTGATATTATCACTTTTTGAATTTGTTTCCAGTCTGGTTAGGACATTGCAGGCTGAACCACCTGATTGTCCGAAAAGAAAGATGGCTAATCCGTCTGTCCCGGTTGCTGTCTAAGATTACTTTAGACGGCGGTCGTTACACATCCATATCAGAGGCCTACTAATAGTAGTAGGCGGTTGAAAAACTCTGACACCAGGGTTCATCGGGTTATTGAAAGATTCGGTGTCCCAAACGAAAAAAAAATGCAAGAATTAAAATACAATCGTGGTGTAGGTCAGCATATTTAGAGGTAGGTATACCGTTATTCGCAATAAAGACCTACTTACGTACAGTCGGTTGTAGGTTGTAGCACATAAGGTACCAGGGGTACTCCAAAAGAACTAAATTATTTTGTCCTCAGTTAATAAATAATAAATAATTTAACTTATTCTCATAAATAGAACAATTTTTCTATTAAAACATATTCATGTCAAGAAAAAATATAGCTGGGGACTGGTACCTTATGTGCTACAACCGACTGTTCCTACCTAGATCTTCACTGTCGGGTTTAGTTATGCGAGTAGGTAGGTAGGTATTTACCTAACTCACTTTT
This sequence comes from Tuta absoluta, assembly GCA_027580185.1. NCBI lineage: Eukaryota > Metazoa > Arthropoda > Insecta > Lepidoptera > Gelechiidae > Tuta > Tuta absoluta. Next base: position 2,278,370 of record JAQAHW010000055.1, on the reverse strand, counting down.
AACAATTGAAGCCCGTTAGAATCTTTATCTAGCAGAGGTTATTTATCTTATGTTTTGTCTGTAAATAATTTGATAATGACGCGACGGCGGCGGCGGCGGTATTTAGTTTGTTTGCCGATGTTAACGTTGTATCTGACAATTTGACATCTGGCTCCCGTAGCCCGTACTGTTAATACCGTTTCGTTCAATAGAGGGGAGTGTGTGTACCTACCTATTAGGTATACTAAATATTATCTCTTTATACAAGCAATCTATCAGAATAACCGTTGCCCAAGTTTTTAGTATTATCCATATGTAAAATTAGAACCTGCTAACTCAATGAAATATTCGCTGTAATTAAAGTTATGGCAATTCATACCCAAAGTTGCCATTTTTAGGTACTTTTTTCCATAACTTTAATTGCAGCGAATATTTCATTGAGTTTGCAGGTTCTTATTTTTTTTTAAGGATTGCGCTAAAACTTGGGTAACGAATATTCTGATAGATTGTTTGTATAAAAAGAATTTTTTTTTGAGAAGTGGTGCCACTGTCAAGGTTAAATTATAACCTGCAATCTCAATGCAATATTCGCTACAATTAAAGTTTTTACGTTGTTTTTGACAATTGAACATCTACTATTCGGAATTTTTCGACTCGTCCACAAAGACTTCATAGGTACATACTAATTGTTCACGAGGAAAAGTATGTTATTATATTGAGATAATACCTACCTATTTGTTGCTGTAACGTAAAACCGCAATAAATATCCATTAGTGTGATTTGCACAGCACGGAATTAAACGTGAACAAAATCCTACTATCCTACTAATAAATGCGAAAGTTTGTATGTATTTATGTTTGTTTGATACTTCTTCACGCAAAAACTACCGAACCGATTGAAATGAAATTTGGCACACATATAAAATGTAACGTGGATTAACACATGGGATAGTTTTTATTTTATGCAGGCAACGCCGCGGGTTACAGCTAGTCATTCATAGTTCCTCAGCAAATTGCCTATTTATTGATTAAACTTTATTGCACAGAAAGTACACAGGGCGGGCTTAATGCTAGTAAATATTAAGTAATCTGTGCTAATGCCACATTTACACTATCATAAACCTTTATTTTTAAATACTGGTGCTTCGATTTTAGCCCCGGGGCTTTGAAACCTACACCTGACTGATTGGTGGGGAGCAGGAGCTCATTCAGAATTATAATTATCCAATTGCCCTGCGAAGGGTTATAGTAACCTACATTAGTAACTACCTATAGGTACATTTTTTGGCTTTAGGTACGACTAGGTATCCACTTTCCTCATCATCATTAATTTAAGAGCTTCGCTCTTGTCGGTGGAGTAATATCCAATCTGCTCTATTTTGAGCCTTCTCTTTGACTTCCTTATACGACATGACACTTATTTTTTCTTTGATTTGGTCCATATACGCTCGTCTAGGTCGCCCTCTCCCTCCCTCGATCTTTCCTTCCATACTTCCATTATAGTTTTTAATAGGTTGTCATGTCGTAACAACTAATTAATCAGGTAGCAGCTTGTACATAGATACATAAATCACGCCTTACGGGATTTGCGTTAACTGCCGTAAAACGGATATTAACACCACGTTTGACAAAAGTTTGAGGGTCAATCAGATAACTGTGTATCACTATAATGACAGGATGTCAGCCTATCGCCTAAAATTGCAATACACATCTAACCCTCGAGTCCCTTCGTCGCCTCTTACGACACCCATGGGTAAGAAATGGGGTGATGCTATTCTAAGCCGGCATCTAACGGCTCAACGGTAGCAGCTTGTAAACATAGAAAATGCCTGTTCATAGACGCAAACCATTAGTTGCGTGAATGCCACAGGGCTATACCGTGGACCATACCTACTTTCAAATATAGAAATGCCGCAGGGCAAATTGCCACAAGTTTGACAAGCCATAAATGCCAGCTGGAGGAATTTTAGTGTAAATTTGTGCAATAATTTTAATGCCAAAATGATGCAATATGCAAATTATATATATTGACTAGCTTTTACCCGCGACTTCGTCCGCGTTAGATAGTTTTTTTAGGCAGAAGTTCTAAAGTAGGTATGTGTATTCATAGTTAGCGTGATAGTGATATAAGAACTGTTCTTTCTCTACTGTTTAAAGATGACTTGCTTGCTTCTGTTGTTAAAGGGACAATTCAAAATTTGCTATCCGGCCTGAGAGATCAATATTTATAACTATTGAATACAAAAGTCAGTAGATAACAGAGTACTTACTCCAGAGGTCCCGATTTGAGCACACTAAAATGGTCAGCATAAGTAGATAGGACAGTTAAAAAGGTAATTTAAGTTACTGTAATAGGTACATTTTTATATACCACATTTTTTGTTTTTCTGTCCTCGGTAAAAAGTAGGCAATGTCCTTTCTCAACTTATCCCCATCATACTGAACAACTTTTGTTTTGGAACCATTTCTGTATCTCCAATTGTTTAGCTAGGCTCCTGATGGTACACCAGGTGGTCTACGTAAGGTACTCCAGAGCTCCAATGTCCTTGTGAAAAGAAGCGGTTCATCATACTGAACAACTTTTGTTTTGGAAGCATGCCTGTATCTCTTATGGTTTAGCTGGGCTCCTGATGGTAGACCTGGTGATCTACATAAGGTACTGCAGTTCCCCATGTCCTTGTGAAAAGAAGCGGTTCATCATACTGAACAACTTTTGTTTTGGAAGCATGCCTGTATCTCTAATGGTTTAGCTGGGCTCCTTATGGTAGACCTGGTGGTCTACATAAGGTACTCCAGATCCCCAATGTCTTTGTGAAAAGAAGCGGCCCATCATACTGAACAACTTTTGTTTTAGAACCATGCCTGTATCTCTAATAGTTTAGCTGGGCTCCTGGTGGTACACCTGGTGGTCTACATAAGGTACTCCAGAGCCCCAATGTCCTTGTGAAAAGAAGCGGCCCATCATACTGAAAAACTTTTGTTTTGGAACCATGCCTGTATCTCTAATGGTTTAGCTGGGCTCCTGATGGTAGACCTGGAGGTCTACATAAGGTACTCCAGATCCTCAATGTCCTTGTGAAAAGAAGCGGCCCATCATACTGAACAACTTTTGTTTTGGAACCATGCCTGTATCTCTAATAGTTTAGCTGGGCTCCTGGTGGTACACCTGGTGGTCTACATCTATACTCCAGACCCTCGGATGGTGATAAAAAGTAGCCTATGTCCGTTCTCGGTATGCTAGCAATCTCTGTGCCAAGTTTCATGAAGATTGGTTCAGCGGTTTGGCCGTGAAAGCGTAGCAGACAGACAGACAGACAGACAGAGTTACTTTCGCATTTATAATATTAGTGTGGATTAGTGTGGATTATTTTTAAATCAAAAACTTCGGCACAAAAAAACTTGTTCTCAAAAGGTGCGAGCTCCTGTACTATTTTTTGGAAACTGTATGATCTTCTGAAATTTAGTATTTCTATTTCATAAGTAGGGTCAGAAGAGTTTCAAAAAACTGTATTAAGTCTCGTGAGGGCAGTAAAGTAACATAGTTAAGTAACATTTAAAGTATTCTTTTGCCGTACATTTTGTTTGCCGTGTAGGTATTGCCCATAAATATCATCCCATTTCTATCCCTTGGGTGTCGTATGAGGCGACTAAGGGACTCAAGGGTGTGTATTTCAATTTTAGGCGATTCGCTGACAACCTGTCAATAAGGGGATACATACACAATTTTCCGAATGACCCTAAAATATTTGTCAGACGTGGCGTTTTTTTTGGGGTTGATATGATAATCCAAGGCTTTTATTGTAGGTACTAACTACAAAAGTCGAGGTCATTCCTTTACATCATCATCATCTGCCTGCCCTTATACCAATTTATTTGGGGTCGGCGGGCGCAACATTATTTTTTATCCATTCATCTCTATCAGCTGTCAAATCTTCGTTTACACCCTTTTGCGTCATATCATCTTTATGCTTTTATACAATCCATCCAAACTTTTTTAGGCCTTCCTCTCCTTCTGCATCCATCCACATTCATATTCACACACACAAACACACACATATCACGCCTATAATCCCTTGCGGGGTAGGCAGAGCGTAAACGGCCGCAAAAAACGGACATTCACGCGGTTCACGCCACGTCCGACCAACATCCGGATTATTCGGAAAATTGTGTATCGCCATAGTGACAGGTTGTCAGCCCATCGCCTACAATTGCAATACACACCCTCGAGTCCCTTTTACGACTCCCGCGGGCAAGAAATGGTGTGATGCTATTTTAAGCCGGCATCACTCGGCATTCATATTCAATAGGTAGGTACTTTTTTGTCACATGATTTTCATCCCTCCTCATATTCATATTCATATTCATTTATTCATAAACAATTACAAATTGTGTTTGAAAATTAAATTAAAATCACATCAGTCAAATAAAATAAAAAAATAGTAAGAAAATTGTGGTGAAGATGTCAACAAATGGGCTCTAAGTTTGTGCTTGAAAGTGTTCACATTTATAGTGGTTTTAAGATTGCATAACATGCCCATAAACGACTACTTACTCCTTATCTTTTCTGTAACTGGCGCTACTTTAAGATCACATTAATTATGTGCGAAAACGTATCATTTCTAAAGGTTTGCTGGCGTTACACTATGTAGGTAAGTAGGTATGTCTGTACATTCCTTGAAGATAACACAATGGCAAATTAAATCCCCACTGTTGCCATAAGTATCTACCTGATACTGCATCTCAGAAGCAATTGTAAACCATACATAACAATACCCACACAAACACATGTGTGATTTCATGATAGGTAGTAGGTACGTAGCATTACCATATCATTTTAAGTTTTACTAGCTGTTAATCCATGTTACCTTCTATATGTGTGCCAAACCTCATAACATTCGGTTCAGTAGTTTTCGCATTTATAATATTAGAAGGAAGTAGGATGTTCACTTAATTAGGCAAATCTTCGAAAAGTGATATGTCTCTCTTCTTTTTTCGTGTGGGACACCGAGTCGTCCAACGACATGATGAACCCTGGTGTCAGTTTTTCAGCCGCCTACTGATAGTAGTAGGTCTCTGAAATGGTTGTGTAACGACCGCCGTCTAAGTAATCATAGACAGCAACCGGGACCGACGGCTTAACGTGCCCTCCGAAGCACGGAACTATTTCTTTTCGGACAATCAGGTTGTTCACATTGCAATGTCCTAACCAGACCGTGAACAAATTTACAAAGTGATGAATATCAACTTTGTGAGTGTTTCACCGAGAATCGAACCCGGAACCTGCGTTGCAGGCAGTCGCACTACCACTGCGTCAGCCGTCAATGTGGAGTGGTAGGTAGGTACAATCAAGATCAGGCTGGGTTAGACACTCAAACTATGTAAGTCTTATGCGCGCGGCATAAGAACGGTCTAAAGTCCAAATGTCTAACCCAGCCTGATCTTGACTGTACCTATATTGGCGAAAACCAAAAGCAAATACAATTTATAAATATTGGTAAATGCTTGACTGAAACCTTGAAAAGGTTCAACCTTCAGTATCTACCTATGTGCATGGCGTCTGCCTAGCTAATTCGATGTAAAGCCATCACGTTCGCTTTGGAGCGCCCGAGATCCAGTTGATGAGATTACTAGATTTTCTAAGGCCTGGTCACAAAACAACAGGCCTCTAGGACTAGGCCAAACTTGTGGTAGCATAGAATCTGTCTGCTAGAGGTCCGGCTATATAGACTTTATTACACACATTTCCATGTATAAGTACTTACTTATACATGGAAATATTTAGGTACATATAGGTACGTATATATAGGTACTTACCTATACCCACCGATGGCATTATTACATTTTTAGTAGGTAGGTACGGACCTAAGTAACTACCTAATAGAAAAGCGTGAATTTGAATGAGTCGTGGCAAGGTGTTAAATACTGGGAAATTTGACTAAATCCGTATTATGAAACTACCTTTGATGCCATCGCAAACACGTTTCGTAAAACTCCTTTATCTGACCTAGGCCCTTTCATTACTTAGATAAAGGGAAAAATGTTAATTCCGCTACACGACACAGTGACCTTCACATGGCAAAACGGCAGTTCGGCCATGAACTTAGGACTCTCATTATAGTAACTTCATTGGAATTTTGTACTTAATGGCATCAATAGGTATAAACACATACACACATACATACACATATCACGCCTATTATCCCTTGCGGGGTAGGCAGAGCGTAAACGGCCGCAAAAAACGGACATTGACGCCACGTCTGACAAATATTTGAAGGTCATTCGGTAAATTCGGTAAATATAGGTATAAAGGTATGGCAAAATACAGGATGTTATATTAGCTGGTAATATTTTTAAAGGTGAACCAGCCCATGAAATGAAATCAACTAAGGACTGATTTTAAGTAGTATAATTGGAATTTTGTAATAGCACATAATGTAATGAAATGAACTAAGGACTAATTGTATATGTAGTAACTTAATTGGATTTTGTACTTCATACACACATAAATCACGCCTATATCCCTTACGGGGTAGGCAGAGCGTTAACGGCCGTTCAACGGACATTAACACCACGTCCGACAAAAGTTTGAGGGTCAATCAGATAACTGTGGTTCACTATAGTGACAGGTTGTCAGCCCGTCGCCTAAAATTGCAAAACACACCCTCGAGTCCCTTAGTCGCCTCTTACGACACCCATGGGTAAGAAATGGGGTGGTGCTATTCTAAGCCGGCATCACACGGCGATTTTGTACTTAATAGCATATAATATAGGTAGGCACCTTACGTTGTGTGACGCCGTCTTAAAAGGCTGTGTGATGCTGGCTTAGAATAGCATAACCCCATTTCTTTCCATTACACAAATACAAAATTGTTATAAAAAAAAAGAAAATTGTGTTGTACAATTTTTTTACAATGACGGATCATGACGTCAATAAGTGATAATACTATCCTACATTGAATAAAGTAATTTCTTTTTCATTTTAATTTTCATTTATGACGAAAATATTGTACCTATCATGAAACTATTATCCAGAAATAATTGTCTTGCCTTTGCGTGGTCACAATACATTAACTCAATTTCACTAGTACTAAGTACTTACTTGCATTTCGTTATCATCTAAGTAGGAACTATGATCAATAAATGGCCTGTGTTAAGTAATATTATAACTATCTTTATCCGTCCCGCTAAAACTCAGGAAACGAAAGTGAAACCGTATCAAAATATGTCTCCTTTCATTTCGTGTGGGACACCGAGTCGACCAACGACCTAATGAACCCAGGTGTCCGAGTTTTTCAACCGCCCACCTACTACTAGGTATAAGCCTCTGCTATGATTGTGTAAATCTGTGGCGATTCGGCTTACCACATGACACAGCTAGCAACCTATTTATACCTCCTATGTTTACTTAAGTCTTCGATACTATACTAACCTTTTTGTTACAGATTAGCAGCATGATTAAGAGAAAACATCTATTAATGTTAAATTAAGTGTCAATACCTCAAATCAGTAAAAATGGTGACCGAAGTAGAACGATTGACCAATGGAGTAAATCCAGTAAATGAAATTAGCCCAAAGAGTAAAGAAAATAAGGATATGGACAAAATAAACTCCATAAAATCAGAAACAGGGGACAAGGAAATAGAAGATGGAGATAAGGAAATAATAGCTGAATACAATAAAGAATTAACACCATTAGTTGATAAAGTAAAATTTGCAAATGATGCACATTCAGATAGATCAGAAAGTCCTGTAGAACGAGTCAAATTTGCTGGCTTCGATGATAAAGATAGTATTTGTTCAGAAAGCTCATCAGAAGATGACAAATTACCGCCAATACCTGATGGTGGATGGGGATGGGTTGTAGTTTTATCTGCTTTTTTAGTTTCTGCCTGTGCTGATGGTCTAGTGTTCTCGTTCGGACTTTTACATGAAGAATTTACTGACTATTTCAATCAACCGCAGTCCAAAACAGCATTGATTGGTAGTATTTTCATCGCTACACCATTATTAGCTGGCCCAATCATGAGTGCTCTAGTTGATCGATTTGGATGTAGAGTTACAACAATGGTAGCTGGACTAACATCAGCTATAAGTTTTTTACTAGCATCCATAAGTAATTCAGTTGAAGTTCTATGTTTAACATTTGGATTCCTGTCTGGATTGGCAATGGGTGTCTTTTACGTGACTGCTGTAGTATCAGTAGCATTTTGGTTCGAGAAACGGAGAAATTTCGCCGTTTCATTAGCTTCGTGCGGGATAGGCTTCGGAACTTTATTCTATTCACCATTGACCCACTATTGGTTGCAAGAATATGGTTGGAGAAGTACAGTGATACTCCTAGGAGGAACAGTATTGAATATGTGCATTTGTGGAGCAGTCATGAGGAATCCTGAATGGTTGAAAATTAAACAGAAGAAAGAAAGAGCTCTGTCGAGGAGGTCTTCAAGAAGATCGTCAAGTGTGAATTCTCTTGCATCACGTTCAATTGGTGAAGAGTCTGTGTTTTTAAGTCCCGAGGAGTTGAAATCTTTACTCACAAGTGGCAAAAGCCCGGATTATATTTTGTCACAACTAGCAACAACGATAGCAGAAGCAGAACAATTGGAAGCGACGACGCAAATGAATGCAGAGCTAGCAACTAAGAGAATATACTCCGCTTTACATTTACCAACCTTTGTTCAGAGGAATGAGACGGTAAGATCATCATGCTTTTTACCTAATATAGGAAATTTGTTGTTATTAAGGTAGGTTTTAGGTAGTTTTGTGATGATCTTATTATTTATTTAACCTTTTATTGCACACAATATAACACATAGGACATAACATAAAGAACAATAGCAGACCTAGGGTAGCAAGAAGGCATAAAAGTGAGGCAGATGACTATAAAATGAATGATTATGAAATAAAGTTAGCCTAATTCAAATTCTTTTATCAGAACTACATAGAAAAAACTACGCCATCTTATCAAAATCAAGTAAATACCTCTAATGTACCTACCATTTGATTTGAATGTTATAGGGTTTACTAAAATCTGACGTTGTTTTCTTTTACAGGTACCACCTGAAGTAATTGAAAACCTGATGGAAAATAAACGTCTCTATAATATTATATTGCATAACTATCCAGAAGTAATTACTCGACGGAAATCAGAAGTGAATATTGCCGTGGATCCAACTCCCTCTGATGCTGCTATTGAACCTCCAAAATTGCCAGTTACCATCAAAGCTAAGAATAAAGATGTACAAGACATACTTGGTGATCAAAGTAGTAAAAAAGAGGGAAGTAAAGAAGGTCTTAGTAATGAAAATAAAATACAAAGTGATGAAAATCGAAAAACAACAGGAAGCAAAGAATGTCTTAATGAGGACACAAAAATTATGAAAAGTGATCAAAATAGTCAAAAACTAGGTAGCAAAGACTGCATTAATGGTGGCACAAAAGTGATACAAGGTAATCAAAATAGTAAAAAAGGAGGTAGCAAAGAAGGCCTTAATGATTATAAAAACGATACCAAAGATATCAAAACTGAACCTGTAGTGGGTCGCAAACCTTCAAAAGATGAAATTAATAAAAGCAAAGATGCAAAAGACGCGAAAAGAAACAGTATTGTTGATAAAAAAGACGGTTTGACCAAATCAGATTCAAATAATCCCACTAAGCCACAACATCGCAAGTCAATAGGACAGAGACCAGGTACAACCACTCAACCTTGGATACGAACATTATCAACCGTTGATCATCGCATCTTAAAGGACATGCCTCTTTACCGTAATACAATGATGCATAGAGGTGCCATGATGAGTATACCTCAGAGGTATAAACTAAAAGCCACTTCTCTGCCAGACATGTACAGAAATTCTGATTGGTCAATAGCCTCTTCGGAAGAATGGGTAAGTAAACTGTGATTGATTACATTTTATTCTTTTGAAACAAGTTCAGTGTAAACATTTAGAACTCTGCTTACGATATACTTACCGAAAAAAGAACTTATAGAAATGGGACATAATGAAAATTATACATAATTGTATATTCCATTGTAGCGAAAGCAATGCTAGACGATCTAATTTGAGTATTAAGCTATCAGTGACAACATGAAATACAGATTGCATCTTATCATGTCGTCCCTAGGGCTGAAGTATGATCAAACTTATCAAAATAAAGCGAACCAGTTTTATCAAATGTAGAGGCAATAGTTTGTTGTTATTGGATTAATATGTAGAGATTTTGATACCAACTGAGTAATTAATGATTTAATTTGTACCTGATTACATTGTTTATATTGTTACGCATTTGATACAGCGCCGGTTCTATTATTTGTTTATTAATTATCATTTACTGCCTTATCAATGTTTGTTAACTTGACGCCTTCTATTTACGCGTGCTTTGGTGTACTATAAATTTTTGTCACTTTTATATACGTTATATAACTTATGAAGTTCAAATTCCGCGTCGACATCAACATTTTCATCTTTATAATTTGAATTTGAATCTAGATTTATAAAAATGATCACTTGGGTTTGTACAAGACATATCAAACTCGCAGCAAAAGATAATTTACGTTGCTCCTATTCATATAAAATTATTACACTTTCAGACCTTTTGGGATAGAACCCTGGAGCTCATCAAGAACACGTTCGACTTCCGTATGTTTACGGAGTTCCACTTTTTCATGTTCAACCTTTCAACCGTGATCCTCTCTGTGTGGTTCATCGTACCTTACTTCTTCCTCACCTCCTACATGAACGAGATGAAGGTCGAGGGTGGTGAGACCATGATCAGTATCATTGGTATCGCCAGCAGCGTTGGCATTGTAAGTATCATTACGAGATCGAATAAACTATTTTTATTCAATTTTCTTATTCTTTTTTTTTTTTTTTTTTTTATTAATGATGGGTTTGCTCTTGAATCTAGTCTAGGTCATAGGACAGAGACATTGTATAAACATGCAAGTGCTGTGTGATGCCGGCTTAGAATAGCATAACCCCCTTTTTTACCGGGGTCGGGTCGGTCGGTGTCGTAAGAGGCGACTAAGGGACTCGAGGGTGTGTATTGTAATTTTAGGTGATGGGCTGACAACCTGTCACTATGGCTCTACACAATTTTCCGGATGATCCTCAAATGTTTGTCAGACGTGGCGTAAATGTCCGTTTAATGCGGCCGTTTATGCTCTGCCTTCCCCGCAAGGGACTATAGGCGTGTTTGTATGTATGTTGTATAAACATTTGCAGATATGTTAAGCCAGAAAGGGTACGTGTAGGATTCTTATTGTGAAAACCATCTAGACAAGCTTTTATCCTTCATATATTTAAACTCCATCGCTATTAAAATAAGGGAACAGTCAAGTACTGTACTGTACTTTGATCATAGACCTCTAATAGATGGTATCAATAAAATTTAATTGATGAATGTGGGACCAAACTTTTCATTGCCATGATGCATGAGTAATTGTACCACTTGATATCCATTAAATAGTTCAACGAACTAAAGTTGTTCCACTTCACAAACTATTATCGTTCATAGTTGTCTATAATATACGTCTATATCTTAACAGTTTCTCCTAATTGACTTGTGACTGTTATTTCACTTGTTAAATTTGACATAGATTATGTTACTTACAAATCTTACAATGGATGTAAATTGACGTTGAAACACGAGTTTATAAATAACGATTTTAACTGATGTGCATAAAATTATTGTATGTCATAGAAATACGTAATCTCTTTTGCCCATAAAATTTAACTTTTCTGTCCAATTTTCATGTCTGCATTTTTTCTTTTTCCAGGTTACCTTAGGCTGGGCAGGAGACCAACCTTGGATCAACGTCTCCAAAACCTACGCCGTGTGCCTCATCATTTGCGGCTTCTCAATTGGCGCTTACCCTTTCTTCATCACCAACTATTGGGTGCTCACTGTGATCTCAACCGTCTTCGGCATTTCCTTCGCCAGTTCCTACTCGTACATGCCAGCGATATTGATGGAGTTGATGCCGCTGAGCAGATTCACTGTGGCATATGGGTTGATGTTGCTCGCTGAGGGTATCGGTCACTTGGCTGGGCCGCCTTTGGGAGGTGAGTCAGCTGCATTTGATAAACATATCATGCCCATAATCCCTTGCGGGGTAAGCAGAGCATAAACGACCGCAAAAACAAACCGAAACCGCGAAAGTGTGTGGGAGTGCCAGTGCCTTAACCGGCTTCTTCTGGGTGAGCTCGTTCCATCTTGGACTCTGTCTCTTTCCTATGACCTAGACTAGAGTCAAGAGCAAACCCATCATTGATAAAAAAAAACGGACATTTACGCCACGTCTGACATGTATTTGAGGGTCATTCGGAAAATTGTGTTTCGCCATAGTGACAGGTTGTCAGCCCATCGCCTGAAATTGCAATACACACCCGCAAGTCCCTAAGTCGCCTGTTACGACTTCCAAGGGAAAGAAATGGGGTGATACTATTCTAAGCCCGCATCACACGGCAAGATAGAATTAATCTGTTAGTATCGTAAGAGGCGACTTAGAGACTTGAGTTACATGTGGATTGCAATTTTATGCGATGGGCTGACATCCAGACACTTAGACGAAACACAATTTTCTTAATGACCCTCAAATGTTTGTCAGACGTGGTATAAATGTCGGTTTTTACCGTCGTTTACGTACTGCCTACCCCGAAAGGGATATAGGCGTGATATATGTAATCTGATATTGATTACTGAATACAAAGTAAGCATTTATTTTGCATTAATGAATAAAAATGATCAACACATGGCCTTCACAGAAAATTAAACTTCAAGGACATACAAATAATATGTCGTCTAAATACCTACCAACAGATAATTTTATTGATAATTTACAATAGAAAATTGTGGAGTGTCACTTCCTGTGTCTGATGCCGATATGAATGTTTCGTAACTTGTTATCATCATTAGTTGAAATCAACTCAAAAACATTCACAAAAAATGTTCCATCAAAATCCCACTTCTGACTTTCATCCACAATATCTCTAACTACCTCTCCCTCTTTTCAGGTCTCCTCTACGACTTGACAGGCTCCTGGGAGATGACCTTCTACGTCGGTGGTTTCTGGCTGATCATCTCGGGTCTTTGCATAGCTGTCATAGCTTTCACGAAGAATTTCCGAATATGTGGTACTGCGCCGCTGCTTAAAGACCTTGAAGAGAAAGAGTCGGATACATCTAGTGAAGCGTCTGCGTAAATAAGTGCATTAGAATCAAAGTGAGTGGAAATTAGAGTCAATTGAAGAGGAAAAGTGAAAGTAGTGCTGTAGAGTTTAGTAGAATCATTGTTGATTTAGAAAAATTGAGAAACGAAATTGAGTGCCTTGCAACTAACAGTGTTACCAACCAAGCTATTGCAGGGTGATATTAAGTATACTTCATTTTTGAATCTGTCTTGATATTCTTAGTACGAGTGTACTCAAGTGCTTATTAATGAAATTCGTTTATCTTGAAAATCAATGCATCTTCAATAACAACATAAAATCACGTCTTGTCATATTTATACGTCACAGAGACGAATAAGATTGTACTTAGATTGAAAGTTGTGCCTAAAGTGAGGCTAAAAACGGTAGCAATTTTATTTTTGAGACCTTGCAAAATTGCACCGCAGGCAGGATTTAAACCTTTGACTTTCATTAACAGTACTTACTACCTCTGCGACCTTTGGTGAAATTAAGTATGTGAGTAATACCAATAATGCGTAATATACTTATAGTTGACCTGCCTGCTGTGTAATATAAATATAATATCGCAAGTTCCCAAAATTTTTACACTGAACATGTATTTAGTTTACGAATGGTAGGTTTTGTAATGTAGCACAGTTTGCGCTAAATACGAAGTAAATTGTAGACTAAATAATATATAGAGAAGTTCGAAATATAGCAAATTGTAGAATGTTCAGGAGCCTTAGGTAATGCTCTTGGCATAGTAGAATGAAAGATATTAATATAGCAACATTTCCGAGTAGGCACCAATAGTGTAGATTCCTAAAATATCTCATAATGTTTGAGATGACATTAAAATGCATCACAAGACGAGCAACAAAGTAGTTGAAAAGCTGTTTTCTTGGCAAGCGAGTTTCCCAAGTCTATATCTCGATTCTCGACTTACGGCCAGACAGTTTCTTAATATAGAATGCACATGATTGCGTAAAATCATACTCCGATACGTAAATAGCTTTGCTACCTGTAAATATCGGTCATATAAAATTATAAAGACGTATTGGTTTTTTTTTGTGTCAGAAGTCAATAGGTAGGTACTTATAATATCTGCTTCTTATGATTTCATTTCTTTGCGAAAATCACAGAAATCTGAATCCTTTTGTACTAACATCATATACATTGATGATATGTACTATTTGTAATAAATAAAAGAATGTACTTATTAATGAACGGAAGGCATTTGTACATTGTAGGATAATTGCATTGAGTATTTTCAGTACCTCGCTATAGTTGTTCCAAATAGATATTTAAAAAATGACAACAAACTAGACAAAGAGGGATAATATTAATACTGTACAATTAAAATACTGCGACAGATAAGGACAGCATACCTCTATAAATAGCTATTACTCTGCCTTAGTATGACTGTTTTCTTTTAAATACTTACTTGGAACAAGTATAGTTTGTAGCGCTTTGTGAGAATTTAGCTGAAAACTGTTAAAAATGTATCGTTCTGATTGGTCATTTAAACTTAGGGTAGCCATCTTTCGAAATGGTTCAGTAAAACAGAGTGTAGATACCTATTGTGCGTGCGTATGTTTGTGGACTATAACAGAAGAAACATTTTTGATAATAGTCTTAAAATGCTTTTACATGTGCATAAACGGGTGTGTATTAATTAATCCTTTGAATGTAAAAGAAACAGTGCTTTCGTCCACAGACTGATTAGATTTAGGTACAAACGCCATCGTAACAAGGTTTTCGTATTTGTATTTTTAAACAACTTTTTCTGATATATCTGTACTTACATTTTATAACTGTGTACCTTATATTGGTATACCTACCTATACGGAACATTTAGGTCTGACGCATTTACCCCAAAAGTATTTTGCTAATTCTTAAAAAACTTATTCGTAACAAGTTACGAAACATACATATATCACGCCCATATCCCTTGCGGGATAGGCAGAGCGTAAATGACCGTAAAAGCAGACATTAACGCCATATCCGACAAACATTTCAGGATCATTCAGAATGTATCAACATAGTGACATGTTGTATGCCCATCGCCTGAGATTGTAATACACATGTAACCCTCCAGTCCCTTAGTCGCTTCAAACGAAACCCACAGATATTAAATGAGGTGATGATATTTTAAGCCAGCATCACATAGTAACGAAACAGTGATTAAAGTGTATTTTCGTTTTTGAAAATTTTGCAAGTTTACAAAAAGTTGTATTTTCGTATCTAGTTAGAAAATACTAGTGAACGAAAGATTACGTTACTTATACTTATTATTCCATTATACATCATAAGTTTGCTTTATGGTGATTTACATAATGTACCTACATCACAAAAATCACAATATACCTAAAGAAAGTAAATACCTACAATAAACACAAACCGAAATATCAAAAATTGGACCTCCCATACGAAATGTTCCAGCCAACCGGGTCAATTTGTATGTGAGGTCCAAATTTACTTTTTCATATTTCGACCTATGTTCCTTGGGACAGTTGTTCAGTTTCATGGACTGATTAACATCTAGAAATATTTGCGGCAAATATTTTACACCTGTATTTAGGTATTTGTTAATTTTTTGTTTTACTTTTTTATTACATTCATATCCAATTAAAAATGCCATTAATTTGAATTATCACGTAATTTTTATAATCCTAGTTTAGGAAACTTACTCATTTGCAATTGAATTAACATTTGGTATACCTTATATATAACTACCGTACTTAGTATTTCTAAGTTGAAAACTGTTATTTTATTTTTTCAATGAATAAATAAATCATGATTTTTTTCCTGAATGCAATGTTTTTAATTTTACTGTCAAGTTCGCCTGGCTTTATGTAATCCGAAATATGATAGGAATATCATACTATGGAATAGCTAGAATCAACTTCTACAAACCGCAAATTAGTATACTGACACCTTAATTTGGGAAATTAGTTCTCTTATCTTACCTTAAATTAGTGCTGTCACGTTTCGTCAAATAGGTTTAGTAAAGGATAGGATAAATCTAAATCATGGCATGTCAGGCCATTGACATTTGCCGGATTGATTCAATTTAAAACCACAAGTTAGTATACTGGGTCATCAATTTGAGAAAAAGGCTTTTTTAGCTTACCTTAAATTAGCGCTGTCACTTGCCGTCAAAGTTTACAAAAGGACAGGGGATATCTCAGTCATGTCATGTCTAATAATTTGACGCAAATAACGCAATATCTGTCAAAATAAGGCGGCGATGAAAACAATGGCGACTAGTCTAGCAATCGGAGTTTTTCTGTTGACAGTTCTGTTGATAGTTCTGAATGTCAAACCAGAGGGCACTGTGCTAAACTGTAAAACGTTTCTATATGTCTGGCGACACCCATAGTTTTGTCTCAGGTTCCGTTACACGTTGTGTTCGTTACTAATTTATTTCTTTTAGTTTGATTTGCTACAAAATAAACTTGTCGTCTTGCTATTATATTGAAAATCATAAATGTAAGCCAACAAATAAATTATGAGAAATTTAGAACGATTTCATAAATACAAAATAATGAATATTTTGTAAAGTAGTACAGATTTTCATGTAATGGAACGTTATTTCAATTAAACTGAGCGCCCTCTATAATATGACACACGAGAATCTCTAGAAAATTTCCCATTGCAAAGAATCCTTAAAGATAATTTAAACATGACAGGACTTATGTACCTATCACCTATTCTAAACCTACATGTATGACGGAAAGTGATAGCGCTAATTTTTTTTTTTTTTTTTTATTAATGATGGGTTTGCTCTTGACTCTAGTCTAGGTCATAGGACAGAGACAGAGTCTAAGATGGAGCGAGCTCACCCAGAAGAAGCCTGTTAAGGCACTGGCACTCCCACACACTGACGGAACGCAGCTAGGCTACTTGGCGCCAGACTTCGGTGGGATGGTGGTCGCGAGCCAGGCGGCCCCTTACGGAGCCTTCCACCGCTTAGTAGGATCGTTCAGCCGGACATATCCACAGGCAAGCCTGTGTTGCCGTTGCCCGGGGTGGACCGCTAGGAGGTAGATCCCATACCACCCCATTTAAGAGAATGAGGCCTAAAAACAACTAAAACTGATAGTCTTAAATTAAGGATAATGTCATTATCATAATGAAACAACCCACAAACTTTATACAATTACTTTATTAAGAAGGGAACAACAACTGAGAGGTAGGGTCAACAACAACATCCACTTTTAATGTTTTACAGGTAACATTGGAAACAAAAATAAATTATTTATATTCGCGTCACTTTATTAAGCCAATTTTGGCAGCTGTCAAACCCATATTTGAAGATATGTCAATAAAGAAAACTTGACCTGACAGCTGCCAAAAGCTTTACTGGAGTGACGCGAATAAAAACTGTCTAAATTAGTCAGTGGAAAGTCAAGTATTTTCCAACCCCTACATTTTGGCAGAATCGTCCCTGTTCACAGAAGCCATTTTTATAAAATTGAATTAAAGAAAAATCTCAATCAGGGCAGTGGATGTAAAAAGTTCTACCGGAAAATAATTTCTTTGAATTTAATAAAAAAAACTGCTATATAAATAATTTAGTCGGTACTAAATAAGGTGTAGTTTTAAATACCAAAGAAATCCAAACGTAGTTAAAAGATTTATAGAACAAGAGCTGAGAACCGTTACACATTTAGATAATTGCATACTTCGGAAGTAAAAAAGAAGTTGCAATAAATTTATTGATAATACATGCAAAAATATAGAATGGTTCATCTTGTGGTAAAGCTATAGGTATGTAAGTATATATATGTATGTAAGTCTTTAAACTTTCCACTGAATAATTTAATTCAATTTAGGGCGACACTTTAATAACTTTTCTGAGACACAAACAAACTATTTTTCTCGGATTTTTCACCCTTTTTATACGTTGGCCCTCAGGTAGAAATATACAGAAATGTCACCATATGAAACTAAAACAATTAAAATCTGTCTGAGCAAATGTTTCACAACATTCAATATTAACAGCTTACAAACAAACACGTTGAGTTTTCGTTATACTATTGTCGACATTCATAATATGACGATAAGTGACACTACCTAGTTACAGCCATGATTTACACGTTTTATTGAACATAAAGGTACCGGTAAACAGCAGCGGACCATATGTCGGTGTTTTCATACGCGACTACTGGTTTATGTATAGATTTTTATACCTCTTAATACAATAGGGAGTTTTCTTTTTATTTCATTTTTATTCCTTAGTCGCTGGATAGATGGCGCTGTACTTGATACGTTAACGTAATGGTCGGAACGTCACATAATTTTTCGAAACGTAACTAATTATTGGTACATCACTCGCATCACAAATATATTAACTGTCATGGGTTTCCCTGCATGTTACCGAAATCCACAACGTACAATCAAAACAGAGTAGTAATTAATAACAAAGCGCGAAAAACGAGGACAGATTTGGAAATAACAATTACGTACCAAATTTTAAAACACTTCCCGTGTTAGGTATAAAATTTTTGAAAACTTGCAAAATTTTCAAGCGCGGGCAGGATTTGAACCTGCGACTTTCGCATTACTAGTGGCGACGCCTCTTCCATCTGGGCCACCGCAGCTCATTTCCCGCCCGCCAATTTTGCAAGTGCACTCTAATGCCAGTAACGCTTGGCATGGCTCCATCTACCGGGTTAGTTTTGCAACTATAACCGGCGACTCATTCTATCTTTACAGATTGAATGTAGTCTAAGCGATGAAAACCCGCGATAAATTGAGTACCAAATTTTAAAACACTTCCCGTGTTAGGTATAAAATTTTTGAAAACTTGCAAAATTTTCAAGCGCGGGCAGGATTTGAACCTGCGACTTTCGCATTACTAGTGGCGACGCCTCTTCCATCTGGGCCACCGCAGCTCATTTCCCGCCCGCCAATTTTGCAAGTGCACTCTATTGCCAGTAACGCTTGGCATGGCTCCATCTACCGGGTTAGTTTTGCAACTATAACCGGCGACTAATTCTATCTTTACAGATTGAATGTAGTCTAAGCGATGAAAACCCGCGATAAATTGAGTACCAAATTTTAAAACACTTCCCGTGTTAGGTATAAAATTTTTGAAAACTTGCAAAATTTTCAAGCGCGGGCAGGATTTGAACCTGCGACTTTCGCATTACTAGTGGCGACGCCTCTTCCATCTGGGCCACCGCAGCTCATTTCCCGCCCGCCAATTTTGCAAGTGCACTCTAATGCCAGTAACGCTTGGCATGGCTCCATCTACCGGGTTAGTTTTGCAACTATAACCGGCGACTAATTCTATCTTTACAGATTGAATGTAGTCTAAGCGATGAAAACCCGCGATAAAT
Source organism: Tuta absoluta (assembly GCA_027580185.1). Lineage (NCBI taxonomy): Eukaryota > Metazoa > Arthropoda > Insecta > Lepidoptera > Gelechiidae > Tuta > Tuta absoluta. The sequence continues at coordinate 2,258,871 of JAQAHW010000055.1, read as the reverse complement.
TGAGTACCAAATTTTAAAACACTTCCCGTGTTAGGTATAAAATTTTTGAAAACTTGCAAAATTTTCAAGCGCGGGCAGGATTTGAACCTGCGACTTTCGCATTACTAGTGGCGACGCCTCTTCCATCTGGGCCACCGCAGCTCATTTCCCGCCCGCCAATTTTGCAAGTGCACTCTAATGCCAGTAACGCTTGGCATGGCTCCATCTACCGGGTTAGTTTTGCAACTATAACCGGCGACTAATTCTATCTTTACAGATTGAATGTAGTCTAAGCGATGAAAACCCGCGATAAATTGAGTACCAAATTTTAAAACACTTCCCGTGTTAGGTATAAAATTTTTGAAAACTTGCAAAATTTTCAAGCGCGGGCAGGCTTTGAACCTGCGACTTTCGCATTACTAGTGGCGACGCCTCTTCCATCTGGGCCACCGCAGCTCATTTCCCGCCCGCCAATTTTGCAAGTGCACTCTAATGCCAGTAACGCTTGGCATGGCTCCATCTACCGGGTTAGTTTTGCAACTATAACCGGCGACTAATTCTATCTTTACAGATTGAATGTAGTCTAAGCGATGAAAACATGCCAAGCGTTACTGGCATTAGAGTGCACTTGCAAAATTGGCGGGCGGGAAATGAGCTGCGGTGGCCCAGATGGAAGAGGCGTCGCCACTAGTAATGCGAAAGTCGCAGGTTCAAATCCTGCCCGCGCTTGAAAATTTTGCAAGTTTTCAAAAATAACAATTACTTTCTTTTCATGCTTTTTGGCTTTGGAATCCAGTCAATTCAACGCCAAACTCTGTAGAGTTCTTAGAATACTTCACTTGTTTTTTATTCTCATAAAGAAAACTCCCTATTAACAGTCGACCTCACCAGCAATGCTTGTCAAAATCTGTCAAACGACAGTTATGTCTCTGCAACGTTCTTTAATCTTCTGTATACTGGTACCTTTAGCTATGTTATAATGACACAACGCATTACATAAGTAAGTTAAATGATGGAAATTGAAATGTGGTGGGTACATTTTATGTTATTCACCACGAAAAGTAAACAACCAGCCAAAATATGAAAAAACTGGATCTTCCATGCAAAATGCTCCAGCCAACCAAATAATTTTTTCAAATTTTGTTCTATGCTCCATGGGAAAAGATATTTAGTTTCATGAACTGATTCATCTCTTAAAATATTTGGAACTTATACGTCCTGTATAATATTCTTGACCTGACAATTCTATTTATGTGAAAAGACATTATCATAAGTTAAAAAAATAAGATATACGGGTTGTAAGGGACGGTGTACCGAAAACTTTGCATGCATGATCAGGCCATGAAACTGAACAACTTTTTCTATGGAAGGCATGTTGGTAAACGAGAATTTTGTTTCAACCTCCCATACAAAATTCCATTTCAGCTGACTGACTTTCTATTGAAACTCGAAAAAAATATTTCTTTTCCCAACTTAGGCTCCATAATAAATGTTGTTCAGTTTCATGGTCTGATCATGCCTGCAAAGCTTTCAGTACACCGTCCCTTACACCCTGTATTTTCGGATACAGTGACTCAATGTAAGACATGATTCGTTAATCAATTTATTAAGATACATCGATAGTTTCAGACATTTTTTATGTACTTATTTTTTACGTTGTGTCACCATCACATAGATATTAAGTAAGATGTATTTAAAAAGAAATATTTTTTTGTACTTTTTTTGAGATAAACATCCCGGCTTATACTGAAACAACATTTCAATAGTACAGTACCTATTTTTACTACGTAATTATGATTATTAACTGCTTTCTATTGACACTAACACCGGTAAATACTATTGGTTAAATGATTTCAAAATCTTACACTGTAATTGAGATCTTTTTTGCCTCGTGTGTAAAAAGGCAAGTGAAAAGTTTTAATTTTAAATAAAATAATCTTGTAAGTCAACTTAATTAACTGATAAGCTTAACAATAATTAAACAAGTGAAGTATTGCGTTTTAACTAGCTTAATTTAATAGCGAACTAAGTCTATAGATAGAAAAAATACTGATCTCTTCTGATATACACTTTTGCAAGCACCTAATACAAATATATTATCCAAACTAATTTACTTAACATTTCAACTTTATTCAAAAATATCTTATTTCATAATAATATTTAAAGTCATTTTTCATTTTAAATGAGATAAAATATGTGTTAACAGGTGACCTTAATAATAGGTTCACAAAGGAGGCATATTAAAAAATATTATAGTTTTAAGTCAGCCGGGGTAAATATGACTAAATATATAAAGAAATAATTTTCATCTCACCTTAATGTATACATGTGTAATAATTACCCCGAGGGACGCAGTAAAGAATGACTTTATTGATGTAAAAGAGGTAGAAAGTGTGATAAGTAGATCGATTTTAATAGTTTACGTATTCATTAAAAATCTTTATTGGATATTCATAAGAAATTTCAAATACGAAGCGTAAATTTATTTATTTTAATTTCATAAGAGTCTCTTATTTAAATACTTAAGAAGAGTCAAAAGTCCAGGTCTCCACGATCCTCATAGTATTTTTACATTAATTTACTTAATATATTTATAATACCACCTTTTATACAATGAGTGGACGTTTAACTCTTTAAAAGTAATTGAAAATATTATTTATTTCTACTTTAATCTAAAACATTAAAGGAATTTCAAGTAAATTACAAGGGAAGACACCTTTCAACGAATTCGACTTATTTACAATTACAATACCTTAGAATCATTCAATAATTTAATATGCAGCAATGACAGCCTTTTGTAGTGACAATACGTTTAAAGTTGTGCATATTATAAGTAAGGAAAATATTGATATTTTTTGATATTTTTCATAAATATTATTTAAAACAGCCATTTTTAATTTAATAATATGTAACAGTTTCTTAACTATGTAAACATGCGACACAATGATTCAATTTAAAAAATACTTAGGTTTAGTTTTCTTATGATACCATACGATAGGCTGAAGTGGCACAAAAGTCGTTAGGATATTTAAAAGTAGATATTTCCAAATTGTTTCGTAATGATAATGACTTCCCTTTCAAAATATTTTCCAAATTGTATCACCATCTCTTAGACTAAACAGTAACACTAACATTAAAATGACATAGTAAAGGACGTAGAAAAGGCTTAAAGAGTATCTATTCTCACTTGAAATCACGACAGGTTACATCAGACAATATACCTACACGACCCTTTTACGAACTCAATCACAAAGTGAAAAATTCTTACAACTATTTTACCTACCTATTACGAACTAGAGATTTAAAAAATAAAAACAGTCATAATGAAGGTACAATTTCACTAATATTTGCGATGGCAAGTAGTAACAACTCCAATCGTAAGCAATGGTACGCAGTAACAACTCCAATAGTTAGCGATGGTAAGTAGAAAGTGGTTCAATCGTTAGCGCCGGTAAGTAGAAAGTAATTCAATTGTGAGCGATGGTAAGTTTAAAGTGGTTCAATCGTTAGCGCGGGTAAGTAGAAAGTAATTCAATTGTGAGCGATGGTAAGTTTAAAGTGGTTCAATCGTTAGCGCGGGTAAGTAGAAAGTAATTCAATTGTGAGCGATGGTAAGTTTAAAGTGGTTCAATCGTTAGCGCGGGTAAGTAGAAAGTAATTCAATTGTGAGCGATGGTAAGTTTAAAGTGGGTCAATCGTTGGCGATGGTAAGTTATTATTATTATTATTTATGTTAAGTTTTTTGGAAATTTAATAGATACCTATTTTAGTTATAATTTAGAATAAGTTTTGAATGTGCGTAGTAACTCGGATCTCCCGATAAACTTCTACGAAGTTTGGGAGAATATGAATACCTGTATTTGAAAAACTTGTTCATGGAAAATAAATAAAAAAAAATAAAAAAAAAAAGTAGAAACTCTGACACCAGGGTTCATCGGGTCGTTGGACGACTCGGTGTCCCACACGAAAAGAAGAAGACCATCTTCATCAAAATATTTTGCATTGTACCATTTTTGAATTTTTTTCTTGTGAATTCTGTTTTTAAAAATTTGAACATTATCTATGACAGTTTAAATGTTTGTGAGAAATCATATACCAGTTATATTATAATTAACAACACTGTTACTGCTACGTAGGTTTGATGGAGAATGTTATTAAACTACCATACAGTTAGGTACAACAAGTCAACAACTCACCCACACAACTATAGAAAGACTAGACTATTTTTACAGTATAGTGTCAAATGTATATTTATTCTATACTTACGACACAACAGTTATTTTCTATTCAACATTCAAAATTAGAAGTTGACTTGCTCGACTAGAAAAACGTTTTTTTTTAGTTTCTTTGACTGATGTTGTTTTATTGGTGTCATTTATTCAATTTCGTATTTTGGAATTTAAGTAACATATATACAGCTTTATATTCTAGTTCATATTTTAAGCTCAAAATTTTATATGATTGAGAGTTTTCTATATACATAAAAATGTGACGTAGACGTGCATGGTGAGTATTTTGGAGATCTGTATACTCAATTTTATTATCATTGATATAGGTCAACTTTTTATCAGTTTACGTTCCGTGTCACGGAAAATTCGACGACAAAATACCTTCTTGTATAATACTTATAACATCAAGACATCTAAGATTATCTGTGTTTGCTGTGAAACACATTCAAAATCAAAACAAATTATCGATATGTCATCGCAGTTTCTCTTGTAGGATGTTAATTTAATTATTAAAGCGGTTGAAGTCAATATGTAACCCCTTGCCTGCAGTAACTTCAGTAGGTAAAAGTTACCTATGATTAGTAGGTACAAGTAAGGATTGATATGATGTCTATTCTTTAGATATTTTAAGCAACATTAATGGTTGTGTAACTAACATTGATCATGATATGTTTTACCAATATTTACAATATGTAATCATCATCTAATTGACATATAAATTTAAATCAGATACAAAAATAGATTTACAAAGATTATGGCAAGAATTTCATTAAAAACTTCAGTGATAGAGTCCTTTATTCACTAGATTTTTTATCTTTATACTTATTTCAATACCAGGGAAAAACATACACGTGTACTAAAGGCCCAAAGTAGGCTATAAAGAACGAAATATTGTGTATGTTATATTATTTCGTTTGCGTATTGTTGTCGAATTAAAACAAGTTATTTAATAAAAGTTTCCGCTGTTTTATGATTTTTTGCTTTGAATCAAAAGTGAATTTTCTTTAAATTAAATATATAATTTCTAATAAATATAAAGGTGGATCGAAAACTTGTAAGTTATTTAGTATATAATCTACATTTGTACAATACATATAAGCTCGGTAAAGGCTCAAGAGAAGATATGTGTAAGGCAATATGGAAACAATTAGTTAGAGTAGATGAAGAGAGTGTGTTGCGATATTTTATATTTAAATATGATAAAAAAGACTAAAAACTCGTCGGTCGCATCACGAAGGTGCGTAACATATATTTTTTTGCGGAAGATGGCGATTTAGTATTTGCAAAAAAAACTTCGTTTCATTTCTCCACTTTATCAAAATAAGAGCCTTCTCATGAAGACATTACGCTTCTGTAATTTCTATCAAACTGTAATTTCTACAGGCAGAATGCAGGTATTTATACAACTGTATACGACTTCATAATTCTAACGTTATGAGACGAGTGTAGATCAAATAATTTGGTAAAGTCGTTACACTCCTCTCCGATTTCTACCTCTATAAATCGCTGCCTTCTAATGTAGTCAGAAATCAGTTATGCCGATATACGTGATACGACCGAAATACATATTTTTGGACAACGTGATTTTTATGCGTGTTCCTGTGTCCATAGCACTGCACCCCAGGTATAACCAATTTTGCCTTTAGTCAAATCGAGTATTGTGAAAAATACTTCGATACTTAACGCGCATCGCTTAGCGCTCAGCCCTGAGTGGGGCGAGTGCCGCAAGCGACGCGCGTCGCCGCCGCTAGGAGGCCGGAGACGCGGGCGCCGCAGAGTGCGAGTGCAGCCCAGCGGTGGACCCGCGGGCCACGCGCGGCTCCAGCTCCAAAGAGAGCGTGTATTGGCGCTCTTCGGAGATGATGAGCGAGCGGTCTAGCAGGAAGTCACAGACCTGGGAAGATGGAGAGATAAAAACATTTCGATAAAACTTATTTGTCGGGCACGTTTGTCGGATGCACCCGGACGACCGATGTGGCGCAGTGGTAGTGCGACTGCCTGCGACGCAAAGGTTCCGGGTTCGATTCTCGGTGGGACACTCACAAAAAGTTGATATTTATCTCTTTGTGAATTTGTTCCCGGTCTAGTTAGGACATTGCAGGGTGAACCAACTGATTGTCCGAAAAGAAATGGTTCCTTGCTTCCGAAGGCACGTTAAGCCGTCGGTCCCGGTTGCTGTCTATGATTACTTAGACGGCGGTCGTAACACAACCATGTCAGAGGCCTACTAGTGATAGTAGGCGGTTGAAAAACTCTGACACCAGGTTTCATCGGGTCGTTGGATGACTCGGTGTCCCACACGAAAAGAGAACCCGGATCGTTGGGTAAAGATCGTCACGGAACAACGGGTTCCTCAAAACGGGTCCAGACGTAGAGGTAGATCCCGAAAACGTTGGCGTGACGATCTTGACGCCCATTTACATCAGTGGATGACGGTGGCATTAGACCGCAAAGAATGGAAGATTGTGGGGGAGGCCTTTGCCCAGCAGTGGGATCAAGCAGGCTAATTATATTAAAAAAACTTATTATTGAATGTCACTAGTGATTTTGTAAAATGGTATTGAAGGTTATCGCCAAACCCTCTACCTAAAACATATCAGTGACATGGATGAATCACTGCTGGAAACGTAGTGCTGGTAAGACCAGATAGTACATTGGACCAGCTGTACTGAGGAAGTCGGAGAAGCAACTTTATCATCTTATTTCTTGGTACCTTGGGAATGTGATCGAACTTCCTCATGTTGGAGAACTTCAGCAGACCGTCGGGGGTATAGTTGGTAATGTCTTCCTCACTGAACAACAGGTGTGGGTTCATTAACTTGGGAATGTGGTCAATCTTGTACGGCGTCTGCTGGAAGTTCCTTATCTCGCGGATGATGTGCGCGATCATCCGCATCTTGGAGAAGCTCAGCAGACCGTCGGGGGTGTAGTTGGTAGTGCCTTCCTCTCTGAACGACAGGTGTGGGTTCATTACCTTGGGAATGTGATCGAACATCCTCATGTTGGAGAACTTCAGCAGACCATCGGGGGTGTAGTTGGTAGCGCTTTCCTCGCTGAATGAATGGTATGGGTTCATTACCTTGGGAATATGGTCGATCTTGTACGGCGTCTGCTGGAAGTTCCTGATCTCGCGGATGACGTGCGCGATCATCCTCATCTTGGAGAAGTTCAGCAGACCATCGGGGGTGTAGTTGGTAGTGCCTTCCTCGCTGAAGGACAGGTGTGGGTTCATTACCTTGGGAATGTGATCGATCTTGTACGGCGTCTGCTGGAAGTTCCTGATCTCGCGGATGACGTGCGCGATCATCTTCATCTTGGAGAAGTTCAGCAGACCGTCGGGGGTGTAGTTGGTAGTGCCTTCCTCGCTGAAGGACAGGTGTGGGTTCATTACCTTGGGAATGTGATCGATCTTGTACGGCGTCTGCTGGAAGTTCCTGATCTCGCGGATGACGTGAGCGATCATCCGCATCTTTGAGAAGTTTAGCAAACCGTCGGGGGTGTAGTTGGTAGTGCCCTCCTCGATAAACGATAAGTCCGACAGATACATGCCCAGGTACGGGATGCAGGGTGGGTCGCATCTGTTAACACAGATTTAGAATTTTAAATGGCTATAAGAGCTGGAATATTACTCAAATCTAGACTCCAAAAAAATAGTAATGCTTGTAAGGTACTTCGATAAAAGCAAAAAGAAATTTCATTGACTTACCTATGCAATGCATCTCGAAGGATCCTGAATCGACATTCTGATGAAATTATTGTTTGCATCTTTTCAATCGTTTGCTTGCTCTGAAAACAAAAAACATCTCAACATTTTTCTGTATTTGTTATCTAGTCGGAACACCACCCTCTCAGTCAAAACAGGTATCGCTAACGCATCCTGCTGTAGCTAGACCGCCAAGGTAAAGTGGGAGTGGGCCGGACACGTTTGTCGGATGCACCCGGATCGTTTGCAAAGATCGTCACCGAACAATGGGTTCCTTAAAACGGGTCCCGACGTAGAGGTAGACCCCGAAAACGTTAGCGTGAAGATCTCGACGACCATTTACAGGAGTGGATAACGGTAGCATTGACCGCAAGGAATAAAAGATTGCGGGGGAATCTTTTTTCCAGCAGTGGGATCAAGCAGGCTGATTATAGAGGTAAATAATTCCAGACACACCGCCGGATACCAACCATACCTGGTTGCCATTCCACCAATTCGGACTGGGCGCTTCCAGTCATCATTTATAATGCGCACTGCTAAAGAGTGGAACTCACTACCTGCGTCTGTGTTTCCAAACGCATACAACCCTAATCTCTTCAAAGTAAGAGTGAACAGGCTTCTTCTGGGTGAGCTCGCTCCATCTTAGACTCTGTCTCTGTCCTACGACCTAGACTAGAGTCAAGAGCAAACCCATCCTCAATAAAAAAAATCTACTTAGTCTTAAAAACCCACAGCTTGTATTGTAATTTGTTATCTCGGTAACTAGCAATGTTAATTACTCACAGTTTTGGAAACCTTGTCCCAAGTCTTCTTGAGCCGGTACACAGAAGTATTGGATAGAGCTGCGCACACTTGCAGCACTCCGTTGAAGTTGTGAAGACAGCGGGCTATGTCGGCCACTGCTGCCCATTTCTCTATGGCCGCCACTCGACCTGGTCCAAACGAGGTTAATTTTGATAATAATTATTTATGGACCTTCTGGGATGATAAGTATGAAGACAGCAAATCATAAAAAACAAAACGAGTATTAAGAGGATGAAAATTTGGAATCGTTCGGTCGGGGCGCCGGTAGCTCAGTCGCAGAGCGGTAGGACGGTACTTAACAGGTTCCGGGTTCGATCTCCGACTGACGCTGATTTTCATTAATAAAAAACATCAGAGTGCGAATGATCTCATTGACTGTGATGGAATACCGAAACTTACCAGTCAATGTGTATTTCCTCAATATCTCAGATATGACCAGATTGGAGATGTGATTGAAGTGACTCGTCATCATAAGAATGTGTGGGGCGCGTTCTGCTTTGTCCGCCTTCGTCCACGCTTGGCCTAAATACTCTCTGCAAAATAGCAACATACATTCATAAAATAACATACAATTTTATGGAATATTTTACACTTTGATTTAAAATCCTCCGTGTGATGCCGGCTTAGAATAGCATCACCCCATTTCTTTCTCGTGGGAGTCGTAAGAGGCGACTGAGGGACTCGAGGGTGTGAATGTGTGTATTTAGATTTACACTTAAATAGTGACTAAAAAAATGTAGAAGTACCTACAAAAAATGGGCAAATATAACTATGTTAGCTAGTTATTATAATGTTGTGCCCCCCAGGGTGTTTATCTGTGATATTGCAAAAAGTATTGGATTGAATAGAATCGAATAATCTACTTGCATTGTTCTGCTGCAAGTGCCTTCTTACATTTCATTTAGAATAGACTTGTATATAACTTACTCGCTGTGTATGGCGCTGAAGATCTGATAGTCCAAAAAGGTCATCTGCTCAGCGATTTCTAAAGCTGATAGAGTTTCAATGCTTTCTTTTGTTGGCACCTGAAATAAATATCTTGTTGAACCTGTATCTTTTTCATCGATGTATATCAGAAAAGAAAAGTTATGGAAAATCACTTACAGTAGGTGGAACGAACAAAGCCTTCAAATCAACAGCTCGATCAGGGGCCCTCTCTAGCAGTCTCAAGAGTTGTGCGGCAGCCTTGTGTTCAGCTGGAAGGAGACCAGGACTACTCTCGATCTCTTTGAGGAAATCCATTGTCAAGCCTCGAAGACGTTCATCGGACCAGAAGTCGGACGAATGCTTGGAGATCCAATGCCTGTGGATGAAACAAATGGTAGGTAACTTACCCGGTACTAATAAGATGATAAGGTCTAATTAAACAAAATGACTATTCAATCTTTATGTTGCTTTAGGGCAGACAGACGTGAAGCGACCCAGGATCGGGAAAAGTGGCGGACACTCGTGTCGGATGCCAAAACCTACTTTGGGTTCCTGAGCTACAGGAGAAAGTAAGTAAGTTACTTTAAAGCGTGGAACAGCGTACCTCAAAACATTCAACACTCTCATGGTAGCAGCAGTAGATATGACTGAATCGCGTCTACCACCTGGAGGAGAAGTGGGCGGTGGAGATCTTGGATTTGATGAAGCTGAAGTGGCCACTGCAAATGCTGCAGCCGCAGTAGACGTTGAGGACCTATACCGGGATATAGCAGTTAGTAATGGTAAAAAAGAAGCTGATGATTATGGTTTATTATGAGAATAGAACTGTTAACCACAGCATACCTTTAAATGTTTAATTAAGTTTTGAATGATAATAAGAAATCATCGAATGAATTATGGTACATTTCTTGAAGTGTCTTGTGGGTAAGTCAAAATCATAACGTGTTAATAGTTCTACTAACATTTAAAATTTTTGATAGTTTTATTATATTGACCAATTTATTGCCAAATTTGGATGCCAATTGAATAATAATATTTTATAAAAGTAGACAAAGAAGAAAATGGAAAGGTAAGTTGCAAAGACATAGTACAGACCATGCAAGTATGTAGGAGAAGTGAGAAAGGAAGTACGAATAAGACAGTAAATCAGTATACAGAGAAAAATATAAATTTTGAATTTTGATCTCATTATCACCACATTGTTTTAAGAAAACTCATGCAACATTTTGTTTTTGGTTCACTTTAAATATTATATTACGTTTTTGCTATTTATATACCACAATCATTATATAGAATTGAATCCACCTCAACTAGAAAGACGAGAAATTGAGAAAACAAATTCAAATCTGCTCATCTGCCTGAAATATAGCAAAATGGTGATACATTTGAGACAGTTGCGCAAAATACCAATATCAATATTGAAAATATGATAAGCAGGTACACACACACCGATATTGATAAAAACTAGTAATATTTGTTGAAGGAATCATTGTAGATGTTGAATTGGAGTCAGTATTCAATGGTGAAGAATTGATTACGTGAAAACAAGTTTATTGAAATGGCTGAATTGGTTGCGTTGTTTACTTTATTGTAAAAAATTATGATGGAGACAATAAATACAATAATTAATTTGATATTCAATTTAAAATTACTATTGCGATACAAAAACCGGTATCGCAATAGTAATTTTAAATAAATGAGGTGATTAGCTAATACCCGTGTTAGTGCTGCTATATCTAAATCTTAACTGTAAGTTTGTCATTAGTATTTGATGGAAGTGTAATCTTCTTGTGATGTTTGTGTGAGCCTTAAGGCGACTACATTACAAATCTAGGTCATAAAAATCTAAAAAAGGGAAATGCGAAATATTCTATATGAAAGCCAAAAAATGATCAAAATACTGGTCTATAGCAGGTCTACTGTGACTGCTCTACCGTTACCTTCGCCGAAACTCACCACAAGGGGTCTTTTCCAAAGCTGTTAATGAATATGAAAAATATCAGTTTAAAGAAATTTAAAATCTAAAAAGAGCCCAATTCCCTCTAACAAGATTAAATTCTTATATAATAAAATTATAGAATTAGCTGGAAAACATCGTGCAAAGAAAACTGGTAAACGATGATGTCTCTCGATTAATGATGTTAGAAAAACATGTGTGATGACATGCCACAACAACTAGAGTCAGTGAGCTCCCATCGTAATCAAATGTCTGAAGAAAATGGACCAGAAAGAGATGACAAACTTAATGCATGAATGAGTTCAACTTACCTTCGATGTGATTGTCTGAAAGATGTGATAACTACACCTGCTTTTGGTTGGCTTGTTTCACGACGGAAACCCTGAAAAGAGCATTGTATTTAGTCATAAAAGAAAAAAAAATATATAGTTCACTTTTTTCAATTTAATCGTTCTAATACCTGAACACCTTGAGAGACTTGAGAAGTGACGGAAGACCGGGGCTCTGATCCCCTCCAGAATCGATTCCTTTCACTTGATATCGATGCGTTAGTATAACGCCTCTCACTGGAATGTGATTCAATTATACTACAACCAAAAAGGAAAAATGATTTGTAATTTATAGCCACAGTCACAGTGGTAGCTTGATGCAGAAGAGACCAATTTATGATGAACAGAGACAAAACACGAAAGCATTGATTCAAAATACAAAGCTGCAGAAAATTAGGAAAAAGAATAAGACATAGGTCATATAATCTTGACGGCTGTGCAATATGAAATTCTCTTTGGTTACTTTACGTTTTAATTAGGATTGATACAAAATATTTTAAAACCGAAATCGTTATGTGTGATCAAAACCATTGGAGGTGATTCAGCGTGTATGAATTTACCTGACAATGATGCCTCACCTGACAGATCGCCTTGGTCCATACCGTCCGAAATCCGAAGCTCGTCGCGGCTCCTCAAGCGCTACTTTCTGGTTCTGATCACGGGCTGTGTCTGATCTCCTGCGAGCTTCAATAGCTTCTGCTGCTGATGGTTGCAGACTGCGTCGGGGACTCTCCGATAGGGTTCGAACACGCTTTGGAAATATTGAGAAATATCAGAATGCTCTTCATCAAATACCTATATTATCCATTATATCGAAATGATAAAAAAAGTGAATACATTGTTTATCAAATATTTTAAGTTAGCTGAGTGCAATCATGGCCAAGCGTGAATGGGGGCAGAACAACGAATAACAAATGGACTTATCATGGAGCGACTGTCGTCTGACCTCCAGAACCCGGAAGAAGCTCCTATTTTGATAGAAATCACAAATGAAAATACTTCAAAACACTACGGGTTGCACTAACTGTCAAGGGTTGCAAACTCTACGTATTGAAATCGAGCCACTTACGAGGTTCTTTGATTCGTTCCATTTACAAAAGGCCCTATAGACGTTCGAGGTGGACGACGCCTTTAGAAGTTGTGAACGGATTACCTCCGAGAACTTCTGCGACATCTTAAACTTGTCATCGGGCTTCATTTTGTCTTTTTCCTGTTCCTCCTCCTTATATTTGATATCCTCGTCACTTGGTTCAACTAGTTCAATGCTTTCGTCCTTCATGATGCCTGCAGCTATGTCATTGTCCTTAGTCGGTGACCTACTTAGGTCATTCTTCGAGTCATCTTTCTCTGGACTTTTCTTTGGACTACCGACTAAAGTGACTGAACTGATTGCCCCCGGAGATGACGGTGATGTGCCTTTTGAAAAATCAAGTGTAAATTATTGCTGGCACTTGAAAATTTTGCAAGTTTTCAATAATTGTAAACCTAACACGGGAAGTTTTTTAAAATTTCGTATTCAAATGTAAATTAATTATAAAATGCTTTGCCTGATAAAGACGAAATTATACTCTAGTTTAGCATCGTATTCCACCAGCATAATAGTTTGGTTTTGAGTTTTCATGTTGGAATTGACATTTAAAATAAACCTGTATGAGAAAAATTACACGACTGAATTTTCCGCTGGTATAGAGTTCAATATCGGTTACCTTTCAACGTCTCGTTGCTTGATGATGTTGCCATTATTTTTGGAATTTGCAAGTGACTACTGTCCTTTTCATCTTCTTTATCCTCTTCCACCTTCAGTAAGCGTGTAATTTCAAAAAATGAAGCAATCATCATGAAGATACAACACTACAACAGTAGTTATAAAAAATAGGTACTTACTTTACAAACTGAAGAAGTTCTCCTCGAAGGTGCCATCAAATATGGTGAAAGTTTGTCATCTTCTTCACCTAAAATAATATTATAACATCATTTAGAAAGATTTGGTCAAAAATGTATATTTTTATTTAATGCAGTATTACTTACTTTTTTTGGTACCCATTTTCCAAAATCGTGCTTGCCAATCTCTGTCACTGTATTCGGATCCATAGCCTAGAAATACACAGTAATGTTATAAACAACTCAAGAATATTATATTATATTCCAAGAAGTTGCTTACAGACAGATGTCACATTACAATATTATCCAAGAAGTTTGATACAGATAGATATCATTTTGTAATATTATGCAATACGTTAGATCTGTGTCCAATGTTATGTCATGTATCTTAAAATTCGAGAACCGACTCCGTGTTCTCTGGGAATCATCGTTTGTTATGGTTATGATACCTATGATGATAAATCATTGTTCACACTTTTTTGTTCGGTCACGTTTTGAAGATACAAATCGTAGATAAACGTCATTACCAGACACTGAGCTCACGGCACTGCTTTTTCTGGTGGCTGAAGAATCAGGAAGAGGCGCCAAGTCCATCTCCTGTTGAGATTGCTCGTAGAACACCTGCTTCAAAGCCTCAAGCACCGTCACACCGTCCGTGAACACGCGGTATGTCAGCAGAAACGTGTTCAGGAAGTCTACTGACAGGAATCGCAGGTCTGGAACAAATAAATCCACTTGCTTTATTGATATATCGTAATTGCAGATTGATTAATTAGAATTCACTACCTGCGTCTGTGATTCCAAACGCATACAACACTTATCTCTTCAAAGTAAGAGTGAACAGGCTTTTTCTGGGTGAGCTCGCTCCATCTTAGACTTTGTCTCTGTCCTATGACCTAGACTAGAGTCAAGAGCAAACCCATCATTAATTTAAATAAAAAAAACACTATTATTTATTTTGTGGCTGAACCACATGATTGTATGTAAGAAAAGTGGTTTAGTGCTATGGAGGGCACGATAAGCTAAATTAGTCCAGGTGTTTTCTGTGATTACTCAGATGACGGCATTATACAACTACGTTAGGAAGACGGCATTGCTACTTATAATTAAGTAGCTAGTAGGGATCATCCATTCGTTCGTCGAATTGAGAGTTGAAAAGATATAAAAAAGTGACGAGTGAATCCTTGACATTCTCATGGCTAATGCAGTGTAATCATTATTGATCTTGAGGCAAAGGCCACGACCTCATTTTTATCGATACCGTTGTTACGGTCATCTATTATTTATTTACATTTGCTAAAGAAATTGAATTAATTAAATTACTCTTCTAATTACTAACAGCCGCAGCAGCCTATTACCTGACATATACATCCCCCTAATATGGGCGTTTGTCAGGCCGTTGGGCGACCTGTGCTCTATTCAGACACCTGCGCGGTGATCCTTTTTAAAATAAATCCAGCAATCCAGCATCACACGGTTATAAATATGCATACTGAATTTAAAAAAAAAAAACTTTTAACCCTTTAACGGGCAGAGCATGTACCAAAAATCTATTGGTTTTGAAATCTATTGCGGGTAGTTAAAGTTCAATTTTAGGTGGGAACATTCTTCCCATCGCCTTATAAAGGTTACGGGCTACTAACTCACCAGTCAACCTCTGCAGCAGCCTTTGAGGCGTAGCAGATCTAATCTGCGGGACCTTGCAGGAGTTGAGGGTCCTGCTGAACCTGATGTCCACATCATCAGTGAAGAGCGCCCGATCGGAGCGGCAGGCCGGCAGACTTGCTGATGCTGCGCCACAGGAACCACAGGCTCGGAGCAGTTCGGTTAAAGCAGCGTTCTCCATGCATTGGGCTAGTTCGCTCGTCCAAGCGGCTTTTTCTTCTAATGTTGCTGCCACTAGTTTTAGAGAATGTTGAATTAGTCTAATTGAACACAGAATCTCGATGTTGATATGTGGATAGAATCGGGATGTGGAGTGTTGATATGCATCATATTTTTCTTACCTAAATGAGCACAAATCTGTTCTCCCTTTACTTCCACGAGTATCTTGAAATCTTTGCCTCCATAAATATCTCCACCAGGTGACGAACAAACTGATGTCGTATCTGAAACATCCAATCAGTATATTACATACATACATATTTCACGCCTATAATCCCTTGCGGGGTAGGCAGAGCGTAAATGGCCGCAAAAACGGACATTTACGCCACATCTGACAAATATTTGAGGGACATTCTGAAAATTGTGTATCGCCATAGTGACAGGTTGTCAGCCCATCGCCTAAAATTGCAATACACACCCTCGAGTCCCTAAGTCGCCTCTTACGACTCCCACGGGTAAGAAATGGGGTGATGCTATTCTTAACCGGCATCACACGGCAAGGCACGGCATCAGTATATTTGTCTGTAGAATAGTCTGGCGAAACTATAATATCTGCTTTGGGCTAGGCAGTCTGGTTCGGGACAACCTGCCATCAGAGTTTGGAGCGACCTCACTATTTATCAACTTTCGGTTGAGCTTAATCCATCTTCGATTATGTTTCATTCTTGAATGACCATAAGATCTGGATTCGATTTTGCTATAAGTGGTTTTTATATGTTAGAAGAATCATACCATCATCATCATGGTTCGACGGATCTTCGATCAGCAGAGCGTCATGAAGCGGCAGTCTTGCAGAAGGCGGTAGATGCAACCTGCCTCCTGTAGCTCTTGTGGTGAGCAACAGATGATTGCTGAAGAGGAATGCTTGACGAGCTTGTGGCTGAGCTCGTCTTCCTTTGCCCACCACTTGTGAGAGGGTTCCTGGGGGTATTAAAAGTGTATGCATAATACTCTGCGTCGCAAATAATCGGTGTGCTCTAATTAGCTTTACCAGCTAGGTTGAAATAATGTTTACCTTGTCTGATGAAAACTTGATTGACATCAAGTAAGATGTCGCAACCTTCAATGATCATGCGTTCCACTGCCAAGTTTTTCCGGAGATTTTCTGTCTCGCTGACCTGTGAACAATACGTTATTGCACTTAAAATTCGCCTGCTTGTTGAAATTTCAGATCTCAGACAGTAGAACAAGTATTGAAGCCACAGAGGGTTCAAGTCCAGTTGGATCGAATGATTTGGTGTATTTTTGTTATTTTTTACCACAATATTATTCTTCTGACGTGTATGTTGACTCATATTCTGGAATCACCCTTGCAACAATGCCTCAAGACCAAGGTATTCGATCAGTGCATCCTGCCAGTCATGACCTATGGAGCCGAGACGTTGTACCTTACAGTAAAACTGACCCCCCGGCTACACGACACTCAGAGTGTATGTATGTTGACTATCACGGGTGAGAAGATATTGAACGTATTTCAGCAGCTTTGGCTTTTGTGGCTACTAATCCAGATTTAATAAAAGATTTCATCAATGCTCAGTATTTGCACCTCGTCATGCATCTGTCGGGAAAGTTCCTCAAGCTGTGCCCTGGCGTGTTGCAGACTCCGCCGCTCAACGTGGTCATGAGGCGTATGGGCGAGAAGCTCGTGGAGCGTTATGATGTAACGTGGCACCTGAGAAGTACAAAATGTTTTAAGAATTCTTCTAAAAATATGCCTCCTACTTCTGAGAAATTCTCATACTGACCCCTGCACAGTTGTTCACTGTGCAAGAAATATCCATGTTACGGTTACTACTGAATAACTGTATCTAGATTCTGTCTGACATACTTTATTTCAGTCACTTTAACCAATTATCAACAGCCACAACAGTCCAGTGCTAAGGGTAGGCTTCCTGTCATAGCTTCTTCCAATTACTCCAGTTGAAGATCTCTTACCTGGTGCATAGGATACGTGAGGAAAGTCTCAAGCGACCGTCCCTGGCAGGCCGGTTTGCTTTCCAGTCTCGCCAGCAGTTGTGCGAAGGTCTGACTCTGCTTGCATTCCGTCAACACCTGGAGCGAGTAGTGGTGATTGCGCACGTACTCTTGGTATATCGTCAACATAGGCAGCAGCATGTCGAACAGATCACCTGTGATCAAAGAATTGATAGTTATTTGTAGATCATTTTAAAACATGATATTTTTCCTCAAACAAGTAATGTATCCGATACATGGTCCAGTCATTTAAAGTTTACAGGAAACTTGCAGTTCTGTTATGCAATCAAAACTTCCTAACCAACGTTGTGAGTTACACACATAATCTTTTAGATTACCAGGGAAATTGATCAATTTTCGCTCTGGGGTTTGGTAAATCGAAACTACATTATAAAATAAACGATAAGGATGTTAATAAGGTGAAAAAATGATTACCCAGCACTAGGGTAGGCCAGGATTCCATCCTAGAAGTGAGGCCTTTGAAGAAGATCTGATGCAGGAACAGTACCGTCTCACTGTTAAGGAAGATGGAATTGACGTCTTCGTGGGTGCAGGTCGGTTTTTTGGAGCTGGCCGCCATTTTGAAAGGACGCAGAAAGCAGGTCACCTTAAATAAAACAGTACAATAAACATGCAAATTAACTGGAGGTATTACAGATGTCGTTTTGTCTAGAGCATCCTTTACTTACCAAGATCTCCATTTGTTCGAGATATTCTTCTTCGGCTTCCACCATTTTGAATACAAGGCTGAAATGAAATAGACCATGAAACAAATCTTAGACAAATTTACTTCAAATAAACTTAAAAATTCCAATACTTGTATTGCACTTAATAGATTATGATAGTTATTAGTCAGTAATCCGTTTCTGCGGAATCGCCGATCAGGGAACAAGTTTCTGGTGTTACCGATGTTAAGTACTTTTCTATAATTTATTAAAGTGCTGCCGTTCCAATAAGTCGTATTTGACAGCTGTCATTTCAAAAAACAAAGGAAAATGGACCCTCCGCCCTACTATTATCACGAATCTGACAGCTGTGAACTACGACTTATTGGAACGGCGGTACTTTAAGTTCTGTTTTATGCTTTTGATTGCTGAAAAGTAACTAAGAGCTGAAACTGATTCATATAATTAATCTTTAGCAATTTTGTGCGAAGTGTTGTTATATTTCATCATGTTGTAATAGTACAACTGTCATAGGGGGTCATTAGAATGCGAGTGTCTGTTTATCGCACGAGCATTCTATAATGAACATTTTTCCAAAGTGGTTGCAAGGCCCGATACAAGGTGAATTTCAATACGAGAACGTAATAATATGACTTCATATGATTTTTTGAAAATTCTATATTTTAGCAGTTGTTCAGATGTGGAGTCTAAACAATAACTTAACCAAACATTAGACACATCTAAACAACAACTGAAAAACATCTGAATAATATCGGTACAATATCGGAACAACATCGGAACAAAAACTGAACAATGTCTAAACAACATCGGTACATGAACTACACGACATCTGAACAACAACTGAACAACCTAATAAAACAACTAAACAATTATCGTACAACAACAACTGACAGGTGCGGCGGAAGATGGCGATTTGAGTATTGGCAAAAAAAACTTCGTTTCATTTCTCAACTTTATCGAAGTAAGAGCCCCCTCATTAAGACATTACGCGTCTGAAATTTTTCTTTAAACTGTAATTTATATAGGCAGAATGCAGAATGCATAATAAAAAAAAAAGTAGATGAAGAAGTTTAATACTTTTCTCCTGCTCTCTTGATTCCGAGCGGTTGCAGCAGTAGCGCCCACAAAGATCTTCACACTTTCCGACTATCTAGTTGAAGCCTGGCTCTCGGCACGCTTCTCTTTTCCAGACTGTGCCTTGTGTGCCGTCTGATATTCCCAAAGAAACCAAGTGTGCGTTCGTTGCAAATAGTGAAGAGTTGCTTCGTGATGTCACTCAATATGGACTCATTAGAATATCGTCTACGTGGATAAAAATAAACTATTCTCAAGGCTACCGGTGCAAATTATGATGAAGAGTAATCGAAGACCATGATCCACAGTCCATCCTCGTTTGCACAGCTAGCCCCGAAAAAATTGCTGATACGAATGCTGATTTTGATAATTTTTTCCCGTTTTCTTGTGAACTTGGTTTCAGGTATTGTTCCATGACTTACTTGCTGTTCTGCATGATCCAAAAATCTTGATTTGCTCAGAATAGGTATTACAAGTTGGTATTTACATTATAGTGGTGTTCTCTATTCTGTTAACTTACATTAGCGTGCAAAATTAGTATTTAAAAATACATCCAAGTCATACAAACTTAAATCTATTAAAAAAGAGCTTTTTTCTTCACCGTGCCATCGAATTTCTCTTGCTGAATGCCATTGCTATAGCCAAAACTGGCAAGCAAAAGTTGAGTTTAAGCAGCTCTGAAACGAAGGCTAGTTTTAAGCGTTGTAAGTATAGTCACCTGTTTCGTTTCCTCATGCTCTCGGCGTGCGGACTCTTTATGTACTGGTCCACAATCTGCTTCCACCGGCGCCTGCACAGCCAGCCGCGGAAGAAGCTCTGAAACGAAGGCTGGTTTCGAATTAAGCGTTTTATATCAATCCTTTCCCTTTTTGTTGGTAGCCATTATACTTACAAGCCACTACTACCAACTTGCTACCAACTTCTACACCTACGTTTACATTGCGAGCGATGTTATTTTCTTCCTATAAGCTTCTATATAAATTATGTATGTATCTACATCGTCCACCTACACATATTTAAGTAAACGTTTTACTTTAAAGATTTTCAACAAGAGGTCTCTCATGGATCAATAAATTCTTGGAGCTTGTCCGGTTCAGGCAAGTAACTTGTTGAAATGTTTATTGCAACATTTTTCATTGAATCTCTTGTATCGCATCAAACATCATGCACAATGACTGCTAACTATGAAAGAAGATACGAACCTGGACTTTCTTGATCTTCTTCAGTTCTTGAGGGTCTATGTCTGGCGAGTGTGATGGCGAGGAGCTTTCGTCTGTGGAAGCTGCTTGAGACGATGGCTCGTGATCTTTCTTGAAGGTGCACAACTGGAAGAAAACTTTTGAGTTGGTACGATTTACCTTACAATGCGTACTTCAAGATATAACTACTCCAGTACGTAGGCCATAGCTATTCTTAAGGTAACAGAATATATTTGCTTGGTAATGTTAAGACGAATGTTTTTGTTCAAAAGGTTTAGTTGCATTGCAACTTACCTTTTATCCAAATTTATCTCAAAGGTTGCTAAAAGATTTTAGGAGGAGTGATGATGAGGCCAGTAGGCCGAGTGACGACAGTGAGGAAAAGGGTAGCTACTCGCCTGGTCGGGAGTTGTGACCAGGGGAACGACTGTTTCAACCGGACATGTTTGGAAGTTGTATATATAGCGATCGGCGGAATAACTTCGATACCGCGTTTCAGGACTTGTATGTAGAGCGCATGCGCGCCGCCACAAGATTATGTGCCGCTGGCAAAATTAGTGTACATGGACGATGTTTTCAGCTTTCGCATACCTCATTCCTGAGCTTCTTGACCTCGTCGGCAAGTTCATCGCACTGTTGAGCATACTGCCAGCGAGAGGTCCTCTCACTCTCCACCACTTGCAGCAGGTGCAGCTGCTTCTGTTCCAGCTCCTCCTTCTGCAGCAGTAGCTTGTTGAAGCTGGTGACAAGGGAATATATATATATTTTTTATTATTTTTATTATTAATGATGGGTTTGCTCTTGACTCTAGCCTAGGTCATAGGACAGAGACAGAGTCTAAGATGGAGCGAGCTCACCCAGAAGAAGCCTGTTCACTCTTACTTTGAAGAGATTAGGGTTGTATGCTTTTGGAAACACAGACGCAGGTAGTAAATTCCACTCTTTAGCAGTATAATTATGTTGGTATTTTTCCGAATCTCGGTCTCACAGGGACCCGGTCCTTTAAGGCATGAGTGGGGCCGAAGCCAACAACACAGATGTCTTTTTGCACCAAATAATGTGTTGTTATTATTAATATAGATTTATTGCACACAAGAAACATTGGTGCTGTGTGATGCTAGCTTAAAATAGCATCACCCCATTTATTTTCCGTGGGAGTCATAAGAGGTGACTAAGGAACTCGATGGTATGCAATTTTAGGCGATGAGCTGACAACCTGTCACTATGGCGATACACAATTTTCCGAACGACCCTCAAATATTTGTCAGACGTGGCGTAAATGTCAGTTTTTTGCGGCCGTTTACGCTCTGTCTACCCCGCAAGGGATTATAGGCGTGATATGTGTGTATGTACGTAGAAACATTACAAGAGACATAAAGTACAAAGAATAACGACACAACAGGACTACTTATTTCTACTAAGAAATTTCTTCCAGTTGACCTCAAACTCTTGTCTTCTGACATGCGATGTGGAGTTAGCTCCCGTGTGATGATTTGCGTCATTTTTTTTCTCGTGGGTGTCTTATGAGAAACAACTAATAGACCTTTCAGATTTTCGGCATTTCTTTCTCGTGTCGTGGGTGTCTTATGAGAAACAAGTAATAATCTTGTCAGATCAGATTTACGGCATTTCTTTCTTGTGGGTGTCTTATGATTATGAGAAATAACTAATAGACTTGAGGCTTTATGGGCTGTTGATACAAACTTTAAAATGACCTTTACATAATATTGTGTCAGTGGAGAAAACTTCTGATTGACGTTCTGTGCCCGATATTATCAAACTACAGGCTACAATTTTACAGGTGAAATTTGATGTTAACTGTGTAGTCAGTTGATACCAGTATAGTAAAATGTATTTAATTTGCCTGGGAATATTAACCGGCTACGCAATGAATGTCATCTGTAGACTTGACTTAAATTTGAAACAAATGTCGTTTACAATTTGTTGGCGGCGTAAAGTTACATGCCGTGTAATTAACCTGGCCAGCCCCGAGGCAGTGCTTTTATTTTTATCCTGCCCGAGCCGGTTTTCTATTAGGACAATACAAAATCGTTATAAAAAAAGAAGATTGTGTTATACAAATTTCTTTTTTTTTACAATGACGGATCATGACGTCAATAAGTGATAATACTATCCTACATTGAATAAATTTATTTCATTTTCTTATTCATTTTCACTTGTAGCCTGTAGTTTCATAACATAGGTCACAGGTCACGCTGCTAGGGATAATGTTTCGCGCATCTTGTAGCAATATTCCGTCGTCATGTTGAAATGTCAATGTATTCTAGGGTTATATAAAGCTAAATTGAATCTTTTGAAGAAAAGCCATCTCAATGTAAGTTCACAAGAAAAATTTACAATCTTTGTCATAGATTATTTTCAGCAATCATCAAGGTAGGTAAATACAATATACTACACGTACATTTATACCTTTAAACCTCTATGACATGATTTAAAATTGCGAATCTAAGGCCAAGGTCGACCAGCAAAACCGTTTATGCCATTCCTAAAAAAACAATTTACATGTCGCAGCAAAGTAATTAACAAAATATCTGCTGTACAGTCAACGGCTATTTAAGTTTTCACTTTGTACTTCGGAATTTTTCATTGGGTCAATACGATAACAAAGATGCCAGGGAGTTTTCTGTTTGAGAATTAAAAAAAGGTTTAGTATTCCAAGAGCTTTGTAGATGGCGTTGAACTGACTACGTTACTATATTCCAAAGCCAAAAGTAAAAAAAGAAGTAATTGTTCTTTCCGAATCCATCCATTTTCGCGCTTTTTTATTAATTATTACTCTACTTGGTCTGTTCGTTGTGGTTCTCGTTAATATGCAGGAAAACCCATAAAAGTAAATATTTTTGTGATGCGAGTGATGTAACAATAATTAGTACGATCTCCTACATCCAAGTGAAAAAATCGTAAATTATGTGACGTTCCGTGTTCCTTACGTTAACGTACCAAGTACAGCGCTTTCTATCCAGCGACTAGGGAAGAGCTATTTTAATTGTTGAAATAATATATTTTATTATTATTATATATTTTATTATTATTATTTGCCGTGTGATGCCGGCTTAGAATAGCATCACCCCATTTCTTTCCCGTGGGAGTCGTAAGAGGCGACTAAGGGACTCGAGGGTGTGTATTGCAATTTTAGGCGATGGGCTGACAACCTGTCACTATAGCGATACACAATTTTCCGAATGACCCTCAAATATTTGTCAGACGTGGTGTAAATGGCCGTTTTTTGCGGCCGTATACGCTCTGCCTACCCCGCAAGGGATTATAGGCGTGAAATGTGTATGTATGTATTATTATTAATAACTAGCATACTAGATCCCACTGCTGGGCAGAGGCCTCTCCGGCGGTCTTCCACTCGGTACAAAGCCATCTCACGACCATTGTTTCCGGGGTCTATCTCGGCGACGCGACCCGCCTTGAGGTACCCAATGGTCAGTGATAATTTAGCCAATCAATCTGAGAGCATTCGACAAAATAGACCGGCACAGTCCATTTCAATATGTCGGTCTTATGTCATATTTCATCTAAAATGATCAATTTTGTGAACTTTCCGGAAAAAATATGCAGTCATTGTTGATGTAAATATTTATGTATGTATCCCTTGCATCTAAAATCACGCTGTCAAGAGTCCTTTGAAGATGAAAGATAGAAAGACTAAGAAAATGCATGACAAAAACTTGTGGCTACTCTGACACTATACAGGATGTAAGGGATAGGGTGCATGTAGACTATGATAATGAACAACTTACCCCTTGGAACAAATATCAGGAAACGACAAATAAATAGACCTCTCATAGAAAATCACGTTCAGCTGGCTACTATGAGAAGCCATTTTTCTATACGTTTCCTGTCTTAAATTGATACGGGAAAGTTGATCAGTTTTATGATTGAATGCACCCTATTAGAATTCACTCAGAGTGATGTCCATTGCTGCACCCCATACAGTTAATGATTATTAGTATTCTTGTTTTATTAGCCCAAATTTATTTTTATCTTACTAAGTAAGTTTTACACGTCAACTGCCTCACTTTATGCCTCCTCACTACCCTAGGTCTGCTGTAAGAGGTTTTTTTTTAGAAATAAGCTGACCTGTTGTGTATTTATCTATATGTTATGTCCTTTGTGTTATATTGTGTACAATAAACGGTTAAATACATACATACATACATAAATCACGCCTGTATTCCTTACGGGGTAGGCAGAGCGTTAACGGCCGTTAAACGGATATTAACACCACGTCTGACAAAAGTTTGAGGGTCAATAAGATAACGGTTAAATGATTATATAAATAATTAATAGTACATTGTTGTCGAGGTATGGAAAATAAGACTTTGCTGGACGAGTATAGTTTGAAGTCCGAGCCGCAGGCGATTTCCCATACGATAAACAGGCAAGAAAAAAACCGGTAAAGTTTACCTGTAGCTGAGTGTACAATGGTGTTGCCTCCCCCTGCTACCCCTGCCTCCCCTTGTCACAGGGTGGATATGCTAACTAGTCGTTTTACGAGTCATTCATCACGCAACAAGTGTTGGCAGGGCTGGCAGCTTATTTTAAAAGCAATTAAAATTGAAATTCTTTATTCAATGTAGGATAGTATTATCATATCACTTATTGACGTCATGAGCAGTCATTGTAAAAAAAGAAATTTGTATCACACAATTTTCTTATGCCACGTGATGCCGGCTTAGAATAGCATCACCCCATTTCTTTCCCGTGGTGGGTGTCGTAAAAGGCGACGAAGGGATTTCGAGGGTGTGTATTGCAATTTTAGGCGATGGGCTGACAACCTGTCACGATGGCGATACACAGTTTTCCGAATGACCCTCAAAAGTTTGTCAGACGTGGCGTAAATGATCGTTTTTTTGCGGCCGTTTACGCTCTGCCTATTACCGCAAGGGATAAAGGCGTGATATATGTATGTATGTATGTATGTATACAATTTTCTTTTTTTATTACAATTTTGCAATGTCCTAATAGAAAACCGGCTCGGGCGCACAAAAACACGATAAGGGACTCCAGGGTTACATGGGTATTACAATTGACTGGCCCGATGGCGTAGCGGATAGTACTCCTGCCAGCTACGCTGAGGGTCGTGGGTTCGATCTCCACAGGACACAAGAATTTTTGTTATGCCATTTTCAAGTATTTGTGTTTAGTCTGGGTGTTATCTATATAATATGTTTTTATTTACAAAAAAGTATTAATATTAGCTATCTAGTTCCCATAGTAAAAGCTTTGCTTAGTTTGAGGCTAGATGGCACTGTGTGAATTGTCCAGTCCAGGATATTTATTATTTATTAATTTGTTAGTTTCAGGCGACAGGCTGACAACCTGTCACTATAGTGATATTCGATTTTTCTGAAACGGCCCCAAATATTTGTCGGATGTGGCGAAAGCGAATGTATTTTTCGGCCGTTAACGCCCTGCCTACCCCGCAAGGGATAAAGGCGTGATCTGTTTATGTATGTTTGTAAAAACAGGATAAAAACACAACAAAACTCGATCAGAAAAAATAATCGCAAATGATTTGTTCGCGAATAGGGCCATCTAAAAAACTTTTAATTCGAATAACAAACATATACTTAAGTTTCTTATATTAACAAATTTAATGAATAATGCATTTATTTGCTACTTATTTCACACAATTATAATACAATTAAAAACTTATTCATAATACAAAAGCGTTTTTTTTTCCAAATCTGATCTCACACTTCCGTTTCCGCATCCCACATCACGGTTGTTACAAAGCCATATCAGAGGCCTGCCAGTAACTAAGAAGCGGTTGAACCCTGACACTAGGGTTCATCGGGTTGTTATTCGAATCAGAGTCCTTGTGTAAAGGTGCGAAAGATATACTCAAGAAAGTACGAATGTGTATGCTCTGGCCGGGAATTGACCCCGGTATCTCTGCTTAGTTAGCAGGTGTATTACCATAATGCTACAACAGTCCTCGATATCAGTTATACAGGCATATAAATTTTCTCCAATTGACCCAACATTAACAGCCACAACAGTCCATTGCTGGACTAAGCCGCTTTTTACGACACCCACGGATAGAATTGGGGTGATGCTATTCGCTGACATTACAGGGCAAGCGACAACTAACCTCTCGAGAAATTTAAATAAAATGAAGCGCATATCTCAAATGTTCAATTTGCTTTGAAATCAGAATCGCGGAGTCAAATGCTACAGAAAGTTTTTCGATTTAAAATTCTCGAACTGGTTTTAGCATTTTGCTGCGAACATAAAATTGAAACCTATTGGTAGTTTGAAACTTCGAAGTCAGATTTAGATTTTCTCTTCGCAGGTGTTTGACAACCATATGTTAGTAGGTTTTTTAGGGTTCCGTACCTCAATACATAAAAACGGAACCCTTATAGGATCACTTTGTAGTCCGTCCATCCGTTCGTTAGTGAAAACCCTGTATCTCGAGAACGCGTAAAGATATCGAGTTGATATTAAATCATATACTCAAATCACCTAAACGCGTTAAAAAATAAAGATCCTAACTTAACGGTAAAAATGGATACGGCCACGTGTGTTTTTGACACTCCTAAGGGAATCATCATTCATAAGGTAGTTCCCGAGAAATTCATACCCTAGGGTAGTTAGCAAGTGGTTTCGTTTTGAAGTTCAAATTTATAGAATAAATTCAAAAATTAGATTTTTTAAATATGAATAATAATAAGTTTTTAGAGGACCGAATGCGGAATGGGCTTGATGCGCATGTTACGGAACCCTCAAAGGGTGAGCCCGTATCGCACTTGGTCGGTTTTTATAAATATAAATTGAGAGTATATTTGCTCAAAAAAAAATGCACAAAAAAGGCTATTTTCATATTTTTAGCAGTGTCTTGTGAAAAGTTGTCCTGTTTCATAAGTTTGATCCCCCTTTTCAAGAATCGCTGTAGGTATATATATGTTCTTTTCTTTATAAGCAATCATTAGTATTATATTATATATATATATATATATATATAGTAAATAATATTTGTTTTATATATTTATATGTATATGTATACGTATTACTCATTCAATGTAATGTATATTGATATTTAAATATTATATAATTACTATGTTTAGAGAGTAACTTCTCATTTAACCTTTTTCCACATTTGAGTGCACCCGCTTTGAGCTCTCTGTTTACCCTGTGGTTGGCCGGTAGAAAATTTTGCGAGGCATTAGGCCTGTCATTTGTACGTTTGTGCAATAAAGTTTCATATAAATAAATAAGAAGCTTAACAAGTGGCAACCCTATCCATTTATACACGACATCGTACCGTCACGGTAACATAGTTACAGCGCTCACGGAAATCCTGAATAATATGCGGAAAGGGACAAATTACACAAACCGTATACAAACGCGCAAATTTTTAACACGTCAACTACATATTTAAGGCCCTGATTCAACTGAATAGTTTGTCCCTTTCATTCGCACTGCGCCAGAGAGAAACAGACACTCATTTTGCGCTCAAATTTTCAATTTTTGCGAGATTTTACGAATTTTCCGACATACAAAAAAAATGCCGTCATAAATGTCTAATTTGCGTATTCGCACTAGAAAAGGTATTATTATTATTTACCGTTTATTGTACACAAAAACATTACAAAAGAAACACTTACAAAGAATAACGACACAACAGGACAACTTATTTCTACTAAGAAATTTCTTCCAGCTGACCTACGTAAAGTGAGACTTTATTAGACATGTATCTATACTAAATTTTTTTTTAGTAATAACTTTAAACTAAAGACTTTAAAGAAAGATAATATTGAAAAATGTTTCAAAAACTTTGTTTTTTTTTCTTTCGTGTAAAACTTGTCAAATTGTGTAACTGTTAGGTATATGGTATCTGTTAGATCCTCGACAATAACATTTATTCTTATCACATCAGAATTTTATGGCTGTAAGTGTCTAAATAACTAAAACTAGTTTAAAAATCTTGCTCGCGTTATATCCTCGCCTTAATACAATCATATTATAATTGTAATTTCGAAATGGCATGACCTAAATTTGTGGTTTTAAAGAGATTAATAATATATACGGCTATAGGGAAGAATACCATCGCCATTTCAAAAAATTTGGTATAAGAAAACTCATAGTTTTGCTCGCGCGCTCAAGTCCCCGCGTAGTAGTGCGATAGAGAGCGTTGCCGCTCGCGACTGATTGTAGGTATTTTTAAGGTGAAATTTGCGTCTCGGGAGAAAACGTTTCCCACATGCTAAATCACAACCAATAGTTTTGATTTTAGTGTCCATCGTTTCAGCATACCTATTATATTCTAGGTTTATAGCTTTTTATTTTTTCTTAAAACAACTTTGTTTTTTAAATACAAACGTTTTACTTCAAGGAAGATTTTGTAAGAAAAAAAAGTGACTTTTAGACGCCTATAATTTTCAATCAATTGAAAAATTCGAAAAAAGGAAAAACTATAAACCTAGTTTTTTATAACCTATGGATACGTTTGTCAAACGACTAGATAGGCGCATCCGTTACGCACCGTTGCCGTATTTGTATGGGAATAAAATCGGAATTCACAATTTCCCTCCGTTGGACAGACGCATGCGTTACGTTGCGTGAACAAAATGCAGAGATGGACGACAAGTATGGGTAAACCGCCTTAATAAATATATTTAGGTACATTTAAACCAGTACTGCCGTGTGATGCCGGCTGAGAATAGCAACACCCCATTTCTTTCCCACTCGAGGAACTGGACTGACAACCTGTCACTATGGCGATTCCAGTTTTCCGAGTGTCCATTGAATGTTTGTGAGACGTGGCGTACATGTCCGTTTTTGTGGCCGTTTACGCTCTGCCTACCCCGCAAGGGATAAAGGCGTGATATATGTATGTATGTAAATTATTTTTGTTCTACCGCCATCTATTTCTTAATTGCCTAGCGTTACGTCCCGGTTCCACGCAGAATGCTGAAACCGTTTCTTGTGTAATAGATCTTATAGTAGGTATGTTGGCTGTGTAATTAGCGGAGTCTAAGTTGATAAGATTACCCATCCAGTATCTCTGTTAAAACTATGATGTTTTTGAAAATAATATTAATTAAAATATAGCATGTCATAGCTTTCGCGAAGTTTTTGCAATATCTTCCACGAGAGATTACCTTGTGATGCCATTATATTCTTTGTCAGTTTAATATTGAATGTACGTAGGGTAAAGCAAGCAATCAAATTTTCGGTTTCAAAGAGAGGTTTTTACCATCGGTAATGTGATTTGCTGATGTTTGTAACGTTATTTCATAAATACATATACAGGGTCTATGGGACAGCCCTCCGAATACTGATAGTGTGGTGCATTCAGACCATGAAACTGAACAACTTCACATAAATAAATATATCAGGAAACGTAAAAAAAATATGACTTCCCATGGTAAATGCAGTCAGCTAATTGTAATTTTGTATGAAAAGTCGATTTTGTTTTTCTCGTTTACATGATATATTTTTCCTGGTATATGTTTCTAGGGGAAAGTTGTTCAGTTTTATGGTCTGCATGCACCTTATCAGTATTCGAAGGGCTGTCCCTTACACCCCTATACATAAATACACACGAGAATATCACGCCTATAACCCTTGCATGGTAGTTAAAACGTAAACGTCCGTAAAAACGAACATTTACGCCACGTATGACAAACATTTGAGGGTTATTCAGAAAATTGTTTCTCTATAGTTACAGGTTGTCAGCCCATCGCCTACAATTGCAATACACGTGTAAATCTCCAGCCCCTTAGTCTTCTCTCCAAAATAGGATGATGCTATTCTTAGCCAACATCACACGGCAGTAATAGCCTACGTAATTGCAGGTAATTAAAATGAGAGTGCAACAGAACATATTATTTATTTTTAGCACAAGATGTAAGAAAGCCGCCGTGCCGTGTGATGTCGGCTCAGAATAGCAACTCCCCATTTCATTCCCGTGGGTGTCGTAAGCATCTACTAAGGGACTTGAGGGTTACATGTGTATCGCAATTCATGTTGCAATACCCTATAGAAAGGGTATTATATGTTGAAACTGTAAAATGTCATACGACTAAGACCTGTATGTACTACCATAAATATGAAATTTAGACGATGATGGGCTGAAAACCTGTCACAATAGTGATACACAATTTTCTAAATGATCATCTACTGTTTGTCAAATGTGACGTAACTGTTTTTACGGCCTTTTACGCTCTGGCTACCCCGCAAGGGATATAGGCTTGATATGTAAATGTAAGTAAGAAAAAAGGTGAGAAGGAAGGGAATTTGAGCCCAAGTTCTTTGAGGAAAGTTGTCTAGTTTTATGAGTATCTTAACTTCCTTTTAGGCTGACTCTATTCTACTTCTCACTGATTACCTACGGTCCGGATATCATATAGATAGAGGCTTAAAGTAATCAATTCGGCAGGTAGGCACAAGCAACTTTAAATAAGTTAGATATATTTATTTATTTATTTATTTATTTAACAATTTATTGTACACAAGAAAATACAAAAACATAGAACATATGGAAAAATGGTACAACAGGTACTGCTTATTTCTAAAGAAATTTCTTCCAGCAGACCTACAGAAGCGTGAGTAGATTAAGGATATACGGATAATACGTGCACATATAACAGTTTACTTATAATTTTATCATGATCAAAACACAAATCAAATAAATATATGACTAAAAATAAAAATACACATATATATAACTATATATACCTATACAATATATTATAATACATAAATGAACTACACAAATTACGGAATTAAGGAAAGATAATGCTCTTTAACACGTTTTTTAAAGATAGCTATGGAGGGGCTATCTCGAACAGTGGGCGGAAGAGAGTTCCACAGTCTGACAGCATGGACAGAGAAAGAATAAGAGTAGAAATCGGTACGATGGGAGGGCATAGAAAGGAGAGTCCTGACGTTTGTACGACAGGGCTTGTGAAGAGGACGAGAGAAAGAGAAACGTTCACGGAGATACGAAGGCGAAGAAGGATTGTGAAGAATATTAAAGAGAGTACAAAGAATGTGAGTATTCCTGCGAAAACGGATTGGGAGCCACTTGAGTTGGGATCGAAACTGAGAAACGTGGTCATATTTTCTAAGTCCAAAGATAAAGCGGATGCACAAATTTTGAAGTCTCTCCAGTTTATTTAAAAGTTCCTCAGTGGCGTCCAAATAGCAAGCGTCAGCGTAGTCTAGGATAGGAAGAAGCAACGTTTGAGAAAGAGAGACCTTAGTAGAGAGGGGCAAGAAACTCTGCAGGCGCTTAAGTGAGTGAAATGAAAAGTGAATTTTTTTGCTGACTTCATTGATGTGAGATGACCAAGAAAGGTTCGTATCCATTACGACCCCAAGGTTTTTCGCGGTATTGGTGAATGCTATAGGAGTACCATTATACTGAATGATGGGAAGCATAGTGGCATCTATCTGTCTGCGCATGTATGGGCTGCCGATTACCATGGCTTGGGATTTCTTGGGGTTGACAAGTAGACCAAAAGATTTAGCCCAATTAGAGATGCTAGTAAGATCAGCATTGATTTTTTCAACAGCATGATCTAAGTCAGAAATATTAAAGTGACGGTAGAGCTGCAGGTTATCGGCGTAGAGATGGAAGTTTGAGGAAATGACTGACGTAACAGTATTAATGAATATTGAAAAGAGAAGAGGTGAAAGCACGCCACCCTGTGGTACACCCGTTGCAAGATCTCGCCATTCCGAGCAAACCTCATCAGAGCGGATCCGCTGCAAGCGACCACGAAGATAAATGTGCATTAAAAATACAATAGTTTTTGTTTTAAAAACTAGTTCACAAAGGTGTTTATCTCTCTTCTAGCCAATCTGTAAAACTATGTAAAAATTAACACGTCCCCGCACGCATTTTTTACATACTTTATTTGAACAAGATTTATTTGAATTTAGTTTAGCTTACTATTAATTGTTATCTGTCCCTTTATGTGCACTTAAATTAAAAACTTATATTATTTTTATTACAATTTTTACACGGAAATAGAAAATATTATTCACAGAAGTAAATACCCAGTTTCCGTATTTCTATGCGAATTCCATGACCCACTTTTCACCGAGAATCGATAATTTACAATTCCCACGGGGACTAGAGTTCGTGTAATGGAATAGGAAGTGACTTAGAGTCGGCGCACACCTAGCGCCAAAGGAGCGCCTGTTTCAGCAGCTATTTCAAATTGAAGTGTATTATAAATAAAATGTACTACAACTACAACAGCCAAAACAGTCCACTGCTGGACATGGGCCTGCCCGGGTGTATTTGTCATACTCACCACGCTCGGCGCTCGGCAGGTGCATTAGAGAGCGCATTCGAGAGCGCAGTGTAACGTGTTATAGATGTTTACAGAGAACGCTGCAGCCCATTCCCCAGATTCATCCCTTAGTCGCCTTTTACGACGCCCACGGTAGAATTGGGGTGATGCTATTCTAAGCCGGCACCACACGGCCATGAAATGAACATTGAAATGAACGTAAAGACGGCATTGGCCAGGTCACGAAACGGTTCGCGCTGTTGACAAAACGGAGCCGTTTGTTCATGGCAGAGGATCGTGGAATAAGCGGGTTATGGAGTGAAAGCCATGCCTAATCAAGCGTAGCGTTAGACGCCCTCCATCCAGATGGACCGATGGTACAGGACGGCTGGTAGCGACTGGATGACGAAAACGGGTGATTGGGCTAAGGCAGGCGAAACCTGGGAGAGGCCTACGTCCAGCAGTGGACTATAGGCTGATGTGATGATGTTTTATATCTTCTGCATTTTTATTGCTGTATGTATATCATATAATTTATTTTGATGAAAACATAGTTTATTTATAATACGCTAATGAAAAAGGCTCGCGTCGTATTTAGTTAGATGTTTGCTTGTCCTAACAATGCTGAGCAAATACAGTTACGGTGTAAGCTTTGATTCCAGTCTTGTGGGAATTTCTGCCTTTTCGTTAGTGCGTTTTTTTAGTTTATTTTTATTTGCCGTGTGGTGCCGGCTTAGAATAGCATCGACCTAATTCTACTTGTAAGTGTCGTAACAAGCAAATAAGCGATAATTGGCAGCAGCGTTCCCTGTGAATGCAACATCTAGCACTGCGCTCGCCAATCCGCCTGCAAAGTGTGATGAGTATGGCAATACCCCCCAAAAGGGGGAGCCCCATGTCTAGCAGTGGAATGTTGTGGCTGTTAATGTTATTTATTTACAAAGGTGCTCCCACACTACACGTCACAAACAGTCGCAATATTACGTCAAATGACATAGCATTCATAAATTCGATGCAAGTCAGAAATGTTAAAAATAGTTTTTATCATCGCAGTTTGTCTGACGTGAACTGTCCATTTTTCAATAATTGCATTCAGACCATGATACTGAACAACTTTCCCCTGGAAACATAAATGTTAGGTAAAAACAAAAAAACGACCTACCATACAAATTCAAGATCAGCCTATACTATAAAGAATAAAAAATATGCTTTTCCTGAATTCTGTTTCCAAGAGAAAGTTGTTTAGTTTAATGAGCTTAATAAATACACCTTAATCAGTATTCGGAAGGCTGTCCCTTACATCCTGTATTATTTGTGACAATACAAAATACTTTAATTGCATTGACGCTCTGCCTTACCCGCAAGGAATATACGTGAGTTTGGACCGTGAAAGTTATATCTCAGCTAGACAGCTAGAACAAAAGGTTATTGTTTGAATAGCTCGTAGAGGTCTCATCTCAAACTATTACTACTACGGCGTAGCAAACGTCTACGTCCATTAGCTACAACATCTACGTCGTAGCAGTTTAGACGCTACGGTGATCTGAAACTACTAATTAACTTGCTGCATTCAACACAAGACACAAGCGGTCTTATTACATTATTACATCTGAAATGTTAGACGTCATTTAAGCTTTTAGACAGTGTCAAATCGTATAGTTTTTTTTACTGTGCCTAAGAAAGCGTCAACTTTTTTGAAATAACACGGTTCTAAGGTTCAGTCGTATTTTGTAAATGTAATATTTTACTTCTCATTAGTGAATTATAAGGTTGTAATTGTTTATAACATACATACACGTATCACGACTTTTCCCTTTCGGTGTAGACAGAGCGTTAACGGCAGTGAAATACGGTCGCTATCGCCACGTCTGACAAATATTTAAGGACCGTCTCAGAAAAATTTTGCAGAACTATAGCGACATGTTGTCAGCCTGTCGCCCAAAATTACACTACACATGAACCCCTTGAGTCGTTTAGCTCGCCGCTTACGACACCCGCGGGAAAGAAGTAGGGTAGTGCTATTTCAAGGCGGCATCACACGTCCAATTGTTTGCAATATGGAAACATAATACAAAAAATCTTAGATGTCAAATTAAAACGATATAAAATGTAGAGTTATTTTATCCCTACAATGATGCCACGGATTCAGTTGAAGGTTCGTTTAATCGTATACTTTGGGGAAGTAAGGGCCCTTAACCTAATTTCCATAGTAACGGCTCTTCCAGATATTGCTCAGATGTCAGGTAGGCCAGTAAATTAAAATTTCATGGTGAAATAATAAGCGCTAAAATTTTATGAGAATATCGTATTTTCATGATAAGGTCAAGCTTGATAGCCATTAGTTCATACTGAATCAAACTCTAGGCTTTCCAAAAAATTATCACGTATAAGATACTTTTTAGCAAGAGAAAATGTCTTATCCTCAAAACTTATCCCACAATTTCGGTTAGTTGATGCAGTGGAAGTAAAGTCATCAATAAAATTTAAAAAATAATATCTCTGCCCATTTCCATATCATTAAAAGATAAAACAAAATAAAAGCAACATGGTTTAATAATAAGTTCATTATTTTATACTAATGTGCATTCGCTAAATTTGTACGAGTATCAGCAGAATTTACAGCCAAAATTTAAATTGACTGGCCTAGAATGCCATCCGAATGATTCCTTTACGGCCCGTGTTACTCTGACAAATTAAATTTGGCTCCCTTACGTTATGTCACAACGTATAACGCTATCTCCTATTGAATTAAGGCGGTTGTCACACGCACCCCATCGTTTTCCGGTGTTTTGACGAAAGGTGTTGACGAAATATTATATAAAAAGTAACATAAAGGGTGTAACCGGCCGAAAACAGTTCAAGTTACTATGAAACAGAACAACTTTCCTCATGGAACATAGGATCTAGGTATATACTTAAAATTTGGACCCCCCATAGTAGATTAATCAGCTAATTGGCAATTTTGTATGGGAATTAAAATTTTCATGACTTCGACCAATTTTCCTCTCCTCCTTTTGGCTTGTTACTGCGTGGGCCAAAATTAATTACCCTATAAATAATTAATAATTACTCAACCAAAATGTATTGAACAGCTGTTTTTATTTTTCGCGATTACGCAAGTGACCCCATAATAAAAGTTGTTCGGAATCATGACTAGAATCACCCTGCAAAGTTTGAAGGCTGAATAAAAAATAACCCTCTTTACTTGATTGATAAAAAATGCGAGCTGATTAAGTACGTAGGGTAGTTAATTATTAAGGTTCTGTTTTCAAAACCCGGAATTGATGTGATTATGTTTTAAAAGTGACATCTGTCAAACTGTCACCTCCAGAGTGTCTTTTACTTTAAAGACGCTAATTTCCATACAAAATGATCGTTTTTTTTTATTTGTGGCGGCTTCAGGTACTTGAAAGTTTTATGACTCGTTATCTTAAATATGAGCTTTTAAAAAATACCATTTGAAGAATTCCGGCGCTGTTAGAACTGGGGACCTGGTCATCCAGTTCAAAAACACCAACAACTACACCACCACAGCACTAAATGGCATCAACTCTGGAGCTGAAATATATCTTAATAGGAATTTTTCTATTGACAGTTCTCTTGATAGTTCTGAATGTCAAACCAGAGGGCGCTGTGCTAAACTGAATTTTTGACGTTTCAATATGGCTGGCGTCAGCCATAGTTTTATCACAGGTTCCGTTTCACGTTGTGTTAGTTACAAATTAATGATGTTAGTTTGATTTACTACAAATAAACTTATCGCCTTTTTATTATATTAAGTGTCATACGTGTTAGTAAACAAATAACCAATAATAAACTTAGAACAATTCAATAAACACAAAATAAAGAATAATTTATAAAGTGGTACAGTTTTTGTGTAAAGAAACGTTATTTCAATTAAGCTTAGCGCCCTCTACATGACACTCGAGAATCCCTAGAAAAATTCCCATTATTTTTGACTTAACAATATTAATTTCATGTACTTAGTTTAGTTCAGTTTTTACGCTGAACTGGTAAATATAGACGCAGTTTCATATTAATTTCAGATCATCAAAATATTATTCCATAAAAACAAAACTCATTTCGAGATCTTTAAAAAATGATTGCTGTTTTAACGCGTGAAAGGAGTAATGACATAGACTATTTTTGCTTTCATAATCATAATTTCACAAATAAAAACAAAATCACATAAATACTGCATTTTCCAAAAATTCATTTTTAAAATATGATTGATTAATAAAAAAAAGGAACCAATTTACATAGGTACTTTTGACCCATCCTGTGCAAACTGGATATAATGGAACCGTTGCGGTATCAAATTGCAACTGTGACAGGATGTCATTTGTATGGTGGCTGTTACAAACCGCAACATCGTCCGGTGCGTGTGCAAGTCACCCTTTTGGTTTAGCTTACATGTAGCTAAAATAAACTCCATTCGGGCTAAAATTAAGTTGAAACATGAGGCGGTGGGACTATAATTAATGTAGTACAGACCTACTATAATTACATCAACATGCTTAGAACTTAGGCAACGAATTATGCTCTTGCCAGCCAAAAACGCGTTTTAAATTAATTTCGCTACTTCTTCTATTATTTTTGTGTGGGACACCGTGTTGACAAACGACCCGATGAACCCTGGTGTGCAAAATTACATACATCAATTTACAGCCACAATAGTCCACTGCTGGACATGGGCCTCCCCCTATTGGGGGTATTGCCATACTCACCAAGCTGGGCTAGCGGATTGGCGAGCGCAGTGCACATATTACTTTCACAGGGAAACCTGGTGTCAGAGTTTTGCAACCTACTAATAATAGTAGGACTCTGATAGGTCGTATAACGACCGCCGTCTAAGTAATTTGAAAATGTTCTATTTACTTATAGCGTATTTATGAATAACATGAAACTAATATGGGTGGGTGGATAGATGGGTTATAAGGATACATACATAATATTTCACGCCTATATCCCTTGCGGGGTAGGCGAAGCGTAAACCGCTGTTAAAATCAGATATTTACGCCGTTTGACAAACACTTGAGGGTCGTTAAGGAAATATTGTATCACCATAAATGAAAATGAAAATGAAAATGAAATAACTTTATTCAATGTAGGATAGCATTATCACTTATTCACGTCATGATCGGTCATTGTTAAAAAAGAAGTTTGCATAACGCAATTTTTTATTGTCCTAATAGAAACCCGGCTCGGTTGTCGTAACAGGTTGTCAGACAATCGCCTAAAATTGCAGTACACATGTGGCCCTCGAGTACCTTAGTCACCTCTTACGACATCCCACAGGAAAGAAATGGGGTGATGTTATTCTAGGCTGGCAATAGATCTGATATCAACGTTACACAGTAGATAACTTCTCTCAGCCTTCTATTCTGTTTTATATTTTGTTTTTCATAGTACAAAGAATTGATTGACAATGTTATCAAACATGCATGACCGTGACTCGTCTCATCAAAAGCCATCATGTTAATAGTTAGCTATTTGTAAAAATCAATTATCATTAAAGTATAAATATTGTGTACTATAATCCGTACTAATATGTATGTGTGTGTATGTATGTTTGTTACCTCTTCACGCTAAAACGGCTTGACCAATTTGGATGAAATTTGGAACACAGGTAGAGTATAATCTAGAATTACACATAGGCTACTTTTTACCTCAGTAAAACAACTATTACCATGGGAAAATCCAGTACTTTCATAGACGTTTAAAAATATGATAAACAGCCAGCTAGCGTAGCCATCGACAAAAATTAATTACCTTTTGAATCTCGGGCCCATTGGAAAGGGCCCTTTTGAATGCGTTATGATTATTCTCGTTATATTTATATGGCGTAGTAGATAGTACCCATGCCTACTACGCTAAGGGTCGTGGGTTCGATACCCACACAGCACAAATGTATGTAAGTTACTTTTCAAATATTTGTATTGTATGCGTATGTATCTTTAAAAAAAAGGTATTTATGTATTTTTATTAGCTACCTAGTTCCCATAGTACTAGCTTTGCATAGTTTGGGACTAGATGGCGCTGTGTGAAATGTCCAAGATATTTGTTTATTTTATTTATAAGATGCAAATGGCGAGACGAACTTGACGGGTATTCCAAAGAAGGGGAGGGAGGCATTTGTTCAGTGGTGGGATCCGGACAATTGAGGTGGTATGGGATCTACCTCCTAGCGGTCCACCCCGGGCAACGGCAACACAGGCTTGCCTGTGGATAAGTCCGGCTGAACGATCCCACTAAGCGGTGGAAGGCTCCGTAAGGGGCCGCCTGGCTCGCGACCACCATCCCACCGAAGTCTGGCGCCAAGTAGCTTGCTGCGTTCCGTCAGTGTGTGGGAGTGCCAGTGCCTTAACAGGCTTCTTCTGAGTGAGCTCGCTCTATCTTAGACTCTGTCTCTGTCCTATGACCCGGACTAGAGTCAAGAGCAAACCCATCATTAATAAAAAAAAAAAAAAATTGAATATGAATAAGAAAGTTGGTTTCGTGCTTTGGAGGGCATGTTTAGCTGTTGTTCCGGTTGCTATCTATGATTACTTTGACTCCGGTCGTTACACAACCATGTCAGAGGCCTACCAGTAGAAGGCGGTTGAAGAACTGTGACTCTAGGATTCATCGGTCTCACACGAAAATAAGTAAGAAAAAGATAAGATAACTATTCTCCTATATGTATACTAGTAATGCAGAAAATATTGCACAAATCCATTAACTAGCAACCACAGCTGTAATACTCGTAGTAGTTCACATATATAATGCAAGGCATCTATTTGCAGAGAAGCCTGTGTAATGACTGTAAAACGATACTGTCTTTGACGCTATAAATATTTGAATTTAGTCACGTAGATCTCAACACAACAACTAAATTTTATTTTGTTTTACAGCGTTTTCACTGTGATTTCGCCAGTGTCGAGTTTTATTTTTATTTTAATACGGTTTTTAATCGTGGCGTTTATATCACATTTTTATAATAACTCAAACACTTAAACCAGGTATTTTGAATAGTTATTTTATGAAATGAAGATTAACGAAATTATAAAATGTTAGTTACCAGAATGAGAAAAGAAAATACTTTCCTTTCAACGTTTCTGTTTCAAGAAAA
This sequence comes from Tuta absoluta, assembly GCA_027580185.1. Lineage (NCBI taxonomy): Eukaryota > Metazoa > Arthropoda > Insecta > Lepidoptera > Gelechiidae > Tuta > Tuta absoluta. The sequence continues at coordinate 2,218,850 of JAQAHW010000055.1, read as the reverse complement.
TGCGCCGAGATTTCTTTTAAATAATCTTGTTACTATCAGGCGGTTTTCCCACTTGTCATCCGTCGCTGCATATTTTTATTGCACCAACCGTAACGCATCCAAGGAAATAACAGTTTCCAATCTTATTCCCATACAAATATTAATTTAATATTTTATTGCTTTTTTTGTACCTGTCTCACCCATTTCCTCATGCCCTAAGGTAGACTGGTAGATAATGCCTTCGGCATTAAGTCCGCCCATGTAAATTTATTGCATAAAGTTAAATAAATAATCAATAAATAAATACGGCTACGTTGCGTTACGGTGTGTTGCGCCTGCCAAGTCGTTTGACAGACGCATCCAAAGTTACCGTTGCCGTATTCATATGGGAATAAGATCGATATTTCCTTTCGTCTCACAGATACATGCGTTACGATGCGTTATTAATACGCAGCGACAAGCTACAAGTGGGAGAACCGTCTTATCTCGCTGCTTCTATATTTACTACAATTTATTTGAAGATGCTTCAGTTCACTAAAAAACTTGAAGTATAACAGAAGTTTAAACATTTTATGAAGGAATAAGATGGTTTTAATAGATCGCTAGCAATAAAACAAATTCTATTTGAACTGAATTAAATTACAGTTAAATCAAAGGAATACCAACTCAGGATTCTAAAACGATGAAAATTTCAAGTATTATCCAAGAATAAACGTTGGTTCCTTTTAAACTAAAATGATGACTGCTAAACTAACACTTGATTACTCAATTATACATACATTTATCAGATATCCTATGCGGGGTAGGCAGAGCGTACCCAACCGTGAAAAACTAACATTTATGACACGTATGACAAACATTTTAAGGGTCATTCAGAAAATTGTGTACCGCCATTGCGACAGGTTCTCAGCCCATCGCCTATATGCAATACACATGTAACGGTCGACTCTCTTAGACGCCTGTATCCACGGGAAAGAAATGGGGTGATGCTATTCTAGCTGACTTCCAACAGGCCACATTAATTATTCTAGTAGTTTGTTTTAAATTATATTTAAATAGGACTGTGTGGTGCCAGCTTAGAATATCATCACACCAATTCTACCCGTAAATGTCGTTAAAACGACTAAGGTATAATCATCCAGTAAATGGGCCGCAGCGTTTCCAGTGAGTGCAACATCTTGCACTGCACTCGCCAATCCGCCTGCCAAGCTTGATCTGTATGGTAATATCGACCAATAGGAGAATGGCCACGTCCGACAGTGGACTGTTGTGGCTGTTAATGTAAATGTTAGGACCGTATCATGAAGCGCAAAGCTGGCAAATACTTAAATGTTTGTGAAATATAAGTTCAACCTGGTGTCGTAAATACGATCAAATATCGGACACCTTAATTTTATCGCCTATTGGCTTTGAGACCCTGAAGCGAAAAAAGTAATTTTTTGGCTGTCGATGCGTCTGCACAGGGCATCCGGCGACTGCAGAGCTGGCAGCTTCCATGCCCAGGGTTTTAGTCTGGCTATACAAAAGGGGAATGCTGCCAGCATGCTGCAAACTATGTTTGGTGGAGGCATTGGGAGGCCTATTGTAGTTTCTAGGTTTTCTACATACATATATATATATGTATATATATCACGCCTTTCTCCTTCGTGGAATAAGCAGAGCTTAACGGCCGCAAAAAACGGACATTTACGCCACGTCCGACAAACATTTGAGGGTCATTCGGAAAATTGTGTATCGCCATAGTGACAGGTTGTGAGCCCATCGCCTAAATTGCAATACACACCCTCGCGTCCCATTGTCGCCTCATACGACACCCACGGGAAAGAAATGGGGTGATGCTTTTCTAAGCCGGCATCACACGGCACTTGGTTTTGTTGTTTGGTAAATATTCAATAGTTTGTAAATTGTAAATATTGTTGAAAAGATTTTATTTCAAACATTCACCTGTTGACTACAATTACAAAGTGAAAAGCCACTGTTGCTCTGAGCACTTGAAGCAAAAAATATAAACACAGTGTACATTTTAAAGCAGGGAAGTGAGTAAAACAAGGGAATATCTCTCGTTGCCTCGCTGTAATATTAATACGCCTGCAATGCGGAAAGGTAAATGGAAATGGTAATGTACGGAGCTGCTATTAACTTGCTACCAATATTAAATATATTTAAATCTTATTTTAATTTTATTTTTTAATCCCACCCGAGCCGGTTTTCTATTAGGACAAAACAAAAGTAAGATAAAAAAAATTGTGTTAAACAAATGTCTTTTTTCTACAATGACGGATCATGACGTCAATAAGTGATATATTCTACATTGAGTAATTTAATTTCTTATTTTTTACCCTTGCAATGCCAGCGACAGTCAACTGTCAATGTGTCACTATAATATTCTATACTTCAAACTGTTAGCAGAATATGAAATGCCTAAAACCATGCTACTGACACGCTATCTACGTTCAAGTGAAACGATTTTCATTCGGCAGACTTCGGGCCCTGATATTAATAAGTACTTAAATATATATTTTTGTAAGCAAATACATACAATACACAGAAATCACCCAGACTCAACACAATTATTTGAAAATAAACTTACATATACTTGTGTTGCCTGGGGATTGAACCCACGACCCTCGGTGTAGCAGGCAGGGGTATTATATCTACTTAGTACTGTATTTTGCTTCTTTTTACGTAAATTTTATTTAGTTGTTTAATTTTGACACCGTGTGACGCCGGCTTCAAATAGCATCCTCCCAATTCTAGATGTGGGTGTCGTAAAAAGCGACAAAAGTATAAATTTGTTCAGGAAACGGGAACATCCAGGGAATGGGCAGCAGCATTCCTTGTGAATATAACATTTAGTACAGAACTCGCCAATCCACCTGCCAAGCGTGGGGATTACCCCCCAATAGTGGGAGGCCTATGTCAGGCAGTGGACTGTTCTGTTGTATGTACAGTCGGTTATAGCACATAGGGTACCAGGGGTACTCCAAAAGAACTGAATTATTTTTATTCCCAGTTAATACATAAGGGACTCGAAGGTCATAATATGTGCATAGCAATTTTTGGCGATGGACTGACAACCTGTCAATAAAATGTAAACTTATTCTCATATAATAAGTCATTTTCTACTTATACATATACATGTCAAGAAAAAATATTGCTTGGGACAAAAATAATTTAGTTCTTTTGGAGTACCCCTGATACCTTATATGCTACAACCGATTGTACTCCTGTAACGTGTATTTTAGAGAATTTTTCAATCTCCTTCTAAGTTTTGCTACATGATTTTTGTATTTATTGTACCTCTATATTATTAAAATAACCAAGAGATTTTGAAGATTTTCAAGATTTCTGAACAAACAAGAAATGTTTGTTACATTGTACATAAAAACTTTTCTCTTGAATCACTCTATCTACGAAAGAAAACCGGATCAAAATCCGTTGCGTACTTTTAAAGATCATAGCATACATAGGGACGTAGGGACAAGGGCAGCGACTTTATTTATACTCTTTGTTTATATATATAGAGACGCTGCAGCCATTATTTGAGCTCATTATATAGACCTCAAACTTGACCAACTCTTAGGTTGATTCTTTGTATTTTCAATGTAATAGAGTACTATTATATATTCTGTGGTAATAGTTTTCCTGGATACTCAAAGAGCTCCAATTCTATTTCAATATGGTATTGAAAATCGATACACAACCGTAGATTAGCTCTTGTGGTGCAGTCAGGGCCATTCTCTAAGAAAAGTGGAAGGTTTTAAGCACGAATATTGTTTGAGACACATACATAAATCACGCCTTTATACCTTTCGGGGTAGGCGGAGTGTAAACTGCCGCTAGAAACGAACATTTACGCAACATTTGAGGGTCGTTCAGAAAATTATGTATCTCCATATTACATAGAAGAAATATGGCATTCAATTATCTGAAACCATGGTCTAAGATCGTTTTTTTGGATCGTCGAAAGCCGTGTGATGCCGACTTAGAATAACATCACCCCATGTCTTTCCCCTGGGTCGTAAGAGGTGGGTAAGGGACTCGAAGGTCATAATATGTGCATAGCAATTTTTGGCGATGGACTGACAACCTGTCACTAAAATGACCCACAAATGATTGTCAAACACACATCAAACACTAAAATTGACAAACGCGTAAATATTCGTTTTTTACGGCCATTTACATTATGCCTACCTTGCATTGGATGTAGGCGTGGTATTATATCCGTACTAATATTACAAATCTGAGAGTTTGTGTGTGTGTATGTATGTATGTTTGTTACCTCTTCACGCTCAAACGGCTTGACCGATTCGAATGAAATTTGGAACACAGGTAGAGTATAACCAGGAATAACACATAGGTCATTTTTTACTGCGGAAAAACAACTATTTCTACGGGAAAATGAGTGCAGCGGGTAAATCGCTGGGTGGAAATCTAGTGTATGTATTAACACGTGAAGAGTTAATTGGAGTTGAAAAGTCACATCACGATGCTCTTCTAAGCAAAGCTGACACCCACAGAAACAAGTGCAAGTACCAGCAGATCCTTATTTATTTTATGTTTAAGGCGAGTGTACCCGTGAACGACCTCGACAGTGGAGCCACTTAACAAAAAAAAAATTATACAAACAATCTATCAGTATATCCGTTGCCCAAGTTTTTAGTTTTATCCGTAAGTAAAATTAATTTAACCGTTTAATTGAGCCGAATAATTGAGTTTGCAATCAATTATAGTTACGGGCAAATAATACCAAAAGTGGCCGTCCATAACTTCAATTGCAGCGAATATTTAATTAAGTTTGCAGGATCTAATTTTACTGAATGATAATACTAAAAACTTGGGCAACGGATATTCTGATAGATCGTTTTAATTGATAGAACTTTGTTTTTTGTGACGTGGCGCCACTGTCGAGGTCGTTCACGGCTACACTCGCCTTAAAGCTATTTACACACCCAGCCGTGGCTGCAGCGGCCTCATCCCTGCCGGGTCAGGGGCGCGACCCTAATCTCGGTTACCATGGCAACGTCATTGGACCTACTTTACGCTATCTATCGAATACGCGGGTGAACATCAAAGGGCCTGCGGTAGGCAGGTAAGGAAGGACAGCGAATTATTGGTTTGGGGTACACTTCGGAAGCGCAAATTGTGAATTTGTAAGTGCCCTGTCAAACCGTCCGGAAACTTATCTATAAATTGTCTCACTGACCGGGTTACCTAAATATTGGTCACACTGAAATGTATACATTTAATTGGTACACATATGCAGGGTAGGCAGAGTGTAAACGGCCGCAAAAACGGACATTTACGCCACGTGTGACAATTATTTGAAGGTCATTCGGAAAATTGTGTATCGCCATTGTTGTCAACCTATCGTCTAAAATTACAATACACACCCTCGAGTCTTTTAGTCGTCTCTTACGATTCCCACGGGAAAGAAATGGGGTAATGTTATTCGAAGCAAAATTAAATTAGGTAGAGGCAAAATCTTACATGATACTTAGGACAGCATCATTTCATTTCTATCCAAGGGTGTCGTCATATAGAAAATGGCTAGCGGCACAATATACTAAGAGGCAGTAGTGCAACTCTAGCAACTTTCCGCCTGAAACTACCTACATTAGAAGGGAAGTTAACAAATTGGTTTTGTGAACCCGATTTCAAGTGATGGCACACTTAGGTTCCATAATATAATGATACAGTAAGAAAACAATAACAACATTATTACTTAATGAACAGTAAGACGGCCGATGTGGCGCAGTTCGACTGCCTGCGCCGCCAAGGTTCCGGGTTCGATTCTCGGTGGGGCACCCACTAAAGTTGATGTTTATCACTGTGTGAAATTTTTCCTAGTCTGGTTAGAACATTGCAGGCTGAATCACCTGGTGCCTATGTTATGAAACTACAGGCTACAAGTCTACAGGTGAAATTCGTAGTATATTGCGTAGCTGGTTGATATTCCCGGTAGCATAATGGCTAACCGACTACGCAATGAACACCGAATTCCACCTGTAAAATTGTAGCCTGTAGATTGATAATATCGGGTACTGATCGTCCGAAAAGAATATGGTTCCGTGCTTCGGAGGGCACGTTAAGTCGTCGATCCAGGTTGATGTCTATGATTTAGACGGCGGTTGTTACTCAACCATGTCAGAGGCCTACTACCAGTAGTAAGCGGTTAAAAACTCTCACACCAGGGTTCATCGGGTCATTGGACGACACGATGTCCCACACAACAAGAAGAAAGAAGAATAATAAGTAGTGAGGTTTTTAGGTATTAATTACCCCGATTTCCCGATATTCAAACAAAAACTCGCTGTGACACGAGCGGCATTTACAAAAATCATTTTTGTAAGTGCTCCACCGGGAATCGAACCTGGATCATTTGCGCCGCTGGCAGTCATACTACCACTGCGCCACATCGATCGCCATTTGTGAAGCCAAACGGTTAGCTTAGTTTGTGTTGCGTCGTTTGTTTTTTAGCTTAGTTTGTGTTGCTAAAGAGTTGCCTAATCTGCTCACAAAACTACGTCAGCTAGCTCTGTGTCAGGCGTCAAAAGGTTTGCACGTGATACGCAGGTTTTACACTGACAGGCAGTAGGTAAACAAATGGAGTCCAGGAGTTCTCAAACTGTGTGTCGTTACAGCACAAAGTGCCATCGGCCCCACACCACGGCACAGATTAACATAATAGCACATTCTTCACGCACGTAGAAAGAGACTGATTACTGACGAGGGTGTAGTTTTAGGCCTGAAGCGCAGCTGAAGTCCTTAATACACTCAAGTTAGTAATCATACTGTCTTCCAAGTGATAGATAGTGCTTTATATTGCACTTATGAGAACGAAAAATTTAACAACAGCTTTTTGAGTACGCTATTTTCATAGTTTATTTAGTCAGCCTAAGTTTTGTAAATTGTTTTTTTAACCTAGTTTCTAAGCATATTTTTTTCAATTTAAACCTTGTTTATGTTCATAAATAAATCAGTAAAGCATTAATGGAAAAAATAACAACAGTTTAATAAACAACAAATCAATGCCTCGAAAAAACCCGAAGCAATTTCGCGCGTTCGAGTATTCTTCATCTGTATCTTTTTAAAAGCAAACTCAATAAGTCCATTCAGCCAAGTCTTCCATTCCGTCTGCTTAAATATGAGCGACACGTTCCGTTTTTTTTTTTTGTTTTTACATTAAACTATAGTATTGACAGTTGCATCTATTACTCCCGAGAGGAGATAGTGAATTGTATAGATAACTCTTTCCCTCTAATTTGAAACGTGAACAATGACTCACGTTCCTCTTTATGTTTGAAAAGCTATAGGGCACTAGGACAAATTCTATGTAGGTGTAGTATTCAAGTTATTGCCACGGGCAGGTAATCTGTTCTACGCGTGGGACTATAATGTATGTATATTCACTTCTGCCGTTGGCATACCAAGCCAACACATATTTTTGCAAAATAATGCACTCGCTTGTCTCTCTGTTCTTTTTACTTGCCAATGCATAACTTGTAGTTCTAACATATTTTTGTGTTTTTCACACAAGAGAGTCATGTAAATATTTCGATTTGTAAAGATTAAGAACCTCTTTCACTGCGAATAATTTAGCGCCAACCTCTATGGCAATTACAGCGCTGTAGCAGGCTTACATGGCTTGTTAGCTATGCCAGCAGAGTGTGTAAAGGATGAAGTAATCTACTCGAAAACTGTGTTTGCAGGTCCCTTGTCGGGCGCCAAGTTAGCTTTATTGCGGCCATTTTGAAGAAACTATTCGACTAGCGCTGTAGCACAGGCTTACATGGCTTGTGTGCTTTGCCAGCACAGTGTGTAAAGGGTGAAGTAATTCACTCGGAAACTGTGTTTGCAGGTCCCTTGTCGGGCGCCAAATTAGCTTTATTGCGAGCATTTTGAAGGTGCAATTCGGCAGTACTTCCGTGTGGTGTATGCATTAGAATATTAAAATTCTTTGTCTGTCCGTGGATTTTGTAAACGGCTACCAAGTGCAGAGTTAATCCAGGGAGCAGGCAGGAGCGTTTTCTGAGACTGTAATATTTTGCACTGCGCTTGCCAAAACTAACAAGAATGTTTATAGTATTTTTTATTAAAATATGGCCATTGAAAAGAATACACTACGCTAAAAATAAAATATAAAGAGCCTTGTCACCCTGGCAGCGATGTCACGGAGTAGATATCGCGTGTGTGTCGTACACAGGCAGAGGTTTATTACACTAGATAATAATATACACAATTTATCTTACATTGCTGGTCATCATCAGTATTTCACTACAGTATCTTCTAGATACCCGGCAGTGTACTGTAGTCTGGAGGATGTTGTTACAAGTAAAAATTTTGCTCAGGAAAAGAAATTAATGATTTAATATCGTGTTTCAAAACAGGAGTGCCTGAAATCTTCCGGGCATAGGAAAGCAGATGGACATTATAGTACTTATGCCAGTTCGAGTTTGATACATACATACTGATACATAAACACATATTCCGGTATCCCTTGCGGGATAGGCAGAGCGTAAACTGTCGTTAAAAACGAACATTTACGCCACGTTTGACAAATATTTGAAGGTCATTCAGAACATTGTGTATCGCTATAGTGACAGGTTGTCATCTCATCGCCTTAAATTGCAATACACATGTTACCCTCGAATCCCTACATACACAGTTTTGACCCTCAATCTTTTGTCAGACCTGGTGTTAATATCCGTTTTATGACCGTTAACGCTCTGCCTACCCCGTAAGGGATAAATGCGTGATTTATATATGTATGTCTATTTACTGAGCATTGTGATACATAAATAAGTAAATTACGTTTCAACAATATAACGTTACAGTCATTATATTAGATTATTATCTACCCGCATTTGTAGATAATGTAGACCCTCGATAATGGTAATACAAATGCGGCCGATGTGGCGCAGTGGTAGTGTGACCGCCTGCGACGCAAAGGTTCCGGATTTGATTCTCGGTGGGACACAGTTGATATTTATCACTTTGTGAATTTGTTCCCGGTCTGGTTAGGACAGTGCAGGGTGAACCACCTGATTCTCCGAAAATAAATGGTACCGTGCTTCGGAGGGCACGTTAAGCCGTCGGTCCTTGTTGCTGTCTATTAATACTTAGACGGCGGTCGTTACACAACCATGTCAGAGGCCTACTACTAGTGGTAGGCGGTTAAAAAACGCTGACACCGGGGTTCATCGGGTCGTTGGACGACTCGGTGTCCCACAAGAAAATAGAGAGAGGTTATACAAATTGTAACCCGATACACGGCAAACAGCTAATATTTTGTAATTTATTTGAACATGGATAGCTAATGTTTTGGTAATGACGTTCGGCTTTGAAACAACACAAAATGAATTATTCAGTATTAATGTCGCGCTACGCCGGTTGTTTTTCTGCAGTTATTACATAATACTAAATTTTTAATACACTACACACAAACACACACAATTCACGCCTTTATCCATATCGGAGTAGGCAGAGCGTTGGCCGTAAAATACGGTCGCTTTTGCCACGCCGAGTTTTTTTTGCAGTAGCTCAAATGGAAGAGGCATCGCCACAAGTAATGGCGAAAGTTGCAGGTTCAAATCCTGCCCGCGCTTGAAAATTTTGCAAGTTTTATATATTATCACGGGAAGTGTTTTGAAATTTGGTATTCAATGCCATCATTACAATGCTAAGAAGAATCGTATTTATCTAAAATATAACTGATTAAGATACCTAAACGAAATACTTATGAAACTAAGTACGTGTAGTAGGCAATTTAAATATCCGTTTTGGCTAGAAAACAAACCCGGGACTTTTACGTAGCAGGTCAGCTCTACCACTAAGCTACATCGGTCGCCATCTTTGCGCAACGAAACGCAAGTTTGATTCTACAGCGAAGGAATGTTCCAGAATCCATACAAGGTATTATTTGGAGAAGTTTATATCGAGTTTTGCTCTCGCGGGATCCGGTTGCCATGGATACATTCGGGGCATGCCCTTGACCCAATATTTAGACATATTGTGCATCTTTTATTAAAATAATACTTCCAGTGATGGCTTTTCCTTTGCGGCAGGGTAGAACTTATTATAACAGCCCCTTAATAAATATTTATAGCAAAAAAGAAATATTTCACGTTCCTCTGAAGCCTGGCCTGGCCGGTTTAGAATAGCTTCACCCCAATTCGTTACACAACCATGTCAGATGCCTGCTGCTAGTAGTAGGCGGTCATCGGGTTGTCGGACGACTCGATTTCCCATACGAAAAGAAGAAGAATTCGTGGGTGTCGTAAAAAGCGACCAAGGGATAAATTAATCCAAGGATAGGGCAGCAGCGTTCCCTGTGAATGCAATATCTTGCACTGCGCACGCCAATCCACTTGCCAAGCGTGGTGAGTATGGCAATAGAGGAAGGCTCTTGTCTAGCAGTGAACTGTTGCGGATGTTAATGCGGAACCCTGGTGTAAGCTACTAGGTCTCTGACATGACTGTGGAACAAAAATATGACAGCTACAAGAATAACGATAATTATTATGAGCAAGCATAATCCATACTTAATATTATTAAATCTGAGAGTTTGTGTGTGTATGTTTGTTACCTCTTCACGCTCAAACGGCTTGACCGATTTGGATGAAATTTGGAACACGGGTAGAGTATAATCTGGAATAACACATAGGCGACTCTTTACCGCGGGAAAACAACTATTACCACGGGAAAATGAGTGGCAGTAGAGACACGACTGCTTTTAGAGATAAAACCTAACCTATGACACTCGGGATAGTGTAAGGATTCTTCCGATACTATTCCAGAGGTTATCGAAATGCAGCACTTTAAAGAATCGCACATAATATACATACTTACATGAACTATAAAAACATTACACTCCTTTTTTGGTTGGGCAGCCGTGTATAAATTATCTCACAAAGATATCAAATTGCCAAGGAAATTATAATCAACTGAAGGAAATCAAACCTTTCATAAAGACGTTGATCAAAATGCTGCTGAAAGTCGAATAGCAAGGAAACTTTAGGAGGATTGATGATGAGGCCAGTAGGCCGAGTGTGACTGTGAGTAAAAGGTGAGCTATGTTAGATAGTGACAGATAGCGAAATCTCAAGATGGACTGGGCCCGAAGTCTGCTTAATGAAAATCGTTTTGTTGTGTTTTGGAATTATATATTCTGTGGTCACAATTTATGTTTCATGAATAGTTAGGTTTCTAGGTATTAATTATCCCGATTTCCTGATACTCATACAAAAACGCGCGGCGCCAGTACAGTTCGTTGTGACACGAGCGGCACGAGATTCTATGTGGTAGTCGTGTACGTATAGGTCGGTCGGGCGTTTGTATGTGTGAGTGCGCAAACCGGGCGTTAGTATGAAGTCAAACTACTGCTCCAGGGTATATTATACATACACATACACATATCACGCCTATAATCCCTTGCGAGGTAGGCAGAGCGTAAACAGCCGGCCATTTACACCACGTCTTACAAATGTTTGAGGGTCATTCGGAAAATTGTGTTTCGCTATAGTGACAGGTTGTCAGCCCATCGCCTAAAATTGCAATACACACCCTCGAGTCCCTTAGTCGCCTCTTACAACTCCCACAGGAAAGAAATGGGGTGATGTTATTCTAAGCCGGCATCACACGGCACAGGGTATATTATGGTACGTGGCTTCGAGCAACACGGTCTTCCGTCGGAAGGCCATCGTTGCTCGAAGGTACGTGGTAATGTAGAATCGAGACAACTGATCCTTTATTCAGTTTAGTTCTACATAGCTATGCAGCTGTATAGTATTTACCTGTTGAGAGACTGCACCGAGATATTTCTAGGTAAAGGTCACGAGCATGACCTTACGGCGGGGATGTAGCGCGAGCATGGTTTTTATAACAGTTTTATTTAGATAATTTCAGCCATAAAATTATTTAAAATAATATATGTTTTTGTAGAGGATCTAACAGATAACATATACCTCTCAGTAACACAATTTGACAAACTTTACTAGATAGAGAAAACATCCAAGTAACCTCTATTTCATATTTTTTTCAATTTAATGTCGACAGTTTTAAAGTTATAACAAAAATATGCTATAATTTAGATACATACCTTTTCTAGTACGAATACCTAAATGAGACATTAAAACGGTATTTCTCTAGTTTCTATGTCGGAAGAACCGTGAAATCTTGCGAGAACTTGAGCGAAAAAATATTGTCTGTTTCGCTTTGGCGCAGCGCGAATGAAAGGGACAAACTTTTAGGTGAATTAGGGCCTATAATAGCAACGCTATAGAACTATTGTTAAAGATAATTTCAAGGTTCTTCTTTACCCGGTAGATATAATAATGAAAATGGGATATCAAGGGAATAAAAGTAATCCTCTTGTAAAATATACTGCATTTCATATTCCTTTGTGATTTTCTCGTTGCATTATTAGGTACTAGCTTTTACCCGCGACTTCGTCCGCGTTAGATAGTTTTTTTAGGCAGAAGTTCTAAAGTAGGTATGTGTATTCATAGTAAGTGTGACAGTAATATTAGAACAGTTCTTATCTCTACTGTTTAAAGATGACTTGCTTGCTTCTGTTGTTACAATTTGGTACAATTTGTACAGGGACAATTTGCTATCCGGCCTGAAAGACCAATATTTATAACCATTGAATACAAAAGACAATAGTTAACAGAGTACTTTCTCCAGAGGTGCTGATTTGAGCACACTAAAATGGTCAGCATAAGTAGATAAGACAGATTAAAAGGTAATTTAAGTTACTGTAATAGATTATTATACACCACATTTTTTGTTTTTCTGTCCTTGGTAAAAAGTAGGCAATGTCATTTCTCAACTTATTCCCATCATACTGAACAACTATTGTTTTAGAGCCATGCCTGTATCTCTAATAGTTTAGGTGGGCTCCTGATGGTAGACCTGGTGGTCTACATAAGGTACTCTAAATCCTCAATATACTTAATTGAGAAAAGAAGCGGCCCATCATACTGAACAACTTTTGTTTTAGAACCATGCCTGTATCTCTAATAGTTTAGCTGGGCTCCTGATGGTAAACCTGGTGGTCTACATAAGGTACTCCACATCCTCAATGTCCTTGTGTAAAGAAGCGGCCCATCATACTGAACAACTTTCGTTTTAGAACCATGCCTATATCTCTAATAGTTTAGCTGGGCTCCTGATGGTACACCTGGTGGTCTACATAAGGTACTAAAGATCCCCAATGTCCTTGTGTATATAAAGCGGCCCATCATACTGATCAACTTTTGTTTTGGAACCATTTCTGTATCTCTAATAGTTTACGTGGGCTCCTGATGGTACAACTGGTGGTCTACATAAGGTACTCCAGATCCTCAATGTCCTTGTGAAAAGAAGCGGCTCATCGTACTGAACAACTTTTGTTATAGAACCATTTCTGTATCTCTAGTAGTTTAGCTGGGCTCCTGGTGGTACACCTGGTGGTCTACATAAGGTACTCCAGAGCCCCAATGTCCTTGTGAAAAGAAGCGGCCCATCATACTGAACAACTTTTGTTTTGGAACCATGCCTGTATCTCTCATAGTTTAGCTGGGCTCCTGATGGTACACCTGGTGGTCTACATAAGGTACTCCAGATCCTCAATGTCCTTGTGAAAAGACGCGGCCCATCATACTGAACAACTTTTGTTTTGGAACCATGCCTGTATCTCTTATAGTTTAGCTGGGCTCCTGGTGGTACACCTGGTGGTCTACATCTATACTCCAGACCCTCGAATGTTGATAAAAAGTAGCCTATGTCCGTTCTCAGTATGCTAGCAATCTCTGTGCCAAGTTTCATGACGATCGGTTCAGCGGTTTGGCCGTGAAAGCGTAGCAGACAGACAGACAGACAGACAGACAGAGTTACTTTCGCATTTATAATATTAGTGTGGATTTACTTTACAAGAAAATTCTTCTCTCATCTTTCCAAGTTATTATATTCAGCTGCTTCACGTTTTCCTGAAGGAACAAAGCTTTTCGCGGTAAATGGTACTTAAAAACTTGGTTCTGAAATCTGCTAAATAATAATCCACAACATTTCAAATTTCTAACAACACTTTTTTATATTTTTAATAGATAGTTTATCGCATCATTAAATAAAAGGCAAGTACTTTTTATTTTTTATGTTTCATAAAATAGCCTTAGCTCCAACAACTAAGCTGCTGAAAACAAAATTCATTTGCCTACTACTTTTATGACGTTTGTGAAAAAAACAGATGACAGATGAATGAATGAAGATTTGGTTGACGTGCCCGTGTCTGACATTGTTTTTTTTAAATGGCTATTGAGTTTTTTTGCTTTGTGTATTCTGGAAAATCCAAGACCATGCTGCCTCAATCTGTTTTTTTTTTACTATAAGCAAAGGATTTTTTCAGGGTAATCTTAACTTTGGAAGTTTTCACATCTTTTCAAAATATTTCAGAAACGATTGCATTAAAAATTATGAAAATATGTATATCTTAATAAGCATCCCAAACACTTAAAACGATATATATATATTTTTTGTATCTTACGTAAAATGAAATGTTGTCAATTATTTCAGTTGTATGTAGATAGCGTCTCAGTGGCTTGGTTTTGGGCACTTCGTATTCTGCTAACAGCTTGAAGTATAGAATATCACGGTGACAATAAAATTACAGTTGACAGTTGATTGAGTGTCGCTGGCTTTGGAGTTATTCGCTGATATTATGCACCATATTAATCCAAAATTTAGATTGTATATGAATGATGTATATAAATTTGAGACATCGATAGTGTACTTGGAAAGTTGAATTTGTACTAAGATATTTGCGATATTTAATTATGTATGACCTTATGTTTGAAATTATTATTAACTATGCAGTGTGATATTTAATTGGGTAAATATTTGACTTTTTATGAGATTAATGTTTTAAAATTAAATGATTACATATCTATATCGGCAAGCGTAGTGTTGGACCGATGACTTAAAGAAGGCGGCTGGTAGTGACTGGATGGTGAAAACGGGAGATCATGCCCTAAGGCGTACCCTGGGAGAGGGGATACCGTCGTTTTGCATATTGTTGAAGTTCCTAATATACTTTGGCATATCTCGGTTTGCATAAAATTCTTTGTCATACTATTTGTTTGGCATAGTGTTTATATGTCATACTGCATTGCAAGTCATACTATTATTTTGACCTATTATCTATATTTTAGACTAGTTTTGAGTCGCATATTTGTTATTTTTCATAATGTTTTCCTTCACAATAGGTTATGGTGCGGCGTACCCCTAAGCCGCGAACATGTTTTTATATCGAATAATATGCCTAGTTATTTTTATGCCAATGAATAATATGCCTAGTTATCTCTATGCTTATAGACATTATGACTTGGTAATTTATGCTACAAGGGTTATGCGTGTTGTTTTTTTGACTTTGAATAATTATGACTGTATAACATATGCGTAATACAAATATGACTTAAAATTTTATGCAAACTGACCCCAAACCCTGGGAGAGACCTACGTCCAGCAGTGGACTGCAATAGGCTGGTGTATGTATGTATATACAAATCTATATTGTATGTAAATTTAAGACTACTTGTGTGTTGGAATGTTTTCTGTAAGCAAGTAAGTTATTTTGACTAATAAATAGCGCCGTGTGTTGCCGGCTAAGAATAGCATCACCCCATTTCTTGCCCGTGGGAGTCGTAAGAGGCGACTTAGGGACTTGAGGGTGTGTATTGCAATTTTAGGCGATGGGCTGACAACCTGTCACTATAGCGATACACAATTTTTCCGAATGACCCTCAAATATTTGTCAGACGTGGCGTAAATGTCCGTTTTATGCGGCAGTTTACGCTCTGCCTACCCCGCAAGGGATTATAGGTGTGATATATGTATGTATAAATAAATAAATTAAAAGGGTAAAAAAAATAGATAGTTTAGTACGCAAATTTATGGTGACGCCCCGCGCGCCGTCTCCCCAATTTGTGACCATAATGACTCTAATGGCATTACTATCATGATTCGTTTGGGTCGTTCACTAAAAGGCCCGTCATTTGTGACATGTAGATATGCGGTTTTCCCACATGTCGACCGTCGTTGCGTATTTTTACACGACTGGCCCACCAAAAAAAGAGTGTAATGTTTTAAGAGTTCATGTATATATGTACGATTCTTGAAAGGACTGAAACTCGGTAACCATAACAATGGATATTGTAAAGGAAGAATCCTAACATTATCCCGAGTGTTATCTCAGAAGGCTAGGCTTTCTCTCAGAAAGCAGTTTCTTTTTAAATTTTTGCTTGTTATCGCACTAAAATGCATGCGTCTGTCAGACTGGCCCGATGGCGTAGCGGATAGTACGCCTGCCTGCTATGCCGAGATTGTGGGTTCGATCCCCACCAGACACAAATATTCCAAGTCCAAAAAAGTCAAATTTCAAGTATTTGTGCTTAGTCTGTGTGTTTTCTATGTATAAAAAGTATTCATTTAAAAATATGTATATATAATTATATAAGTATTAATATCAGTTATCGAGAATTGAATACCAAATTCTAAAACACTTCCCGTGTCAGGTATCCTGCACGCGCTTAAAAAAACGGCTATCTTGTACCTACAGAAAAAGCGTTGCTTAGATATATATGGCTCTCTATGCATTGTCCACGATTTTTAATAAAGAAATTGAAAATTCAGTTTTTATTCCCATACAAATACGGCTACGGTGCGTAACGGATGCCTCAGTCAAACAACCTGACAGACTTCGAATTTACCCTCTGACAGTCGCATGTGTTACGGTGCGTCAAAAATACGCAGCGTCGAACGGCAAATGGGAGAACCGCCTAAAATTTTCAAATAAATCGATATAACAATTTCGTCGTCATTATCTGCACGAACGATGAATTTAAAGGCTTTTACGGTGTTCAGGTTGGTTTACTTACTTGACCCAGGGCCACGATTCTCTTATTTTTTGTCATTCTAATGCCATCGAATTTCAAATGTCATTATAATGCCACTGTGATTTTCTATACTTGAAACTGTTAGCAGAATACGAAGTGACCATCACTGTCCCACTGACAGGCCATTGATACACAACTGATACGATTTTTATTGAAATTGAAATTCTTTTTTCAATGTATGGTATTTAATGTAATGTAATTTTGTAATGTCCTAATAGGAAACCGGCTCGGCTATTTAGCTGACTTCGGGCTCTGGTGGCGCTGGCTTATTGTTACATGCCGTGTTATTAACCTGGCCAGCTTTAAGTCAGTGCCTTTATTTATCTCGCCAAACCTAGTTTTCTATCACGACATTACAAAATTGTTATAAAATGAAGAAAATTGTGTTATACATTGTTCACAATATCTAAACTTACCTAGCTTTTGGTATGGAGACTCTTACCTGGCTTCTCGTATGGAGGAACTTACCTGGCTTCTCATATCAAAAACTTACCTGGCTTCTCGAATGGATAAATTTACCTAGCTTTTCGTATGAAAAACTTACCTGGCTTCTCGTATGGAGTCGACCCACCGCACGCAGTCCACCTCAGAAGCGGCTCTCAGCTCGTACTGTCGCTGCGACTCGCGGCGGTATGATATCGTGAAGCAGAACTGTTGGAAAACAACACTTGTTAATAAAAGCACTTGCCTGCTTAAAAAAAAACATCTTTTTGAGACGACCCGAAAACCCTTTACTGTCATTGTAAATTTGTTAGTACAATTATTTTAACCACCTGCTATTACTAGTAGGCCTCTGACATAATTGTATAACAACCGCCATCTAAGTGATCATAGATAGCAATTGAGACCGACGGCTTAACGTGCCTTCCAAAGAATGAAACCATATTTCTTACGGACAATCAGGTTTTCCAGCTTGCAATTTCCAAATCAGACTGAAAACAAATGCACAAAGTGTTGTTTGTGAGTGCCCCACCAAGAAACGAACCCGGAACCTTTGCGCCGCAGGCAGTCGCAATACCACTGCGCCATGTCAGCCGACAAATTCATGCATAGAAATCAACCTACCTTACCCTATAAATGAAAATAAGAAATTGAATAAATGTTAGCATCGGCCGGGGATTAAACCTGGTACCTGTGGAGTACCGTCCCACCGTTCTGCCACTAAGCCATCGGCATCCCAACTGACCCTTCCAAATTTTTAACCTCCTGATACTCGTCTTGAAGCGACTTACCTAGTTATTGCTCTCAATTTTGACAGGATATCTACTTTTAGCCAAGAAGCTTCACTTGGCCGTATTTGTGTCTCGCTAGGAACACAAAAACTCATTCAATCAATCATCCGGTCATTTACCTGATTAAAAGACATATGATCCATAGAGTAAGTTGGTAGTAGATGGTTTATGCAAGTACAGTCAAGCTCACTTACGGTTAGACTCTCGAACCGCCAATGCGAACGCAATATGAACAGTCCAAAGTACAAACTGTCTATCCCAGACTGATCTTGACTGTACACATTACGTTTCAATGTAAAAACCATAGGCTTAGTACAATACTACGGTTAAAATAATAAGTATTATTGGTAAAGAGAAAGCTTTCATATCGTTCATTGCTGCAAACTATGTAAGTAACATATCCTCTAAGTCTCTCAAAGATTGACTGGAAGAGATTCCTTTGTGCGATAAGTCCGCTTTGTGCGTCTTGTTTTTATTTCTTCCTTTACTGATATTGTAAATTTGTTTTGTTAAAACATACATATATTACGCCTATAATCCCTTACGGGGTAGGCAGAGCGTAAAGGGCTGTAAAACAAAACGGACGTTTATGCCACGTCTGACAAGTATTTGAGGGTAATTTGTAATATTGTGTATTACCATAGTGACAGGTCGTCAGCCCATCGCCTAAATTTGCAATACATATCGAGTCCCTTAGTCGCTTCTTACGAAACCCACGGGAAAGAAATGGGGTGATGCTATTCTAAGCCGGCATCATACGGCACTAGTTAATACATACATACAATGTAATCATCAAACATGTACAATTTTCTCTTGTTTCCTTGTGTGTACAGTGGTGTACAGTACAGCCATCTAATCTAGTAGAGCAAACCACACAAAGCCTGGAGAGAGATTGGTAAGGCGGTTCTCCCACTGGTCGTCCGTCGCTTGTTTGTAACCCTGCTACGCCTGATAGTAACCCTGCCTGCTACGCCTGATCGTAACCCCGCTATGCCTGATCGTAACCCTGCCTGCTACGCCTGATCGTAACCCTGCCTGCTACGCCACATCGTAACCCTGCCTGCTACGCCTGATTGTAACCCTGCTACGCCTGATCGTAACCCTGCCTGCTACGTCTAATCGTAACACTACTACGCCTGATCGTAACCCTGCTACACCTGATCGTAACCCTGCCTGTTACGCCTGATCGTAACCCTGCTACGCCTGATCGTAACCCTGCCTGCTACGCCTGATCGTAACCCTGCTGCGCCTGATCGTAACCCTGCTACGCCTGATCGTAACCCTGCCTGCTACGTCTGATCGTAACCCTGCTACGCCTGATCGTAACCCTGCTACGCCTGATTGTAACCCTGCTACGTCTGATCGTAACCCTGCCTGCTACGTCTGATCGTAACCCTGCTACGCCTGATCGTAACCCTGCTACGCCTGATCGTAACCCTGCTACGCCTGATCGTAACCCTGCCTGCTGCGCCTGATCGTAACCCTGCTACGCCTGATCGTAACCCTGCTACGCCTGATCGTAACCCTGCCTGCTACGCCTGATCGTAACCCTGCTACGCCTGATCGTAACCCTGCTACGTCAAGGATTGTGGGTATGATCCCCACAAGACACAAATATTTGTTAAGTCAAAATTAATTAATTTGTTAAGTCCATTTTCAAGTAAGTATTTGTGTTTAGTCTGGGTGTTTTCTATGTATAATATGTATATATTTATAAAAAAAGTATATAAGTATTAATATCGTCTATCTAGTTCCCATAGAACAAGATTTGCTCAGCTTAGGGCTAGATGGCACTGTGTGAATTGTTCACGATATTAATATTTACTACAAAGGAAATTGCGAATTTCGATGTAAATCCCATACAAATACGACTACGTCAAGCCAGGTCGTTCGACAGACATATACGCACCTTAGCCGTATTTGCATGGGGATAACATTGTAATTCGCAAAAGTCTTCCTTCTGACAGACGCATACTTTCAAGTGCGTTATAAATACGTATCGACGAACGACTAGTGGGAGAACCACCTAGTTGAGTGAATGTAGCGGTTTAGATATTCCCTTTGACATCAGCTGTCTGCATGCACCATTCTAGATCTTGAATCAAATGGAATCCTCAAATTGTTTCTCAATAATTTGCGTGCCGTGTGATGCCGGCTTAGAATAGTGTCACCCCATTTTTTTCCCGTGGGAGTTGTGAGAGGCGACGATGGGACTCGAGGGTGTGTATTGCATTTTTAGGCAATGGGCAATGACAACCTGTCACTATGGCGATACACAACTTTCCGAATTACCTTCAAATGTTTGTCAGACGTGGCGTAAATGTCCGTTTTTTGCGGCCGTTTACGCTCTGCCTACCCCGCAAGGGATAAAGGCGTGATATATGTATGTATGTATAATTTGCGTTGAAAACGTGCTGTAACAAATCGAACATTAACAGTATCTAACCTTTGTTGTCTAGTTTGTTTGCCGTGTGATGCTGGCTTAGAATAGCATCACGCCATTTCTTACCAGTGGGCGTCGTAGTTTAGTCTCCTAAAAGATTCGAGGGTTACATGTATATTGCAATATTAGGCGATGGGCTGACAACTAGTCATTATATGCACAATTTTCTAAATGACCCTCTAATATTTGTCGGACGCGTAAGTAAATGTCCGTTTCAACGGATATTTAAGCTCTGCTTACCTCGCAAGGGATATAGGTATGTATATTTTAAGTTGGAAAAGATTAGTTTAAACAAGCTCGCGTGGGATTATTATCTGTTATTTGATTTGCTTTTAGCTGATTGTTAAGGGCAGTGGCATGCCCTTAAAGGAGGTAAAAATAATTTATCAGAGAAATTGTTCAAATTACTTAACGATATCTCGGTCATGTTAAGGCAAGTGCAGTCGTGAACGGCCTCGACAGTGGCGCCATCTCACAAAATAAATATTTTCGCTTTATACAAACAATCTATCAGCATGTCCGTTGCTCAAGTTTTTATTGTTATCCTTTAGTAAAAGTAAAACCTGCAAACTCAATGAAATATTCTACTGTACTTAAAGTTATGACAAAAATGCCTAAAAACGGCCACCTTTGGTATTAATTGCCATAACTTTGATGACAGCAAATATTTTATTGAGTTAGGAGATTCTAAGGATAATACAAAAAAATTACCGTGTGATGCCGGCTTGGAATGGCATCACCTCATTTCATTCCCGTGGGAGTCGTAAGAGGCGACTAAGGGACTCGAGGGTGTGTGATGCAAATTTAGGCGATGGGCTGACAACCTGTCACTGTGGCGATGTACAGTTTTCCGAGTGCCCCTCAAATGTTTGTCAGACGTGGGATTGTAGGCGAGATGTGTGTAGGTATAATGCTAAAAACTTGAGCAACGGACATTCTTATAGATTGTTTGTATGAAGTGTTTTTTTGTTAAGTGGCGCCATTGTCGAGGCCGTTTACGACTACACTCGCCTTAATCGGCTTCCTCTTACTTTTTGTTGTATTTTTAATTTCGCTCTCTTTTTTTGCAAACTGAAACTCAAAGCTGAAAAAGCTGTAATACTCCCGCATGCATGGTATCAAACTAGTGAATAAATTGAAATACTGAAAAATGAGCACAAACTACACCTCTGACCTTTATTTTAAAAATAAGCGACTAAAGAACATTACATTTTCGCCTTTTTTAATAAAAATTTAAATGGTTTAAAGTATGAGGTTCTATTAATCACAATAAAACAATTTTAAACGGATTTAAGTTGTGTTTATTTTGGATTTTTCAATCCCTACGTTTCGAACTCTTTACAGAAACCGTCACGGATAACCACGTGATAAGTAATAGTTGTGCAAACTTAAGAAAATATTAGGTCCTTTTAAATTCAGTTGGGTTGAGTTCGTGAAATCGAACAAATTCGACTGGCCCGATGGCGTAGTGATCAGTACCCCTTCCTGCTACGCCGAGGGTCGTGGGTTCGATCCCCACACAGCACAAGTATTTGTAAGTTTATTATTAAATATTTGTCTTTAATCTTGGTGTTTTCTATGTATATTTAGTATGTATTAATATACAAAAAAAGTATTTAGGTATTATAGCAGCTGTCTTTCTTCCATAGCTTTGCTTACTTTGGGGCTAGATGGCGCTGTGTAAAATGTCAATGATATTTATTTTATACCTATTTAAATTTCTTAAAGGAACAGGTCGAAATATGGAAAAAATTAGGCCTCCCATACAAAATTTGACACTTTTTCTTTGGAAGACCCAAATTTGTATTTTTTGGTTTTGTAAGGCTATCCCGCTGCCCAAACAAATAAGGGCCAAGTCGTTTAATAGATGCATCCTTAATATTTGTATGGAAATAAGATCGGAATTTGCAGTTTTCTTTAGTTTGACAGATACGATACGTTACTAATAAATGCGTTACGATACGTTAATAATAATAATAATGAGCTTTCTGAGAAAGCCTATTCTAAGACACTCGGGATTGCTGTCGGTGGCTAAGAAAAGCTGTTCAGTTTTATGAGTAGAACACACCCTAGAAATATTTGCACTAGATTTAACATGACCTTAAATAATAAAGCGTGTCCAATGTAATATATTTCCCGGAAACACGTTGTATTATTTCAAGCTCTGCACATAATCCTTCTTTAGAACTATCATGGACGTTTTCAGTGAAATGTGTACAACATTTCCTGTTATGAACAGAATTAGTATAAATTTTGCGAGCTCGCATCATTAGCAACAACTAAGAGCTTTATACTGGTTTTCCAAATACATATAGCTTAGTCCGTTACATGGCTAAATGAACGTACTGCTTTTAGTAGGTACTGAAAATGAAATTACTTTATTCAATGTAGGATAGTATTATCACTTATTGTCGTAATGATCCGTCATTGTAAAAAAAAGATATCTGTTTAACTCATTTTTTTATAACAATTTTGTATTGTTCTAAGAGAAAACCGGCTCGTGCGGGATAAAAAAATAAAATTAAAGGCACTGCCTCGAGCTGGCCAGGTTAATCACACAGGCATGTAAACTTTACACCACCACCATATGTGAACGGCATTTGTTTCAAATTGAAGTAAATATTTTCAGTGTGATATTTACATGCGTATAATTAACCGGACCCCCTGAACAGGAAAAACCCCCCAAAACCCTGCCCAGAACTAAAACCACAAATCTGATGAAAAGAGCTCCGTTTGATAAAGTTTTTCGAGAGCTTTTTGTTTTGATGTTGTTTGTTTTGTGGATAGCGGTCGATAGCCCAGTATGGCTAGCTTTTCATGTTTCCCCCATATGTCGTCTGTCGCTGCGTACTTTTAACGCACCGAAGCCGTATTTGTATGGAAATAAGATCGAAATTCGCAGTTTTCTTTCATCTGACACACGCATGCGTTACGGTGCGTTAAAAGTAAGCAGCAACGGACGCCAAGTGTGTTGCCCGCCTCATAGTTTTAAGACCAACCGGTCGAACCCAATTTATAATTTGGTGTCAATTCCAGCCAGTAACGAGTGGCACGGCACCATCTTCCAGAATAGTTTTGCAACTAATTTACCGCCATTCAATCTGAGAATCTGAGCCATGGTAGCCCAGTCGGAAGAGGCGTCGCTACTAGTGAAAGCGAAAGTCGCAGATTCAAATCCTGTCTACGTGCAACTTTTCCAGTTTTCCAAAAAAAAAATTATCTAACTCGTTGAAAGAACTGAGTGAGTGAGTGAGTAACGCTGGATGTATATTTGCTTTACGCTGCAATCTCTATCAATTTCACAACACAAAAAAATCATAGCTTTTTAGAAAAATCTGGTGCCTATGTTATGAAACTGCAGGCTACTAGTCTACAGGTGAAATTTTTAGTACATTGGGTAGCCGGTTCATATTCCTGACATCATAATGGCTAACCGACTACGCAATGAACATCGAATTTCACCTGTAAAATTGTAGCCTGTAGTTTGATAATATCGGGTACTGGTACCGACAACAGTGAACCTGGTAGTCTGGAGTAACAGAGGCGATATCTTGACCAAAAAAGAAGGCTGGTTACATACCGTAGCATTTCGTTCCATAGGCGCTTTGCTGAGTCTCTCTGAGTAGGAACCATTCAGTAGAACTCCAGTTGGTCTCGTCTAGTAAGAAGGTCTGGTGCTCACTTACCGTAGCGTTTCGTTCCAAAGGCCCTTTGCTGAGTCTCTCGCAGTAGGAGCCCTCGAGGAGAAGAACGCCAGTCGGTCTCGTGTTGTTTTCCGATTCATAGTAGAACAGCATGTTCTGTGCGGAAGTAAAAACAATACATATGAAAAGTATCTGAAAACTTTGAGCAAGTTAATATAAGAAAAACTACATGGCTTAAGCCATGATAATCGTTTCCGTACTTAATATTATAAATCTGAGTGTTTCTGTGTGTGTATGTATATATGTTTGTTACCTCTTCACGCTCAAACGGCTTGACTGATTTAGATGCAATTTAGAACACATGTAGAGTATAACCCGGAATAACACATAGGGCACTTTTTACAACTACGGAAAAACAATTATTACTACGCTATTATTTTTGCCTCTATATCCATCAATATCTTCATGCACGCTCGTCGGTTTAGGGTACTCTTGACCACGTAACTTATAAGTACCTATATAATGTTATCTGCTAAATCCTCGACAATGGCAATTTTTGTTCAGAATTTTATGGCTGTAAAAATTATTAAATTCTCGCTCGCGCTACATCCCCGCCTTAAGAATACTTACAAAGAATCTCTGTAACAATGTTTTATCAAATTTTTGTCGTTGTTTCTTTATACTTGTATCTCGAAGACTTTGATCGCATGGGGCAAGAGCATATCAAAGAGGAAAGCGAAGTGGAAGTGCTCAAGTGTTTGTTTTGTTTATATTTATACTGATATATATTTATATTTTGTTTAAATTTTGATTCAGTATATATGTATGTAGTTTATGTAGGTTTATGTAGTTATATAACATTGAGGCGTACCTTTGTAGTTGAGATTAAACTAATTTCAATATGGTTATTTAAATTATGTTATAATATGATATTGTTGCAACAGCTTTGCTACGACGAATGGGATGAGGCGAGTCATTCCCAACACAAGTATCTAATTACTTATAGGGGAGACTCAACATTATTATACTTTCTTTTTTTGTATGTGTATGTTATATTATAAATAACGAGCTGGGAAGCCTGACGTCAAGGCAAACCTCTTCGGGTTTAGTGACGTCATGTAATGTTTTTTTGTGTTCATTTTAAGAGCAAAATAAAAAACAATAAAAAAATGTAACAAATTATGATAATAAAGCTTTTTTTTATTACAATAAATAACAATTTACCTGGTAGAGGATGAACCATCGCAGCTGCCATTTTGTATTGTCCGAGCTCCTCTTGTGAAGAAACCCCGCCTGCAACGAGATATCACGTTAGAACAATGTTTACTCAAGACACAGAACAAATAAGAAAACTAGTTCTCAACGGTCGGAACTCATCTCCGCTCAATGTTTGAAAACTTGCAACATTTTGCAAGCATAGCAGGATTTGAAAATTTTCCAAGTCTTTTTTTTCGTGTGTCGTGTGATGCCGGCTAAGAATAGCATCAGCCCTTTCTTTCCAGTGGGAGTCGTAAGAGGCGACTAAGGGACTTGAGGGTGTGTATTGCAATTATAGGCTATGGGCTGACAACCTGTCACTATGGCGATACACAATTTCCCGATTGACCCTCAAATATAAGTCAGACGTGGCGTAAATGTCTGTATTTGCGGCCGTTTACGCTCTGCCTACCCCGCAAGGGATACTAGGCGTAATATGTGTATGTGTGTTATTTTTTTTTATCCCTAACACGGGAAGTGTTTTAAAAATTTGGTATTGTATAGTTCAATGCATACATACATACATATATCACGCTTACATCCCTTGCAGGGTAGACAGAGCTTAAACGGTATACTTACATCTGCATAAATTGTAAACTACCTTGGTTATGAGCAATAAATTATTTGAACTTGAACTTGAACTTAAAATCAAGAATTTTATGCCACGTCTGACAAACATTTAAGAGTCATGCATATAATCGTGTATCAATTAAGTGACAGGTTGTCAGCACATCGCCTAAAGTTGCAATATACATGTAACGCTCGGGTTCCCTTAATTGCTTCTAACGAAACCCACGGGAAAGAAATGGTGTGATGCTATTCTGGCTCTGCTTCACACGGCAAATATTGGATTGAATAAAATATCTGCGCAAGACCACTTGTTTTTCGCAATAAAATTATATTTCTTTATAAAATGTTATATTAGGTATGTATCCTTGTTGAGACGTCTGGGCTGCAATCATGAATAAAATGTTCAACAACGCAAATTGCAACATGTCAAATACGAATACCAAATTTTGAAACGCTTCCCGTGTTAGGTATACAATTTTTGAAACCTTAAAAATTTTTTTCAGGCGCGTTTAAATCCTGCCCGCACTTGAAAATGTCAAATACGTAAAATGACAAAATTCTCAACATCTCAAATTTAAAGCAAAATTCATGCAAAGTATAAAAAAAATCAATGTAGTAGATTAGATTAGCGTAAATAATCGTTGTTTCGATATTCCTTAAATTCGAAATTCCGAGGAAATTCGTAGATATATTTTTCCTTTAAAATTGTTAATTTCGGAGGATATCGTTCATGGTTCTATAACTGAAGAGATCATTTTAATTTCCTACAAAAAAAAATGTTACGTAAGCGCTGGTTTTGTGGTGGCCTTATTGCTAATAGACATAGTGAACATCTCACCTGCGAGTGATCATACTGCGCGCGGTCGGACAGCGCAATCAGCTGTCCGTCGTTCACGCGCACAGAGCGCTGGATCTTCGGGCTCAGCATCATGCTGAGTTCTGTGGACAAACAAACAAATTGACCATTAAAAATATATTGGTTCCATTTATAAATCACATAGGCTTTACATACTGCAATAAACCCTATTCGCAAGTACTTATTTATTTTTTATTAGCCTTGTCTGTGTCCCAGGTACCAAGGTAAATAAAAATATATTATATTTCAGATTGATTTTGATTTGATTAACACAATCAGTCATTCTCAATATAATATAATCTCAGAGACGCACTGGAAGACGTTTTTTACCTGCAGTTCGTATATTTTTCTTTAAGTTTTTCTTTAATCTTAATTGTCTGGTAGAAACACTAATACAAATAAAAATTAGGTACATAACCTTAACTAAAGTCTAATACACCATTCGGATCATTCCCGGAGCTAAGGATCCCAAGATGCTAGCGGCGTTACCTCGCTGAACAGCCAGGTACAAACTTTGCGCTAGGAATTAAATTAAATTAAATTAAATTAAATTAAATTAAATTAAATTAAATTAAATTAAATATTCTTTATTTCAGGCATAATAGGCACCCATATAAAAATTATTATAGTCAATATTACAATAAATTATAAATTAAATTAAATTATAAATTTAATTATTAATAGGATAGAATAGAATAAAACTGATTACAATTGTAGAATAAACCATAGCTAATGACACATAGCTATGTCCATTATTTACATATAAACTGCTTGCTATTCTCGTATGTGGTGTGGAATACAGCCATCACAATGTTGTTTTTACTCTTACAGATTCTCTTAAAGATAAAGACGTCTTGTCAGTAAAATCCTTCGATCACCGCGGCCTTTGGAACGAGACGGAAGACCGCTTTACTCTATGGAAGAAACAGTTGCTTTACTTATACCTATGCCAATACAATGCATGAGATAGAAAGATAGATCATTTTTAAACATGAATTTGACATAGGTTCAAACTTTGACATGTATTTCTGATTGATTTATGTAGACTATGATTTTCTAAAACAGATCCTGTAATCCGACTACTAAATCCGACTTAAAAATATATTCATACACATATCACGCCTATAATCCCTTGCGGGATAGGCAGAGCGCAAAAAGCCGCAAAAAACGGTCATTTACGCCACGTCTGACAAATATTTGAGGGTCATGCGGAAAATGTGTGTATCGCCGTAGTGACAGGTTGTCAGCCCATCGCCTAAAGTTGCAATACACACCCTCGAGTATATATAAGTACTTCGAATTTTGAATTTGTAGAAACATGCAAGATTTGTGCTGTTTTCCACAAATTTTGTTTTTAACGAGTGTTCCGTATCCGTAACATGCACATCAAGCCCATTTATATAATGACACCCCGTTTGAACAACAAGCTTGAATTTTATTTTATTTTACATACATACATACACATGCACACATCACGCCTATAATTCCTTGCGGGGTAGGCAGAGCGTAAACGGATCCAGTTCTTAACAACAACGAAATAACATAACATACCAATGTGACTAATATCCGTTGAATTGTAATTGTACCCATTTACAGTGCTGTTGTAATGTTGGTAATTAATGATGTTCAGTGGCTGGCTGTGGTCACTTCACCACAAAAGCCGCATGTCATATAAGGTCGTTTTATATTCAGTGAAAATATCGGGTGAAATTTTACTAGTGACCGATACTGAAAACAAAAGTAACCAAATAATATTTGTTAACAAATAATAAATAATTTTATTTTCTGTAGTCAGTTAATACATACATACATTTATCATGCCTTTTTCCCTTGCGGGGTAGGCAGGGCATAAACGGCCACAAAAAACGGATATTTACGCCACGTCCATTCGGAAAATTATGTATTGCTATAGTGACAGGTTGTCAGCCCATCGCCTAAAATTACAATACACACCCTCGAGTCCCTTTGCCGCCTCTTACGACGCTCATGGGAAAAAAATGGGGTAATGCTATTCTAAGACGGCATTACACGGCACCAAAGCCGGCATCACAAGCCAGTTAATCATGTGATTTATAAATATTTTATATCAAGTGAAAATATAATAGTGACCGATAGCAAATTCTCAAGACGTGCTGGTGACAAGGAACAACTTTCCCCAAGGAACATTAGGTCGAAATAAAACAAAAATATTTTGAGTTTCCGTAGTAACTTACATCAGCTGATCGGTACTTTTGTAGTTCTGGTACCTATGGGAGGTCCAAATATTTTTTCGTTTTTCGGCCTACATTCCTTGGCGAAAGTTGTTCCTTATCACCAGCCCGTACTATGGTTTCAGTGACTAGTAAAATTTCACCCTATATTTTCATGGTGAGTTTTTACTGTAAAACTGAACAAATTTTCAGTTATTATAGGTAGAAATCGAAATATGAAAAAAGAAATGGACCTCCCATACAACGTGACGCATTTTAGTATCGGAGGTCCTATTTCTTCTTTCATACTTCGACCTATGATTATAGAGAAATTTTGTTTAGTTTTACATTTAAATGTTGTTGAATTTAATAGTACCTTATATTGATACATTACCATTACATTGAAATGCATTCTAATTAACTCAATCGGGTCTATCGCGATAGTATTTAGGTAAATATTAGTAATGTAAATGTAACCTGTGTCCCGACGTTTCAACACAGTTTCATGTATTGTGGTCGTGGGTTGACTTCTAATACTTAAAATGAGTGAAAGTGATCGCGAGTGCTTAAAAAGTTATATTGCATTCTAATTGGTTGCCTATACCTACACAATTAGCAAACTGACGTGCTTCTTCTTTTCATGTGGGAAACCAAGTCGACAAACGACCCGATGAACACTGGTGTCAGAGTTTTTCCAACCGCCTTCTACTACTAGTAGGCCTCTGACATGGTTGTCAATTCAAATGAGATAAAACAATGTAAACAGATAATCATTCATATGTAGGATACTAGCGGTAACTAGAGGTATAGTGGTACCCATGTTTGAAGAAACCGCTACGCCGTAGTAAATACGTAGCATGGATCGTAGACAAAAGTCTACAAACTACGAAAGATGATTCTATTCGGTATTTTCGACCCGAATCCAGGCTATTTGCATGAAAACCTCACCCAGTGGAATGACAACTCCTTTATTCAGTAGAGAGCTCTCACAAGGTCAACGACCCGTGAGCGGTTGGAGGGTTCAACTTGAATAAGGCTATTCGACCCTCTTGAAATTTTATGACACGAAAATTCCGGGTCTTGCTTATTTTCGGACATTTTCTTAGAAAACCTTGCGCTACCTGCGTTTTTGTTATTTGCCTTCAAGGTACGTATTTTTAGAAATTCCAGTATCGAGTGCGCCGGCTGATGTGGTAGTGCAACTGACTGCAGCGCAAAGATACTGGGTTCGATTCCCGGTGGGGCATTCACAAAGTTGATATTTATCACTTTGTGAATTTGTTCCCAGTCTGGTTAGTAGTATATTGTAGGCTGAACCACCTTATTGTCCATACCGTGCTTCGTAGTGCACGTTAAGCCGTCGGTCCCGGTTACTGTCTATGGTTACTTAGACGGCGCTTGATACACAACCATGTCAGAGGCCTAGTAGTAGTAAGCGGTTGAAAAACTCTGACACCAGGGTTCATCGGGTCGGTTGTCGACTCGGTGTCCCATACGAAAAGAAGAAAGGCTGGCACAGATTGGATGTACCATCCGTGCACGTACAGGTTGTTAAGTATGGAACTATGGAGGTGTGATAGTCGTGAGAAATGACATATCATGCGCTCGTGACTTTACGTTACCCCCCAATTCGGGATATAAATTTTCTAAACTTACCTTAAGGCGAGTGTAGTCGTGAACGGCCTCGATAAGTGGCACCATTGGCCACAATTCGGGATGTACATTCTCCTTACTTGCCTTAAATTAGTGCTGTCATTTTCCGTTAAATAGGTTTAGAAAAGGATAGGAGATATTTTAGTCGTGTCATGTCTTATAATTTCATGCAAAATACGTGTTATTTGTCAAAATAAGGCGACAATCAAAACAATGGCGACTAAATTGACTAGGAAAGGCGAAAAAACCCTTGACGTTTTTAAAAAGGACAAGACTTAGATATCTTCTATCCTTTTCTAAACCTATTTGACGGAAAGTGACAGCACTAATTTAAGGCAAGTAAGGAAAATTTAAATCCCGAATTGACCTCTATCGAGCTTAACGGCTACACTCATCTTAAGTAAGTGCTGTCAGTTTCCGTCAAATAGGTTTAGAAAAGGATAGGAAATATCTAAGGCTCGATACAGGTAGAGCGACCGCGCAACCTCGACTCAGCCGCTTTTCGCCAGTTTCTATGAAACTGTATGCAACGATTCATGTGCGGCGACGCGCGCGCGCGCTGCCAACTGTCGACTCGGTCGCCGCGCCTCGCCGCCATTGCAAGTTTCTATGCACTCAGTAGCAACGGTTCATGTGGAGCGGACGCGTCGCTGCGCGGAATAGTGTGACAATATGTTCGATACCGAACTCTTCATTAGTTTAATCGAAGAAAGAATGAATGAAAGTATAGTACCTACATTTGTACATACAAACCTACATAAGTATTAATTTACTTGTAATTTATTTGTTTGAAGTGGAATTTTATTTTAGATTAACGAAATCCTTTTATTATAATATTTATAATATACTTACCTAATTAACTTAGAAAATTACAACAAAACTTTTAAAATGGTATCAAAATCGGTCGTAATTTTGTATAAACAATAAAAACAAACAAATTATCAATAGCAAAATACATGTATTTTATTTATCTAACATCTCATATGTAGTCCCACATTTGTCCTGAACTTGTCCCGAAACTGTGGAGAACGCGCGTGCGGCGGACGGCGGCGCGGGCGCTCCACATAAATCGTTCTGCGGCCCGGTCGCGGCCGCCAAAATTTGCTGCCGGGTCGCTGCTGCGCGGCCGCTTCACCTGTATAGACCCTTAGCCCGCTGTCATGTTTAAAATGTTTTTGACATTTTTAGTCAATTCAGTCGCCTCTTACGACACCCGTGGGAAAAAATGGGGTGATGCTATTTTCAGCCGACTACACACGGAACAATGGATACATAATCTTGCCGTTATATATAGAGGCGTTTCAGTAAGACATCAATACTGAAACGATTTGACTGTCCCGATGGCGTAGTGACTAGTACCCCTGCCTGCTACGCCGAGGGTCATGGGTTCGATCCCCACACAGTGTATGTTACTTATATATTGTTTGTATTTATTTAAAAAAAAGTATTTATGTATTGTAGCAGCTATCTAGTTCCCATAGTACAAGCTGTGCTTAGTTTGGGACTAGATGGCGCTGTGTAAAATGTCCAAGATATATATATATTTTAACATTTATTTTTATTTATTTTGTTTAGGTATTTGGCACACAAAACAAATTACAGTCAATGTAAGTGTAATAGACAGGGTAAACTTAAAAAGCTAGACCATAACTCCAAAACATGTATGCACAGGCAGTAAATTGTATGAAGTATAATGAGGGTTAGTTAGTTGTGTTTTTTTTAACCTATATTAGTTTTTAATAAGTCTATATTATTAGTACATATGATTTAAATTATTATTAATACTCATACGAGCTTCGTATTTACGCTGCATCGGATACGACAGCAATTAGTCAAACTCATTTTACGCTCGAGTTTGTATCGGTACGAAAATAAGCTACAGTAGGTACGTAGGCAATTGCTTTTGCATTATCAATTTTAAAAATATGGTTTCTATATATTTTTATGGTATATTAAAAGTTACAGAATACAGAACTTTATTCACAAAAAACAGGGTGAGGCGGTTAACTCATGTTTTTAGTGTTGGTCGTGTTTTTAGGGTTTTTTAACGCAATGTAACGCATGCGTCTGTCAGACGAAGGGAAATTGTAGTGTAATTGTGTCAAACGACTTGACAGACGCTTCCGTAAACGCACCGTTAATCCTGTAATCCGTTAAAGCCGTATTTGTATAGGAATAAGATTGGAATTCGCAATTTCCTTTACATGCTTTACGCTGCGTTAAAAAACGGAACGACGGACGATAAGTGATAGAAACCGCCTAAATTACAGATGTAAAACATTATAAACTTAATTTACAAAACACTCATGTCATTAAATTCATTTATTGCAAATACGGTACTATCTTGGCGTTGCGCTCAATATTCTAATTTTTATATAATTCTATTGCAAAATATGTTAGTTTAATAAGTTATTACTTTTTTATCGCGGCTTTAAGAGACAATAGACGGATAGAGATTAATTTGTAATTTTCTACAAAATCTAAAAAAATACGACATGTTGGTCCCTAAAGACTTCTAAGCGTGTGTGTGAAATCGGAAAGTGTAGGATGTTTGGATTAGATGCATAAAGTTAACAGAGCTGCGAGTATTTTCAGATTATGATACCAAGTGTTGCTACTATGGTTTATTTTGCACCCTCAGTGCTATACAGGATGTGAGGAAAAGAAATAAAATGAGTACCAAATTTTAAAACACTTCCCGTGTTAGGTATACAATTTTTGAAAACTTGCAAAATTTTCGAGTGCGGGCAGGATTTACTGGCAAGCCAAGCGTTACTGGCATTAAAATACACTTGCAAAATTGGCGGGCAAGAAATGAGCTGCGGTAGCCCAGATGGAAGAGGCGTCGCCACTAGTAATGCGAAAGTCGCAGGTTCAAATCCTGCCCGCACTCGAAAATTTTGCAAGTTTTCAAAAAAGAAATAAAAGTTTGAATTTAAATAAGAACCTAAGAAGGATCATCCCACAGGTCCCGGGTTCAATCCCCGGCCGACGCCAACTTTTAACCATTTTTTTTTTTTCATTTATGGAAATTATACAGGGTGTAAGGAAAAGTACAGTGTACCTTTTACAGGATGATCCAGTCCATGAAACTGAAAAACTTTCCTCAAGGATCATAGACCAATATATTTAAAAAAAAATTAAGACCTCACCTACAACCAGACTTGGTCGGCTGCTACATTCTGTATGGGAGGTCTAAATTTTTTTCATATTTCGACCTTTGTCTCTTGAGGAAATTTTTCAGTTTCATGGGCTGGTTCATTCGTTGAAAGGAACGCAGTACTTTTTCTTACAACCTATATAATTTGGATAAATAAAAAAAGTATAAAAGTTAGCGTTGGCCGGGGATTGATCCGGGATCTGTGGGATGATCCTTCTTAGGTTCTTATTTAACTTAAAACATTTGTTTGTTTATATTGCTAAAACTAATACATGCTCGGGCATGCAATGCAACATGTTTGTTAATTTCACGGGTGTTTGCAAAGATATAAAATATTTTTATCTTTTTTTTTATTTAATACCTACCTTTCCGATAAATATACTCGCCCATTTATTAAAAATAAAAAAGGAAAAAGAAGGGATTCCTATTCTTGTTATGATTTTCGTTACCCAACGTCTGTTCCAAATATAATTTAGTCGCTTCGCCCACTTGTCGTCCGTCGTTGCGTATTTTTAACGCACCGTAACGCATGCGTCTGTCAGGCGAAAGGGAATTGCCTATTCCGATTTTATGCTCATACAAATACGGCTACGGTCCGTTAACGGCGCGTTTACGTCAAACGACATGACAGACGCATCCGTTACGCACCGTAACACACCGTAGCCGTATTCCTTCCGTCTGGCAGACGCATGCTTTACGGGAGAAGAAGATAACTATTAAACTGTTGAGCTTGCTATTAAAGGTAATTATAATCAATTGGTCTGTTGATTATTATTATAGAACAAGAAAATTATAATGTATGTTTGACCTTTTGAATCGGTTTGTTATTGATATATATAAAGAGGGCAATTTTTCATTATTTAATTAAATTCAACACGTACTTATATACTTATAATACATAATTTCTTGAGAAATGAAAGTGAATTCAACTTAGCGACCACCAACTACCTTGCGCAATTTATTGCATTCTTAGTTCGTAGCAATAATAATCACTAAAGGATTTTTTAAATTGGAGACTTGTAGCGCCCCTTTCAAGGCTTTTTACGACATTTAAAGCTCAGTGCTGTCATAATTCGTACGCTAAATACTTTATTGCATCGTTAAGCTCGACGTTGTAGACACTCCCCTCATTTTAGCATTTATACGATTAAATTAAAACTGTATCATCCATATACGTGTAAGGTATTTTTATTTTCGTACTCACCTTTTACTTTATCACAAGCATTTTAAATTGAAGATACGTAGGCAATCCTTCCACTTTACCTACACTAATTATAACTTTGATCCTTTAACAATAATAAGAACAACATTTTTCAATTTATCTCACAACAGTCAAGTAAACAGACAACACTTTAAACTGATCAACAACAGCGTAGAAACGAGACAACGTTTTAAAATTGAATCTCAAAGAGAATATTTACACTAGTCATAAGTATAGAGACGCCTGTTGAATGTTTGAAGGCAATTTTACAGAACAAGGTTTGCTTATAGATTAATGCCAGGCGTTTTGAAGCGTATAGGTGTTAGGTTAATATTTTAAGTGATATTTTTGTGTCAGTCTGTTAAGGGTAGGTCGCCGTTCTGTTTGACGGTGGCGGCGAGGTGTCGCGGCGTGGCAGACGGTGCGACTGCCCGGCTAGCACCTGTGGCTGTGGCTGGGCTGGATCGACCGTGGCGCGCGTGCGTGCCCTTCGTGACGTACGAAATCCGGCACAGAGCTGAGAATGGTTAGAATGGTTTTAGTAATTTATGTATCATACTGTTGATAATTTAGGCCTTAAGTATCGTCAAATGCCTACAATCACGTTCATATAGGTCAAAATAGTAAAGAAAAGAAAAACTGTAAAAGAGTTATTTTTAGGTAATATTTTTGATAAACTTAGTAACAAGAAAAATAACCTCTTTTAAATTGATACAATACAACTGTCTGAAAATCTTACCAATATTTGTGTCTTGTAGGGATCGAACCCACGACCCTCGGCGTAGCAGGCGGGGGTTATCCACTACGCCATCGGAACTGTCGATTATCATGTTGTTATTTGACAGAGAATACTTACATATACGCCAAGGGCTTCGATCCCCACAAGGCACAAAAATATTTGCTAAGGCATTTTCAGATATTTGTGTTAAGTCTGGGTGTCTACTAATATACATTGTATAATATGTATTTACTTATAAAAAAAAATATATAAGTATTAATATCCGCTATCTAGTTCCCATAGTACAAGCTGTGCTTAGTTTGGGACTGGAAGGCGCTGTGTGAATCGTCATGGATATTTATTTATTTATATAAACTCTTAAGTACTAAATATATTTTCTTGCGTCTTATAAACTATATAACGCTATAAACGCCATGTTACACTGTAACCTTCAAAACAGTAAATCGCTTGCCGGCTCTACGCGTTCCTAACTCGTCTGTGTTTAGCGAGACGCAGTTTCCGTGCCAATAAAACCCGTATGCTCTCATCCTCACATCACGGTCATATCTTCAGCTCACACGCTTTGAACCAGCATACAGGGTGTATACATGCTTTTTAGGGATCAGTAACCAAAGAGTACAAGCATTTAATAAAAAATAACTAAAGACACAACTGCTTTCTGAGATAAAACCTAGCCTGGGACACTCGAGATAATGTAAGGTTTCTTCCGATACAATTCCCATCCGAATCTCTTCAGTGGTTACCGAGTTTCAGTCCTTTAAAGAATCGCTCATATATATATACATCAACACTTAAAAATATTACACTCGTTTTTTGGTTGGTAAGTCGTGTAAAAAGGAACTCTACTTCGCTTTCTGCCTATTCGTCTCACCAGTGCCCTCTGTTATGAAACTACTGGCTACAAGCCTACAGGTGAAATTCTAAGTACATTCGTTAATGTATTTATTTTACAACAAACAGCTATTCAAAATAAGAATAAAGTAAATACTTATGGTTAGTAACATTTGTTGTATGTATCATACAGCTTACGTAAGTACCTACTGCTACTTGTTGCGGTAAGCTACATTGCTTACCTAAGTAGCTTTACTAATTACCTTACCAAGTACCTGCTTACTGCAGTAAGTATCTAGTTAGTGTAGCACTGGGTAGAGCTACACTAACCAGATACTATGTCTCGGCATATTCGGCTACGGTTATATTTTAATTTAAAATTAGACTTTTAACTTTCACTGTTGTTTATCTACACTATTCACAGTTATACCTCTCATTTAATACCTACCTAAAGCTAAAACGAGAGGTCGTGCCGTATGTTGTACCCTGGGGGAAGCCTACGTTTAGCAGTGGACTGCAATAGACTGATGTATGTCTGTATTAGGAGCTCTGTTTAAATTATAACTAAATATGAATAGTATTAGGTCCTTACATATGAAATTGGCGTTTTGTATGGGAGGAACAAAAAGTCGTTTTTTTTTAATATAGTATATTTATTTAATCAAAGTATGAGCCATTGTAATCTATGCACTTTTGCCATCTTATAGGTAGTTCATTGATCCCTTTACTAAAAAAAACCATTCAGACGGGAATCAATAAAATCTTTGAAGGCGATTTGGACTGCCCCATCTGAGTTGAATTTTTTCCCTTGCAAGAAGTTATCCAAATTTCGAAAAAAATGGTAATCTGTTGGAGCAAGGTCCGGGGAGTACGGTGGATGCCTTAGACATTCCAATTGAAGCTCTTCTAATTTGCTAGCCGTCTGTTGTGCAGTGTGTGGTCTAGTGTTGTCTTGAAGCAACAGTGGCGTAGAGCGATTGACCAACCTCGGTTGTTTAGCAGCTAGCTTTTCCATCATGGTTTGCAATTGCTGACAGTAGACATCTGCCGTAATCGTCTGGCCAGATTTGAGAAAACTGTAATGAACGACACCGGCGCTAGTCCACCAAACGCTTACAAGTAACTTTTTATTGGTCAATTTTCGCTTGGAGCAGGCTTTGGCTGGCTTGCCAGGGTCCAGCCATTGCGATGAGCGCTTCCGATTATCGTAGAGAATCCACTTTTCATCACAGGTAATGATTCGATTTAAAATCCCTTCGTTATTGTGCCGGTCAAGTAATGTAACGCAGCAGTTGACGCGCGTTTGCCGGTTTGCTTCACTCAATTCGTGAGGAACCCACCTTTCAAGTTTTTTAATCTTTCCAATTTGCTTCAAGTGGATTAAAACAGTTTTATCACTAACACCGAAGCCTGCAGCTAATTCGGACGTGGTTTGCGATGGATCCGCTTCCACAATAGCCTTCAATTCTTCATTATCAACTTGGGTCTCCGGCCGTCCACGGGGCTTGTTTTGCAGGTCGAAATTTCCAGAACGAAAACGTTGGAACCAAAAACGCACTGTGTTTTCTTTTGCGACACAACCGCCATACACATCATTAACCCTTCGAGCCGTTTCCGCAGCACTGGTGCCACGGTGGAACTCGTACTCGTAAATAACGCGATAGATATTTCAAATTTTCCATTTTGTAAATTGAGCGATGCAAACAGAAAAAAGATAAGTAAAAAAACAAATGAATGACGGTTTACGAAACACAACTACATGTGGAAATAGCTGTATAAATTTGAATTTCGAATTCCTAACCAAATAGGAGAAATTTGTGATCAAAGTGGCCAGTACGACAAAACGACAATTTCATATGTAAGGACCTAATATATTTGAATTTAACCTTTTATTTTATGATATTTCAGGCAATGCACTCCTTACTAGGGGGTCGCCTTATTTAAGAGTTGGTTTAGACGCACTCTCGAGGCAGGCTTCAACGCGTGTAAAAAAACAGTTGTATTCGCGTAGGGTTCCGTACTATAATATGCCATAAAAATTACATTTGCTGTATGATTCATACAGCAAATGTTACTCACCTTAAATATTTTTTTTTTTTTTTAATAGCTGTTTGTTGTCATATAAATACATCATCGGTTAAAATTTCGACTGTCTAACTATCGCGGTTTATGAGATACAGCCTGTACCCAATACTATTAAACTAAAGGCTACAATTTTACTGTTGCAATTCGATGTTCATTGTGTAGTCGGTTAGCCATTATGATACCAGGAATATTAACCGGCTACGCGATGTACTTGAAATTTCACCTGTAGACTTGTA
The DNA here is from genome assembly GCA_027580185.1 of Tuta absoluta. Classification (NCBI taxonomy): domain Eukaryota; kingdom Metazoa; phylum Arthropoda; class Insecta; order Lepidoptera; family Gelechiidae; genus Tuta; species Tuta absoluta. The sequence continues at coordinate 2,179,844 of JAQAHW010000055.1, read as the reverse complement.
GCCTGTAGCTTCATAACATCGGCCGTGCAATGCTGCGCTTTCTACCCAGTGAGCTAGTATCACCAATATGCCAATTTCTAGCTACGTTTACAAGATATTCATCTTTTTCCTCAGTCGTGTGGGTCACCGAGTTGACAAATGACCCAATGAACGTTGGTCTCCGAGTTTTATGCCGCCTCTTCTACTAGTATAGGTAGGCCTCTGACATTGTTGTGTTGTGTAACGACCGCCGCCTAAGTTATCATAATACAGCAACCGAGACTGATAGCCGAACGTGCTCTCCGAAGCACAGACTATATTTTTTAGGAACAGTCAGGTGGAACAAGAACAGGGCTGGGAACAAATTCACAGATTTGATGTTGCAATATTTCAATGGAAATTATCAGAATAACTTGAAACTAGGTATTAAAGCTTTAGAAATAGGTAAAATAATATTCTTATTCTTAATATTCGATTCTATTGACCTACTTATATTGCAAAATGAGCAGGCTAAATCTGACATTTTAAATACTATGTAGGGCAACGTAGGATAAGTTTGACCTATTTACAATTTATTCTCCGAAATCTATCATATTCATAATACGATTAAATAAGCGCCACTAGGACCGTAAATATTATTTCCAAACTTTAATCAATTTCAAGAACGTTTATTGGGTTGTTCGAAGACTAGGTGTCCCACACGAGAAGAAAAAGAATCAGACTGTTCACGCATTCATGAAATGAAACGTCGTCGCATCGGAAAAATACCGATGCGTTTCAATAATTTTTTGACCACACGATTCTTTCGGAAATGCATCGGATGATTTCCCGATGTGACGTGACGACGTCTATGTGTGAGCAGCCTAAAACTCCCGAGCAAAGCAGCCCCTAGGGGTTCAACGCTATCTATCGCTGATTCTCAGTTAGTACATTTTGTCACACGGCGTTCAAAAGGCCCCATTGATGTCTGTTGGTGTCACCCGCAAAAACGACTCCTAGGGCCGGTTTACAATATCTTTAGTGTTTAGTAGTGTCAGCTTCTTAGAGCTTACGGCGGCCCGAAGGCGACTACTCTGACACGCCAAGTCGCCACTCTACCTACTCGTTACGCGTGTGATCAAAGCCTTTTCGGTGTTTAAAACGCGCGCCTTCATTCGACCTTCGTATTTATTTGGTAGAAAACATTAGTAATTATATGGCAATACTTCTAAAACTTTTTATCGCTAGCAATACTGCCGACTTCTGAAATCTGTCAAATCAAAGCCAAAAATAAAAATTGTTGAAATACAGTCGCGATTGTATTATCAGTTTACATTATTAAAATCAGCTGTTGTTTATCTCCAGTTATCCTATTAGTATTATAAAAAAGTTTTGCTGTAATAAATGTTGAGTGGTTGTAAGATTTTAGTGTTTATACCGGTGTTTTTGTGATGTGTTAGCAATCGCGTTCGGCTGAGAATGGCATCGGGGTCCAAAAATGATATAGTGAATAGGTTGTTGATGAATATGAGGATCGAGGAGCGAGGAGGAGAGGGCGGTGGCGATGAGCAGCCACCGCAGAACATGCTGCCTTCGAACCAGCAAGGTAGAGAACGCTCACATGTGGACGAAAACGGCGCCCCGATTGAACCCGTTGCTTCGTCCTCAGCTATCGAAAACCTGCCCACAAACAACAACACCGGCCGCCTCCACAACTGGCAGGCCACGAAGACCACCGTCAAAGAACGCTTGTCCTTCCTCTTCAACAACGAAATCCTGTGCGATGTTCACTTCATAGTCGGCAAAGACCAAAACCAACAAGTGATTCCCGCGCACAAGTTCGTGCTGTCCGTTGGCAGTGCGGTCTTCGACGCCATGTTCAACGGCCCGATCGGCACCAAATCCGACGAGGTTGAACTACCTGATGTTGAACCCGCAGCCTTTTTACACTTACTAAAGTTCCTATATTCAGACGAAGTGAGAATTGGACCAGAGAGTGTGATGACGACTCTGTATACTGCTAAGAAATACGCCGTAGCTGCCTTAGAGGAGCATTGTGTGGACTTCCTAAAGAGTAATCTTGGTACCGACAATGCATTCCTGCTTCTCACTCAAGCGAGGTTGTTTGACGAGCCACAGTTGGCCGCTCTATGCTTAGAAATGATTGATAAGAATACTGCCGATGCTCTAAATGCTGAAGGATTCACTGACATTGATCAAGATACTTTAAATGCTGTTTTGGAAAGGTAAAATTTTGTTAAATATAGTACATAGTATTGTTAATATTAGGTTTAAAATTTTGTTGTGATAGAAATTCTGTTAGGTATGAATAAGATGAGAGACTGACTATTATGTATTATTATTTTGGTTCTGGTTTGGTACACCAACTAGTTAACACACAGTTTCAGAGCTTTTTTTTTAATGCCTGCAATTAAAGTGATATAAAAACATAAGCAATCATTTTTGAAAAGTTACAAAATTACACAGCAGATAGAGATTGATCCAGTGACTTTCCCTATCAGTACTAGCTATACCTCTACCAACTGAGGTTCCCAAGAAACAAACAGCAAACATTAAAATAAGTTAAAATTTGTTATAAATTTAAAAATTTGCACAATTTTCTGGATGACTCGAATGTTTATTAAACATATGGCCGATTTGATATGTCCGTTAACGCTATGCCAAACCTGCAAGCGATATGGACATGACAAATGTATGAATAATTAAAACTTAAACAATATGTCATTAACTGTAAAATTTATGAGGAAGGCAAGTGCAAACTGATCGAATAATTTTTTACACACAGTTACTTTCACACACAACACAACAACTTTCTCCCTCAAACATACATAATTACTTCTTGTTATTGTATTAGTTTATCAAATACAGTTCAAATCAGTTTACTATCAGCTACCTACTTCAACATACCAGCCAGAACAGTCCACTACTTGACAGGGGTCTTCCCCTATCGGAGGCAGTTCTCTGGCCTGAATGATGTTGCCCGTTCCCTGGATTCATCCCTTTGTCACCTAAAATCTTGCTAGGCCGCAATATGTTTGACCAATTATGAATTAATATAGTTATTAAGAAAACTTGTTCAGTTTTCTACCATGCATATATTTTATCAAAAATCATGCTGAACCCATTATATTTTTCTATAGCAATTGAATATTATCTCAATGCTAAATCAAACAATACAATATTATTTAAAGATATTTCAACATTCATATTCTAATGTGGGTTAACACAAGCACACACAATGGTAAAGAAGTTTCTAGATCAAAATCACAGTGCAGCTATGTCTGAAAAATTATCATGCCAATAGATGTATGTTCATCGTTGCAAACTAAAACTAAAAAGATGAAACAGAATTACTCTAAAGTAAGTAAGTAAAAACACTTTATTGCACAAAATAAAAAACAAAAATATCAGGAAAAATTATTGCTAACATGCGCAAAGGCGGCCTTATTGCTACAAGCGATCTCTTCCAGACAACCTTTGGGTGGAGGAGAGAGTATTGAAAAACAGAGCAGTGCGAGAGTAATCATGAAAGAAAAGGTAACTTGAATAAACACAATAAATACAGAATACAAAACTATGATATAAATATAAACCTACATATAAAGGTGATATTGTAAAGCACAATTATTTTTAGGTTTAATTTCTTTAAAATATATCACGCCTGTTATCCCTTGCGGGGTAGGCAGAGCGTAAATGGCGGCCAAAAACGGCCATTTACGCCACGTCTGACAAATATTCGAGGGTCATTCTGAAAATTGTGTATCACCATAGTGACAAGTTGTCAGCCCATCGCCTAAAATTGCAATACACAGCCTCGAGTCCCTAAGTCGCCTCTTACGACTCCCACAGGAAAGAAATGGGGTGATACTATTCTAAGCCGGCATCACACGGCAAAATACATACTGTCTAAAAAGATCCACCATGTGGTATCACCTGCTGCTACCTATTTGCATGTGACTAAAAGCAAGCAAGCAATCATGTACCAATCTCTAGAGCTATACTTACAGCTGCACTTAAACTATCCAATATTACTTAGGGTGTTATGGATTTCTTTTGACATAGCTCTCACAGAATTCTATTCAATTGTTGAGTTACAAGGGTTTTAAAAGTCAACATGAATTATGAACTTAAATACATTAATTTTAACAAGCATAATAGATTAAAAAACATGACTGCTTTCTGAGATAAAGCCAAGCCTATGACACTCGGGATAATGTAAGGATTCTTCCGATACAATTCCCATTCAAATATTTTCAGTGGTTAACGAGTTGCAGCACTTTAAAGAATCGCACATACATACACATACAGGAACTCTTAAAACATTACACTCTTTTTTTTGGTTCGGCAGTCATATTAAAAGCCTTAACTCAAATTATCGCCCCTCCAACTGTAGATCTCAATAGAATTTAATGTTCTGAAAAATAATACTCACTAACAAGCCAAAGTAAAACCAGAGCAGGAAGAAAAAACTAAACAGCTGTTGTTATTAAAATAGCCCACTAATAGTCTAGTCAATCTGGTACCAAAACTTAGTTAGACTAATAATTTTAAGATTTGATAAGCTGCCAAACTACCGCCGTTCTGTTTCATAACAATGGATTCATATATGATGTTATTGAAGCATATTATTATAATGAGTGAATTATTCATTGTTTAACAAACATTATAATAATAATAATATAATAAATGAATATCCTGGACAATTCACACAGCACCATCTAGCCCCAAACTAAGCAAAGCTTTTACTATGGGAACTAAATAGCTGATATTAATACCTACATTAAATAATAAAAAATAAAAAAAAATCTTTGTTTTAGGGTACTAGCCTCATACATGTTAGTAAAACAGAATTCCTTACCAGCTACAATTAGTATTAAGTTATAAATTTAGTTTTAAGTGAACAACATTAAAACAACATATATTTTTTGTAAATAAATACATTTTATACATAGTAACACCCAGACTAAACACAATTATCTGAAAATGACTTTACAAATATTTGTGTCTTGTGGGGATCGAACCCACGACCCTTGGCGTAGCAGGCAGGGGTACTATACGCTACGCCATCGCATCGGCCCAGTCGATCATACATTCCATGATATAGGCTAATGTGATGATACATTTCATAATTTTATACAGTATTCTACTTCCCTCATTTGCTCCCCACTTTGGGAACTACCGGCACGTGCCGGGTAGATTCAGTCCAATACGTTCTCCCCAGAACAACTCGTAAGCCCAATCGCGCCCCAAGGGCGCGATTGAGCTGGTTGTTTGAACAACCACAAGCTTTTCCGGGTGAGCTCCTGCTCCCCACCATACAGTCAGGTGTAGATTGAAAGCCCCGGGGCTAAAAATCGTAGGGTCCACAACTATAAAAAAAAATAAAAAACAGTATTCTACATCAAAAGCAATCATGGTATGGCATTGTAATCCAGACTGTATCTCAATTATTCTCAATCCAACTGGATTTTACTGTATTGGCACTACAGTAAAAACACGCAAGTTTTTTTTTCAACAATTACTAAGTTTGAGTAATACTTAACTAAGGATTTTTTTTTACTGAATTTACCGAAGGTAAATCGTAACATTACGATACGACTAACAAAATCAGGGTATTTCACATTGTAAATACGATTTTTCGGTTTCGATCATTTAAATTTTAGGTTCGCATTACAAGCCGCCGCGAATAAAATGTATGTTCCATATAGTTGACGCTTGCCGGATCCGATCAAATATCGCCGTATCCGGTAAGGAGCAAAAATGCACCGGATTGCATTCGCTACTCACAGCATGTCACATCGTTTATAACTTTTCCAAAAGTTGACTGGAAGAGATACCTTTGTGGGATAAGTCGGCTTTTGTGCCTCTTGTTTTTCCATCCTTTAGGTACTGTTATTGTAAATTTGTTTTGTGGTACGTTAAAGTTAATCCGTACTAATATTATAAATCTGAGAGTTTGTGTGTGTGTATGTATGTATGTTTGTTACCTCTTCACGCTCAAACGGCTTGACCGATTTGGATGAAATTTGGAACACAGGTAGAGTATAACTCGGAATAACACATAGGCCACTTTTTACCGCGGGAAAACAACTATTACCGGGGGAAAATGAGTGGCAGCGGGTGAAACCGCTTTACATACATACTTTACTTACAACAGATTTTTGATGTCGATTTTTGTCTGTTGCAGAGATACCCTCCGAATCCGCGAGGCGAAGATTTTCTCGGCAGTATTACGTTGGTCCGAGGCGGAGTGCATCAGACGTCAGCTGCCTGTCACACCGACCAACCAACGAACGGTCCTAGGCCGCGCCTTCAACGCCATACGATTCCCACTAATGTCCGTAGAAGAATTCGCCATGGGCCCCGCTCAAAGCGGCCTTCTAGACGACAGAGAGATCGTGCAACTTTTTTTATACTTCACCGTGAATCCGAAGCCGAATGTAGGATTTCTAGATACACCCAGATGTTGTATGACTGGGAAGGAATTGACTGTGAACAGATTCCCGCAGACCGAATCGAGATGGGGCTACAGCGGCACGACTGATAGAATTAGGTTTACTGTTGATCAGAGGATTTTCGTTGTTGGTTTCGGACTTTATGGATCGTACTTTGGACCGACGGAGTATGAAGTTCATTTGCAGGTGAGTTCTATTTATATCACAAACTAGCGGACCGCCCAGCGCGGTTTCAACCGCTGCGTACCATTTTCCCACGGGAATAAGACATTTTAATTTAGCCTATGTTCATCAGGGATAATGTAGTATTCTAATGGTAAAATATATTTTAAATCGGTCCAGTAGTTTCGGAGCCTATTCAATTCAAACCAACAAACAATCAAATATTTCCTTTTTATAATATTAGCATGGATATTAGTGTAGACAAGTTGCAAAAGCTAATAATGGTATCACAAAAGAACTATAACGCCTTCTTTCGTAGAAATAAAGTCTTATAGAATGATCACCGATTGAGATAAAAGCGTGCCGTGTGATGCTGGCTTAGAATAGCATCACCCTATTTCTTACCCATGGATGTCGTGAAGCGACCAAGGGACTGTGGGGGAGGGTGACATTGTATTGCAAATTTTAGGCGATAGACTGACAACCTATCACTATGGCGATACACAATTTTCTGAATAAGTCAAAATGTTTGTCAGACGTGGCGTAAATGTCCGGTTTACGGCCGTTTTCGCTCTGCCTACCCCACAAGGAATATAGAATAGGCGTGATACGTGTATTTACGAAGATAAAATAGAAAATTTAATTTATTTCAAACCCAGTTTAATTACTATTTTCGTAAGCTCAGCAAAGTTCTTTAAAATCAGAATACGTAGTTTTATTAACGTTACGCACATGCTTTGTAAAACCATCGCAAATTGTCAGTAAATACGTATTTATGTACTATAATTTTATTATGTTTTCACAGTGCTATATTATTTTCATAAATGAAAAAAAGAAATTGACAAAATGTCAGCGCCCGCGCCGGGACTTAAAACCGAAGTATTCGTTACAATAACTAATGCTAGATGTCGCTTGTACGTCGCTTCGAGACGAGTACCAAGAGATTGAAAAATTGGCAAGTGTCAGTTGAGCCGCCGCCGTTAGCTCAGTTGGCAGAGCAGTGGGACGGTACCCCACGGTCCCGGGTTCAAGTCACGGCGGGCACTGAAATTTTTTCAATTTCTTATTTTCATGAAGACCGTGCGATGCCGGCTTAGAATAGCATCACCCCATTTCTTTCCCGTGGGTGTCGTAAGAAGCGACTAAGGGACTCGAGTGTGTGAATTGCAAATTTAGGAGATGGGTTATCAACCTGTCACTATGGTAATACACAATTTTCATAATGACCCTCAAATGTTTGTCAGACGTGGCATAAATGTCCGGTTTTACGGCCGTTAACGCTCTGCCTACCCCGTTAGGGATATAGGCGTGATTTATGTATGTATGTATGTAAATTAATAGAATTTATATTCTTTTTTAAGTTTTCAAAACAAATGCTCTGCCTACCCCGTAAGGGATTAAAGGCGTGATATATATTTTTTTAATTGTTCTTAATTGTTTTTAATTATTCACTGTAATATGCTATTATCAAGCTGTGTAAATGCGTTTAGGGTATCAGTCTAGTTCTAAACAGTTATTGTATCCACAATAGACTATGTTGATTGTTACCTGTTGTATTTACCTAATAAAATTAAAATAAAATTTAATATATGTGTACACACACACACACATCACGCGAATAATCCCTTGCGGGGTAGGCAGAGCGTAAACAGCCGCAAAAAACGGCCATTCACATCACGTCAGGCAAATGTTTGAGGGTCATTCGGAAAATTGTGTATCACTATAGTGACAGGTTGTCAGCCCATCGCCTAAAATTGCAATACACACCCTCGAGTCCCTTAGTCGCCTCTTACGACTCCCACGGGAAAGAAATGGGGTGATGCAATTCTAAGCCGGCATCACACGGCAATATATGTGTATGTATGTCTGTTATTTTCATGGCCCGATGATAATATATTTGACTGGCCCGATGGCGTAGCGGATAGTACCCCTGCCTGCCACGCCAAGGGTCGTGGGTTCGATCCCCACATCACACAAATGTTTGTTAAGTCATTTTCAGATATTTGTGTTTAGTCTGGGTGTTTCTATTGACATGTATTTATTTACAAAAAAAAGTATATATGTATTAATATCAGCTATCTAGTTCCCATAGTACAAGCTTTGCTTATTTTGGGGCTAGATGGCGCTGTGTGAGTTGTCTGGGATATTTATTTATTTATTTTCATGTATATGTGTTTTTTAGATAATCCACTTAGCGACTAAGAAGGTGTGTGGCTCAAACACAACGACGTTTTGCTGCGACGGCACCGACGACACGTTCCGGGCGATGTTCAAGGAGCCGGTTGAGATACTTCCCAACACTTCCTACATAGCCAGCGCCAAACTCAAGGTAGGCAATACGAACATGGTAGATTTACAAAATTCCAATAGGTTCCATTACAGGGTTCTTTTCAAAACGCTTGTCTATAGTTTTAAACTGGGGTGAATCGTATACATATATATATTATAGATTAGTTGTTATAATAATCTTATAAAAATGTTACAAGTTTGTAGAGAATGTTACGAGAAAAATGTTCATTATACCTCTATACTATTGTTTATTATGTACTCACAGTGCTATATTATTATTTTCATAAATGATAATTTAAGAAATAGAAAGTGTGTAAGCGTCCGCCGGGACTTGATTTCGGTACCGTAGGTACCGTCCCACTGCTCTGCCAACTGAGCTGCCGGCGGCTCGACTGACGCTTCCAAATTTTCAATCTCTTGGTACTCGTCTCGAAGGGACATGTAGTATACGTTATTGTGTCAGTCGAGGTGCCGCCGCCGGTAGCTCAGTTGGCAGAGCAGTAGGACGGTACCCCACGGCCCCGGGTTTAATTTCCGGCGGGCGCTAATACTTTTTCAATTTCTTATTTACATTCATTATAAGTGTAAGATAACTTTGACCACGAAGATTGTGACTTTTAACTACACATAAAGACATTTTTGTGTGTCGTGCCGTGTCAGCCATGTGATGCCGGCTTAGATAGCGTCACCCCATTTCTTACCCACGGGTGTCGTAAGAGGCGACTGAGGGACTTGAGGGTGTGTATTACAATTTTAGGCGATGGGCTGACAACCTGTCACTATAGTGATACACAGTTGTCTGATTGACCCTCAAACCATTGTCAGACGTGGCGTAAATGACCGTTTTTTTACGGCTGTTTGTGCTCTGCCTGCCCCGCCAGGGATTATTGGCGTGATATATGTATGTATGTATGATTCAATTTCTCATATTTTTTCTCCGCAGGGCACGGATTCGTACTATGGCACTAAGGGCCTGCGTCGCGTCACCGTTGATTGCAATAATGGCGAAAAGGTACTTTACTATCATGAAAAAAAATACAAACTTATACGCTTTGAAAATTTTGACTTCAATTTAAAACAAATGTCGTTTACAAATGGTGGTGGCGTAAAGCAACATGCCGTGTGATTAACCTGGCCAGCCCCGAGGCAGTACCTTTATTTTTATTTTAGTGGGTTTCTATTAGGACATTACAAAATTGTAATAATGAAAGAAAATTGTATTATACAAATTTTTGTTTTTTAGAATGATCATGACGTCAATAAGTGATAATGCTATCCTACATTGAATAAAGTAATAAAATTTTCATTTATCATTTTAATTTTTGATTTTGTGAAGTGTCGCCACAGTCGAGGTCGTTCTGAAAATGAAAATGAAATAACTTTATTCAATGTAGTAGATAGTATTATCATTTATTGACGTCATGATCAGTCATTGTAAAAAAAAGAAATTTGCATAACGCAATTTCTTTTTTTTTATAACAATTTTGTATTGTCCTTATAGAAAACCGGCTCAGGTTCACGACTACACTCGCCTTTAATTTGTCGCAATTTGCTTGCAGGTGGTGTTCCAATTCTCGTACGCGGCCGGAAACAACAACGGCACGTCTGTGGAAGACGGACAAATCCCCGCCATTATATTCTATATATAAACGTGAGGACATAGTATTGTAGTGTCAACAAGTCCGGAAAATTACGACAGACAGGGCTATTTAAAAACTAGAAACTATAAAACAACTAGGCTTTTTGAGAAGACGAAAAATTTCCTCCTTCCTAAACGTATTTGACGGAAAGTAAACAGCAGGTTTAAGGTAAGAGAATTTGTATTCTGAATTGAGGGAAATATCGTCCTTAATTTAAAAAAACAAAGTCTTAGGGTCTCTTAACTAGTCTGTTTACTGGCATTAAAATACACTTGCAAAATTGTCGGGCAAGGAACGAGCTGCGGTAGCCCAGATGGAAGAGGCGTCGTCACTAGTAATGACGAAAGTCGCAGGTTCAAATCCTGCCCGCGCTTGAAAATTTTGCAAGTTTTCAAAAATGGGAAGTGTTTTAAAATTTGGTATTTAACTAGTCTGTTTAAAAATTTATATAGGATGCAATTTCACTAGTGACCGATAGCAAAAACTCAAGACGGGTTGTTAATAAGGAACAACTTTTCCCAGGGAACATAGGTCGAAATATGAAAACAAAACTTTGAACTCCCATGCAAAATCACCGCGCGATCATCTGATTTGTTTGGGTTACCAAGGCAGCTCAACATATTTTTGTCATATTTCTACCTATGTTCCATGGGGAAAGTTGTTCCTTATCACCAGCCCGTCCTATATTTTCAGTATCAGTCATTAGTCAAATTTAACCCGATATTATTTTAAATGTGCTGAATTTCCCTACGCTAGCGCAAGTTAAGCGTAATTTTCCGGACACAGTAAGAGAGTCAAATAAGATGTATAATAAGTTGACGTCAGTTTTAATATTAAACCAGCGAAATATAAGGTGAAATTTTACTAAACTACCGCCGTTCCAATAAGTCGTATTCGACAGCTGTCAGATTTGTGATAATACTATGGCCGAGGGTCCATTTTCCTTTGTTGACATCTCTTTTAGTATGGAGATGACAGCTGTCAAATACGAATATTGGAACGGCGGTCCTTGATATCGAAAATCGAAGACGGGCTGGTAAGGAAATATATAAGGAAAAAAATTCCCTAAGAAAAATAGGTCGAACAAAATACGAAAAAAAAAATTACCCATACATTACTGCCGATCAGCTGATTTGAGTAACTTTGGAAACTCAAAATATTCTTGTCATATTTCAAGCAATCTTTCTTTGGGAAAGTTGTTCCTTATCACCAGCAAGTTTTGAGGTTTCGCTTTCACGCGGTCACTATTAAATTTTCACCTCATATAAAATATTTATAAATCACATGATCAACTGACTACAGAAAATAACATTATTATTTGGTTACTTGTACTACAAATTTTATCCAATATTATGTTCTCGAAATGTACTATCTCTTTTTAATGATCTAATTTTATTGTTATTTACCTAAACTATTTATTTAAATTTATTATTATTGCGTTGCACAAAATGCGAAATATTAAATATTACTTCTACGATAAAGGCTGTCCCAGACCATACGTACGTTGCGAGCGAGACGGCTCGAACACTTTTCATAGAACTTTAAAAAAAGAACTATACGTAACTGATATAAAGGTAACATTGCATAGAATGACAAACTTTTAAAGTTGTAACGTGTATCCCCCAACTTAGACATTGGCAGAATTGTCCTATGCTGACAGAGGCCATTTATAAAAAAATATTGAAAGACTGTTTCTTTTCGGATTTCTAGTACGCTCGCTCGCAAAAACGGCTCTCGCTCTGCGGCGGCCCTAAAAGTGGAAAGAATGATTTGGAAATATTTGAAAAGGTGAGCCAGCCCATAAAATTGGACAAATTTCCCAGATTCAGGTTACTCACACATAAACAAATTTTAAGATTGCTCACATAGGTATAAATGCGATAGGAAGAAAAATATGTTGTCACGTCAAAAATGGACCTCCGATGCAAAACTGCCGATCAGCTGATTTGGGTTACTATCGAAGCTCATAATGTTTTTGTCATATTTCGACCTATGTTCCTTGGGGAAAGTTGTTCCTTATGACCAGTCCGCCCTCTGATTTCAGTATCAGTCACTAGTAAAATTTCACTCTTCTCCTCAATATTACATGGTATGTCTATCGATCGGATAATTTTGTATGGCAGGTCAAAAAAAACTACCCTCATTCCTTGAGGAACGAAAATTTCAAAAGCCGGTTCACCCGTTTAAATATTTCCAACTGTATATGTGTTACGATTTGTTATTAATTTTTCTCTGTGATTTACTTCTATCAACTGTTAAGGTCATGATTTAATGAATATACATTAATTACTTGTTCGCAGTGTTAATGACATACTGCCCTCGATTCCGACAGGACACATTATAATCTTATTGTTTGCTTATTATACCTGACTTTCCAAAATAAGTAAAACACAGGATTATTGGCCTACTACTAGTTGGAGGCGGTTGAAAAACTCTGACACCAGGGTTCATCGGGTCGTTCGACGACTCGGTGTCCCACACGAAAAGAGAGAGAGAAGATTGGCAAAGTTCTCTGGTTTTGATTTCTTTATGGAATATGGAAAAGTGTTTTAAAAGTTCATTTTTCTTACCTATTTGAGAAATTGACAGAAATAGTTAAGAAAATGTCAAAATCGAGAGCAGTTTTGTATCATACGATAAATAACGATGTTCCTCAAAATGTAGTTATTTTAAAAGAATTTAACATATCAATAGAAAAATAGAGCTCACAACGTAGTTTAGAACGTTTGCTTTTTTCGTTAAACGGTAAATAACTTTAAATTAACAGCCACAACAGTCCACTGCTGGACATGGGCCTTCCCCTATTGGGGGGTATTGCCATACTCGCCACGCTTGGCAAGCCGATTGGCGAGCGCAGTACAAGATATTGCTCTCACACGGGGAACGCTGCTGCCCATTCCTTGAATGAATTTATTCCCAAATTGAATATGAATTTGTTCAACCCGTATTGGGGTGATGCTATTCTAAACCGGCATCACACGGCAATGTAAATTATACGGTGTGTAAGGGACAGCCCTCCGAATACTTACAGGGTGCATGAAACTAAACAACTTTCCCATAGAAACATATGTCAGGAAACGACAAATAATATTCATTTAAAAAAGTAGGTTTCCTGAAGTAAGTATTTTTTTATGGGAAGTTGTTCAGTTTCAATGCACCCTATTAGTATTCGGAGGCCTGTCCCTTACACCCTGTATAATAAACGTAGAAATAATATTCTAAATATTTTAACAAATACTGTTTTCTTTAAAATGTAGTGTAGCCACTGTATATTTTCCTATCTTTAAATATCTAGTGAAGGAATTTTCTACCTAAAAGAGGGAAAAATGCAGTAATATAGTAAACTGTAACAAAACAAACTAAATTTACAATATTCTAAAATTGAATTTAGCTACTATCTTTACTTTAATAGTTTAGTACGGCTAGCTTTTCATGTTTCAAGAAGATTATAGTCGTTTATTTTTGGTTTATACAGGGTTGTTTTTTATTCACCCCGGAAATTTTACAGGGTGATTCTACTCATTCATGATACTGAACAACTTTTATTATGGGGTCACCTGCGAAATCGCGAAAAAAAAAACAGCTGCTCCATAGAAAAATTCATACCTACTCGAACAAAATGTATGGAACAGTTGGTTTTTTTTTGCGATTCGCAGGTGACTCCATAATAAAAGTTGTTCAGAATCATGAGTAGAATCACCCTGTAAAATTTCCGGGTGAATAAAAAATAACCCTGTAGATACCATTGGCCAGACCCAATTTAGTATTTTGTGTCATTTTAGGTATATGCTAACATACTTTCGTCTGCAGTACCTAGGTAGAAACGACTCAAATTTGTGACATAGACAATACTGATATCATTTTAATTTATTTAGAGCTACTAAAAAAACTAATTTATTAAAGGAGCTACCGTACATTGAATCGAAAATAACCACAAGCGTAAAAAAATACACAAAATGTAATATGTGTTTTACAGACACACATAACGCAATCGTACAATAAATGACTTTAGAATTTTTGTAAGTTATGCCCTCAAATAATGCCAGCCGTACAGGACTAATAATATTTCAAATAATGAGTTAGGCTTAGATGTAAAAAAAAGCTGCGAGACACGACTTGACAGACATAAATCTCAATTCTGGCAGAACATTTACTTACTTATTCTTGTTAGTTTTGTATAATGGTTGAACAAATCTTTTTCACTATCTGCTAATGTGATTTTTGATTCCATTAATATAAGAGAGCATAATAAACCTCTTAACATCTCCAAACTAAACCTTTAGAATGCAAATAACTTTCTTTAATTTTACATTTTATGCTACGTTCACACTCCTGCTCCTGCCGCTGCCGCGAATATAGCCCAAAATACTGCCACGGAAGCATCAACGCGAGTGAGAGTTGCACACACTGCCGTCATACTAATCACGAGAGCACGGGATGTGGCAGCAGCATGACGAGTAGCAGCGCGAGTAACCTGTTTACACACTCGCGCTGCTCACATCACTTACTATTTCCCTGCCCATACAGGCATAGTGTGAACGTGAGGTTAGAAACTGACAGGAATCACTAAGAATTGGCTATTGAAGTGTTTGTCAGAATTGAGACCAATACAGGGTGTAATGGACAGCCCTGCGAATACTGATAGGGTGCATTTAAACCATTATACTGAACAACTTCTCAGAAAAAATATCAGGAAACGAGAAAAAAAAATTACTTCGCATAGTAAATGCAGTCAGCTGATTGAGTTTTGTATGGGACTCTCGATTTTTGTAGTTTCCTGACATTTGTTTCTAAGTGAAAGTTGTTCAGTTTCATGGTCTGCATGCACCCTTTCAGTATTCGGAGGGTTGTCCCTTTCATCCCGTATAGTCTTTGTTGTGCTTCTTATGAAATAGTATAGATAAAGTGCCAAAAAGATGATCGCTTCAAATATGTAGATTTTATAAATACCTACCTGACTTCCGTATCGATTGGTTATTATTTCTAGTTCTAGTCAAAATATTTTCTTAAAAAATACAAGAAAAACAATATAGATAATACTATGTATTTTTTCTTTAAAGAACCAAAAAGCTTTGATTTCATATTGTTACTTAAATCTCTTATATAAAACGATCCTCCTCCATCAGCGTAAAATGTCACAATACTAAAACCTTACATTTTGCGAATATGACATTATGCGCCGTGATGAAAACGATTTTCAACACTTAATTTGCTATTGATATCTAATTTAATCAAAACTTTTTAGAATATCTAACGTGATAGCTTTGTAGTTATCTGGAGAACACTGGTTTAGCAATAAAAGCCGTATTTTAAACAGTTAGATTTAAATTATTTTGTATAGAAGATGGGTTAGGTGTCAATAAATAATGTAAAATAATAAAAAACGTATTTTATTTAAATGCACAGCATATTATTAGTACAATCTCATCACACTTTTAAGAACCTTCGTACAAATTATAAATCTGTTGGTCTCCTAAGTAACTGAGTAGGTATCCGGAGTTACTTGAGTAACTAAGTTGGTCTCCTGAGTAACTGAGATATAAACAAACGCTCATAACTGTGTTAGTTTCCTCAGTAAGTGGTTGATCTTCTTAGTGAATTGATATTTTGAGTAGCTAAGTTGGTCTTCTGAGTAACTGAGACATAAATGAACATTCATAACCATAACTGCATTAGTTTGAGTAACTGAGTTTGTAGTTGATATCCGAAGTAACTGAGTTGATATTTTGTGTAGCTAATTTGTTCTGAGTAACTGACACATATGAACAACCGCTCATAAACTTTGTTTCCTGAGTTACTTGGTTAGTAGTTGATCTCTTTGGTAACTGAGTTGATATTTTGAGTAGCTAAGGCCGTACGCTCGCTCACGCGGTTTCACGCGCGGGACGGCCCGCGCGGGCCAGATTTGACAAAACACAAGATTGGCGCCCCGTGACGCGGCCTGCGGTCACCCGCGCCGCGGCTTCAGCAACCCGCGACATAATATAACCCGTACGAACACGACGACACTTGCCATATTGCAACTACCTAGGTACTATGCGCCTTCTAAATTTGGACGGGTAATAATGGCGGCGATGTCAGACCGCCGCGCGGATCCCGCGAGACCGCGCGCGGCCTCACGCTGCTGGCTGGCCCGCGCGTGAAACCGCGTAAGCGAGCGTACGGCCTAAGTTGGTTTCCTGAGTAACTAAGTTGGTCTCCTGAGTAACTAAGTTGGTCTCCTGAGTAACTAAGTTGGTCTCCTGAGTAACTAAGTTGGTCTCCTGAGTAACTAAGTTGGTCTCCTGAGTAACTAAGTTGGTCTCCTGAGTAACTAAGATGGTCTCCTGAGTAACTTAGTTTGACAGTTGATCTCCTATGTAACTGCGTTAATATTTTGAGTAGCTAAGTTGGTATTCTGAGTAACTTAGACATGTAAACAAACGCTTATAACTGAGTTGGTTTCCTGAGTACCTAACTGAGATTGCTGCAATATTAGTTGGTCTCCAGAGTAACTTAATAATTCCCTCAGTAACTGAGACAAATAAATACACATACAGACTCGCAGGGTAAATAAGTAGAGATTGTACCCAGTTAGGAGCAACCCATTGCGTTCTGCCATTCCTCGTGCTTCTTGGCCAAGTTCTTGGACACAGGCTTGGTCTTCTCAATGGCCGTCAGGATCTCAGACAAGTGCAGTTTGTCCTTGCGAGTGGGTGTGCCTCCTGTAAACGAATGTGTTGATAAGTTACATACATACATACATCACGCATATAATCCCTTACGAGGTAAGCAGAGCGTAAACGGCTGTGAAAAACGGACATTTACGTCACGTCTGACAAACATTTGAGCGTCATTTGGAATTCCTATTGTATCACCATAGTGACAGGTTGTCAGCCCATTGCCTAAATTTGCAATACACACCCTCGAGTCCCTTAGTCGCTTCTTACGACACCCACGGGAAAGAAATGGTGTGATGCTCTTTAAGCCGGCATCACACGGCATACAAATTTGTAATTGATAAGTTTCTGTCATAAAATCCTAGATATGAATGGGCATCTACGTGTACGCAGGCGGAAAGATCTTCTAAGGAAATAGAATATTCGATCAGATATTTTACAGCGCGTTTACCTACTACGGAACATCCTATAATTGCCTAGCTATAGACTATGAAGAATGGAGAATCCAAAATCGGCTGTAGTAGGAAAACAGCTTTAGGTTGTAATAAATTAAACACACACATATCACTCCTTTATCCCTTGCCCTTGCGGTGTAGGCAGGGCGTTAGCGGCCGTACAAATACGGTCGCTATCGCCAACTATGACAAATAATTTAGGGCAGTTTCAAAAACTCGTGTATTATACAGAAAAAAAGATACTATACTGACAGGTTGTCATCATGAAACCCTCGAGTCCCTTCGTCGCCTGTTACGTCAACCACGGAAAAGACATTTCTTTTGTTATGCGTTGCTATTCTAAGCCGTCATATCACGGCGAAACAGCCATTGGATGTAAAAAATATAAAACACGGTTTATATCTATAGATGAATCATACCTTTAGCTGCCATATTAGGTAACATTTTCCTGACAGTTGACATGAGCGCCTCCTTGCAGACCAGTTTGATGTCACTGCCGGAGTAACCTTCAGTCTTTCTTGCCAGTTCCTGCAAGATACGAAAGAAGTGGAGAAAAGGTTAATAGGATAAGTCCACATACTTGGCAACTGATGAGTAGGTACTGAAGTACCTAAGTGAAAGGGTAGAGGCCTGCTTAATACTTATAGGAAAAATACATTCACTTGTCACGCCCTTATCCCTTGCGGGGTATGCAGAGCGTTAACGGCCATAAAACAGTCGCTATCGCCACGAAGGTATGACAAATATTTAAGGGCTGTGTCAGAAAAATCGTTTATCACCATGGTGATAGGTTGTCAAACTGTCCCCTAAAATTGTTATAAAAATAAAACCCTCGAGTCCCTTTGTCGCCTCTTACGACACCTGCGGGAAATAAATGGGGTGATGCTTTTCTAAGCCCGCATCTCACGGCAAGAAAAATATGCCCGTAAAATCAGGATTAATATCCTGAAAATTCTTATTCCACAAAACATTAGCCTTAGATATACTTATTCATACATACCTACACTATCACTAGTTTCAAACGGCCACAGAATAGAAGAAGCATTTTATTGGTTGCAAATTTTCAATTGAAATCGAAATAATAATCTTGTCTAACCTGAAAGTCAACTTTAGGGACCATCTCGATGTTTTTAACCCCGAGGAACTTCTCGAAGAGATCAACTCGAGTTTTGAAGTCGGGCAACGGAATGTAGATGCGTTTCTCGAGCCGACGGAGCATGGCGGGATCGAGGTCCCTGGAATCAAATTGAGCAGAACGAAATATGAGGGAAACTTCAGACATTCTCAAGAAGTATATTTGGCATAATTAACAAAAGTCCGTCCATAGATTGGAATTTGACTCATGCCCCCAAAGACACGACTTCGTCAATAAGATATATCTAGCCGTTTGACAAGGGATTTTATTTTATGAAATGAAAAGCAATAGGTAAGTCACACATAAACAGATGCAAACATTTCTCACCACGGCATAGGTATAAATATTCGCCAGTAGAAAAATGACCCCCTCATATTGACCAATCCCATCCAGTTCAGTCAGAAGCTGTGCTTTTAAACGTCTTGACGCCTCATGCTCCCCTGGTACTTAACAGTCTAAAGTAACTTCTTTTTGGCACTGAAAATGTCTTCAGCCATTTGACTATGGACTTTACAAAGAATAAGGTCGGTCTCACAGGATGCAAGTATCTTACCAAGGCATATTAGTGTTGGCTAGTAAGAAGACAACCCCCTCATGTTGACCAATCCCATCCAGTTTAATCTGAAGCTGTGCTTTTAAACGTCTTGTTGCCTCATGCTTGCCTGGTACTAAACAGTCTTAAGCAAAAGTTTTATTTTCGGCACTGAAAATGTCTTCCGCCATTTGACTATGGACTTTACAAAGAGTAAGGTTGGTCTTACAGGATGCATGTATCTTACCAAGGCATATTAGTGTTGGCTAGTAAGAAGACGACCCCCTCATGATGACTAATCCCATCCAGTTCAGTCAAAAGTTGCGCTTTCAAACGTCTCGACGCCTCATGCTCGCCTGGTGATGACCGGTCTGAAGCCAGGGTCTCCACTTCGTCGATGAAGATGATCGATGGAGAGTAGTATGAAGCCATCTCGAATAACACCTGGGAAATGAGGATATAATTTGAAAATTGCCGCCTGAGAGATTCGTTGCACCTCTCTTTTCGCAACTGCCATGAAGCAATCACAAACAGCAAGCGGAACCACCGGCTTAATCAAACACGAATCATAAAACCACCTTTCTTAAGGAAAAACAGGTGTTCAAGCCCGCAATAGCCAATGAGGTTGCTGCGACCAATCTCACAAAATCATCGTCAACGTCATCGTCAAACTAGGTTTAGGAAAATGAAAACCGTGGCGCGGGCACGGATAGTACATCCTTTACGAACACTTATTTGACTGTATTAGCACCAACGCAGCGTCGAGCGGGTTGCACACGGGCTAAATACAAGAGCACCGCTGCATATGATAAATTGTCAAATTTCAGCAACACATACATACACATACACATTTCGCGCCTATAATCCCTTGCGGGGTAGGCAGAGCGTAAACGGCCGAAAAAAACCGGACATTTACTCCACGTCTAACAAACATTTGAGGGTCATTCGGAAAATTGTGTATCGCCATAGTGACAGGTTGTCACCCCATCGCCTAAAATTGCAATACACACCCTCGAGTCCCTTAGTCGCCTCATACGACTCATACATGTCTAACAAACATTTGAGGGTCATTCGGAAAATTGTGTATCGCCATAGTGAAAGGTTGTCACCCAATCGCCTAAAATTGCAATACACACCCTCATGATGCTGTTTTAAGTCGGCATCACACGGCAAAACAAGACATTCATCACGATGTTAGAGTACATTACAACTTCATGCCATTACGAAAATATTTGTGTACCTTGACGATCTTCTCCGATTCACCTCGCCACTTGTTGATGATGGTACTACAGGATACGTTGAAGAATGTACAGCATCCTTCAGAAGCCACCGCTCGCGCCAGCAAGGTCTTGCCGGTGCCTGGTGGGCCGTGGAGTAAGACTCCGCGCCATGGCTCCAGGAGACCAGTGAACACTTCGGGATATCTGGAATATTACAGGAGGTCTTCTTTCTTTTTCTTGTGGGATCAAGTTGTCCAACGACCTGATAAACCCTTTTTTAAACGTCTACTACTAGTGCTCTAGTACTAGGCCTCTGGCATGCTTTTGTAACGACCACCATCTAAGTAATCATAGACAGCAACCGGGACCGACGGCTTAACGTGCCCTCCGAAGGACGGAAGGTGGTTCAGCCTGCATGCCCTGACCAGACTGGGAAAAAATTTCACAAAGTGATAAATATTATCTTTGTGACTCCCCCACCGAGAATCGATCCCGGAACCTTTGAGTTGCAGCCTGCAGGCAGTCGCATTACCACTGCGCCACATCGGCCATCGGAGATGAAAATGGATAATTAAGAAGATTTTTTCTAGTGAGTTTGAAAGACCTCTTCTGAAAGGCTTACTAATGACACAAATGGATGACTTTTCTTACTCGCTTCTTGGATAAAATCAACATGATCACTCGAATCAATATATTAGGTACTAAGCCGTTTTTTTTACAATAATGCGGTAATCTGAATTCTTTGACTTACCTGACTGGATAAATCACAGATTCCATCAACAGACTCTTAGCAGCAGTCAGGCCCTTGATGTCATCCCACGAAGTACCCTTGGGTCTTATGATGTCCTGGTACAACATTTCCACCATCTCCTTCTTCTCTTGTGAGGCATTCTTCAAAAGAACGGCTAAAGGCTTTTTGTTTACTGGTAAAACCTCTTCTGGCTCAGGTAGTTCTTCCTACAAATAATATAAAAATTTGATTAAGTTCTTCAAACGCTTTTTCCTCGACGGTGTCCATATTTACTCTAATTCTCGTTATACAATATTCAACCTTTCGATTTTCCTTTTCGTCACGACGCATCCTATTCTGTACCTTGCCTATTTAGAAAGCGTGGATATATTTGCACGAAGCAAACAACAAGTACTTTCGTGACTTTAGTACGTCGGACTATAGTGAGCGTTTGGAATATTTTGCTACGAATAATACTGCGTTTCATACATTTATGGCGGCGCGCATGCGCTCCACATACAAGTCCTGAAACGCGGTATAGAAGTTATTCCGCCGATCGCTATATATACAACTTCCAAACATATCTGGAACAGTTGTTCCCGGTAGGTAGCTACCCTTTTCCTCACAGTCGTCACTCGGACTACTGGCCTCATTATCACTCCTACAACACATTAATTTACTCAATTATTTTATATAATTCGTTGCGAGGGTGTCTTTGTAATATCGCAAAAAACTGCCTGGCCGTTCACAATAATCTGACCCTTATTCTGGTATATTTTTGTCGAGTACAATTCAACTGCTCACGGCAGTCTTCTTTCGGAGGTCGACAGATCACATACGCCCGCCCGTCAGCTGTAATTTCCCAAACAGTTGAAACTGTCTGTGTGTGTGAGGCAATAAAAAATCGTCAAAAATATATCTTATAAAACTGTACACAGAATTGTGCTAGCGTACAAACTGACCTTAGGGAAGGAGGCATACTTCTAGCGCCATTAGATGCGCCTTCGAGCTGTTTGAAGTAGTTAATCGAAATAGAATTCAATCTACATTAACAGACACAACAGTCCACTGCTGGACATGGGCCTCCTCCTATTAGAGGTACTGCCATACACCACGCCTGGCGAGCGAATTTGCCAGCGCAGTACAAATTATTGCTTCCACAGGGAACGCTGCTGCCCATTCCCAGGATGAACACCTACGCCATAGGACACGATCTCTCGTTTTGTTTTTAGTAAAGTGGCGCCACTGTCGAGGTCGTTGACGGCTACACTCGCCTTAAGTCATCGGTCCATCTGGCTGGAGGTTCTACGACAGATGTGCCCAGGCCACTGCCTCTTTAGTTTGCGAGTTTCAGACTGTGTATAATACCTTGTTCAATTGTTTGATGGTAAAGCTAGCTGGCAGATCGGCTTCAAGTTTTTCCACCACCGGTTCAGCTGGTTTCCTCCGCTGTTTCCTGGTCTGCGGGCGGGACGGGGGCGGGGGCTGGCCGTCTACCTTCTTGATGAACTGCGGCTGCTTGTTGAACCGGATCAGGTAGTAGTTGATGTACTCCTGGAACCCGTACAAATGTATATTTCAATTGTTTGACTATGTTAGCTGTTAGCCTCGGCAAGCGCAGCGTTGGACGCCCTCCAGCCAGACAAGATAACTTTTTATTAATAAACTTAATTTTAAATAGGCACACTTACATTATATAAAAGAGTTATTGAGGCTTAAACAATTCCTCAACTGCTAAGGTAAATGGATAGCCGACATAACTTGTTGGCGAAAACGACAAATCGTGCCATAAGGCGTACCCTGGAGGAGGCCTTTTCTAGCAGAGGCTGATGTGATGTGATGATGATGTGATTGGAAACCCATAGAATATAAGCAACCAACCCATAGATATAGAAGCATGAAAACTGTATCCGTCATAACCTGCATTAATACGACATCTAAATGAATTGTGACGTTTTTCATTACAGGTTACGTCCCGATTCTCTTATATATTTTTTTTCAAATGAAATACCATTGATACTCAATAGTCATTCTATTGCCACTGTTTAATTCTATACTTAAATCCTTTAGCGGAATTCAAAACGACCAAAACTATCCAACTGACACGCAATCCTTATTATTTGCTTGAGTTTTGTTTTTTTGTTTTCTTGACAATTAAGACGTTTTTAAAATAGCGGAATTTGGGCCCAGTTGAAGCGTAGACTGTACTTGAGACGATGTAAATGAAGAAGGCGCTGATTTCAGTAGAGTAGGTATTCCTTCTTTTTGATAAATATTTCAAACAGTTTTGTATGGAGAGCGATCCGCTGTTATAGTCGGTCGTATAGTAAGTAAAAATTTAAGTATGTAGGTAAAATCGGTGGATGCTAAAAGTCGGAGTACCTACGTTATGGTTCCGTGCTTCGGAGGCCACATAAAGCCGTCGGTCACGGTTGCTCTCTATGATTAGTTAGACGGCAGTCGATACAGCCTACTAGTAGTCGTAGGCGGTTGGAAAACTGACACCAGTTTTCATCGGGTCGTTCGTTGATTCGGTGTCCCACACAAAAAGAGAGAAGAAGAAAAACCTACTTCCTTACTTGTTGTAAAATATTTTTAAATAAGTTGTTTCTGTCGTAAACTAGGTAAATCTGCAGCATGATGATGAATTATTTACTTCATGGACGTCTGATGTTTCAGAAGTTTTCTAGGCAGAGGTCCAGAATATAAATCTCTCCAATATAATAACGTACGGAGTGCTCTGTTGCATTTGACGCGTCGTAAATCGAAAGGCTTCACAATTTTAGTTTGAACTTTGCCTTCCGGTTTTACCCACAAATAAGTAAGTAGGTAGTTAAGTTTAAGTTTATGTCTACTTGCCTATGGACGACACAATGAACCCTGGTGTCATAGATATTTTTAGTTATGTAAGGATAATCTCTGTAGTACGCCCTACGATCATCCTACCGATTAAAAACCGGGCAAGTGCGAGTCGGACTCGCGCACGAAGGGTTCCGTACCATTATGTATAAAAACGCGCAAAAACACGTGTTTTGTATGGCAGCCCCTTTAAATATTTATTTTATTCTAATTTTTAGTATTTGTTGTTATAGCGGCAACAGAAATACATCATCTGTGAAAATTTCAACTGTCTAGGTATAACGGTTCAGGAGATGCAGCCTCGTAACTGTAGGACGGACAGACAGATGGACAGTCGAGCCTCAGTAATAGGGTTTCCGTTATTACCCTTTGGGTACGGAACCGGCACAATTTAAGGCGAAATACAATTTTAAGATAACGTTGGATTAAAATTTAAACCATTTAAAATGCCGTGTGATGCCGGCTTAGAATAGCAGTACCCCATTTCTTGCTCGTGGGAGTCGTAAAAGGCTACTAAGGGACTCGAGGGTGTGTATTGCAATTTTAGGCGATGGGCTGACAACCTGTCACTATATGGTGATGATATACAATTTTCCGAATGACCTTCAAATATTTGTCAGACGTGGCGTAAATGGCCGTTTTTGCGGACGTTTACGCTCTGCCTATCCCGCAAGGGATAATAGGCGTGATATATGTATGTATGTATGCTTATGGACGACAGAATGAACCCTATAATATTGTCGTAAATATAAACTTATTAAAGTATAATTTACAGTGCAACACGATAAACAACAGAAATATATCACTAAAAGACTAAGCACCTGTCAAACTGACGTTTGGCTAAATTTTCTCTCAGTCGTTTTACGAGCTGTCATCGCAGATAAATTATCTTATGCGACGCCGTTGAACGACTCCCATCTAAATGTGAGTGACAAACAAACAGCACTTCTTGTAATAATACTTAAAATCACAATAAGACGTATTTTAAAGTAGGCAATATAAAACCAGATCTTTACTCCAGAGATAAATCGCAAGATTTCGTTTATTATCGAACATGAAATTCTGTCAAATATAAAATTGGTTTAGCCGTGTCATGTTGGCTTTGAATAGCATCACCACATTTCTTTCCCATGAGCCACGCCAGTGAGTATAGTATTCTTTGCCCATGAGTGTCGTAAGAGACGACTAAGGGACTCGAGGGTATATTTTGTGTATTGTAATTTTAGGTGCTGGGCTGACAATCTGTCACTATGGCAATACACAATTTTCTGAATCACTCTCAAATGTTTGTCAGTCTTGGCGTAAATGCTCGTTTATTGCGGCCGTTGACGCTCTGCCTACCCCACAAGGGATTATAGGCGTGATAGATGTATGTATGTATATGTATGTATAATATGTATGTAAAATTGGTAGCTACTTCAATACATGACAACATTCTAGACTAGTAAAAACTATTGGTTTACAAAGTATTAAGTCTAGGTATTCGGAATTCGACTGGCCCGATGGCGTAGTGGATAGTACCCCCGCCAGCTACGTAGAGGGTCATGGGTTCGATCCCCACACAGCACAAGTGTTTTTAAGTTACTTTTCAAATATTTGTGTTGAGAGTGTTTAGGGTGTTTTTGAGGTAAAATATGTATTTATTTAAGAAATAAATGTATGTATGCAGAACTAGTAGTAAAATTCTTATTATCTGTGCTTACTGGGCAAATAAGAAAAACCATTTGGACCTTACAAACAAAAATTATTACATGGGCTGAATTTTCCTTTAAAGTATTTTTAGCAAAACAACTTGCCTGCAGTAAAAGTGGGGCTGGCAAATCCTCTACACGGTGGGTATGGTTTCAGGAGCGTCTGACAACCTGGAGCTAACTTCACTTGAGTCTCTTTATGCACTATTTGGCTAGAAGCCGATACTGTGGTCAGTAGTGACGTCACAGTCGTCTGATTGGTCGGCTGCGGCGCACCGGTGCAGTCGGGCCCGGCTTCCCGCGTAGAGACGGCCGCCCCAAGCGCCAGCCGACGGAGGCTGTATATATACGGATGGGCGGAAAAACTTTGATACCGCTTTTTAGGACTTGCACGTGGGAAGTATACAATGGCAATTTAAGTATCTCAATTTGTAATAATTGTGAACTTACATTAATGGTTTATTTTTTGAATAAGTACCTAATTTTTAAAATACTTCCCGTGTTCAGTTATTATTTTTACTATAACTTTTTAAATTTTCAAGCGCGGGCAGGTTTTTTTTTGAACACCGATTCGTCTAATGATCTGATGAACCCTGATGTCAGATTTTATCAACTGCCTACCAGTAGAAGGCCTCTAACATGGTAACGACTGCCGTCTAAGTAATCATAGACAGCAACCGAGACAGACGACTTAACGTGCCCTCCAAAGCACGGAACAATCTTTCTTTTCGGACAATCAGGTGCTTCAGTCTGCAATGTCCTAACCAGACTGAAGACAAATTTACAAAAAAAGCATATCAACTTTGTAAGTGCTGAGAATCGAACCCGGAACCTTTGCGTCCCAGGCAGTCGCACTATCACTGCGCCACATCGGCCGTCGTTATTTCTAGTGTACAGGTATATTATATGAACTGCGCTATAGATGTGGGCTGAGATTAGAATCATAATGATGATTTTTTTTGTATTGTTCTATCGGCAGCACTTTGAACCTTTTTTTTTACATATACTGACCATTGCATATCATTTATTATTTAGGTAACCATTCTAATTAAGCACCCATCCGCTATCACTTGAATAATAAAAATAAATAAAATCATTTTATTGTCAGGTACTAGTCCCATACTGAAAAAATTGCTTAATTACAATAATATCTTATATTTCTCATATCTGTTTCTCTCTATCACAAAATTTGTTAGTATGATTTACATAAACTGCATATATAAAACTGTTTTAAACTTTCGCGGTCACACATAATAACTCAAAATACTGAAACGGGGTTCTTAGCGGGGTTGTTCCGTGATCATGGCCCATGTAACTGGGTCAAAATATCGGACAATTCAACAAAAATAAGTATCGCAAATGAAAAAAATGAAAATGAAATAATTTTATTCAATGTAGGATAGCATTATTATCACTTATTGACGTCATGATCGGTCATTGTAAAAAAAGAATAGTAGTTTATGCAACTGTCATATAATGGGGGTCATTAGAAGGCGAGTGTTTATTGAGTGATAATAGATTGACACGAGCATTCTAATGCCTAATTATATGCAGTTGCATACACTATTTTATCTACACTCTAAAACATTAACTCAGTTGAAAACTTTTCCAAACGTCCGCACCGGCGATTGCAAGGCCCGATACATGGTCAAATTCAATACGAGAACGTAATATGGCTTGATATGAAGTTTTGAAGATTCTTTACTAACAGTTGTTTAGATGTCGAGTCTCAACAGCAAATAACTAAACAACTGAACAACACTGAACAACACTGAACAACAACTGAACAACAACTGAACAACACTGAACAACATCGGAATAGCATCTGAACAACAACTAATCAACATCTGAACAACAACTGAACAACATCTGAACAACATCTCATCAACAACAGAACACAGAGTTTTCTCATTAAGTCATTACGCTTCTGTAATTTATAGTAAACCCTAGTTTTTATAGGCAGAATGCATAAAGTAGGTCATTATGCATCTGTTTTCGAATTCATAATTCGAACATTATGTGACGAGTGTAGATAAATTTGCATAACGCAATTTTCTTCTTTTTATAACAATTTTGTATTCTCCTAATAGAAAACCGGCTCGGGCGGGATAAAAAAATTAAAAATAAAGGCACTGCCTCGGGGCTGGCCAGGTTAATTACACAGCACGTAACTTTTCGCCACCACCATTTGTAATAACCCCGTTTCAGTATTTTGAGTTGCAAATATATTATTCTCAAATAAAAACGCTAAATCAAAACTACTTACAAACGCTCATTTACACATACATACACATATCACGGTTTTATCCTTTGTGGAGTAGCCAAAGCGTTATCAGCTGAGAAATACTGTCTCGCTATCGCTACGTCTGACAAATATTTGAAGGCCGTTTCAGAAAAATCGTGTATCACTATAGTTGCAGGTTGTCGCTCAAAATGGCAGTACCTACACGACACCCTCGAGTCCCTTATTCACCTTTTAAGACACCCACGGGAAAGAATCATAGTCTAAGCCGACATCACCAACTTTAATAGATGTAAACACTTTCATTACAACTAGACCGTATCGTATATAATAATGCAAATCGACGATTTGCATTATTTGAAGGCAAAACTTTCATAAAATCTTAAGTCGCTAATTATTTGTAGGATTACGCCATGTGTGTCTGTAAAGCACATATTACATTTTGTCATCAAGACGATTGCAATTTTTTTCGATTACATGTATGGAGGCAGTGACCCTTTAGTTAAATGTATACATATTTCAAATGTGTTTATTTTATGATTATTGTGGTTTTTTGGCCGGGAGGAAATTTTAATTAATCTCTCATTCATTAAACTGTTTTTTAAATGTCTTTAATCTAACTAATATTATAAAATATACCAGTTTTGTCTATGAGACAGTTTACACTATATTAAAAGCCAGATTTGATTGTTTTTATCCACTGTAAACGAAAGTAGTTATGTTAGCATACACCCAAAATAATAAATTAGGTTCGGCCAATGGTTCAGAAACGATAAGCCAAATATAAACGACATTAATATTTTTGAAACATAAAAAGCTACGCTAAGCTAAGGTTGCCTGGAAGAGCTTGTAGCGATAAGGTCGCCTTGTAAGCTATGAAAGCTATGAATTTTTCTGATATTTTTGTTAGTTATTTTGTGCAATAAAGTGTTTTTACTTACTTACTAAGCCACTAGGCTAAACATATCGCCCATAACTGTGCGAGAATCTTGGCAGGTCTCCGACAGTTCTATTGATTGTGGGAACGGCCAAGTAGGGAATAAATATAAAAGGAATGTGCCAAGGTCTGTGACGAAAACAACGGGAAGGAGAATAAGCGGTAAGAAAGTTGGAGCAACATATTGAATGAGAGGGAATCAAACAAATTGGTACTAGTTTCAATTACATGTTACCGTTTAAAATTTCTGACTAAAAATAGCACTGTCGCTTAATTATTTCATTTTAATACTTTACTGGCTGTTACCCGTTAATAAAAACTATCATATGTGTTAATCCATATTACCTTTTATATGTGTGCCAAATTTCATTACAATCGGTTCAGTACTTTTTGCGTGAAGAAGTAACAAACAAACATTAATCTTTTGCATTTATAATATTAGTAGGATTGCACATCGTAGAAAAGGCAGGCCTAGTGCCACGCAGCATTCTCTACTGGCCAACTAGAGGGAGAATAAGTGGGTGCATCTTCTTCTTTTCGTGCGGGACACCGAGTTGTCTAACAACCCGATGAACCCTGGTGTCACAGTTTCTCAACCGCCTAATAGTAGTAGTAGGCCTCTGACATGGTTGTGTAACGATCGCCGTCCAAGTAATCATAGACATCAACCGGGACCGGCGGCTTAACATGCCCTACGAAGCACGGAACCATCTTTCTTTTCGGACACTAAAGTGGTTCAGCCTGCAATATCCTAAACAGACTGGGAACAAATGCACAATGTGATAAATACCTATCAACTTTGTGAGTGCCCCACCGGGATTAGAACCCGGAACCTTTGCGTCGCAGGCCGTCGCACTACCACTGCGCCACATCGGCGTATATCCCTTGCGGGGTGGTATGCAGATCGTAAACAGAAATTGTGTGTCGTCACAGAGTTAAGTCAGGAAAGAAAGAAAACGAAAGAAAGAAAGGTTGTCAGCCCATCGCCTAAAATGGCAATACACATGTAACCCTCGAGTCCCTTAGTCGCCTCTTACGATACCCACGGGAAAGAGATGGGGTGATGCTATTCTAAGCCGACATCACACGGCTTTTTGGTACTTCCAGTATAAGGTATGTGGGTCATCCAATAAACTTCATACACCAGACGTAATAGTTCAAATGCCTTACGTGGCGAGACTGGTATCAATCACACGCGACGCTCACTCGACATCGCCTGATCAATCACCTCAGCTCAACCGCATTCGCAGGGGTGGCTCATTCTTAGAATACTCGTATTAAAAATCACACGGTTAGACTTCTTTCTTCTTCGAATGAAAGAAGACACGGTTAGATAGACTGATGCACACTTTATTGCTTAAAACATACACAACAGAAACAAAACAATACAGAAAACTGAAATCTAAGAGTAAGCAAAGGCAGCCTTATCGCTTGCAGCAATCCTTACATTAAGGTGAACGATCGTGAACGACCTCGACAGTGGCGCCACTTCACAAAAAATATTTTCTCTTTATTCAAAAAATCGATCAGAATATCCGTTACCCAAGTTTTTAGTATTATCCTTAAGTAAAATTAGAACCTGCAAACTCAAAGCAATATTCGCTGTAATTATAGTTATGGGAAATATATAAGTACCTAAAAAACGGCCACTTTTGGTATTGAGTAACTGTCTAGGTTGTTGACGGCTACACTTGCCTTAAAAGAGAGACAAATAGAAAAGATTGGCAAGAAGTTGCACAAGCAATAAGTAATATCCTCAAATTTTTCAATTATTATGTAGTAAGTACTTACACTTACAATCATATGGTTAGTATACGGTTAAATGCGTCCATTTCTAATAATGACGTAGAACATGGTGGAAAATCTATATTTTTTCCGTAAACAGCCTATTGCATGTAAGAATCATGGCGATACACCAAGAATTTTTTTTAAAATAAATAAATAAATAATAAAATAAGACCTTAAAACATTTCACACAGCGCCATCTAGTCCTAAACTAAGCAAAACTCGTTGGTACACGTAAAAATATGGAATTAAAATTAAAACCATATACTAAAGTCTAAGGTCGTTTGTAGTTGAAAAAAAAATCCAACTTAACGTAAAAACAAGATACCTACGGCCGTTTATGTTGTAAAAAACGCTAGACCCTTTTTTAATATATTTTTTTAAGGGCTTGATAAAGAACAACATTTTTCAAATCAATGCTAGTACTTCACGTGGGGTATCATATGAAAAGGCTTGATGTACATGTTACGAAACGTACGAAACCCTCGATGGGCGAGTGCAACTCGCACTTGGCCGGTATTTTGAATAAATAATGATTACATACATATATTTAACACGCCCGTAGACATCACGTTTATATCCCTTGCGGGGTAGGCAGAGCGTAAACGGCTGTAAAAACGGTAATTTACGCCACATCTGACTAACATTTCAGGGTCATTCAGAAAATATTGTATCAGCTTAGTGACAAGTTGTCAGCCTATCGCCTAAAATTATAATACACGTGTAAATCTCGAGTCTCTTACGACACCCACGGTAAAGAAATGGGGTGATGCTATTCTAAGCCGGCATTACACGGCAAAGATTACCTCGTCTTATTTCATTTCATCTTAAAAATAGCCCCCCACGTCTATTCTCCAGCACGATCGGAGGCGACCGATTCTCAAAGCGCACTAGATTTATGTAGTGGCGGTGAATTCGCGTGTCACTGCGCGCGACTCGAGATCCGTTTCCGGCGGAAATAGGTCGCGAACGAGAACCGTCTCGAAAGCGAATAGATTATGTTCGAATTCTTACATTCTATTTTTGAACAAGCTTTTTAGCGCGCAGTCTTTGGCCAGGATGAAAAGATTTGCTTTGGTAAGGATTGTAAAACGAACGCGATGTTGTAGCATGTTGCTACGACTGCGGGTGCTACGACGTAGGCATCGTAGAAAAACTTAGTGACGGGCAAAAAGAGTAGGCGTGAGGTCAAGAAAATTTTAATTTTTGTGAATTCAAAATTTTAATAATTTTTTTTCTTCGTGTAGGATATTTAGCCCGATAAACCGAGAAGGGTTTAAACCAGTAGTAGTAGACTAGTAGGCCTCTGACATGGTTGTGTCACGACCGCCGTCTAATTAATCATAGACACCAACTGGAACCGTGTGCCCTCCAAAGCACGGAACCATCTTTATTTTCGGACAAAGTGGTTCAGCCTGCAATGTCCTAACCAAACTGAGAATAATATCACAAAGTGAGAAATATCAACTTCTTTAGTGAAGTGTTAGGCAATACCCCCCCCCCCCCCCATACCCCTTATGAAGCCCATGTCCAGCAGTGGACTGTTGTGGCCGTATGTGATGAGTTGTCTTAAAGGGGACCAAGTGAAAGGATAACTTATTTACAACAGCGGGCAAAGAGTTTACTAAAATCTTCAAGTTTGTTTATTGATCTTTCATAAAATGACTACAAAAAACCTAACATGTAATATAATACGATGAGTACATCTCTCTCTCTCTTTTTGTGTGGGACACCGAGTCGTCCAACGACCCGATGAACCCTGGTGTCAGAGTTTTTCAACCGCCTACTACTAGTAGTAGGCCTCTGACATGGTTGTGTAACGACCGCCGTCTAAGTAATCATAGACAGCAACCGGGACCGACGGCTTAACGTGCCCCCCGAAGCATGGAACCGATTATTTATATAACAAAACTATAACGTATATAAGTTACGGATCTAAATATATAAAAAAACATGTTTAATAATGTAAATAAATATGTATATACATACAGTTTTTACTTACTTACTCGTTATGGAAATTGTTCTACAATACAAGCCAATGAATAAATTATTTCTATCTCAAATAAAACCAGTTAAATAAACGCGGTTATTTAAATAATCCGTAATGGAGACTGTAGTTGGAAAAGATAACAAGTAGAGATACACCGACTATAGTTTAGGCCGACCAGTGGACTTACGACTAATCGACTAAAATCAGTCGACTAGTCATCGAATAAGAAATCTCGTCTATGCACGTGTTTAGAGCTTTTCAGCCTAATTTAAACTGTTGTGGTTTTATTTCCAAGATGTACCTATATTACAATTAGTCTATGATATTACTGGTCGAAATAAATTATTAGAATTTAATGTCGTTATGACCTATGGAGCCGAGACGTGGAACCTGACAGTTAAACTGGCCCACCGGTTACATGTCACTCAGAGAGCTATGGAAAGGTATATGATCGGTATCTCTATAATGGATTAAATCCAGAATGAGACTATCCGCAAAGTAACGGCGATAGTCTGGAAGTGTAGCAAACTAAAGTGGCAGTGGGCTGGGCTACATCTGTCGTAGAACCGACGGACGGTGGAGTAAGCGGGTTCGGGTAAGTGGAAGCCACGCCTCGGTTAGCGTAGAGTTGAACGACCTCCGGCCAGATGGACCGATGACGTAAAAAAAGCAGTGGGTAGCGACTGGATGGCGAAAACGAGAGATCAAGCCCTATGGCGCGCCCAGGGGGAGGCCTACGTCCAGCAGTGGACTGCAATAGGCTGATATATCCTATGTATGTATTACAGATACAGATGACTAATCAGCTATTCAGCCTACTTTTTGCCAAATATATAAATGGCCGACTAGTCAGTGCGTCTCTAATAACAAGTTTTCATGGAACAGTCAACGAGACCTCATCTCGTATTCCACCTTTGTAACTAACTACTGCTGACTGACTGCTAGGCCATAAAAATAGCGAACACTACTCAATTCAATTCAATTTATTAAAAAAACAGACAGTCTGTATGCGAAATTACCTAAAATATTATCACAAATTACTTACAACTTATGAGGTTCCATTAAAATAAAAAAATACAATCAACATTAAAAACAATAAAATTTCCTACTTACGTAGTCTTATTTAGTGTGTCTTATCGATCATATACTTGGACTCGCTTTTGTAATTCTGCTACCAATCTTGTATCAATTTCACAAGCAACAACTTTCTTTACTCTGTCAATTATCGTAAAATAATGACTTTTGGGCTTAAGAACTTACATTCTGATAGATTATTTGTTTCAAGATATTTTTTTTTGTGAAGTGGCACCACTCTGGAGGCCGTTCACGACTACACTCGCCTTAAGGTGAAGTGTGTTTGGAAATCAACCGCGCAAGGTTTGATAGTGTTCAGAGGTGTCCGCTTGTCTGTCACGTACCGGGAGCCGGACAACAATTTTGAACCTTAACTACCCACAATAAAATTCAAAACCAATGAAATTGTTATAGTATGAAGCGACAGACGAGTGATTATGAGACGATATTTATATTAGTAACAGTTCAAGATATATGGTTCAAAACTAGGGCTCAAAAACTCAAAAGTCAAGAAAATTAATCTTGACATTTGAGGTTTTTTTCGAGGTAGTTTACCTAAAGTGTTATGAAAGTTTAAACTTACTATTGCAAGTTCTGAGTCTTTTGAGAAAAGATAGAATCATAAACATATACCAAGTTATAACAAAAAAACAAGACATGGTTTAAGCTGTTTGACAACGTCAAATCATATGGAAAAATATTTTAAATCATTGTCTAAACGCATAAGACATCTTTTCGTATGGGACACCGAGTCAGCGAACGTCAGATCGTCGTCATGTCAGAGTTTTTCAACCGCGTACTACTACTAGTACCTCTGACATGGTTGTGCATCGAACGCCGTCTAAGTTATCATAGACAGCAACCGAGACCTAAAGGGCGGGGCAGACCGGCTCCGTATCCACGGCAGCATCACAGCACGGAACGGATACGCAACGGATACGCAACGCAAGCGGTGTGCCGTATCTCATACAGTCCCATACATTACAACGTCATAAGTCCGTGCGTGACTACGGACGAGAGCTGGATACGGAACGGATACGGAGCCGGTGTGCCCTGCCCTTACGACTTAACATGCTCTGCAAATAACGGAGCCATCTTTCTTATAGATGATAAGGTGATTCAGCCTCCAATGTCCTAACAAGATTGGAAACAAATTCACAAAGTGATAATATCAACTTTAAGGGTGCCCCACCGGGATTCGAACCCGGGACCTTTGCGCCGCAGGTAGTCGCAGTACCACTGCGCCAGATCAACCGTTTTTTTGTGATAACACTCCTAGTCTCTAGTCTAGTCGACGCACCTTTAGTGTTTGTAATTATAATAATAATAATAATAATTTTTTACAATCGACAATAAAATACAATTTTTTCAGAATTTTATGACAGTTATTGTCTAAATAAAACTGGTCGACTTAGAATAGCATCACCTTATTTATTTCCCGTGGGTGTCCTAAGAAACGACTAAGGGACTCGAGGGTGAGTATTCCAATTTTAGGCGATGGCCTGACAACCTGTTACTATGACAATACACTATTTTTCTGAAACGGCTTTCAAACATTTGTCAGACGTGGCGCAAATGTCCGCTTTTGTGGCCCTATACGTTCTGCCTACCCCGCAAGGGATAAGAAGCAAGTCTTGCTCGCGCTGTATTCCCGCCCTAATCTAATCTCTAGTCTAGTGGCTCGACGCACCTCTAGTGTTTGTAATTGAAAGCTTGGTTGCCGCTGGATCGGCGGCGCGGCACCGGCATCGTTAGCAACTACTCCACTCAGACCTTCCCTTAGCTAGGTTTACATTTTCAACAGTTTTTCACTTTTGTTAAAGTTGTATAGCTCTGCCGTGTGGTTTCTTTTTTTTGTGTAGGACACCGAGTCGTCTAAGGACCCGATGAACCCTAGTGTCAGATTTTTACAACCGCCTACTACTAGTTGAATACCAGATTTTTAAACACTTCCCGTGTTCAGTATTAAATTTTTGAAAACTTGCAAAATTTTCAAGCGCTGTCAGGATTTGAACCTGCGACTTTCGTCATTACTAGTGACGACGCCTCTTCCATCTGGGCTACCACAGCTCGTTCCTTGTCCGCCAATTTTGCAAGTGTATTTAATGCCAGTAACGCGTGGCACGGCTCCTTCTACCGAGTTAGTTTTTGCAACTAAGACCCGGCGACTAATTCTGTCTTTACAGATTGAATGTAGTCTAAGCGATGAAAACCCGCGATAAATTGAGTATCAAATTTTAAAACACTTTCCGTGTTCGGTATACAATTTTCGAAAACTTGCATTATTTTCAAGCGCTGGCAGGATTTGAACCTGCGACTTTCGTCATTACTAGTGACGACGCCTCTTCCATCTGTGCTACCGCAGCTCGTTCCTTGCCGAGCAGCAAGGAAAAACCTACTACTGGTAGTAAACCTCTGACATGGTTGTGTAACGACCGCCATCTAAGAAATCATAGACAGCAACCGAGATCAACGGCTCAACGTGCCCTCTGAGGCACGTAACCATCTTTCTTTACGGACAATCAGGTGGTTTAGCCTGCAATGTCCTAACATGACTGGGAACAAGTTCACCAAGTGATAAATATCAACTTTGTGAGTGCCCCACCGAGAATAGAACCCGGAACCTTTGCGTCGCAGTCGCACTACCACTACGCCACACCAGCCGCTGTGTGGTGCCAGCTTAGGGTTACATTACCCCATTTCTACCCGTAATTGTCGTAAAAAGCGACAAAGGGATAAATCCAGGGAATACGCAGCAGCATTCCCTGTGAATACAACGCCTTGCACTGCGCTCGCTGATTCGCCTGCCAAGCGTGATGAGTAAGGCCCATGTCCAGCAGTGGACTGTTGTGGCTGTTAAAGTATAGCTCATTCGCTTAGATAGCGTAATTTGACATCCGCTCGGAAGTCGCTAACATTTATTCAATTAACATTTATACAATAATATAGCACTGTGAGTGCAAAATAAACCATAGTACAAAAAAAGAAGGCCATTGCAACTTATAAAACAGAACAACGTTACCCAAGAGCCAAGACACATGGGTTAAAATATAAAACTTTCAATACTAATCGTACCAGCTGTGGAGTTTGTTGGTTCATCGGGTCGTTGGACGATTCGGTGTCCCACACAAAAAAAGAAAGAAGTACTTTTGTATGTGATTCTATATTTTTTACATTGTGTCTTGTTCTTTGTTAAGTACCTTTACAACTTTCTCAAGTTTACTATTTTCTTAAAAGCCATTAAAAGTAATCAATTTAATTTCTTACCGAGGTCGACGATCCGTTTCCTTTACCTAACTTACCGTGTGATGTGGCATTAGGCCCGCCTTTTGTACCATGTGCAATAACGTATAAATTAAATAAATAAATAATGTCGGCTTATAATAGCATCACTCCATTTCTTTATCGTGGGTGTCATAAGAGGCGACTAATGAAGTCGCGGGTTCCATGTGTAATGCAATTGTAGGCTGACAATCTGTCACTATGGCGATTAACAATTTTGCTGAATGACTCTCAAATGATTGTCAGACGTGGCGTAGATGTCGTCTTTAAGGCCGTTTACGCTCTGCCTACCCCAAAAAGAAAATATCCGCGTGCCATATGTACCCGTACTAATATTATAAATCTGAGATTTTGTATGTGTGTGTGTTTATGTATGTTTGTCACCTCTTCACGCTCAAACAGCTTGACCCATTTGAATGAAATTTGGAACACAGGTAGAGTATAACTTGGAATAACACATATGCCTCTTTTTACCACAGGAAAACAACTTTTACCAAGGGAAAATGAGTGGCAGCGGGTGAAACCGCTGGGCGGAAATCTAGTGTTAGTACGTATGTTACTTTCTTTGCTGTTCTATTTTCTTAAAGCCACTAAAAGTAATGACCACAATTTAATAACTAACCCTTCGTTATTAAATTGTGGTCGGACGCAAACGGACCGACGATCCGTTTGCGTCCTCTTAGTCGTATAACCCCGACTATTTATAGCTTCCTTTTACTCTATTTTCCTCTTACCCTATTTCCGTACACTTACCCTGTTTATCCTACTTGGGCCCGTTAAGTGGATAAATAAACATACATACACAAATGTGCCGTGTGATGTCGGCTTAGAATAGCATCAACTATTTTTTTTCCGTGAGTGTCGTAAGAGGTGACTAAGGTTCTCGATGGTTGCATGTGTATTGCAATTTTAGACGATGGGCTGACAACCTGTCACAATAGTGATACAAAATTTTCTGAATGACTTTCATATGTTTGTCAGACGTGGCCGTATATGTCCGTTTTACGACCGTTTACGATCTGTCGGCCCCGTAAGGAATATAGGCGTGATATGTACATACATACATACATACATATATCACGCCTATAATCCCTTGCGGGGTAGGCAGAGCGTAAACAGCCGCATAAAACGGACATTTACGCCACGTCTGACAAATATTTGAGGGTTATTCGGAAAAAACTATATGAATTCGAATTGAAAACGAATTCGGTTATGATATGTATGTATGTATAAAGTAATAATATGACACACACTGAGCTACAGTGTTTCTTTACATGCTACGAAGAATAAATAGAGTTTAGTCTTGTTTAACAAATGATGCTGGTTTAAATTGCATCACTCCATTTCTAACCATTGCTGTTGTAAAAGGGACTGTAGGAATGGTGGAAGGAAAAAGGAAGGAAAATGGTGGTAACAGCGCTCTCTTGTGCATTCAACAACTTCCAATCCATACATACATATATCACGCCTGTATCCGTTGCGTGGTAGGCAGAGCGTAAATAGCCGTAAAATATGACCATTTTCGCCACGTGAAATAAACACTTTAGAGTCAATCAGAAAATTGTGTATCGCTATAGTAACAGGTTATCAGCCCATTGCCTAAAATTACAATACACATGTTACCATCAAGTCCCTTAGTCGCCCTTAGTGACTTACGTAAACGCC
The DNA here is from genome assembly GCA_027580185.1 of Tuta absoluta. Taxonomy (NCBI): domain Eukaryota; kingdom Metazoa; phylum Arthropoda; class Insecta; order Lepidoptera; family Gelechiidae; genus Tuta; species Tuta absoluta. The sequence continues at coordinate 2,141,063 of JAQAHW010000055.1, read as the reverse complement.
CCGTAATAGGGGGCGCTCGTGTCCTGCTTTTGTCCAGCAGTACTATGTCATGGCGTTTGATGATCTATGTCCGGCCGGCGTTGGAAATACATTGAATGTAGTTTAGATAGATCTTTACCTGCAGCTTGTTGTCTAGGTGTATAGGTGGAACACACTACCTGCGTCTGTGTTTCCAAACGCATACAACCCTAATCTCTTCAAAGTAAGAGTGACCAGGCTTCTTCTGGGTGAGCTCGCTCCATCTTAGACTCTGTCTCTGTCCTATGACCTAGACTAGAGTCAAGAGCAAAGCCATCCTTAAAAAAAAATGCTAAAATTTCCCTATTGACCGATAACGAAAACTCAAGACGAACTGGTGAAGGAACAACTTTCCCCAAGGAGCACAGGTTGAAAGACGAAAAAGAAATTTGGTCCGGTCACTAGTAAAATTTCACTCTTTAAATTATCTTATAGACCTTACTCCGCCGGCTTCCCCAGAGGCACCTCAAACAGAGTTCTTGCTGCAGGAGACCAAACCTGGTAAACTGGAGCATGATATCCAGGTCGATATTGTCACAGAGCTCGTACTCCGCTGGCTTGCCCAGAGCCGCTCACCTGCGAAGGTCTCCGCCAGGTGGAAACAGAGTTCTTACTGCAGGAGACCTAACCTGGTTACCTGGAGCATGATATCCAGGTCGATATTGTCACAGAGCTCGTACTCTGCTGGCTTGTCCAGGGCCGCTCACCTGCGCAGGTCTCCACCAAGTGGAAACAGAGTTCTTACTGTCGGAGACCAAACTTGGTTACCTGGAGCATGATATCCAGGTCGATATTGTCACAGAGCTCGTAATCCACCGGTTTCCCTAGAGCCGTCTCCTCCGCGAAGGTCTCCACCAGGTGGAAACAGAGTTCTTGCTGCAGAACCCAGCAACAGGTGTTACCTGGACCATGATATCCAGGTCGATATTGTCACAGAGCTCGTACTCCGCCGCCTTCCCTAGAGGCACCTTCTCCGCGAAGCTCTCCGCCGAGTGGAAGCAGCCTTCTTCCTGCAGAACCCAGCTGCAAGTGTTACCTGGAGCATGATATCCAGGTCGATATTGTCACAGAGCTCGTACTCCACCGGTTTCCCCAGAGCCGTCTCCTCCGCGAAGGTCTCCGCCGAGTGGAAACATAGTTCTTGCTGCAGGAGACCAAACCTGGTTACCTGGAGCATGATATCCAGGTCGATATTGTCACAGAGCTCGTACTCCGCCGGCTTCCCTAGAGGCACCTTCTCCGCGAAGGTCTCCACCAAGTGGAAACAGAGTTCTTGCTGCAGAACCCAGCTGCAGGTGTTACCTGGAGCATGATGTCCAGGTCAATATTGTCACAGAGCTCGTACTCCGCCGGTTTTCCCAGAGCCGCCTCTTCAGCGAAGGTCTGCGCCGAGTGGAAGCAGCCTTCTTGTTGCAGGAAACCGAGTACCAAGTGTTTCAGGATGAGCTTCCTTTGGCGGAAGAGAGTCTCTTTCTGAAAAAATCATTGTGCCAATGGGTTTGTCGGAGAGTAAGCAAATGTTACACAATCATGTCGGTGGCGTTCTACTAGTAGTATGCGGTTGAAAAACTCAGACACCAGGGTTCGGCGGGTCGTTGGATGACTCGGTGTCCCACAAAATCAAAATAAATGTTTTGTTGCCGCACAACCTTCGACTATAGCGGGGTAGGCAGAGCGTCAACAGCCACAGGTAGATAAATGTTTTAGAAATAAGCAAGAAGATGAGTGATAAAAACAATGAGCGGTTGTTTATTAGAATCGCCAGATTTCTAACTATGAGTGTTGCAAAAAGAGACTACTGCAAAAATCCAGGGAATAGGCAGCAGCGTTTCCTTGTAAATAATAAATAAATAAACAATCCATTCAGCGCCATCTAGTCCCAAACTACGTAAAGCATGTATTTAACCTAGATAGCTGATATAATACTTATGTACTTTTTATGTTAATACATAAATATTATACATAAAAACACCCAGATTAAACACAAATATTTGAAAATTGACGTTACACATATTTGTGTCTTGTGGGGATCGAACCCACGACCCTCACCCAGCAGGCAGGGGTACTATCCGCTACGCCATCGGACCAGTCAACAATGCAACATCTTGAACTGCGATTGACAACCCGCTTGTAGCTTGGAGAGTATGTCAAACACCCCCCAAAAGGGGGACTCCCTTGTTTAGCAGTGGACTGTATTAGCTGTTGATGATTACTTACCGCCTCCATCTTCCTCATTTGACTCATTGGCCTGTTTATTCCCGCCATATCACTATGTTTGCTATTATTTCTGTATTGTAAGTCAATAAAATAAATATTTATTCAAAAACTGCATTTATATATGTTATATCTACTGTCACTATTGACAAAACCAGTGATGCGTCACATGTTGCTAAGGGTTGTTATTCCATTGCTAAGCAACTGGTTGTGAGGGAGAGCACATATTACAGTACGGCCATCCCAAAATACCATATTAGACAGCTTCGGGATTCGTGCTAATGCTATGGCAGAGGGTTCAGTTTCCTTTGTTGGCATTGGCACCTCTTTTAGTAACGAGAATTGGAGATGACAGCTATCAAATGTGCAACCTTTTAGGATCCAAGCACAAAGTAAAGACATACACTAGCTAGGAAATATCCTAAGTCAGAGCCTGTACTACTAAAATATCTGTGATATTTGGGTATACACTGCGGAATCATCTAACAATTAAACAATTCAGCCGGCGTCTTAGTCAACGTTATGTTTATTACAAAAAAATATAAGTATACTGATCACTAATAATACTAGGGTGTAAGGGGCAGCCCTCCGAATACTGATATGGTGCATTCAGACCTTGAAAATAACAATATTTACCTAGGAACATAGAAAAGTTTCCCTTAGAAAAGTCAATCAGCTGATCGTGATTTTGTATGGGAGGTCGAAGTATTTTTGTCGTTTCCTGACATATGTTCCAAGGAGAAAATTGCTCAGATTAATGCTCTGAATGCAATCTATCAGTATCCGGGACGGCTGTCCCTTACAACCTGTTTATAATATGTTTATCTAGTAATGTGTATTATTTGTTGCACTATCCCGCATCAACTACTTTTAAAAGCTTACTCCTTACTACCTGGTTGATTGGAAGATATTGCTATCTGAGCAATAAGTCCGCCAATTGTACAATTTTTATTATTATTTCACCTTGTGTTTTTAATATGATTCTCTTGTGCAATAAAGTATATTGTGAATACCAAATTTTAAAACACTTCCCGTGTTAGGTATACAATTTTTGAAATCTTGCAAAATTTTCAAGCGCGGGCTGGATTTGAACCTCCGCGCGAAACAATTTTTCAAAAAAAAAAAGTATATTGTATTGTAATAAGTCGATCTCTTTAGCCCGAGGTACTTCCCATTCCGGCCCTCCGGAAGTGATTTGTCTTCCCGCAGACGGCTCGGCGCCATTGACGTCATATGGTGCCGAGCAATAACCTATATCTTGCTTGCCTACATCATAAATACATATGGGCTATTATGTTAGAGCGTGAAGAGAAATAGCGCAAAATTTCTCAAAGGCTTACTCGGCCTGTTAAGGCGAGTGTACCCGTGAACGACCTCGACAGTGGCGCCACTCCTCAATAAAAATATTTTCTGTTTATACAAACAATCTATCAGAATGTCCGATGCCCAAGTTTTTAGTATTATTCTTAAGTAAAATTAGAACCTGCAAACTCAATTCAATATTCGCTGTAATTGAAGTTATGGCTATTAATACCAAAAGTGGCCGTTTTTAGGCACCTTTTTCCATAACTTTAAGTGCAGCAAATATTTAATTGAGTTTTCAGGTTCTAATTTTATTTATGGATAATATTAAAAACTTGGGCATCGGACATTTTGACAGATCGTTTGTATAGAGTTTTTTTTTTTGTGAATTGGCTCCCCCTGTCGAGGTCGTTGACACCTACTATCGCCTTAAACAGAACAAAATCAGAAAGTTTTCTATTTAGTATAGGCTCCTAGGAAGAAACAGAGGGAGGCCTTTGCCCTGCAGTGGGACATGTCTGGCTCAAAATAATAATAATAATAATAATAATAGGCTCCGAAGATTTTCAGACAAGTTTAACCAATGTTGTCTCGGCCCTACCTACAACCGGTATATACTTATTCAGTACGTTTTCTTGAACATGGAAAGTGCGGTTGTAGCATCAAAAGTGGAAGTGGGGGGGAGTTATGACGTAACAAAGATGGCGGCCGGACCAACTCTACTAAGCGGTTTTTCTAGATAATTACTGGGCCGATATACATAAATGAGGTGTCAAATGAGAGAGCATACAATGCCCATTATTTTATTTCATATATTTATTTACGTGAAACTAATAGCAAATAAAATTTTTCAAAAACATCGCATTTTATAAAATTTCAGTTTTTTTTTCTTGTCTATATCTCGGTATCCGTCAGAGTTATCAAACTTTTGACAGGTACAAAACATTTTGCAATTTTAATCAACTCTCTAATAAACCCCCAGTTATTGAGATCAGAAAAGAAACAACGGAGATACAGCAGTTTGAGTGGTCGGAGTCGTAGGTACAAGTGATCTAAAATTGAAGGAGCTTGGCTGTGTGTTCATTTAAAATAATAATATAGTTTAAAATATAATGATAATCTTATATTGAACACGGGTCTTCTCCAATGGGGGGTACTATGTGTAGTATGGGTTGGCAAGTGCAGTAGGTACAGGGTGTTAATTTACTTATTTTCACTGTGTTGAGGTTAACATCGGCTTTAAACCACTTGATGATGAAATGAGAAAAACACTGTGGTATTTGAATAAATAAAACTAGAAAGTCAATTACAAAGTGCGGTTGTAATCCTTTTTACATTAATTAAAATAAAATAAAATAATCAAGAAAAATAAACTACTTAATTATGATCATCATCATTCTGGATCAGTATGATCTAGATAATTAAAATGGTTAAAACATTTGAATCCTACATGGCATATCCTCCTCAAGCATTCTGTTTTTTGACTTTTTGTTTGAATTAGTGTGGCAGTTTTCATATCTGTTTCATTGTTTATAGTTTCAGATATGGATTCGCCTGCTATCAAAATACCGAGAACTGCTTTTCGTGTGGATCTGAAAAGGCCATTAGTGTCAAAAAGAGATGGTGGAGGATCACGTAACTCATTCTTTAGAATAATTTTGAGATCTATTTGACGTCCACTTCTTGCAGAAAACATGTTACGGACTAACATATTTGTGTCAACAGTGTTTACTATATTTTCAGATTTACCAGCTACGTTTACAACGTGCAAGTGTTTAAATGTTTTTGGTTTAACTTTTTTAAAAGGGCTGTAAAAATCTGTCTGTTTTTCAATAACACGATCTGTTAAAAAATAATCCTCAGACAGTTTAAAACCACCATGCCTTAAGAGCCAATTACCAGACGTTTTGTTGGCTGCATGCTGACGTGGGAGAGCCTATTTTACCTGCACCCACGGACAGCGGCTGGAAGATTGAAGAAACGGGATGCCTAGTGCCAATTACATCATCCGTAAATTTGATTTCATTAAAAGCTCTTGAATTGATATCTTGTCAATGCAAAGCTGGATGTCGTTCATCCCGTTGTGGGTGTAGTGTCAAAAACCAGAATGCTTGGGGGGATATGCCATGTGGGATTCAAATGTTTTAACCATTTTAATTATCTAGATGATACTGATCCAATGACATGACGAAATCATCAGGCTCAAGTGCATATTACACATCCTGCACAACCTGTTGTGTAAATGTTGGGAAGCGGGATATATACCACAAGATATGCGCGATGCTAACATCGTTACCCTATACAAAGGCAAAGGTGACCGCGGTGACTGTAACTGTTATCGTGGTATATCCCTTTTAAGTATAGTTGGTAAATTATTTGCTCGGTTAGTCTTATTAAGACTCCAGAAACTAGCTGATCGTGTATATCCCGAATCGCAATGTGGATTCCGCGCCCAGCGTTCCACAACAGATATGATTTTTACACTTCGCCAACTTCAGGAAAAGTGTAGAGAGCAGAGAACACCTCTGTTTGTGGCGTTCGTAGATCTTAACAAAGCCTTCAACACCGTTAGCAGAGAGGGCCTTTACACTGCACTTGTAAACATCGGGTGCCCGCCAAAACTTCTGAGCCTCGTTAAATCCTTCCATATGGACATGAAAGGATCTGTTGTTTTTAACGGCAATACATCCGAGCCGTTTGAAATGCGTAGAGGTGTTCGCCAAGGCTGCGTGTTGGCTCCTACCCTGTTTGGTATTTTATTTTCATTGCCTTTAAAGTAGCTTTCGGCGATGACCAACAGGGTATCCACCTGCACACGAGGGCTGACGGGAAGCTGTACAATATCACAGTATAATTAATAGTAATAGCGTACAGTATGGTCACTCCCTGCCTCCCCCTACAAGCGCCGCCCACCCGCGCTCGGAGGACGCTCAGACACCGGCTAGCAAGGACGCGACGACGAAGGTCATTTCATACTGCCGCACGTTGCATTCCCGATTCGCGAACGCAAAATGGCGGCAACCCCTACATGTTGTCTCACACACACAAGCATGGTCCGCGTTCACCTACGCGAGCTTAGACTGTGTGCGTAGCAACGCGTTTGTTTCATACATTTGAGCGCCAGTGTCCGAGGTGTGACAATATCTCGCTTCTTAAGTCTAAGCGAAACCGCGATGACTTATTCATCGATAGCCTTCTGTTTGCTGACGATGCAGCGTTCGTTGCTAATTCTCAAAGTGAGCTTCAAGTCATTGTCGATAAGTTTTCCCATGCGTGTACTCTATTCTCTATGAGCATTAATGCCAAAAAAAACAGTAGTGCTAGCTCAAGGCGCAGATGCACCACACGTCATGCTAGCCGGTGTTCCCTTGAGCATAGTCGATAAGTTTTGCTACCTGGGGTCGACTGTGTCGAATAATCTCACGCTCGATGCTGAGATCGATACGCGAATCGGCAAAGCGGCGACCATGTTCGGCAAGCTCAGTACCAGAGTATGGAACAATAAACACCTGACCACAAAAACCAAGATTATTGTCTATCAAACTTGCGTTTTAAGCATACTCTTGTACGGAACTGAAACCTGGACGTCGTATGCAAAACAGGAACGTCGACTCAATACATTTCATATGCGCTGCGTAAGAAATATCTTGCAGAAATATCTTAAATAACCTGGCAGGACAGAGTCACAAAAGAGCGAGTTCTAGAAATTGCGCAGCTGCTTAGTTTTACCGCCCTGCTTAAGCAGAGACGATTGCGGTGGCTAGGGCACGTTCACCGGATGGAACCTTCGCGTCTACTACGGCGTGTTCTGCTTGGCGCTGTAGCAAACGCTAAAAGAGGGGTTGGAAGACCTATGCTGCGTTTCAAAGATTGCGCCAAGCGGTACATGGCTGCGTTTAACATTGACCATCAAAGCTGGGAGAAGCTTGCTGAGGATAGGGACGAATGGCGTAAGCGTGTGTTTGATAGGCCTAAAACACACGATAATGCCTGGTTTTCTGGTCTCGCTAACAAAAGGCAAAAACTTCATCTAAACATGCATGTGCCAGTCTCAAATTCCACCTTCACTTGTAGAGCGTGCGGAAAACTATGCCGCTCCCGTATCGGCTTATACGGCCATGAAAAGTCTTGCCTCAGACACTGATTAAATCGTCTGTCACAGACGTGTGAGGCCAATGATGATGACTGATCCAGAATGATGATGATCATAATTAAGTAGTTTATTTTTCTTCATTATTTAATTTTATTTTAATTAATGTAAAAATGATTACAATCGCACTTTGTTATTGACTTCCTAGTTTTATTTATTCAAGTACCACAGTGTTTTTTTCTCATTTCATCATAGGGGGGGTTTAAAGCCGATGTTAACCTCAAACCAGCGCAAATAAGTAAATTAACACCCTGTACCTATTGCACTTGCCAACCCGCCCTGCACTTGCCAACCTGCCTATCAAGCTTAGTGAGTATAGCATACTACACATAGTACCCCCCATTGGAGAAGACCCGTGTTCAATACCATTATATTTTAAGATTATCATTATATTTTAAACTATATTATTATTTTAAATGAACACACAGCCAAGCTCCTTCAATTTTAGATCACTTGTACCTACGACTCCGACCACTCAAACTGCTGTATCTCCGTTGTTTCTTTTCTGATCTCAATAACCGGGGGTTCATTAGAGAGTTGATTAAAATTGCAAAATGTTTTGTACCTATCAAAAGTTTGATAACTCTGACGGATACCGAGATATAGGCAAGAAAAAAAAACTAAAATTTTATAAAATGTGATGTTTTTGAAAAATTTCATTTGCTATTAGTTTCACGTACATAAATATATTAAATAAAATAAAGGGCATTGTATGTTCTCTCATTTGACACCTCATTTATGTATATCGGCCCAGTAATTATCTAGAAAAACCGCTTAGTAGAGTTGGTCCGGCCGCCATCTTTGTTACGTCATAACTCCCCCCCACTTCCACTTTTGATGCTACAACCGCACTTTCCATGTTCAAGAAAACGTACTGAATAAGTACATACCGGTTGTCGGTAGGGCCGAGCTAACATTGGTTAAAATCGTTTAGAGACGTGTAATCGAACATTGGAAACCACACTAATTAGACCGATCGTACGAGTAAAAGTTGTTATTTGTTTAAACACAGATTTTATTTCTTTGTTATCTAGAAAATGTATTCTATTGCGTTAGCCGTACAATAGATATTTACATTTTTTAAATTACTTTTGATCTTTATTGATCCTGTCGCATCAATTTATGAATTTAAGAGCGTATGATTTTTGTCATCCTATGCTAGCTAGATTGAATTTTCAACGGAATCTCTATATAATATGAGTTTAGGACAGGGCCGTGAAGATTGGCGCAACAGAGAAGAGGCTTGTGCCCTGCAGTGGGTTGATGTAGACTCATGATGATGATGATGATGTAATTTTCCCTTCTTCCTCATGGCCCGCCTATAATCCCTTGCGGGGTAGGCAGAGCGTAAACAGCCGCAAAAAACGGACATTTACGCCACGTCTGACATATTTTAGAGGGTCATTCGGAAAATTGTGTATTGCTATAGTAACAGGTTGCCTTCATCAAAATTTATACTTACCTACTCTTCATGCAGTAGCGAATGATGAAAGTGCAAGAGCCCATTTATTTCGTAGCAGCAGATGGCAAAGTGCAATCAGTTTTTGTAGACACAAGCTGGGGTACAGTGGAACAGTTATTTATGTTGTTTATATTTTAATAATATTTGTTTTTAACATATAAGATTATGTAGTTTAGTTCAGTTTTTAAGCTGAACTGGTTAAGGAATACGAAAGACGAAAAGTATATTTGCAAAATAAGTGGGCATCTGTTTCGCTTTCTATTCAGCTCATCAGGTAAGGTAATCTGTCTTACTACAGTTGGTATGAAACTGCGTCAGTAAAGTTTAGCGATTGCCCCGCTCGGGTACAAGAAGCTTATCGTAGAGGACGAAACTCATGCACGAGTTGTCGTAAGACACTCATGAGACCGATGCCTCGCAGATTCGCACCAGTAGTCCATATGGACGCAGTTTCAAATAAGATTAATTATAATTTATCGATGGACTACAAAATGAGATTAGAAATTTATCATAACCCTTACTTGCATTGTTAAACAACACTTCATTGTTGACCGTACGTGCTATTTGGACTCCTTTATTAAAGCGATATTTAACCCAACTGCTGGTTAAAGCGGTCGTGATGCTTCAGCTAACTTGTTCAGAAGTTCGTTTGGCAGAAACCTTACGACAACATAGGTGAAGCTACCAGACTTGGTAAGTAATAGAGATGCACCGGCTAATCGAGAAAGCCACTAGTAGTCGGCTAAATGCCCCATTAGTCGGCTGTAATAACGACATTTAATTTTAATTTAATAATTTACAAAACTAGCTTAAGGGCCTGCCTCGAACTTTTAAACGTCCCTTTCCCATTATTGGCAAATTCTGTGTGTGAGAACAGAGCGGAATGGCTATCTTTAGACGATTTTATACCGTTTTGGAAATTTCTCGCCAGATAAACAAGTAATTAAAAACTGTACGACAAGAATCTAGTAATGTACAAAACGTATCATATTCGCAAAAAATTATGTTTTATGTTCTTAAGATTGCTATACAATACGCAAAAAAGTGTGAATATAGACCAAACTTTGAAAAATAATTGTATTGAGCAAACTTTTTTTAATCGTGTTTTCCTGCGACAAAAATCTAGATAATATAATAAAAATCATTATACATAAAAATAAGGTGTTTATCGTATTCACTAACAAAATTGCGTGCATCCAAAAATACTTATTTTTCTCACGGCCCGCCCTTAACTACTCCGCTCGTAACAGCACACATGTGTCCTTGAAGTACAATACAAATTTATTGTTGCAAAATTCGACCTGAGCGAAGTGTTTAATAAAATGTTCCAATCTGCAACCACAACTTTTGATTGGTAGACAGGGCTTTTAAAACGAGTACACGCGCGATTTATTCTCCTGAAACTCACCAAAGTAATAATCAGCTTAGCCGACTAGACGGGAATTTTTATAGTCGGCTGATTGCATGCATCTCTAGTAAGTAATATTGAGATAGATTGCACTGGAACGCGATCCTAGTTTAACCTGTACTTTGGTACCTATAGTTTGTCAAATTGAATTTGGGTTTGTGACCCAGTTGAGTGTAATTCTCGATCTAACTTTTTGCATGTGATAAAAATAACGTTTCCCAACAAAAGTTGTTCAGTTTTACGGTCTGAACATGCCCGCAAAATTCACCTTTCCTCACCGTGTATAGATTCCAGTAAGTGTGACAAACACGTTTATTTATGGGTAACTGTTATGCCGATGACTTTTAAAAGAACTTGAAAAATATTGTCAAAAATTGTATGATCATGATTTAAAAGGTCCATGTTCAACAGTGGAATGTTATGGCAGTTATAGTAAGTATTATTTAAAAAACACAATGCAAAGACGCTATGTAAGTTTATGTATTATTTATAAGTATAGATATTAGTATTTGTGTAAGTATATTTTTATGAATAATAACTTTACTTCACTAGGATCTTCGTTTAATTTTAGTCTTGTTTAGCTTCGTATTAATTGTTATTTGTCCCTATATATTACCCTTGTTTACATTAATAATTAATAAATGAATAATAATTCCGGGAATGTTTTGGGAAAGTAGACATTTTAGGAAAGTAGTCATTTTGGTAAAATTTACATTTTAGGAAGTAGATATTTCCGAAAAGTAGACTTTATGTGCCTGAAGGATAATAATTATGTATTAGCAGGTATTTTATTTTTTATAACGTTGTTTTCTTTTTACTTTCTGGTGCACCCGCTTTTATTTCTCTGTTTGCTTGCCCTCTGGTTAGCCGGTAGAGAACGCCGCGTGGCATTAGGCAAGCCTTTAAGATGCGCAAAAAGTTATTTTATTAAAAACAGCATACATTTGTAACAGCAATGCAAATAAGGCTCGGATTTAATTATGGGAACATGGGATGGAAGCCCTGGAAAAATTAACTCTCGTTTTCAGCAATACGTCACGAATTGCAAGTAAAGTAGGTGAACTAGTTTGAATGCGTGGCGCCAACAGTGTCTGGGCCACTGGGTAAACGGGCAACGGGGCAAACGGGACAGATTGGTAGACGTGATTACACATTCCCTTATACGTTGCCGGTTATCTTGAGTTTGTTGTAATGTCGCCCATATTAAAACCAGCAATGTATACTGAAACGGGAGTAGGGTAAGTGTAAGTGTAATTGCTGCTTGAGATACGTCGAGTCCATGCAAACTCGGGGATTGCCGTTACGAACGGCTGATCTTCCATGTGATAGTCAAGATCAGAGTCATTTAAAAGCACGACTTTGCCGATGGTTTGCCGGACGGCAACAATAGTACATTGTTGTCGAGGTATGGAAAATAAGACTTTGCTGGACGAGTATAGTTTGAAATCCGAGCCGCAGGCGAGGACTTCAATTATACAAGTCAAGCAAAGTAATATTCCCCGAGGCTTACATAGTGCTTTTCTCAAAAAAAGGCTAGGAAATGAAAGATTGTACTTCTTATAAAAGTTAGCTAGCGACCACATCACAACGAAACAAATAAAAATTTACAATTTTCCCACCAATTGTAATTTTTTTAAATAAATTCGCCTGTAAGGCACAGTATTACGTAATATTCAGCCATACTAAATGTTTAGTTCATTCTTTTCTTTTTTAATTCTGGACAAGCAAGGGTCTTCACATCATACAGCCTCGTCTTTAGTTACCTGTTTCATACAAAATTACGTTCCGTTTCTATGAGAGTCATCGAGATAATTTTGAAATCAAATTATGTGGGTTTAGCGTATAATTAATTTATCTTAATGGACACCAGCAAAGGATTTCCATACAACTTTGCTGGCGTGATCTGAGACGTGACAAACAATGTGAAACTTCGCGGTTTCTTTTTTGGAAAGAAATGATCACATTTCCTAGCATGTTTGAGAAAAATATTGTTACTTACCTAATTATCGAAACATCATGCACTGTCACCGCACGTGAGTCGGAAAGTCGAAATTTGGTTAAAAAATAAAACTTTCTTTTTGGGTAAGTAAAATAAAAACTAGAATTTGCAAAAGGGAGTTTTCTTTTTGAGAATTAAAAAAAGTTTAGTTTCCAAGCACTATGTAGATGGCGTTGAACTGACTACGTTACTAAATGCCAAAGCCAAAAAGGCATGAAAAAAGAAGTTCTTTCCGAATGTATCCCCGTTTTTCGCGCTTTGTTATTAATCAATAATCTATTTTGTTTGTACGTTCTTTTCGTTTTGGTTTTCGTTAACATGCAGGGAAACCCATGAAAGTCAATATTTGTGGGATGCGAGTCATTAAATGTTACAGAAAAGGTAAGACACAAAAGCGGACTAATCCCACTAAGGGATCTCTCCCAGTCAACCTTTGAGAAATCCAGAGGACATGGTGTGCGCAGGTAAAATATGGTACGAGAGAGTTGCAAAAAAAAATGTGTCATACAAATTTATTTTTATTACAATGCTAGTGATAATACTATCCTACATTGAAGTATAAATTTCATCTTAATTTTTTCCCTTTCTACGAGAACAAAATGAAACCCTTCCGCTATTGACAACAGCAGGCAGGTTCGCCATTTTAATCTCATAAAGTGGAATTTCCGTGGGTTATTTCATTAGAGTAATGAATGTGCTGAATTCTTCCAGAAGTGGCGGCGTATATACCTACCGTCGCTCATGTTGTACAAGGTGAAGGGTTGAGGAACAATGTACGTACATTGATGTTTTCGTAGGATTAGGATTTAAAATATTCATGTGGACATCTCAAAATAAGAAAAAGAATATAGAGATGGTATATGTATAGCTGCGTTTTAAATGTAGCATATATGATCGGTTGAGGAAAAACATAATGGCACGTTCTTAATATGCCTATATGGGCAGGAAAATAAGTAAGTGAAGCGAGCATGTAAACAGGTTACTCGCGCTGCTACTCGTCATGCCGCTGCTACTTCCCGTGCTCACGCGAGTGTCGGCTTTTCGTGAGCGAGTATAAGAAACTCGAACGGCAGCACCAGCGCCATTCCACGAGTGGATGTATTGCTTTCTCGCTTATTCATATTACTGCGAGAAGAGTATGACGGCAGTGTGTGAACACTCACTCGCAATGATACTTTTGCGGAAGTATTTCAAGCAATGTTTGCGGCAGCGGCAGGAGCAGGAGCAGGTGCATAGTGTGAACGTAACTTAAGATAATAAAATCGGGATATTTTATTTTACTTTGAATGAAATCTTATACAAAAGAAACTGAGTGTTTCATAGATTAGGTATATGGACAAACTAGGCAGGACAAAGTAAAGTTTTTCTCTCAAACAGCAATGGACTAGGTATAATCCGGTCTTGACTGGTTGAAACCAGTATTCTGCAGAACCGTGAGCACGAGACGACTCTCATTAGACAAGTAATTAAAAACGACACGAATTCTTCACACATCTCCGGGGTTACAGGTCACCTGTGTTTATAAGACATTCAAAGGGCTTCGTTTTCAACGCCTATATTACTTAGGTTAATCAGGCGAGATAAGAAGATTAAAAGTCAACAAAAACCTACCAACAGCGGGGCAAAGATAGAAAAGTTAAAATAAGGCCATTCTAATCCAACTAATATTATAAATGCGAAAGTCTGTGTGTTAATTTTTTTGTTACTTCTTCTAGCAAAAACTACTGAACCGATTGTAATGAAATTTGACACACATGTAGAAGGTGTTAATCCATGTTACCTTCACATAGGATAGAGTTTATCACCACCTCTGCGGGTAACAGCTAGTAAGCCATATTTGATGGCTGTCTTCTCCATACTAAACGAGAAGACTAAGTCAACTATGAAAACGGACTCTTTACCTTAGCATTAGAACGAATCTGACAGCTGCCAAATATGGCTGATTGGGATGGCCGTACTGTAGTCACATAACGCAACTTATTTTCGTTATAGGCATCCTTTTATGAGGCATTGACAAAATAAAGTACTATGTCGCATGTGGCAAAGTCCCGATTCGGGAATTAATAATCCGATGCAGATGATGCGCGCGCCATTTTGTTGATTTCATTTATCTGGCAGGGGTATTTTACAGTCTTTAAAAACCAGGCAAAATTTTAAGAGAAACTGTAATTTCTCAGTACCTATTAAAAAATGAATTTTACCTAACCTGGTACAAAGGTATTTTAGTAAACAATTACTAAGCTGTTACTTGCTCTAAGAAAAAGCAGTGTTAATTGTAAACAAATGTCTTATAAATAATAATAATAAATTACAGAAGTCAATAAATAATATTCCATACAATATTTAACAGGCTTGTTTGAAAATTCTTATGAACGAACTTCACCGCAAATCTGTTTTGTTTTGAATTTATGATTTGTTGAACGTTTCTGTTAATTGATTTAGCTGTGACGTGAGTTGGAGCGTTTTGGCCCTTTCCAAATAACCACCAGTTTTTACTCCCAAAACGGGAACTTGCCAGTTTAAGAAAGCTGTTTTTCTTCCAATATTGGGGAATCGACTTTTCCACATGAACAAAAGCTTTGTAAATGGCGGCCGCCAGTCAACAAAATATCATCCCCGACTCGGGAGTTTGCCACACTAAGGGCTAATTTTTTATTTTGATGTATTTTCATTTTAGTTCATTGCACATTTTAATATACGTTAAAACAAACAAACACAATTAATGCCAATAAAAACTTCTTCCAGAGCGGCGCACCGAGGCCAAAACCAATATTCTGGCAACATTGCCTATTCTTGATGCAGAAACTTGAAACACGCCTAAGATTTACACATTTTTTTATTTCCCTTTATTTATTTTGGACACAAACAGTCATTTACATCTACTTATTTATGTCTAAGATTAAGTTATATAAATACGGACCTTGAGTGCCAACAAGTTGAGTCTTCAAAACTATGTTCATAAAAAAAAATATGCCGTGTTCAAGCCGTAATAGCCTTGACAAAGTTTAACTTCCTACACGAGTATCTTATTTAGGCTGCCCGCACACGTCCGACTTTTTAAAGGACCGATAATCGGGCAGATTTTTCTTCCGATTCTTAAGACCGATTTTGTGACCGACTCAAAGCACACGTCCGTCACTTTGTCTGTTGGTTTCGAGGGAGTAGCACGTCATGGACGGCCGAGACTGTCGGTGAGTAGTGTGCGTTAACGCATACATTTCCGAGTGTTCCATTTTTCACCGACAATCGGATCGGTCGGGATGCACCGATTTTATTTCTGACCGACTATTTGTAGGATGTGGGCGTTACACCATTGCAATCAATACGTTCCATTTTACTCCTACAAAAAGTCGGTCACCGATTATCGGACGTGTGCGGGCAGCCTTATGGTCGTCGTCTTGTTTCGTGCTTTCAATCTACATCTACACTAATAATAATATTATAAAGAGGAAAGATTTGATTGTTTGTTTGTTTGTTTGTTTGTTTGTTTGCATCGAATAGGCTCCGAAACTACTGGCCCGATTTTAAAAATTCTTTCACCATTAGAATCCTACATTATTCCTGATGAACATAAGCTATATTTTATACGAGAAAAAAATAGGGATCCGCGTGAAAATTTCGATAATGTAACCCAACGTGTGAAAAATGTACCAAAAAAATATCTTATATCGCGTACGCTGTGGAAATTATTGACAATAGAGCAAAGTAATGTACTACAGTTTTATAGAAGACATCAATATCTATAATAATGTCCGCGATACCATATGTCTAACTATTACAGTTATGCCACAATAACTACTTTTTCATTTAAAAATGTACAAACTACGCCACATTATTCGTACACACGAAGTGGTCTAAACCTGCACAGCCAGACAACGCCATCTTTTAACGACAAATTGAATTCATTGAATACCATTATAGACACATTAAAACACACACATTGACTGGCGCGCACACACACTAGAATTTAAGACGCGCAGTTTGATGACTAATAATAATTTAAACCTTAATTTCGCTGCTTGCATCACAGCAGTCGTAGCTCAATGGTTAACATAGCGGACTTTGGAAACAGGTAGCTAAGGATCGAGTCGTGGTTGGTCGCAGGTCTAGGCCTGTTTTGTTTTTATATAGGTTATACTTACTATTTTTTAATGATTATTTTGCTGTTGCTGATAAATTTTTATACTTATCTGTGTAGTATAGTGTGTGATATCGAATAAATATAGTAGTTTTGAGGATATAAGGTAAAATGAATAAAACTACCATAATATTTATCAGTTAGGTATTTATTTTGGTTTTTAACTATTCAATGCTATTGGGTTGGGTTGCATAATGTTTGTTAATGTGCAACAATAAATAGGTATGTCAAAGTGAATAAACATGTTATAAATGAGATAACGAGGTAGCCTCATTCCTGCATTTATTGTAACAATAACATCACTTAACATATTTTTTATTGGTAACACATTAAGCCTAAACTGAACCAGGGGATCAATTCATTTACATTCTTCGTTAGATTGTGTAAACAAAGTTAAATAATTATGCAGAATAATTAGGTATTAAGTGACAGGTTAACTTCGTATTTTGATTGTTTGAGAGCTTGAACAGTTTCAGAAATTAACTAAGCAGTAAGTATCGAATAAAATAAATCTTCTGCAAAATTCCCAACCCAATATATTAATATCTACCTATTTAAATATTTCAATTTAATAATAATTTAATTTTAATTTAAACGGCTTGGCATGCTAGCTACCATGTTCGAACACATTGGTTTACCACGCATGGACTCCCAGGTGAACATGGCTAAGTCGCGTAAATTTTTCTTGGTCCTGACTTCAGATGGGTCCCAGTTAAGGACCATTTGACCCCATAAATTTTCTATGGGATTTAAATCCGGACTCTTTGACGGCCAGTTAATAACAGTCACGTCGTGCTGGGTTCGCAACCAATCCTGGACGATACGGGCTTTATGCACAGAGCAATTATCATGCACAAAATAAATCTACTGATTTGTAGGCATCATTACGTCCTGCAATATTTCCACATAACTCTCGCTAATGAACCTTCCTTCTATTTCAACTAGTTTTCTAGGTCCCATAGAAGACACCACAGTCCCACTCATTCTATTTGGGAGAATGTGAATTGGTCTGTAACGCTTGCCTCTCCAGCGCCATAAAATCTTGCGTCCAATCTGTATCCGATTTAAAAGCTTTTTCATCAGTGAATATTACTACATTATTCTCCCAATCAAAGTTTCTATAAATATATGCAAATCGGACTCGTGCTTGTTGATGAGCAGCTGACAGCAAATTTTTTGAGCTGGCCGATAACAACTTATACCAGCTGCGTGTAAATGGGTCCTTACAGTTTGTAATGTCACTCCGAACTCCGTTGCTGTTGAGCGAGTTGACAAGAATGGGGTATTAGCTTGGTATTAGCATGCTTGGCAACTATCCCTCGGTGACGCGCTGATGCATCCGTGAACATCACGGCCTTACGACCTTTCCGGGCACGCAGGATGTCACCGGTATCGGCGTAACGTAACCCACAGCGTAACAGTTCTTTTCTGTAAGAAAAATACCTAGTCAATCTACAAGTATTTAATGTAGGTAAATGCCAATAATAATAAATAGGAAACTAAGTAAGTAAATATAATAAGCAATCTAATACCTATTTAAACATTTTAAATAATGAACGTATGGCAGGTAGTATGTAGTAGGTATCTTTATCTAGAAACTTAATGTTTGGATAATATGAACGACCTGACCTGAAGCATTTGCGCAAATTTTGTAAAATAAAAATATTTAACTTACATTTAATTGAAGACGTCGAGAAATTTCATAATACTAAGATTATCTTCATATAGCACTATGATCTTTGCTCTAAGCACTGTATGTAGACAAAGGAGCATACTATAGGTAGACATAATTACGATAAAACGATAGCAAACAACAACACAAAGAAACATCGAAAGCTAACGGTTAGATACGTAGGCAGTAGTCGATACAGATCAGATGACTGTGCTTATTACTTACCGTCTAATAGTTATAATGATTATGTGCAATACCCACAAACATCATTCATTCAAAATCAAATGGGCCGTTAACTAAAAATTATCTTACATATAAAAAACAAAAACATAAAACAATACACATGGGGGCGGGATCGACCCAGTGTCCTACCATAATTTTAACTCGCTCTAAATCCAGACGCATACTATCTCGGCTATGCCAGCTGTGACGGGTGCATCGAATTTTTAAACCACTTAACTACTTACCTATGACGTCCTACCGACCCTTGCTATAATTTGTAAAGTGCGAATTATGATGTATGCGGCTGCGCATGATATGCGTGCGCGTAAAACAGGTTCTCTGAGTTCTGCCGGCTCAGAGGTATTTGATTTTTATTATAGATGGCGTTATTCGTAGTTTTAGTTAGACCTGTGCAGCCTATTCATTTGCGCACTGTACCAGCGTAATGATTACATTTAATCATTACTGTATTATAGGGTGTAAGGGATAGCCCTCCGAGTACTGATAGGGTACATGCAGACCATGAAACTGAACAACTTTCCCCTAGGAACATATTTCAGGAAACGTAAAAAAACTGACTTCCCATAGTGAATGCAGTCAGCTGATTGTGATTTTGTATGGAAGGTCATTTTTTTGGCGTTTCCTGACATATGTTTCTAGGGGAAAGTTGTCCAGTTTTATGTTTCATGCACCCTATCAGTATTCGAAGTGCTGTCCGTTACTCGGTATAAAAAAGACGACAAAAACATTAAATAATGCATTAAAAAAATCTACACTAAAATAATACATACATACACATATCACGCATATTATCCCTTGCGGGGTAGGCAGAGCGTAAACGGCCGCAAAAACGGACATTTACGCCACGTCTGACATATGTTTGAGGGTCATTCGGAAATTTGTGTATCGCCATAGTGACAGGTTGTCAGCCCATCGCCTAAAATTGCAATAGACACCCTCAAGTCCCTTAGTCGCCTCCTACGACTCCCACGGGAAAGAAATCGGGTAATGCTATTCTAAGCCGGCATCACACTAAAATAATAATTATATAATATACACTAATATTAGAAACATGATCTTATTTATTGTTTGTTTGAATTGAATAGGCTCCGAAACTACTATACCGATTTAAAAAATTCTTTTACCGTTAATTGAAATTGAAATTCTTTATTCAATGTAGGATAGTATTATCACTTATTGACGTCATGAACCGTCATTCTAAAAAACTAAATTTGTATCACACAATTTTCTTTTTTTTAATTACAATTTTGTTATGACCTAATAGAAAACCGGCTCGGGCGGGATAAAAAAAATAAAAATCAAAGCACTGCCATGAGGCTGGCCAGGTTAATCACACGGTATGTAACTCTACGCCACCACCATCTGAAAATGATATTTGTTTCAAACTGAAGTCAAGATTTTAAGAATCCTACATTATCCCTGATGAACATAGGCTATATTAAACTGTCTTATTCCCGGGGGAAATTGTTAGCAGCGGGTGAAACCGCTGGGCGGGCTGCTAGTGTTTAATATTTTCTTGAAGTTGCACAACTACTACTCATTACATCACAATATAACAATTTTGATCGGATTTAAGTTGTGTTTATTTTAGCTTTTACAATTCCTACGTTTCGAGCTGTTTAAAGACCACGGGCTCTGTAAAGAGCTCGAAACGTAGGAATTGTAAAATCCAAAATAAACTCAACTAAAATTCGTTGATGCCGGCTTAGGATAGCATCACTCCATTTCTTTCCCGTGGGAGTCGTCGTAAAAAGCGACTAAGGGACTCGAGGGTGTGTGTGTATAGCAATCTTAGGCGATGGGCTGACAACCTGCACTATGGCGATACACAATTTTCCGAATAACCCTCAAATATTTGTCAGACGTGGCGTAAATGTCCGTTTTTTGCGGCCGTCCACGCTGTGCCTATCCCGCAAGGGATTATAGCCGTGATATGTGTATGTATGTGTGTATTATATACTACTACTAATAAATAATACTAGGTAACCCTGACCTTAACTTCGCAAGCTCTTTTCGCCACTACATTCTGGGCCATATTTTACAGTTTTACTGTACTCGCTACCCGGCAGATTTATTTTATTACAGCACACGATAGTGGTTTGGATTCCAGCCTTGTCTGTAAAATGCTTATACATTCTTTAGAAACAAATTAAAATTTAGCGGCGTGTAAAAAGCAAAAATAATTTTGGAAACACGGGTTTATATTACTGAGCCGATGGCGTAGCGGATAGTACCCCTGTCTGCTACGCCGAGGGTCGTGGGTTCGATCCCCACAAGACACAAATATTTGTTAAGTCATTTTCAGATATTTGTATTTAGTCTGGGTGTTTCTATGTATAATATGTATTTATTTACAAAAAAAAAAAGTATTTATGTATTAATATCAGCTATCTAGTGCCCATAGTACAAGCTTTGCTTAGTTTGGGGCTAGATGGCGCTGTGTGAATTGTTCAGGATATTTATTTATTTATTTATTTATATTATGCTTTCGTGAAGGCATAGGGAAGGTACGAGATCAAACAAATGTCGTTTTCAGACGGTGGTGGCGTAATTTTACATGCCATGTGATTTATCTGGCCAGCCCCGAGGCAGTGCCCTATAAAAAATCTTTATAAAAATAATACAAATTTCTTATTTTTACATTTAATAAAGTAAATTTCAGTTTCAATTTCATCGAAGCCCATTTCATTAACCCCCCTTCCCCGCAACGATATTTTAGTGACTTCCTACCCCCAATTCACGTTAATTTAAATGTTTGCTACGGCGTAGCGAAATGCTACGAGTATGGCAATGAAAGGCATCAGAAAATATCACTGAGTTAATCATTTATACTCATTGTGTTAAAAATGTGCCGTGCTCGGCTTAGAATAGCATCACTCAATTTCTTTCCCGCGGGTGTCGTAAGAGGCAACTTAGGAACTCGAGGGTTTCATGTGTATTACAATTTTAGGCAAAAGGCTGACAACCAGTCCACGACTTTTGTGAAACGGCCTTCAAATATTTGTCAGACGTAGCGATAGTGACCGTATTTTACGGCCGTTAACGTTCTGCCTATCCTGCAAGGGATTTTTCTCTCTTTTTGTGTGGGACACCGAGTCGTCCAACGACACGATGAACCCTGGTGTAAGTTTTTCAACCACCTACTACTTAACTATTAGCAGGCCTCTGACATGGTTGTGTAACCACTGCCGTCTAAGTAATTATAGACAGCAACCGGGACCGACAGCTTAACGTGCCTTCCGAAGCACGGAACAATTTCTTTTGGGACAATCAGGTGGTTCACTCTGCAATTTTCTAACCAGATCGGGAACAAATTCACAAAGTGATAAATATCAACTTTGTGAGTGTCCTACTGAGAATCGAACCCAAAACTTTTGCGCCGCAGGCAGTCGCACTACCACTGCGCCAAATCGGCTGACATTGTTTTAATAATAATAACCCATTTTTATAAAGCATGACTTTTTGAGTCTGTTATGTATGTATGTTACATGACCTTCACGACTGCAGTATCGGTACCGCAGTTTCAACCCTTGTACAATCAAAGGATTTTAATAAATTCAAAACCACCTTAGGTATGCAAACCTTACAGTAGAACTGGCTGTAATTTTGCCAATATTACAACAGTTCCCGTAGTAGCGCAATAGTGGCAATGGCAATCCTTTGTCCCGGAATAAATAAACTTGCTTATAAGGATAGCCAAACTTTTGGTACCTTGATATTAAGACCCTTAAAATTGTAAGGGCATACAATTTCGAGGTTATAAATTATATTTACCTATATACCTTTGACTTTATGAATCGACAGCTTCGGAGCTTATAAGATCATTAGCTTTGGAAATAAAACTGACTCCTCCGTTATCTTCTTATGTATCTACGATGGTTTATTTTACACTCACAGTGCTATATTATTTTTATAAATGAAAACAAGAAAATGAAAAAATCTTAGATCCCGCATGGTTTGAATTCTTAGTCCTATTGTGAACTATCCATTGTATTCTTTACAAAAACTTATACTAGATGTCGCTTGTACGTCGCTTCGAAACGAGTATCAAGAGATTGAAGATTTGAAAGTGTCAGTCGAGGCGCCGGTAGCTCAGTTAGTAGAGCAGTGGGACGGTAACCCACAGTTCCGGGTTCAAGCACTGATTAAAAAATCAATTTCTTATTCTTTATTTATGAATAATGTATATTATGGATACTTACGTTCGTTCCGCGGAATTCGCAGTAAATGCGCAAAATAATGCGACAAAAAATAACAGCCACTTATTTTCTTTGTCTGATTAAAAACGTGAAAAGCCAGTCGCTTAACTCTACCACAATATACCAAGGATTCGTAGTTTAACTTCATACTACGCCCGGTTTTCGCACTCACACACGCACATGCCCTACCGACCTATGCATACACGACCATTACATAGAATCTCGTGCCGCTCGTGTCACAGCGAACATGGCGCCCCTCGTTTTTGTTTGAGTTTCGGCCAAATTGGGAAAATTTATACCTAGAAACCTAACTACTCAATAGTTAATAATGTCAGTCATTGCTTTCTTACAGTAACTAAACATTATGGAGTTTATTTTTAATCAATGAGCTACCATACATTGAAACGAATATTTTTGCAAGCGTCAAAAATGACACAAAATGTACTTTACAGAAAACGTAACACAATCATACAAAAAACGAGCGACTTTAGAATGCCAGCCGTATTGGACTACAATTTGTTGACATTCCTGCATATGTAGGTAGTTTTCAGGCAGAAAGGTGCTAGAGTTAAACTACTGCTCCTTGGTATAATGTGATTCTACACACACACGCGCACACACACACACACACACACCACGCCTATAATCCCTTGCGGGGTTGGCAGAGCGAAAACGACCGCATAAAACGGACATTTACGCCATGTCTGACAAATATTTGAGTATCGCCATAGTGACAGGTTGTCAGCCCATCGCCTGAAATAGAAATACACACCCTCGAGTCCCTTAGTCGCCTCTTACGACTCCCACAGGAAAGAAATGGGGTGATGCTATTTTAAGCCGGCATCACACGGGATCTACATAGATGTTGCATAATTTTCAATAAGTATAAAAAATTGCAGCTTCACTAATTCGCCACGTGCTTGGCTAGATGCCAACAACATAAAAGCATTTTTAATCAATATCATTCCTACCAAGGGCGCTAAAGTCACATAAACCAGGAGCCTATTTAGAAGGACCAAATTATACTGGTTGTTTTTGGTGACTATATGATAGACCAGTATAAGCTGAAGGACCAAATAATACAAGTCGTCCTTAGTGACTGTATAATAGACCAGTATAAATTGATCTCTTAGTTAACTTGAGGTGCTTTAGATTGTACCAGGCTGGCAGAATGTCCCTCTGGCCGAGTTCTCGTGAAGATGTTAACACGTTCAGAGCCCTAGTTGTGGTTTATAAGTCCCTGGTACCCAAGTTATCTTGTACAGTCGGTGCAATAAACTCATAATTACAAGGTTGAGATTTTCCTTCATTTTCCTACTCTTACATTACATACATACATATGGCGGGTGACAGGAAGTGATGCCAATAGGCAGAATGGAGGGTTCCAGGTGGAGTCGGGAAAAGGGAAGCTACCCGCCTGGCCGGGTGTTGTGGCCAGGGGACCGACTGGTCCACCTGGATAGAATTTGAAGTTGTATATATGCGTTGCGCGGTGAAACACTTCGATACCGCGTTTCAGGCTCTTTGTTCTGTCACGTGGCGCCATCTTGCAGATATGTTGGAACTTCTGTTGCGTCTTGCTTGCTCTTGAACCACTTGGAGTGAGCTTCTTATCGTAGCTCCCTGAGGTCGCTACATACATAAACAGTAGCCGTAACAGTCCACTGCTGGACATTGGCCTTCTCCTATTGGTGGGTATTGCTATACTCACCACGCTTGGCAAGCAGATTGGAGAGTGCATTGCAAAATATTGCTATGAGAGCTGCTAGTCAATACCTGGATAAATTTATCCCTGAGTCGGTTTTTACGACACCCCCGGGTTGTATCGGTTCAATTATTATTACTACTAGTAGTAAGCGGTTGAAAAACTCTTTTTTATGCAACATACTATGATTGCATTCCTAGTGTACTATTTCTTTTAAAGTTAGCATAATGTTTGCTAAAACTATGCAATTCTAGAGTGGTGTAAGTATGCAGCGAGTAATGTGTTAAACTTAGTAAAACTGCGCTTAGAAACCGCAGTATCGTTTCAACTTCCCAGCGCAGCATAACTTAACAAAGTTTTGTGCTATTTTAGAAATATGAATCATGCCGTGTGATGCCAATTTAGAATAGCATCACCTCATTTCTTTCCCGCGGGTATCATAAGAGGCGACTAAGGGACACGAGGGTGTGTATTGCAATTTTAGGCGATGGGCTGACATCCTGTCACTATAGCGATACACAGTTTTCCGAATGACCCTCAAATATTTGTCAGACGTGGCGTAAATGTCCGTTTCTTGCGGCTGTTTACGCTCTGCCTACCCCACAAGGGATTAAAGGTGTGATATCTGTATGTGTGTATGTGTATAACCATGCCGTGTGATGCCGGTTTAGATTAGCATCACCTCATTTCTTTCTCGCGGGTGTCATAAGAGGCGATCAAAGGCTTTGAGGGTTTCACGTGTATTACAATTTAAGGCGACAGGCACACCACTTGTCACTAAAATTTTATCGTTACATCGCAACAATATTTTGTCAATTAAAAGAATCTAAACAATCTTAGTATCGCAAAATATCCTGGACAATTCACACAGCGCCATCTAGCCCCAAACTTAGCAAAGCTTTTACTATGGGATATTTTTTTTGTAAATAAATACTTATTATACATATAAAACACCCAGACTAAAGACAGATACTTCAAAATGGCCATAACAAATATTTGTGTCATGTGGGGATCGAACACAGGACCCTCGGCGTAGCAGGCAGGAGTGCTATCCGCTACGCCATCAGGCCAGTCAAGATGTGTTTATTTAGAACTTCTACATTTCAAGCTCTTTACAGAGCTCGTGGTCAAGGATGACTAGACTTCATTATTTAGAATTTAAATTTTTATTGGCCGTGTGATGCCGGCTTAGAATAGCATCACCCCATTTCTTTTCCGTAGAGGTCGTAAGAGACAACTTAGGAAATTGAGGTTCTGTATTGCAATTTTAGGCGATGGGCTGACAACCTGTCACTATGGCTATACACAATTTTCCGAATGACCCTCAAATCTTTGTCATACGTTGCGTAAATGGCCGTTTTTTGCGGCCGTCTACGCTCTGCCTACTCCGTAAGGGATAATAGGTGTCTTAAGCGTATGTGTAAATTCTACCGCCATCTATTTCTTAATTCTGAAGCGTTACATCCCGGTTCTACGCAGAATGCTGACACCGTATCTTGTGTAGTAGATCTTGCAGTATGTTGGATCTGGCTCTTCGGCTGTGTTATCAGTGTTGTCTAAGTGGAGTCTCAATAAACACAACTTAAATCCGTTTAAAATTGTTCTACGAGTATTGTGATGATGAGTAATAGATGTACAAACTCAAGTAAATATTATAACTTACAAACTATAAATTTCTTTAAGAACGATCATTGGCTTTTTGATATACCCATTAAAGGGAACAAATCTATTATTCCTTCATAGAATCGATACGGTTAAGTAAAACCAAAGCCTGCGGCGCAAAAGTTCCGGGTTCGATTCCCGGTCGGGCACTCACAAAGGTTGATATATCACTCTGTAAACTTGTCCCCAGTTCGAGTAGGACATTGCAGGCTGAATGACCTGATTGTTCGTAAAAAATATGGTTACGTGCTTCGGAGGGCACGTTAAGCCATCGATTCCGGTTGCTGTACATAGTTACTATGTAAGAAGCCTACTATAGTAGTAGTAAGCGGTTGAAAGCTCTGACATCAGGGTTCATCGGGGCGTTTGTCGCAAAAGAAGAAGAAAAAGTAAAACCAATTAAAGCTAGATTATTTGTTTTGAGCAACACAGCCTTCCGTCCCAATTATTTGAATAGGTTAAGATGCTACTGCGCTGAGGCAAAAATAAACGAAACTCATTCAAAGAGTTGATAAAAAAAGAAAGTGTTTAAATTGTAGACAACGTGTGACCTCTAACTATGTATACTCTAAGCCCCCAACTAAGATATTGGCAGAATTGTCCTACCTATGTGAACAGAGGCAATTTAAAAAAAGAATTGAATCGAAAGCGTAGACAAAGAATAACACTGGCACAAAGAGAAAACTATAAACTCTCCTTTCCCATAAAAAATAAACTAATTTGAATTCAGAACGGGAGGGAATTATGACGACTGCAGACGATGTTTGACACCGGTACAAGATGCAATGGCGGTAACGGTGTGCAAATTAAATGCGGCCTGCTCTGTTGTCTTGTCCCGCTATTACCGGGGGTTCGCCATTGGGTACGATACGACAAAGTTTTTGAAATGTGGAGTGGAGTGAACAAGGCTTGGACACATCTAGCGCAATTTATTTAGGTTTTCCAATTTCAGTAGTGGTTTTTTTTTCAGGTACGCAGATTTTAGCATTTAAAGTTAAATAAGATAGCTACAAAGATATATAAAGAGAGGTGCGATATTTGTAGCAAACTTTTATAGAACTATTATTTTTTCTCAAAAGACAACTTCTTCTTTGCTTTTTTTTCTCTTTCACTAGCTTTTTATCTCTCATAACTAAAAAAATGTCCCTGCCGCTCCCGATTCTATTCCGGTACGGTAGAACTACCTAGCCGTATTTAAAAATGTAGCTTCATTTTCTCTATTTTTTGGGTAACAAGGTTTTTGGATAAATAAACATCAAGCGAAATTGGGAACTTAGGAAACAAAATAGTAAACGCCCGTAGCCACTTGGACAATCGAAGATTTTTTATATTTTAAGAATTGTCTCTTCAAATCCTCTTCTAGCGATGAAGGTTCGGAGCTGATATATTGAAGAACTGTAGAACAAGAGGAAATCGGGACCAATGGAACAATTTTCAGCGAGCGCAGTGCCGCAGTGTGGGGGAGTGGGGGGGGGGGGGGGGGAGCACGGGGCGCTGCGGCCGGCCGGTAGTCATGAGGCAAGCGCCTGCCGTAGCCGCCGTCTTCGCCGCCCTCGCCGCACTGGCCGGTGAGTGCCGAAATTCAAACATCGAACATCGTTCTTTCAAAAAGTGAAACGTGAATGGGAAACAGCCAGTGTTTGGGAGTTTTGAATATTGTGGGTGTTTTCGTTCAGAAAGTTTTTATGTGGTAGTGTTTCTCTGATTGGTGTTTTTGTTGTATTTTGTGGTTCTAGTGGCAGTGTTCCATTCGCGTTTTTCTTTTTCATTTTCAGCGTGCTAAAGTGATCTATAAATATGTGTTCTTTATGTTTCAATAGAGGTAGATATATCCGTACGTAACATAAAATAAGCGTCTTTGTTTTCATCTGTACTTCTTACCAACAGTAACAACGGCGTAAATATTTAAGACAAAAGATTTTTCGAATAAAACGTAACACCTAAGTAATATAATATTCAAGTATTTAAAAAGCTCTATTACACAAGTGTTATTTTATTATTTATAACCTAAAAGTTGTAAACTTTCACTTTACGAGTCCACTTTATATTAATAGCGTTGCGCTAAACAGCTTCATTTTTACTACGAAACTTTTAGCATTGCTTTAATATTTAGGGGTAAAAACGGGAGCAATTTTCGCTGCGGTAGCAGTTAACTGGGTGCAGTGTGTTTTATTTTGTTTCCGCACTGAGGAGAGACTGAAATGTGGTGAACATACCTAAAGCTGACGGGTTTTGTTTTGTTTTTTATTACGTTTGGTTTTTAAAAGCTGGTGTAAGGCAAATGCGATCTTACGAATCTGTCTCGACACTAATTCACTTAATATGATCAGTAATTTTAAGGTTCAATAAATCATAAATATGTGATAGTACTATTACAAGTATACATTGTATATAGGTAATTTCATTTCAATTCATTAAAAATCAATTCCTTGATTTGATAGTTCCTGCCGTTATCGCAAAACCTCCTATCCATATACCTATGAATTCTGTTTAACAATGATATTCAGAAAGAATAGATAACGTTTAAGAATGAACGATTTAAATTTTTTAAAAAAAAGGAGGAAAATAGTCAAACCTAGAAAATTTACCGCTGAACTTATAAAATAGGTACTATCAGCAGCACGTCAACCTACCCATTTAAGAAACCAACTTCAACTGAATTTCAGTACAATTATTAAGAATACTTAGAATATTATTAATTTGGTGCTTTCCATTCGTTACAAATGGTAGCTGCTTTATAATAATAATAATAATAAAAAGCTTTATTTCTCTCAACACAATGTTACAGAGTTTAAACTAATATTTAACAATTTTGAGTATGTGAAACTAAATGTAACTTTGTTAGAGACTGGAGTTCGTACTAGGAGGGACCTGTATTACAAATCACCAGGCTTTTACCCTCTATGGATTTTTACTTTCGGTCTGAAAATACACTCATTATTCAATATGTACAACTGTTTGTATGTATGAATTCAGCTTACAACTAAAATTAAGAATTAAAAGAATAATATAACAAAAGTAAACTAATTTGGGTGACTGGGTATGAATGCTTTAGGCACCACTTGTGTTCTATTTGGTTTCCACACTCAGTGGGATACCATCGTTTTGCATATTGTTGAAGTTTTTAATATACTTTGCCATACCTCGGTTTGCATATTTTTTCTGTCATACTATTTGTTTGGCATAATATTTATGTGTCATACTGCATTGAAAGTCATACTTTTATTTTGACCTATTTTATTATTAGAAACACTTTTAAAGTAATAGGTTATGGTGCGGCGAGGGTGGCCCAAGGGCTAGGCCGCGAACATGTTTTTCTAGGAGTATGTAGTAGACATTATGACTTGGTCATTTATGCTTCAAGGGTTATGCGTGTTGTTTTTATGACTTTGAATAATTATGACTATATAAAATATGCGTAATACAAATATGACTTAAAATTTTATGCAAATCGACCCCAAACCAACTCAGTAGAGTCACAAATGTGGTGAAAAATCTTAAAGCTCGCGCGTGTTTCGTTGTGCTTTTAATTATAGTAGCGAAGTTCGTGTGAGTTGTGACGCGCTTGCCTGCCTCAATTTGGGTCATGTTTACTGCAGATACAATCACCGAGCAATCTTCGAACTAACAAAATGTGCTCCAAATATTTTGTTGCTACGTTGTTTGGTTCAATTCTTGTTGAGTAGTAACAAAAATAAATACATACGTATAAGTATGTTTCTTTAGGATAACCTTGCACAGCGTCAAGTTGTTTACCAAGGTGTTTTTGAAAAGCGCTCTATACCTATTGCTGTCAAAAATTATGTTGGTATATTAAGCACTGAATAAGAAGAATTCAAAAATAAATGACATATTTATGGTGGGTGACAGGAGCAATGCCAATAGGCAGAATGGAGAGGTGAAGGTGGTCTCTGGAAAAGGGTAGCTACCCTGCCTGGCCGGGTGTTGTGGTCAGGGTACCGATTGGTCCACCTGGATAGGATTGGAAGTTGTTAATATAAAAATTGATATTACTCGGATTCCCGCGGTAGGTACATGATTTTCCTAGTGCTGGATCAAAAGGTTAATTGTAATAGGCTTAAGATTACTGTTAAATGAAATAACTTTGAGCTTGAATTTCGGACTCTGATATAAATAAACGTTGCGCGGTGAACACTTCGATACCGCGTTTCAGTCCTATTGTTCTGTCACCTGGCGCCATCTTGCGGATATGTTGAGAACTTCTGTTGCGTCTTGCTTGGTTCTGAACCACTTAACTGATCTTGTTGTAGTAGCTCCCAGAGGTCGCTACAAGTTACAAATAAGTAAAATTTCATCTCTTCTTCCTTCCTACACGGTGTACTTTTTGGTCTCACCAAACTTTACAATAAATCTATGATAATGATACAATATTTTCTTGAGTTTGCACAACTATTACACATCATAATAAATCAATTTTAAACACAACTTAAACCCGTTTAAAATTGTTTTGTTATGATAAAGTTATACTTTCGTGGAAGGAAAATGTTTCTTTTTACTCAAACATTACCTAGCGCGCTGTCAAAATGTTGCAGCTAGGATGGACATAGTATAAGAAACAGAAATACGGAAATAGAACCGAAATAAGATCGGAATCACAATTTACCTTCGCCTCACAAACACGTGCGTAAAATATAGATATCATTAGTGTTCACAAGTTATTTTTTTAAACTGAAAGATGTTTAGTTTTATGCCTAGAACATCGCCTGATTTTGAAACGTTCTATATCATTGCATATTTTAGTCCCAACCTCCCAAGAGTCGAGTGCCTACTTATTCAAATGCTATTAAACAAGTTTCATATTAATAGAAACAAAGAAAAAGTGGAAACCGTGAACAAATATTCTGTGCAATCTTTTTCTTGTTGTGTGGGAATGATCCGGAAACTCTTTGTCAGGATGAAAATCAGAAAAATTTAGACAAAGAATTTGAATTTTTGCATGGTTTTATTGTGGATGGATGGATGTGGTGGTTGATGGATGCATAATGGAAATGCACTAATTACATTCTTATTTCGTACCACAGTATTTTAACCAAAACTGAATACTCTCATACATTAGTCTTCCAAGCATCTCCACCATTCTCAACCAGCTTCGTTAGCTAAGCAATGATGTGGGAAATTAGTTGAATTCATTATGCACTTGCCGGAGAAGTGCAGTGCAGCCGGGGTACCTTGTGAAGTGCAACATCTACTATTCATTGCAATACTGGGAGGAAGATTGCTTGCAATATCTCTGAGATTTAATATTCATATTGATTTTTATTAAAGCTCAAGAAGCGTAGCGCAACGCTAGCTCAAAACGTGCTCAAATATTTATTTATTTTGACATAAACATACAAGTGAAATGCCTTCGATTAATCCTCGTGAAAGTTTATTATACATTACTTACAATATTACTAATATCAATACATCAACCGTGGCAGTAACAATACGTGTAACAAGCAAAATAAATTTAAAAACACGACTACTTTCTGAGATAAAACCTAGCCTATGACACTCGGGATAATGTAAGGATTCTTGCGATACAATTCCCACTCGAATCTGTTAAGAGGCCGTACATAGTTTTGAGTAATTTTGTCTTGTTTCTTCAATTCTGTAGGACCTCGTTTAAAAAAACAGAATAAGTAACAATGTGTTATGATATGTTTTATTGAAGATTAATTCAAAATCTAAAAATTGGCCCAGACAAATTATTGATTTTGATTGTTCAGTTTGTTTAATAGTTAATAACCTGAGACGTGTTTTAATTGTTTTCGATGCGTGACGTTCGTATCATTACTGTTTACATGAATTTTAAAATATGGAGTGGTTTATAAAGTATACAGCAATAAAGACATTGAAAAGTGCTAAAAATTGGCCGAGGAGTTTTTAGTAATTTAATTCAAAAATTCAAAGAAAAACTGCAGTAAAATGGCCCTACTTTGAAGAAATTTTAAACGTATACAGCGTCGGATTTCTAGTACAATACAACACGTTTTTAAAAAAATCAATTTACACATTGAAAAATAGATTCATGCTAACACATTAGCTATAAAAAAAATTGCAAGTATGTATTTTATGAAATTTATCGAATATTTTAAAGTTCTCCGGAATTATCAATTATATACGGGAGCGCAAATGCTGTTTCGGCAGACCGCGCGCCGCGCTCTTGGGAGAAGGACGTGTATCCTGCTGCGTCACACTCACGCACACATACAAAATTACGAATGTGTGTCGATCGCGCGCGTAGAGGACAGTAGATTACGCGTCACAGGCGGAATTATAGTGCGACCGATACTTTTTGATCCTGTAAGTATTTTTTTCAGTGCGGTATTGATTTATGATTGATTAAATTAATTGAACTAGATATTGTGATTTTACTTCCTATTAGAGTATAAATAAATAAACTTAATTAATTATAAATAAACTTAATTATAAATAGGTACAATTATATGAAATAATTATGAGGCTTAGCCATTTCCTAAACTAAGAATTGGAATTCCTGTATCTTAGGTAAACAGCCAGCCAACATAACTATTATTTTATAAAATTACTATACAATACAA
Organism: Tuta absoluta; assembly: GCA_027580185.1. Classification (NCBI taxonomy): domain Eukaryota; kingdom Metazoa; phylum Arthropoda; class Insecta; order Lepidoptera; family Gelechiidae; genus Tuta; species Tuta absoluta. The sequence continues at coordinate 2,108,328 of JAQAHW010000055.1, read as the reverse complement.
TATAAATAAACTTAAATAAACTTTACAACAAAAAACTAACTACATACTATTGCTAAATAATTAATTAGGTAGGCACTTTAATAATAACAACAAAGATCTTGCAACTCTTCAGACATCCGCTGCGTCAGCATCGTTACAGTTCGAAAGAGGGTCAACTATAAAAATATACAAATCACGCGTCACACAATTGTCAATTTAGCACAACTAAATAATCATTCTGTATGTTATACGAATAGTTATTTTTAGCCTTCATAATCAATGGAACTAAGAAGTCGTAGTTCAGCGAATTTTCTAGCAGGGCATTGCTCATCCCCAGTTTTGTGGGTGCTCGGTTTTTTAAAGCGCAGGCACGTTGCACATTTTCCTGGTTGGTCCTTGTTGGTACAGTCCTTAATGATATGTCCAGTACAACCGCAATGACCACAAGTGGTTGTGGTGTCCTTGCAGAATTTTGCTGATTGACCATACTGCTGGCAACTGTAGCATCTGGTCACGAGGGTGAAGTCCTTCACAGGGCAGGAGCTCCAGTTGATAAATACGCGGCCCTGCTGAATAAGCAATTTGCGTATTTATATATAAATAACTTGAAATTTCGGGATTTTGCAAATAAATGGCCATTTTAACGGACTATAATGATACATTACAGATTTAACTATCCACACTATCCACACTAATATTATAAATGCGAAAGTAACTCGGTCTGTCTGTCTGTCTGCTACGCTTTCACGGCCAAACCGCTGAAACGATCTTCATGAAACTTGGCACAGAGATTGCTAGCATACCGAGAACGTACATAGGCTATTTATTATCACCATTCGAGGGTCTGGAGTATAGATGTAGACCACCAGGTGTACCATCAGGAGCCAAGCTAAACTATTAGAGATACAGGCATGGTCCTAAAACAAAAGTTGTTCAGTATGATGGGCCGCTTCTTTTTACAAGAACATTTGAGGATCTGGAGTACCTTATGTAGACCACCAGGTCTACCATCAGGAGCCCACCTAAACTATTGGAGATACAGAAATGGTTCCAAAACAAAATATGTTCAGTATGATGGGAATAACTTGAGAAAGGACATTGCCTACTTTTACCGAGGATTTTTTATCATTACTGAAAAATACCGCTGTGCCGCCGCCGTTTGCATCGTATGCACTACCTTCATTGTAATAAGGCATATCTACTTAGGTGATACGTTACCATGTTCTGAACTGAAAAGTATCATCCACATAACACGTTAAGTCGGGGATCACATTTGACGTCCGATGCGGCGTATTTTGTAAGTGTAAGGGAGTAAAATAGAAATTCGCGATTTCCTTTCGTCTGACATACGCATGCGTTATGGATATGTATTGAAAATACACAGCAACTAAATAAAATGCCCGGTCTTATGACCGCGGCCGCGCGCACCGGCCGATCCGGCGCGGCGCGGCGCGCGCGCTTTGGCGGCGATGCGGGGCGGAGGGGAGGGCGCGACAGGGTGCGGCTACCCGAACGGGCATACACGTGAGGGCAGACTCACGAGTGTCAAACCCACAAAATCTTTGTTTTCGCAAAATACAGAAAAACAAAAAATGTGGTATATAAAAATGTATTACAGTAACTTAAAATACCTTTTTATCTGTCTTATCTACTTATGCTGACCATTTTAGTGTTCTCAAATCGGCACCCCTGGAGTAAGTACTCTGTTATCTACTGACTTTTATATTCAATTTTTATAAATATTGGTCTCTCAGGCCGGATAGCAAATCTTGAATTGTCCCTTTAACAACAGAAGCAGGCAAGTTATCTCTAAACAGTAGAGATAACAACTGTTTTAATATCACTGTCACACTTACTATGAATACACATAGGTACCTACTTTAGAACTTCTGCCAAAAAAAACTATCTAACGCGGACGAAGTCGCGGGTAAAAGCTAGTAGGCAATAAATATAAATTCGGCGCTGTTAAGCGAAAAAAAGATGCTGGTACATGGGCACACCCCTGAATAGTAGTCGGTAATTAATTAATTTCGATAACATTCCACAAATCCCAAAATTCTTAGTAGGTACGCAATAATTTTAAACTTTTTCATACAATCGCCACAAAAACTATAAATAGGATCAAAACTGATTGATCGAACTATACGCTGCCGTCCGCCGCTGGGTCTGCATATCGCCGCCGCTCGGCTGCACGATGACGCGTTCTAATGCTAATTACCTACTTTCGCCCAGCGCAATTTCATGTACGGCCTCTTGCAGCACTTTAAAGAATCGCACATATATACATACATACATTATTATTATTATTATTATTATCCATTTATTTATAAAGTATACATATTTCTTACATTCTAGACACACTTAAACTACAAAAGAAAAGTTTATCTGTGTGCTGCACATTCCTCTTATGAAACTTATTAACTAACACTTACACTTACATCTAAGCAAACCTAAGTTGACAATAACAGAATCGTTAATGGAGCGGTATCAGCCCGTCCATTATTCCGAAACCGGTCGCTAGGACAACCTCTCACGCATACAGCGGCGCCCCGCGCACGGGTTGCTACCGTTTGCATTATATTTCATTGCTCCGAAAGTTGACAGAAACATGGCTAGTTCTCATTGATGAGGGAACTGATGAGTGGCACCAGAAAATACATTGATCTGACGATAATATATTTTTCTCGATTTTTTATTTGGAAGTAAAAACCTTTAATTCCTTAAGCAAACTCACGAAATGGTTGTAATTATTATAGATATTTTTAAATAATTATTTAAAACGTCGTTCTCTAGATTCCGTAGGTGGTGTCCAACCCGACTTTGCAAAGTGAAACTGAATTAAATCTTGTGTTTTGGTCATACGTACATAGGTTTTCCTTACATATTGTTGGATAGTGATGCACAGTATCATAAGGTGACATTTGATAGTAATTGAAAAGTAATTTTGCCATAGATAATCTCGTTTAATCATTGGTGTCAAGAACTCGTCTCATATCCAAACGCACCCTTTATGGCGCTTGTCATTCGTTAACAGTTAGATTGAGACGTATGATAACCCTGCCTGCACGTTACCTTAGTCACCTCCCAGGATCTGAACGAGGCAGACACGTTGCAAATTAATGGAAATCCGCACAAGAAGCTAAGACATTTCAGATCTGTCATTTTGTTTCATGATTTTGTCATACCTTTCATTGCAATTTTCTCTAATTCCATGTAAATGTGAGTTTTTCTTTCAATGGAATATGATGTACCACTGCTAATTGAAGGTCATTGTGTGTAACATTCGTACTTGCTTGCTATCAGTTTGCCAAAAAGCCAAAAAATATGCTTTGGTTATCAGATCCCTCATATCAGATCCATCACTTTCCGTCATCAGTGCAATGACGGATCTGATAAGGTGATGATGGAATTAAGAGATTCGGTAAAAGTGGGACTAAATCGGTGCCCACTGTTGGGTCTTTTGTTTATATTTTACTAATAATATCCTTCCTACTAATATTATAAATCCGATATGTTTGTTACTTCTTCACGCAAAAACTACTTAACCGATTTGCAGGAAATTTGGCATTCATATCGAGGTAACATGGATTAACTCATAGGCTACCTTTTGTCATCACTTGAGGGTCTCGAGTACCTGATGTATACCACCAGGTGCACCACAAGGAGCCCACCTAAACTATAGGAGATACAGATATGACACCAAAGCAACAGTTCTTCAGCTTGATGGGTCGCTTCTGCTGGCATATCGAGTTTGAAGGTTTGGAGTACCTGATGTAGACGACCAGGTGCACCACCAGGAGCCGTCTTAAAGTATAGGAGATACAGATATGGCACCAAAGCAAAAGTTGTTTAGCTTGATGGGTCGCTTCTGCTGGCTTATAGAGTTTGAAGGTTTGGAGTACCTGATGTATACCACCAGGTGCACCACCAGGAGCCCTATAGGAGATACAGATATGGCACCAAAGCAAAAGTTGTTCAGGTTGATGGGTCGTTTCTGCAAGCATATAGAGTTCTAAGGTTTGGAGTACCTGATAAAGAACACCAGATGCACCACCAGGAGCCCACCTAAACTATAGGAGATACAGATACGGCATCAAAGCTAAAGTTGTTTATCCTGATGGGTAGCTTCTGCTAGCAAATAGACATGGAAGGTTTGGAGTATTTGATGTAAACAACCAGAAGCACAACCAGGAGCCCAAAAATCATTCAAAATAAATATTCAGATTTAAACATATCCTTTTATTTCATTTATTTACTTTCTCTTACTTCTTTTACTACTATATATTCCTTTTTATTATAAAATAAACAAATTAAAACTATGTTTTACAAAAACACTATTACATTTTATCAGATCCGTCACCCAAAATCGTGGGCATTTTTATCAGATCCGTCACCTAAATAGTGGGACTCAATTTTCTTCATGAAAATCTCATTCAAATTCAAAATGGATTTTAAATTTTTCATTATACCACAATAATTAATATGTATGTATATGTTACTCGTGTTAATACTAATGAACAAGGCCAATTGAACCATATTTGTTAGATCCGTCATACACCGAATACAGTTCTCTTGATTCCATCACAGCTAATAGTGGGCTAGCTATATCTTTGTAATTACTCGACCAAAAAGCGGGCCTTTCACATAATTTTATCTGTATTCCTCTAAAGTATGACGCAATGCCCCCAAAATACCAAAAAACATAATTTGAAAAATGATGACGGAATTATCAGGAGAACGTGTTTCGAAGAGAACTAGCCACATATTTTTTATTTTGTATTTAATGTTTTTCTCTGTTAATTCATTCCTTAACTCAATTGATAAGTGCTCGTTAATGAGTCTAGGTACAATGTAATCGGTCGTATGTTTTCCGTAATGATTAACGGCGCCTATTGTGACCAATTTTTCTAAAGCAGTTTGACGTGTATTCTTGCAATGTTTTATTTTATTATTATGGTACTTAAAGTAATTTTCGCATAAAAGAACCACATCTTTTTTAATATTAACTGGTAAAACCTTACAATGACTGAATAGTCCTAAATCGCTCCCACTAAACTTTTTCCTAATTTTAGGAGAAACAACATGTTTGAGTAGTCGTCTTTGCAAATCCACTATTCTATCCAAATATGACTTAAAAGTCCTGCCGTAGCTACTGAGTCCATAACAAACAGTCGACTCCGCTAGTGCCTTATACAATTGAAGTCTTACTTTGTAAGGAATTCTGCGCTTTAATAAATAAAATTTTGAAATCATTGCACGTAGCTTATCACAAACTGTATTTACTTGAGGCTCCCAATTGAAGCGCTCGTCAATGATTAAACCGAGGTATGTCCATTTTTTTACACTTTCAATAATCTTACAGTGACATGGTTTGTGGAGAGAATTAGTATGCAAGCAGTCGTGATCGTGGCAGATAATTTCAACTTCAGACTGTATTTTATTATGACTAGAATGTATATGTACTAATTTAGTCTTACTTGAATTCAATACAAGCCCCGCATCGTGCGACCATTTACAAATCCGCGTAAAATCCTCTTGCATTTTTTGAACAGCTTTAAATATGTCTCCGTCCTCAGATACCAGACACGTGTCATCGGCATATTGAAAGATTCTGCAGTTTTTAATTATGTTATTGACATCATTCACATATGCTATGTAATGTAAAGGGCCAAGCACTGAACCCTGAGCTGTTCCTTGTGAAACGCTGACTGGACCACTTACACCCGTACCCACTTTTACTCTATATTTACGATTATGTAAGTAGTCCTGGCACCAGTTGAGCAAAGGACCCCTAATTGCTGTATCCTCCAATTTACCGATCAAAGTGTCATGACGCAGTGTATCAAATGCTTTGCTATAATCTATGAAAACAGCAAGTACATGTTTCCTCTTATTTAAGCAATCATTGACATGGTCTGTAAATGAAGAAAGTAGTTGCGTTGTACTTTTATTAGGTTGAAATCCAAACTGATTTTCAGAAATTATATTATTTTTACTGTAAAATTCATGAATTTCAGAACACACATATTTCTCAAAGATTTTATCTATAACTGGAAGTATAGTTATGGGTCTATAATTGCCATAATCCTTTTTGTCTCCTTTTTTGAAAATTGGTCGTATTAGTCCCTCCTTAAGAGTATCTGGATACTCGCTATTAGCGATGCTTGTATTTATGAGGTGAGTAATTGCTAAAGTTATTTGATTAGCGATGGTCTTTATATCTACTGTCCTAATTTTGTCTGCGCCACTAGATTTCTTAGAATCTAGGTTTTTTATAATTTTATAGACCTTTTTTGGTTCTGCTTTTTAAAAATTCATCGTTACAAGACTACTTTTTGTGTATTCACTAGGATCTAACAATTTCGTTGAACATCTCGGTAGTATGTTCTTGACTGCATTGTCAAAACCTTTTGCAAAATTATTTGCAATTTCTGTATTTGTTATCACGCTGTTATTAAATGCTTTTAATATTACACTGTCTAGATCGTTTTTCAACCTTCCGGTCATTTCATTGAGCACCTGCCATAAAGATCTTGGATCGTTTTTATAAGAATTTATTTTATCAATAAAATATTTATTTCTTGAGTTTTCTGTTAGTTTTGTTGTTTTGTTGCGTAATTGATTGTATTCTTTTCTTAATATTTTATTAGTGGGGTCATTCTTGTACTTTAAAAACTTTTCATCTCTAAGTCTACCTAAATTGATAATTTTTTTACTAACCCAAGCAGATTGATGTCGTTTTGAGTTACTGTTAATGTTAATACTATATGATGCCTTTTTGTAACATTCTGAGATATTATCATACATGAAATCATAAATTTGTGTGGGACAATGCAACGTAGAAACGCTATCCCATTGAATATTTTTGAGTTCCCTATCAAGAATTTTATTATTGTACCGTGTGGTGTAACTGGGAGCAACCCGTGTGCTCAGACCTCCAACACATGTTAACACTGTAATTCTGTGATCCGCCAGTACGGAACCAAGAGCTGAACTAAACAGGTCGTGTGAGCGGGATCTTGCAAATATGTGATCGATGCAACTTTTAGTTGTAATTGTTTTGTGTTTTTTAATTACTTGTTCTATTCGAGTATACTCCGAGATCCCGCACGCAAGGCCGTGTTCGTACATCATGTTTATGTATGATTGTTGGGTTTTATCTGTAATTTTTAGATTAATGTTTACATCTCCTACAAGTATTAGGTCGTCAGTGTGCAAATCATCTAGTAACAGTGAGAGTTCATCAACAAAAAGTTTCTTATCCAACCGTGGTGGTCTATAAATCGCGCATATTAACATGGTTTGTCTATCCTGTGTTGTTAATTTAATAGTTAGACATTCACAGTGGCTCATAACAGTGTAGACCTCCGTGTATTGGTGCTTATTCGAAATATAGATAATTATACCACCGCCTTTCTTAGTTTTACGCAAGTTAGTGTACATTGTGTAATTTTGTAGGTTAAATATGGGCTTTATAGATTCTGAGATACCCACTTCTGTCAATACAATTATATCTAAGAACAAATAGGTACTTGCAAGTAGATCTATTTTTGCAAAGTTCTTTTTTAACGATCTAATGTTAACATGCAAAACAGTTAACTTGTTTTTGAATGAGTTAGGAATCTTTGACCAATAGTCCGGCAAATCAATACAATCTTTAAGTTCATTGACATTATTTGTACATGAAAGAGTCATAATCATTACAAAAATTTGCTAAGGTATTGGTAGTAATTACTAATTTAGGCAACTAGGTCTCTGTTTTTTTTAATGGTTTTCTTTAACTTAGTGATGTCGCTCTCAGATCGAATAATGTAAACCTTGGAATTGTCTTCCTGTCGAGCCATTATTCTGCCATCTTTGAACCATACGTATTTAAAAATGTTGATTTAAGTTCCTGCTTAGCTTTCCAGAGTAGTTGCTTATGGTGGGTCGTTAGTACTTCTCGAATATATACACAGTTTTTCGCGATGTTGGAATCCAAGCCTTCGATCAGATTTTCCAGGACAAGCGTAGTTTTATCCTTTTTTTTGTCGCGAACTGCAGATAGCCAGGTAGTCTTAGATTCTGCATCTTGCATGTGCAGAATAATAGATTTAGGTTTCTCAGGATGACTAGGTACCTCGGCGACTCGAACAACTTGCTCGGCATTCACATCTAGTGTTTCAGCTAGTTTATTTTTTATGCTTGACAAGTTTATTGCAACATTCTTAGGCACTCCTGTGACTTCAATCAGCTGATCGAGCTTCTTTTGTTCAGTTTCATTTAGTTTCTGTTCTAGTGCGGCAATTCGGACCTCCATATTGTTATTCTTGTTAGTTAGCTCTGCGTTCTTCTTTTCAAGATCTTTGACTTGTTGTTTAAAGACCCTAATAGTAGCCAAACATTCATCTAATTTTTCTCCATTGTAGGTAATAGAGTTAGTCATCGCAACTAATTCATGTTTCAAAATTTTGTTCATTTCTGTTTTAACTTCATCCATGAATTTTTTCGCATCAATAGTAACAACTCTCTTTGGTGTATCTTCAGCAGCAGTATCCTCATCATCTGTACCGACGACAAAGGAGTTTTTCCTTGAGCCACTGTTATTGCATTCATTGCAAGTCCATGCAAGGTTTCCAGCGTTACGCAAAGCTGTTATCTGCTTTGCACTTAAGCCAGTGCACTCCGGTTTTGCATGAACCGTCGCATCACAGACACTGCACATAAGACATATTGTATTTTTGGCAAATTTTTTATCACACACGGAACACTTAGACATTGTCGGGTAGTTTGGTAATTTAAAAACGTTCAAAGGCGCGTCTATTCGTAAAAACGTCCGCGAGAGGAATGATACATACATACATGAACTATATAAACACATTACACTCATTTCTTTGGTCCATTTCGTGTAATGGAAAGTAAATCTTGACATCCAACTAAACATCATATTTTTAAAATCACACTGTATTCTTATACGTCACTTTCACCATGATTTTATAAGGTGTATGTAACAAAAAGTATACAAAATACTGATACTTGGTCAATGTACTTATGGAACTGGAAAAAACTATCTCTATAAAACTTGCGTAAATAAAACACTAAAACTAAAGAATCTAAACTCCAATACTAATCGTAATAGTGTCAGCTGTAGTCATTTTGCAAAAAGTGTTACGTAATATATCCTATAAGAAAAGATAGTTAACAAAATAAAACTGAAGATATCGTTGAATAAATATTATTAGCATTTGAGTAGATTTGACTACTCTTGACTTTTCAGCTATTCATGAGCAAACAAGCGTCGTCTTTGCGTGACTTTAACAATAGCTGAATTCACAATGTTTAGAAATCTGGACGATAGCTGAAAGAGAGAGTGCAGCGAGTGCAGTGCAATGCAGGCATGCAATGAATACTGCATGGCTTAAGTCGAGGGTTAACGGCGCACAATATAGACCAGTAACTGAACTAAACATAATTTCAGCATTACAAGCATGAAAACCCGCCAACTCGCTTTGAGGGCTGTATAGGAAATCAAAGGCAAAACGAAGAAAGCCGCCTCAGGCTTCGCTACAAAATGAATATTTGATCCCCTGATGTCCGGGGTTAACTGAGCTACTGCTGCTGGGTACACCGTGAGCGACATTCTCATTTTATTCTGTGGTGTGGGATACCGAGTCGATGAACGACCCGGCGGACCCTGGTGTCAGGGGTTTTAAACTACTAATTCAATTTCTTAGTTAAAAAAATAGGTAAACCTCAATAGTATTTCGTATAAGTGTACCTATTTACAAGTAAGTCTTTCAAATGAAGAATAGTAGGCCAAAGTGATTCACAGTTACCTGATTGACCCTCAAACTTTTGTCTGATGGTAAATCAGGTGTTAATATCCGTTTTACGGCCGCTAGTGCTTTGCCTACCCCGTAAGGGATATAGGCGTGATTTATGTATGTATGTATAGTAGGCCTCTGACATGGTCTTTGTTACGACCGCCGTCTAAGTTATTATTGACAGCAACCAGAACCGGCGCAACGGCTTAGCGTGCCCTCCGAAGAGCGGAACCATCTTTTTTTTTCGACAACCAAGTGGTTCTGCCTGCAATGTCTTTACCAAACTAGGAGCAAATTCACAAAGAGATACATATAAGCTTTTATAAATAAGCTGTTTTTGATGTGATGGTGTGACTTAGGCACATCAATCCGTACTTATCTTATAATATTATAAATCTGAGAGTTTGTGTCTGTATGTGTGTGTATGTATGTATGTTTGTTACCCCTTCACGCTCAAACGGCTTGACCGATCTGAATGAAATTTGGATTACAGGTAGAGTATCACCTGGAATAACACATAAGCCACATTTTACTGCAGGAAAAAAACCATTAACACGGGAAAATGAGTGGCAGCGGGTAAAACCGCTGGGCGGAAATCTAGTTTTATAATATTTTGCATACAATCTGTTCCCAAGCAGAAAAGTGTCAAAAGGATGGGTTGCTAGGGGGATGGGGGAGTTGCAACATTCATTACCCCGGGAGCAATTTCCCGCAGGAGATTAAGCAACTTGTAACAGTTTAATCGATGCCTTTATTTAGTTAGCCAATAACGCTGTGAATGGTTTTACTATGAAGGTTCTATCAAATAAACCAACATCATAAGATCGACTAAATTATCCCATACAACAATATGTTAGATGATGTCATTTGACTGGGTCGATGGCGTAGCGGATAGTGCTCCTGCTTGCTACGCCGAGGGTCGTGGGTTCGATCCCCATAAGACACAAATATTTGTCAAGTCAATTTTCACATTTTGGTGTTTTATTTACAAAAATAGGTATATAAGTATTAAAATCAGCTAATTAGTTCCCATAGTACAAGCTATGCTTAGTTTTGGACTAGATGGTGCTGTATGAATTGTTCAGACAGAATATTTATTTATTTCACTTGTGCTGTTGGCAAATGGTTAAAGCAGGCAAATTAAATAAGCTAAGTCAGCCAGTTCGCGAATCGTATAGTGTGTCAGTCGAGGCACTGGTGGCTCAGTTGGTAGAGCAGTTGGACGGTTTTGCAAGGTCCCGGGTTCGAACCCCGGCGGGCACTAACATTTTTTCAGTTTCTTATTTTCATTTATAACAAAATACAAAACTTAACTATAGAAGTCCGAAGTTCAAAACATTCGCGGACATTTTGTTTGCATTTATCACTGTTGCAAATATACAATGTAGCTGAAGGCTACGTTTCTCGTAGCCGGCGTAGACGGTCGCTACGGAGGCATAACTTTGCAATGTTAGTTTAGTGTTGTCAGGAACCCGCTCCCTTTTTCAATAACAATGAAATACTGAGATGAAATCTTTTGGTGACTTTTATCTTCTTAAGAAGGAATTTTAAAAACACTTCCAAAATAAATATTTTTACAATTACTAGGTACTTAAAAACCTATAATTTTTAAAATTATACTTATCCATTCATGATTTAAAAAAAATAGTTACCGTACGAAATTCTACAAAGCGTGTTTCTTTTAGGCGGTTTTCCAACTTGTCGTCCGTCGTTGCGTTCTTTTAACTCACCGTAACGCATGCGTCTGTCAGACGAAAGGAAATTGCAAATTCCGATCTTATTCCAATTCAACTACGGTTACGGTGCGTTACATCCAAAACAACCGTAGCCATATTTGTGTGGGAATATGATCGGTATTCGCAATTTCCTTTCGTCTTACACACGCATGCGTTACGGTGCGTTAAAAATTCGCAGAGACGAATGACAAGTGGGTGAAAATGACTGAGTGATAAATGGATGTCACTTTAACCACTGGTTGTCTTAGCAAATTGTACAGTCATTGGCCTTCTTATTAATGATACGATACAATGTAGACAAAAAGGGTTAGTTGAACATTAATCATGTAGGTATTTAATCACATACACATATCACGCCTTTATTCCTTGCGTAATAGGCAGAGCGTTAAAGGCCGAATAAAGGCCTAAGGGAATCGAGGGATGTGTATTGCAATTTTAGGCGATGGGCTGACAACCTGTCACTATAGTGATACACAGTTATCTGATTGACCCTCAAACTTTTGTCAGACGTGGTGTTAATATCCGTTTTACGGCCGTTAACGCTCTGCCTACCCCGTAAGGGATATAGGCGTGATTTATGTATGTATGTATGTATGTTAAAGGCCGTAATAATACTGTCGCTATAGCCACGTCTCACAAATATTGGAGGGCCTTTTCGGACAAATTGTGTATTCTATCATGTCACTATAGTCAGTCAGTTTGTCAGCATGTCGCCTTAAATTGTAATACACATGAAACCCTCGAGTCTTTTAGTCACCTCTAACGACACCCAAGAAAAATATAATGGGGTGATGCTATTCAAAGCATCACACAGCATGAACGACTTTAGTTCAGAAATAATAAAAAGCAGTTTTTAATTTATGTTTGTAGAAAGTATTTTTTATTGGCATTTTTTTTATTAGATCGTGTAGTATAAAATCTTAAAGGTCATTGAACACGTGAGCAAGTCTCTTTTATTTTAAAAGTCAACGAATCACTTCGGCCACAAACGATATCTCGAAAATAACCAGTCGTCATGTTTGAAAAACAAATGACGATAATAAAATCCACCGAGACATGACGTCTGCGAAATCTTAACAAGAAAGAATGAGAAATGTAGAGAACAAATGAAAATCAGTGGAATAGTCGAGACGCTGTTAAATTTATTTATATCATATCTAGTACCTACATAATGATATACAGGATGTAAGGGACAGCCCTCCGAATACTTATAGGGTGCATTCAGACCATAAAACTAAACCACTTCCCATGCAAACAAATTCCCATATTTCAGACAGACAAAAAATTTCTGATATATTTTAAGTATTAGACCGGGTCTATCGCGATAGTATTTAGGTAAATATTAGTAATTTACCTGTGTCCCGACGTTTCAACACAGTTTCATGTATTGTGGTCGCGGGTTGACTGTTGACCCGGTCTAATACTTAAAATGAGTGAAAGTGATCGCGAGTGCTTAAAAAGTTATATTTCTGATATATGTTTCTAGGGAAAAAATGCTCAGTTTCATGGTCTACATGCACCTTAACAGTATTCGGAGGGCTGTCCCTTACACCTCATATATGAATATGACAGCTTTAGTAGAAAAAAATTGACGCCATTGACATACCATCCGAAACTAAACCGACGACCAACCTACGTTTTGTTCAATTTCATGAGTAATTTCGTCCCGAAAAATATTTGCTTCTGTTGTGGAACACATTGAAGATATGCGCCTGCAATTCTGGTGTCGTGATTGCTCATGCCAGCCAATATCGACAATAGAGTTCATTTCTGCTTATAAATTGTTTTTATTACTTATTGTTATATTTTTGACCTGCACTAATTATCATATCGGACATCTATAACTTTATAATGTTACTTGATTTCCGACCAACGGTTTCACCTGCAGCCACTCATTTTCCCGTGGTGGATGTTTTCCTGCGGTAAAAAGTGGCATATGTGTTATTCCAGGTTATACTCTACCTGTGTTCCAAATTTCATCCAGATCGGTCAAGCCGTTTGAGCGTTAAGAGGTAACAAACATACATACACAACCACAAACTCTCTGATTTATAATATAAGTACTGAACTACGGATTTCTATTGTGTGATAAATAAATATTTAAATCAATCAATAATAGTGCGCGTCAACTTTCGTTAGATGAGCGCCGACCTTTTCAAGCATTAGTTGTAACAGATTGCCTGGCTTCGGTACTGTAAATCAACATGTTTTTCTCCTGGGACACAAGGTCGACTTTCGCGCTAAAGATTTCGTTTACTTTGCCTCGGATAATGTTTTACAAAAGTGACTAATATCATAATTAAAGTGATTTGTTAGATTATAATAGGTAGGTCATGGTAAATAGGGGGTGCATAGACGGTGTAGTAAGGTAGGTATATAAACTCACAAACCATGCCTAGAATAGCATCACCCCATTTCTATCCCGTGGGTGTCGTAAGAGGCGACTAAGGGACTCGAGGGTTACATGTGTATTACAAGTTTTGGCGATGCACTGACAACCTGTCACTATCGTGATACATGACCCTCAAATGTTTGTCAGACGTGGCGTAAATGTCCGTTTTTTGTGGCTGTTTACGCTCTGTCTACCCTGCCAGGGACAAAGGTGTGATATATGTATGTATGTATAAACTCAGAACTTACATGCGTAGAGTATTTGTTAAGATTTTTTTTTAAACTTATTCGTATTTTTTTTATCAGATCCTGCACTAGTGTGTTACAACGTAAAAACTAGTTAAGACTGTGTTTCATTTTTTAGGTGTTTAATATTCAATTAAGGGTAGGGTTCATTTGGCAGGGTAGTTTTCAAAGTCTAATCTCCAAAAAGTGGTCTCTGAAAAGGCTTCATGTCTTAGATAAAATATTTCAATCCAAACCAATCAAAACAAACTTTGAAACACAGTTATTCATCAAGTTGAGCTAGGCATGTAATTAATGTTAGTGTCGAAACTGTAAACAAGACTGAAAGACGAGGAATTTTGAAATGTTTGAATAAAGCACCGGCGCAAGTTTTCATATCTCATTCGACTGATTAGCGCCAACGCTCCGTGAAGCGGGCTGCACGCGTGGCGAGCCGACGACGCGTCTTGGCATTATTGTCCATCCGAACTCAGAAGGCTAAGTAGATATAATAATGTGAGGTGTCGTCGTGTTCGGACAAGTCACGCCCGTGCTGCGTATTGGGGCGGCCAGCGGCGCGGGCTGGCCGACCCGCGTCACGCAGCGCTGGTACCTATAGTATTTTGCTTAATCTAACCCGCGCGTGCAGCCCGCTCGACGCAGCGTTGTCTCTTATACGCAGTTAAGTTCCGTCCTTTAAGTACTTAGTACCTATTTGATTTTTCCTCTCTAACTTTACCAAATAACTATATAGGCAACCTTCGTTTCACCTTTATTTTAGCCTTATGATTTTTAGCGGGTTATTTAGGCAGTTTAAAAAGTTATTTTCACCTGTTCTTTATTTCTTAAAATTATAATTTTAATTAATGTTTGTATTATTATACTAAACTAGTGTTTGTAATCAACTTCACCCTCGGAAAATATGTTAATTTTAAAAATGAGAAGGTCGGAGCTGAAAATCAGTGCAGACAGTTGGCCTTTGGTAACCTGTTCTGCAATAACTGAGCCTCCCACCTTTTGCTACATAATTATATTTTCATGCTCACGTTTTTTACTGTTCCGATGTTGTGATATTTTATGTACAATAAAGGCTCTTTATTATTATTATTATTATTATTAATTATTCCAACAACCGCGTTTAACTACGTAATTATTATACAGGGTGTAAGGGACAGCTCTCCAAATACCGATAGGGTGTATTCAAACCATGAAACTGAATAACTTCCCATACATAAATATTTCAGGAAGCGTCAAAAAAAAAATTACTTCCTATGGTAAATGCTGTAAGCTAATTGTGATTTAGTAAAGGAGGTCGTTTTTTGTTGGTCGTCTCCTGACATATGTTACTAGGGGATATCTGTTTCATGGTCTGCATGCATCCTATAAGTATTCGGAGGGCTGTCCCTTACACCCACACGTATTTATTGTAGTTTTCTTTATTTTCAATGTTTTGTGCGTCGAGTAAAAAAAAACGTTTGATACTTATTCTCACAGTATGAGGTAATTTACTGCTGTACATGGAGTAACAGAAAGGGTATAACAAGCCGTCAACGGGCCAAGGTACGCATGATACTGAACAATATTCCCCAAAAATATTGGTTCTCCCATACAAAATTGCCATGCTATTCCCATACAATCAGCTGGTTAATTTACTACAGGAGGTTTGATTCTTTTTTTATATTTCTACGTATCTTACATGGGGAAAGTTGTTCAGTTCTGAGTACCTTGAGCGCCTTTCGGCTCTTTATACCCATTCCGTTACTTCTTGTATACCTTCCTCTACCCATTAAGTAGTCTTTATTTATTTAACTTTATGCACGAAAATGTACACGGGCGGACTTAACGCCAAAGGCGTAATCTCCCAGTCTACCTTAGGGCATATGGAAAGGGTCAAGGTAGGTGCATTAAACAAAAATAATAATTATAGAAAGGCTTGAATATAACTCAGTAATAGTCGTATGAACATACGTATAATAATAACAAAAAAATACTACACATATACGTCTTAAATATATATAGTCTTTCAATGTCTTAGTAAGTAATAATTAATTAAATTACTCTTAAGAATGTTTATTTTATTGGATTAGATTCAACACGCGTGCCCTTGGTAGCCGATTATAGAAAGAAAATGCGAAGCAGTATCTACTAATAAGATTAATTTTATTTTCTACTAATAATACACATAGAAATATGTGGCAACCTTTTAACATTCTTACTGCAAAGGTACAAAAGCTATTTTTCTCAAACATGCTAGGAAATGTGTTAATTTCTTTCAAAAAAAGAAACCGCGAAGTTTCACATTGTTTGTCACGTCTCAGATCACGCCAGCAAAGTTGTATGGAAATCCTTTGCTGGTGTCCATTAAGATAAATTCGTTATACGCTAAACCCACATAATTTGATTTCAAAATTATCTCGATGACTCTCATAGAAACGGAACGTAATTTTGTATGAAACAGGTAACTAAAGACGAGGCTGTATGATGTGAAGACCCTTGCCTGTCCAGAATTTATATTATTATTATTTATTTATTATTTATTTAGTATGGCTGAATATTACGTAATACTGTGCCTTACAGGCGAATTTATTTAAAAATATTACAATTGGTGGGAAAAATGTAAATTTTTATTTGTTTCGTTGTGTTGTGGTCGCTAGCTAACTTTTATAAGAAGTACAATCATTCATTTCCTAGCCTTTTTTTGAGAAAAGCACTATGTAAGCCTCGGGGAAAATTACTTTGCTTGACTTGTATAATTGAAGTCCTCGCCTGTGGCTCGGACTTCAAACTATACTCGTCCAGCAAAGTCTTATTTTCCATACCTCGACAACAATGTACTATTAAAATAATTCAAACTACGCCACTTACTCTAAGTGATTCGCTACACTTATCTTTTATCAGACGGCCGATGTGGCGCAGTGGTAGTGCGACTGCCTGCGACGCAAAGGTTCCGGGTTCGATTCTCCTTGGGACACTCACAAAAGTTGATATTTATCACTTTGTAAATCTGTTCCCGGTCTGGTTAGGACATTGCAGGGTGAACCAATTGATTGTCCGAAAAGAAATGGTTCCGTGCTTCGGAGGGCACGTTAAGCCGTCTGTCCCGGTCGCTGTCCATGATAACTTAGACGGCGGTCGTAACACAACCATGTCAGAGGCCTACTAGTGGTAGTAGGTGGTTGAAAAACTCTGACACCAGGGTTCATCGGGTCGTTGAACGACTCGGTGTCCCACACGAAAAGAGATCTTTTATTTATCATGGCCCGATTTCTGTAATTTCCTACCCTTGCAATGCCGACACTTCACTGTCATTATAATGGCCACTGTGATTTTCTATACTTTAAACTGTTAGCAGAATATGAAATGACCAAAACTGTCCCACTGTCACATGGACACACAACTGAAACGAATTTTATTTAGCAGACTTCGGGCCCTGGTAAGGAGTGAAACTTTATTATAAAGACATTTTTACAAATTAATAGGAACAAATTAATCCAAATAGTGAGCTTATTCTTCCGAATTTTCCGCCTAAAGATCGCTTTACAGAATATGTATTAAATTAAATATACCTTTATAAAGCAACCTGTCAGAAAACAAAAACACACAGCCTTTGACGTTGTGATATCGATGTTCAGTAAATATCTACAGCTCCCTAGAGACAGGCGTAAAGTTACCTAAACGCAGACAGTTACGCAATTTGACTGGCAACACTATGGGGAGTTGTGAATTTAGGATGGCAACATTGGCGACACCACTGGGAGCTGAACTTATGAATACGAGTATGAGATGTTATGGTTTCGAGGTATGAAAGAAGTGGCCAAGAAAATTTGTCAAAAATGCAATTGGGTTCCGTTGAAGATTTTTCTTAATTTTTTACCTTTGTCTAGCTTGTTAAGTGAAGGATTACAAAAACAAGACCTATTGACGTAGTAAATAATAATAATTAGATAATGATTATAATGTATAAATATAATATAAATAATTATAATGACCTCCCATAAAATGTTTATCGGTACAGCTGTATAACGGCCAAGATATTTTGTTTCATGTCTTGACCAACGTTCCTTGAAGAAAGTTGTTTTGCATTACCACAATATACCGAGGAGCAGTAGTTTAACTACATACTAACGCCCGGTTTGCGCACTCACATATGCACACATCCATCCGACCTATACGTACACTACTACATAGAATCTCGTGCCGCTCGTGTCAAAACGAACTGTACTGCCGCCGCATGATTTGGCTCGAGTATCTGGAAATCGGAGAAATTAATACCCAGAAAATAACTGTTCACTGAAAATAATGTAATTCATTATTTTCTTACTGTAACAAAGCATCATAATGCTTAGGTATTATAATACCTAAGTATGACATAATTTGAATTCGGGTTCGCAAAACCAATTTGTTGACATCCCTGCTAATGTAGGTAGTTTCAGGCAGAAAAACTGCTGCTGCTTTTTGGAACATTGTACAATTATTTTTTCGAATTTTGACACATCACTACACTAGTAATTTGCTACGTGTATGTATACTCTTCTCATATTTAAAAGCTTTGCTCTTGTCGGCGGAGTTTCCGCCAGTTTTCTCTGTCTTCTACATTCTCCTTGACTTCCCTGTAAGACATGACCCTTAACTGATATATGTTTTGTTTTGAGTGCCAAGACGCCAGTTTATTAAGCTTTGAGGTGTTCACGTAGCACTTTGTTTGGGTTTTTGGAACTTCACAATGAACTTCCAACTGTCGCCTAATTTAACGGACATAATGTTGACACTTTTCGATAATAGCTCAGTTTATTGTCTTAAAATTTTGACTTTTTTCGGAGGTCATATTTTCATAAACTGCTTCACCGCTTCAAATATTTTCAGCGTCCTGAATTTCATTTTTTTTTAAAATTTTCGACGTGGTACGAGTTTTTAGCAGTTTTACACCCTGAATAAAATGAAAGAGTAAGGTTAAGAGTAATAAGCAGTTTGTAACATAAGAAGGGTACTGCCGACGCTAAAGGACACATTACGAGGGCCCGATATTTGACTACGCAACCCTACATTTAAGCATGTCACGCACGAGTAGTCGTAAGAAGAAACGATATCACCATTCATTAGGGACACACACACATATATCACGCCTATATCCCTTTCGGGGTAGGCAGAGCGTAAACGGACATTTACGCCACGTCTGACAAACATTTAAGGGTAATTTGGATGGAATATTGTGTATCGCAATAGTGACAGGTTGTCAGCCCATCGCCTAAATTTGTAATACACACCCTCGAGTCCCTTAGTCACTTCTTACGATACTCACGGGAAAGAAATGGGGTGATGCTATTCTAAGCCGACATCACACGGCTCGAAACGTAGGAATTGTAAAATCCAAAATAAACACAACTTAAATCCGTTTAAAATTGTTTTATTGTGAAGACCAATCGTTGTTTGTCTAGTAAAACAATCAATGAAAAACAATTTGTGTTGAAAGGTTAATTGTGATTTCGTGTTCGTTGCATGTTCGTAATCAATGAAATAGTAATACTGCATGCGGCAAGGTTGACAGCTGTTGTCAACAGTCTCGGGGGACCACCATTGTAATTGTGTTTGTTTGACTGCTAATTTGACTCTTTGTCATAATAAACAATTAACAGTATAGCCACGTAAAACGCTCAATTTTTTGACTCATCACGTCACAAAATTAGTAAAATTTTGACAAAAAAATGGATCGTAAAAAATGCGTACAAATTGCGATTTAGTTTGTTTATTCTGGCGGTTCACTCATGTGTCGCGCCGTCGTTCCGTTTTTTTAACGCAACGTACCGCATGCGTCTGTCAGACGAAAGTAAATTGCGTTTTCCAATCGTATTACTATACAAATACGGCTACGGTGGGTTTACGGTGCGTAATGGAGGCATCTGTCAGGTCGTTTCACATGTATCATCTCCTGAACCTCGGCACATACAAAATCTTTAGATCTATCATCACTCATCACATGAACATGTAGATTGCTACTTTTGAGCAACGGAAAACATGCCAAAACCACGGAATGGTAAAGTTTAATGACGTGACACTCGTGGCAAAAACCATAAAGGCTGCGGCTGATGTTCCACAATTGTTTAGTACATTTATTATTCAGGATAATTACTTGCCACAGAGTTTCGGTTGAGAAATTTGCTTTGTGAAGGGTAAATTGAATAAGTCGTTTGAAACTAAGTTCTCCCGTGATAGTGAAATCTTACGCGTATAATCTTTGAATTCTTATTCACATAAACCGAATTTCCGCGTACCTACTCATGTTCACATTCATATTTACATACTAACATACATATT
Organism: Tuta absoluta; assembly: GCA_027580185.1. NCBI lineage: Eukaryota > Metazoa > Arthropoda > Insecta > Lepidoptera > Gelechiidae > Tuta > Tuta absoluta. Next base: position 2,087,882 of record JAQAHW010000055.1, on the reverse strand, counting down.
ATATTACGCCTATATCCCTTGCATGGGGTAGGCATGGCGTAAACGGCTGTAAAAACGAACAGTTACGTTACAGTCATTTAAAAAATTGTGTAACGCTATAGTAACAGGTTGTCATCCAATCGCCTAAAATTGCAATACACATGTAACCGTCGAATGCCTTGTGAGAGGGAGAGAGGAAAGAAATGGTGTGATGCTATTCTGAACCGACATCACACGGCACTTTCATATTTATATTCAGCCTTATTTTGCAATGTTAGGTATAGATGTTTTTTACAATAGTTAAGTGTCTCATACGAAGCCTAGAGAGGGAAAAATGTAATTCTTTATATTTTTTTGTAACTTAATTATTTTTTAACAATATTAATAATTGAAGTTATACAGCTGAAATATAATATTATACTCGTTTTCAAAGGTCTTCCTGTTGCTGAACTTGCTTGTTCTATAAATAAACATTTTTGAAACGTCTTCATTACATTTCACGCGTAATAACAATAATAATAATAATTGAGATTGATGTCCTAAGAACTGCCAAAACCACCTGAAGCTATTTACAATCAACTTGTCCGTAGTGTTGATGGATTGGACGCCCTGTTCCTCACAATGCTGAATTTTTCGTTTGGGAAAAAGGAGAGGCACGAATTACCAGACGCCCCTACTTCCTAAAACCCCCTCCTTCCAATCTGCTCGTTCGTCTTCCTGCAAGATCCTGTCATTTCGACTGGCCCGATTGTGTAGTGGATAGTACCCTTGCCTGCTACGCTGAGGGTCGTGGGTTCGATCCCTTCACAGCACAAGAAACCAGAGGCAAACCAGATAACTCGCGGGACGCCCGCAGGGCAAGAACTAGGTGTGTTTGGATACACACGTAAATAGTTGTTCCAAATTCCATCTTGAGATATATTACTCTAATGGAATATATAATACCTACAGAGAGAGTAGACTGTTAATTCCTCCTCTCCCACCTACTTTTAGCCCCGCGAGTTATCTGGTTTGCCTATTAATTATTGTGCTGTGTGGGGATCGAACCCACGACCCTCGGCGTAGCAGGCAGGGGTACCCACAGCGCCATCGGGTCAGTATAAATGAGTTACTTTTCGAATACTTCTGTTGAGTCTGGGTTTTTTCTCTGTACGAGTATTTATTTACAAAATAAGTAATCAGTTATCTAGTTTATACAAGCTTTGCTTAGTTTAGGGCTGGATGAAATTTCCAAGATAATTATTTATTTATTCCCAACAATTTTTACTTCAAGATTGATTCATTCGGTCGTTGATCAACTCTACCTACAAACTCAATCAGTTTAACGTCTTCATTGTTTCGCAATGTCGGTTAAAAACTACCCACGAGCTAAACTGACAAAGTAAGTTGTTTTATACTACAAAACGACAATGTCATTGTGATGACGATGAGTTTCACAAATTACTTTAGCTTTATACCTACTTTAGTCCACTGCTGGACATGGGCCTCCCCCTATTGGGGGGTATTGCCATACTCAGCACGCTTGGCAAGCGGATTGGCAAGCGCAGTGCAAGATGTTGAATTCACAGGGAACGCTTCTGCCCATTCCCTAGATGATTTTTCCTTAGTCGCTTTTTACGACACCCACGTTGAATTGGGGTGATGCTATTCTAAGCCGGCACCACACGCGACGCGGCAGCTTTGAACCTAATTATACTTTTTGTTTTAATAGAGTTTCTATTTTTATGAAGACTGTAAAAACTAATAAACAGACTATAAATTGAAAACATTTGTCACTATTTCCAAGTGCCCAACAGTTTACAGGTGAATGTGGTTATGAACATACATCACGCCTTTATCCCTTGCGGGGTGGGCAGAGCGTAAACGGCCGCTAAACACGGACACTTACGCCGCGTCTACCAAACAGTTGTGGCTCATTCAGTTAATTGTGTACCACCGTACTGACAGGTTATCAATCTATCGACTAAAATTCACTTGTGTAACCCTCGTATGTTATGAAACTGGAATTAAATTGGTGGATCAGTCAATTTATTGGGGTAATTATTCCCTAATCATAATGGAGGAAAATTGTTCACGAGTTAGGTAAAGCTGGGATGACTGAAACTAATCGGTTTACAGATAGGCTTTTATACATAAGGGTTGAAGGTGGTGGTGGTGGTGATGCCGTGTCATGACGGCTTAGAATAGCATCACCCCATTTCTTTTCTGCGGGTGTCGTAAGAGGCGACTGAGATACTCGAGGGATTTATGGGTATTATAATGATAGTCTAACAACCTATCACTATAGTAATGCAAAATGCCCTCAAATGTTTGTCAGACATAGCGATAGCGTTTGTATTTGCCTACCCCGCAAGGGATAAAGGCGTGATATATGTATGTATGAATATAGTTGGTGAAACACACCATAACATTGAGTTGTATGGTCTTGGTCTTCAAGACCTCTGTCAGAATATTTTTCTATCAGAAATAATGGATGCCGAGTAATGTCGGTTTAGAATAGCATCACCCCATTTCTTACCCGTGGGTGTCGTAAGAGGTGACTAAGGGATAGCTTAGGGTCGAGAGTGTTAAATGTGCATTGCAATTTTAAGCGATGGGCTCACAACCTGTCACTATGCTGATATGATCAATTGTTTGTAAAACTTGGCGTAAATGTTCGTTTTTACGGCCGTTCACGCTATGTCTACCCCGCAAGGGATGTAGGCGTGATATATGTACATAGAAAAGAATAGAACTCCTTCAAATTGCCTACACATCAAAAGCTCTTCAGGGCATTACAGTGAGCGGAAAAAATCTCGTTAACCCAGAAACGAGTTGGAAATTGTTTCAAATTAAAAGTTCCTTTTGAGAGGAACTTAGACCGTTCGCCAAAGTGTAATCATTGACATTTGCATCAGCGCAAACAGCTGGTGCACTTTGCGAGGAGATTAATTCTCCTTGATGAGTAACAAGTAATCTTTTTACATCTTCTTTGATGTATCAAGCCATTCGTTATTAGAAAAATAATGTCTCCATGATAAGTTTCAAATACTTATGTTCGTTCGTTGATATTCGGTAATGGCGGATGTGAATTGGTTATAGTTTATTTTTCTGTTTGATGAATAACGTTAGTAGTATTTACAGCAACAAACTATTCTTCAATTGAACTTTATAATAGGAAATTATAAAACAATATTCGGTTAGTTTCATGAATATCTTGACCTTCTTTCGGCTTATTTTTTTTATTAATGATGAGTTTGCTCTTGACTCTAGTCTAGGTCATAGGACAGAGACAGAGTCTTAAGATGGCACGAGCTCACCCAGAAAAAGCCTGTTAGGGCACTGGCACTCCCGCACACTGACGGAACGCAGCAAGCTACTTGTTATACCCTTATTGTTACTCCGTAAATATGGTTGTTTTTATAAACCGACCCAACGTAGCTTCTTGTTCTTCAATGGAAATCAAGCACTTTCTGAAGCGCAATCATTAAGATTAGCATGTCTCTGTGAGCCACGCAGACAGTTGGACAAACTCCCACGCTGAAACGCCGGGGCTCTTACACGCTGGTGATTTCTTGAGGCTTGGTGGAGCGTGGCCTAGCTGGAATTAAAGCCTACGTAGTATCAGATGCATTTCGAATACCTGCTCATTTCAGAATCTGAAGATATAGGGTGAAATTTTATTAGTGACCGCTACCGAAAACTCAGGCTGGGTTGGTGATAAGGAACAACCTTTCCTCAAGGAAGTTTGATTGAAATACGAAAAAAATATTCGGACCTTCTATACAAAAATACAGCAAACTAAATCAATGGGAAATTTTCTAGGGATTCTCGAGTGTCATGTGGAGGGCGCTGAGCTTAATTGAAATAACGTTTCTTTACAGAAAATCTGTACCACTTTAAAAGTTATTCTTTATTTTGTGTCTAATGAATTGTTCTAAATTTATTATTGGTTATTTGTTTACTTACACGAATGACACTCAATATAATAGCAAGGCGATAAGTTTATTTTGTATTAACATAATTAATTTGTAACAAACACAACGTGAAACGGAACCTGTGACAAAACTATGGCTGCCGACAGCGCCATATTGAAACGTCAAAATTTCAGTTAAGCACAGCGCCCTCTGGTTTGACATTCAGAACTATCAACAGAACAGAAAAACTCCCATTTACATGGCAGGTCCAATTTTGTTTTCATAACTCGGCCAATGTTCCTTGAGAAAGTTGTTCTTTATCACCAGTGCGGCCTGAATTTTCGATATTTCGCCTTTAACAGGGTGGCCTGTACAGTGACGTCTAAAGACAAAATTTGAATACCTCATACTAAGGGGTATCCGAATCACCCGCATGTATGTTCCGCGATTTTATGTAGTTTCAGAGGTACAACTTTTAAAGTTTTTACAAATTTCTTTCTTTTATTATTTCCGTAATAAAAAAAGGCTCTTTGAGCGGTTGTTTCTAAAACTGTAAACAAGTGTCATTGCATCACTTACACTAGGAAAAACAATAAAATTAGTTTTAACTACACGCTCAATGGTACGTTACTTGCGAGGCACACAAATGTAAGGGACCTAGGGGTGATCCTTGATGACAAAATGTCCTTCATATTTCATTACGAACACATCGTACAAAAAGCATATCGAATGTTGGGTTTTATTATGCGCATCTCCAGACCTTTTAAACATGTTCAAACGATCAATACTCTATACTTTGCTTATGTAAGAAGTATACTAGAGTTTTGTTCTACAATATGGTGTCCTAATTACGCTAATCATGTGGGCAGGATAGAGGGGATTCAGCGCCGATATCTGCGGACTCTTAATCGTCGTTTCGGTGACACTTCTTCCGGATATGATGAGCAGCTTAAGCGATATCGAATAATGTCTCTTGAAGATAGAAGACAAATAGCTGATATGTGTTTTCTTTATATAATACCTTGTTGTGATTAGTCCAAAACAATGTCAAACAAAAGAACCACCACTTAACAGCTAAATGCTAATCATCGCACCCATTCTTCAGCGACACTTGAAGACGACATCCATTAAGGCGAGTGTAGCCGTGAACGGCTTCGACAGAGGCGCCACTTCGCCAAAAAGGAAACTCTTTATACAAACAATCTATTAGAATGTCCGTTGCTCAAGTTTTTAGTATTATCCTTAAGTAAAATTAGAACCTACAAACTTAATAGAAAAAGATCCATAATTAAAGTTATGGCAATTAGTACCAAAAGTGTCCATTTTTAGGCAAAAAATATCATAACTTTGATTACCGCGAATATTTCATTAAGTTTGCAGGTTCTAATTTAACATAAAGATAATACTAAAAACTTGAGCAACGGACATTCTGATAGATTGTTTGTATAACGAGAATATATATTTTTCTGAAGTGGCGCCACTGTCGAGGCTGTTCATGACTACACTCGCCTTAAAATTCCTTCACAACGTCGCCAATGTTGAACCCCGGTAATCTGCCTTATTGTTATTAAAACGCTCCACCCGGCTGCTATTCTGCTGTGGACTTGACTTACGTCCATTAAGGATTGTTTTAGTTCTACGTATTCAACGAGCTCTATAATCCATCGACTTGTATTGGTTTTTCATACAGTTATTTTAAAGAACCAGAATATGTTAATGATTTTTTTAATTTTCATAAGAGAGCGACACTTCAAGACGATATATATTTTTCCTGCATATTTGCCATATTTTTATAATTTTTATACGTTCTATTCAGCTGATTTTCTGCTACTAATGTTCTTTGACAGTAATTTTAGTTCCTTATTCTCTATGGTATTTAAATGTTGAAATGTTTTCAAATTTATTTATTCTGTATCATTACCCCACATCAACATGCTATATGTGAATGAAAATAATTACGGCAAACACCACAAGGTGTCAGCCCAATAGGTTACTGTCTGCCAATGGAATATTTTAGTACTTGTGTATTCATAAGATTCTATGTTATTTTAATGAGTCATTAGGACCAATAACACTGCTAGGTGCTTGAAACGCAAAGGAAATAAAAGGCACCAATCTATTTCCAAACTACCCTAAAAGCAAATATAGGGTAATCGAATCTTCAACTGTCTAACCATCTTATTCGTAGCACAGTAAGTTGGTTTAATTCAAACTTCGCTATATCTTAGTTGGCAGGTGCTCTCGGGAGTACGGAGAAGCTTTGTACTGCATTGCGTCATAAAATGAAGCAGTCTATTTCATTGCTGAAATATCTGTTTGTGCATTAGCGATATTGCAGTATTTGACTGTCAGACAGCTCGTGGCAGCCGCACGGCGGTACCGGAACGGCGAACTGCCGCAGAATCTGCCGGTTTTTGGGAGAACCGCCGTAGTTCAGAAATAGTTTCACGGACACGTTTGAAGATAAAATAGGATGTGCCTACTTTATATATTTTACACAAAGAAACAGATTATTCTGCCATGTGATGCCGGTCTAGAATAGCATCACCCCATTTCTTACCTATGAGTGTCGTAAGAGGCGACTACGGGACTCAAGGGTTAGATGTGTATTGCAATTTTAGGCGATGGCCTGACAACCTGTCACTATGGCGATACACAGTTTTCCGAATGACCCTCGAATGATTGTCAGTCGTGGCGTAAATGTCCGTTTTACGGCCGCTAACGCTCTGCCTACCCCGCAAGGGATAAAGGCGTGATATATGTATGTATGTATGTATGTATATTTTGTACACAAAGAAACAGTATAACAGTAAACTTCTTGATCTCAGGCATTTTGCAGTGAAACCAAGTCGGTAGCAGAATGACTCTCGGCAAGGGCACCAAGGGCCCGTTTATCTTGCACGTAATCCCTCGGGGCCCTGCGTCACGATCCTCCTGACGCAGGGCCCCGGGCGATGCCTCGAGATCCGCACCTGTCAGTCACGGAGGGAATCTATTTCAGGAATTAGGCCGTAAGACCTTAACTTGGGTTTGGCTGCAAGTAAACAGCAACTTAAGTTACCCATTTGAGGTATCAACTTGTACCGGTATTTCATCATCACTACATAGTATAAAGTTAAGTCGCTTTCCGCGTCTGTCTCTATGTCTGTTTGTATGTATGCTTAAATCTTCAAAAGCACCTAACAGATCCGAATGAAGTTTTTTTTAAAAATATAGATTGATTCAAGAGGAAGGTATTTATGTATGATTTATGATGATGTATGACCTGTCGGGAGAAGGTCTGTTTCCCGTGGGAAATCGGTTAGCAGCGGGTGAACCGCTGGGCGGGCCGCTAGTTCTTCATAAATTTGTATGAAAAACCGATGTGTGATGATCCGTTAATTAAATAGTGATCCAAAGCCGCCGATAGTGAAAAGCATGGTGCCTCAGGTTATGATTTTACCTGGATTGTGACATTGATATTCCACTCAAAGTTCGGACAAGTGCCCACATGGGTACTCTGCTCGACAAAATCCTTAAGGGTCAAATACGTGATTCGTAAAGACACTCGAGACTCATCTTCAGATATATACTCGTCAAGATTAGGCAGTATACCAAACGTTACAAGGGTTGCATACAAAGTTTTCAGCTTTTATGATAGGTCATAGAGTATTCCAAACACTACCATGTAGGTACAATTATTTCTTTGTTTGTTAGTATGCCAGATTTTTGCTATGGTTTAAAAAATATTTATCTACCTACCGATACGTTTAATACTTTAAAGGGCAATGGCTTTTTATGGTCGCAAAATACGTCGCGCGTCACAAATCAAATTAAAACAATATTATATCTTCAATTTTAATGGATAATAGCCACGGCAATTGTTGCACAAAACAGGGAATCTAATAAAATTTTCAAAAGTTTATTATTTGTTTAACCATTTTCTTCATAGGTTTCACTGAGATGTGAACCTATTTAACACTGTTTACCGAAGAAAGGAAATTTAGAAAGAAATAATCGAAATAGACTCAAACATCAGCATTTGTATCTCGTTCATTACCCAACTTGAACATTTAACTGCAAAATTACTGTCCTAATTAAGTAAGCATCTGCTCAAAAAAGGTAAACAATAATCAGACTCTTTGTACTCAGTTTGGTCCCAAGTATGTATATAAATAGCTTTTCGTTCACCTTTTCATTCTAGTTTACCTGCTCACATCGTATCCTCAGAGTTTCTCAAGGGTTTACTGGAAGAGATCCCTTAATGGGATAAGTCCGCCTTTGTGTCATTTCTGGTTTTTGATTTAATATATGTTTTCTGTATTAGTTTTAAGAATGCACAATAAAGAGATTATACATACATACATACTCTTTAATTATTTTACTTTGGCGTTGATGCGAAGCCTGCAAGTGGTGATGCTAAATAATACAAGCATCCATCATTTGGGCATGATCTTTTTAATTCTTTTCAACTTGCGCCAGAAGAGTAATCCAGATTTAATCTTCAGCTAGAACTAGTATGAAGTTAGATTGTATAAGTGTCTGGGGACTAAAGTAAAATCATTTTCGCTCCTGCGGGAGACCTGCAACTTGAAAGAAAATCTTTAAACTCTAAAGCAGTGAAAGCTTATTAGCTGGATGTGCTAGTAGAGAACCGAGTAATTTAAAAACTCGTTGTACGATTTTATCAAGTTTCCGTTTAAAAAGTTCTGTATTCAAACTAAAAGTAGGTTCGTAAAGTTAGAAGGTATATCGAGTATCGAGTAGTAAAAAAGAAAATTGTGTGATACATATTTCTTTATTTGGAAAGGACGGTTCATAACGTCATTAAGTGATATAATAATACTATGCTACATTGAATAAAGAATTTCAATTTCAATAGTATTTCCGGATTATTCGAAGAAAGGGGCCCGGAATGGCAACGTCTACATGGCGTATGGAATGTGTTAAAGTAATCGCGAGTGCTTAAAATGGCAACATTTTTGTTTATATCTATTTCATAATTCATGATTTCTAATGAGCGATGGCAACAATACATACATTGACAGCCACAACAGTCCACTGCCGGACATGGGCCTCTGGGACTATGGGACCTTACTCACCACGCTTGGCAGGCGGATAAGTCCTATGACCTAGACTAGAGTCAAGAGCAAACCCATCCTTAATAATAAAAAATAAAAAATGTTACATTCACAGGGCCCATTCCCTGGATGCACATACATACATACACAAATCACGCCTTTTATCCCTTGCATGGTAGGCAGAGCGTAAACAGCCTCAAAAGCGGAAATTAACGCCACGTCTGACATACATTTTGAGGTTCATTTGGAAAATTATGTATCGCCTTGACAGGTTGGCAGCCCATCGCCTAAAACTGCATTCCCTGGATGATTGTTCTTTAATCGCTTTTTACAATACCCACGAGTAGAATTGGGGTGGTGCTATTCTAAGGCATCACACGGCAATGCGAGTGCTTAAAAAGTTATAATAGCGACATTGTAGTTTGTTCTTTTTTCATAATCCGTCATAAGAGCAGGATGTCATCAATAATGTTGCCATTTCAGGCCACCTTTTTTAAAAATATAGATATACAGGGAGTAAGGGACAGCCCTCCGAATACTTATATGGTGCATTCAGACCATGAAACTGAACATTTTGACATGAAAAAATATTTCAGTAAACGCAAAAAAAAAAATACTTCCCAAAGTAATTGCATTCAGCTGATCTTGATTTTGTATGGAAGGTCAAATATTTTTTTGTCGTTTCCTGACATATGTTCCCAGAGGAAAGTTGTTCAGCTTCATGGTCAGCATGCACCCTATCAGTATTCGGAGGACTGTCCCTTATACTTTTAATATAGGTTATAGATATTAATGTGTTTTCATTATCATTTTCATTAATTTTTCAGTTGCTTTCTAGCACATAAAACCAAAATATCTGAACACATAAATATCGTTCTGAAAAATTGTAGTCTGGGGACATCGTAGACAACATTACGGGAAGGGGATCCTTATAGCGACCTTTTGAAAAGGCTTACTGCAAGTGGCATTTAGATTTGCCAGTGTTTCATGTGAGAATGTGCCCAAACGTGTTGTAAATTTGAAATCAAAACAATAAGTAACCGTTCAAAAAGTCCTGTATAGTATACTTACACATACACACATATCTCGCCTGTTATCCCTTGCGGGGTAGGCAGAGCGTAAACGGCCGCAAAAACGAACATTTACGCCACGTCTACCTCAAATTGTGTAATCGCCATAGTGACAGGATGTCAGCCCATCGCCTAAAATTTCAATACACACACTCAAGTCCTTTAGTCGCCTCTTGCGACTCCCACGGGAAAGAAATGGGGTGACGCTATTCTAAGCCGGAATCACACGGCATAAAGTCGCTTTCCGTGTCTCTTTGCATGCTTAAATCTTAAGAACTTCGCCACAGATTTTGATACGGTTCTTTTAAATAGATAGGTAGGTTTTAAGGTACCTTTGTTCCTTCAGGAAAACTGGAAGCAGCGGATGAAATCGCTGGGTCGCTAGTTCAAATTATTTACATGCGTATAATTAACAGAGGGTCCGGGTTATTATGCTTATGTAAATAACAACTGTTGAAAATTTTGACTTCAATTTAAAATGAATGTCGTGTACTGGAAGTGGTGGCGTGGTTTGCCATGTGATTAACCTGGCCAACCCCGAGGCAGTGCCTTTATTTTTATCCCACTCTAGCCTGTTTTCTATAAGGACATTTGCGTTATACAAATTTATTTTTTTATAATAACGGATCATGACGTCAATAAGTGATATAACTGTCCAAAATTACATACTTACTTACATACATCAGTCTATTGCATTCCACTGCTGGACGTAGGCCTCCCCCAGAGTACGCCATAGGGCACGATCTCCCGTTTTCGCCATCCAGTCGCTACCAGCCGCCTTTTTGTAAGTCATCGGTCCATCTGGCTGGAGGTCGTCCAACACTACGTTTGCCGAGACGTGGCCTCCTACAATGAATAAAGTTAATTTCATTTCATTTCAGCTATAAATTGAGACTATAAAGTGTACTTTCTCGTTTTACTTTCTTTAACATTGGTACCTCAAGCTCATAGGTATAAACCAAAAGCTGTGATCTCGTAAATATCGTTCCGAGGGATGGTAGTCTGGGGACATTGGTGACAACATTTTAAGGGTAGGTTGGGGATATTTATTGCGACCTTTCGAAAAGGCCTACTACAGGTGGCGATTCGATTTGTCCGTGTTTCGTGCTGGAACGTGTGGTGAATGTGATATGAATATCAATGCAGATTGCGACAAGATACATACATATTATCACGCCTATATCTTTTGCGAGGTAGGCAGAGCGTAAACGGCTGTAAAAACTAACATTCACAACACGTCTCATAAACATTTATTGTATATTACAAAATGCAATGGAACAGTAAACATAGAACTTTTATTAATTGAACCACATTTGGACGAGATATAACATTTTTAACTGCGAACATACTTTTTGGACTCCCAGTATATATACAAGCTTATGATTAAGCTTTAATATATACATACACATATCACGCCTATATCCCTTGCAGGGTTATCAAAGCGCAAACCGCCGAAAAAAACGGAAATTTACGCCACGTCTGACAAACATTTAAGGGTCATTCAGAAAATTTTGTAACACTATAGTGACAGGTTGCCAGCCCAACGCCTAAAATTGCAATTACACATAAATAACCCTCGAGTCTCTAAGTCGTCTCTTACGACATCCACGGGAAAGAAATGGGGTGATGCTATTCTAAGCAGACATCACACGGCAGAGCTATGCTTTGATTTGACCATAAAACCAGGATCTTTTCTCTCTTTTCGTGTGGGTCACCGAGTCAAGAGATTTTCAACCGCCTACTACTTGTAGTAGGCCTCTGACATGGTTGTGTAACGACCGCCATCTAAGTAATCATACACAGCAACCCAGACCGACGGCTCAACGTGCCCTCCGAAGAACGGTACCAAACTAAAGAAAGAACTCCAAATTAAAGCTCACAATAATTTCATTGAAAGAAAACCACAAGTTCTCTTTCTTCCCAGTCCCTGTCACATCATGTTAGTTACTGTTTAATTTAGCGTTGCTATGCTGGGGTAGGTTAGGTATTGGTGACGGTCTGTGAATACGCCGCGATGCTCGCCCGCACGCATCGCTCTGGGCATATGTTGTCCCTTTCTCGCTCGCGGGTGGCGGCGTGCGCGCGGGCCGCCTGTAGGCGCCAGGCGGTGATTTCTGCACCGCAGTCAGTCACTCGAAAACCGTTCGGACAGGAGAACGTATTGTGTTTTTGTACGGATTTCCCGCCACGAGTTTTGTGATGCCGCGTGTAATGGACGATTCAATTTGAGATCGCGCGTGTTGATGCATCGTATTATTGCGGTTCTCCTGGGTTATACTAGAATACCAGGCTTAGTGATTGTTGGATGTCTCGACGTCTTCCACGTGAGCGTCGCGTTGAATAGGCATCAAGTGGCCATATCGGCTCGCGTTTTGTACGGCCCTAATTCGTGTTGGGTCACGCGTAATGACTAATATCAAAGTGAAATACGAACAGAAGCTGTGAGTGGTTTGAAGTGAATAACGCGCCAAGGCTGTAGTGGAATGCTGGGTGTCGATATCTTTTCCACCCAGCCCTGTAAGTACCCACGGAATTCCTCTTTGATCCATTCCCTGTACTTCCTTTCTCCGTTGGGTATTTTATGCATTTGGACCGGCACGTTGACTGTAAGTGTAAACCTGTTTATTCGTGTTAATGGTGTGTTCCCTTTAGTCATATTTGTTGTACCATATCATTGTGACTCCTTAGTACGAATTGCGGAATTCGTGGGGTGATATAATTTGGAGGTACTTACTTATAATCTAGTGCTAATACGTGTGACGTAACGCCAGATCGGCAGACGGTATTTACTACCGACTTGAGTTATGTAAGGGTTGGAACACATCATTTGCCAATTTCAATCAACTTAGTTAATTAAGTTAAATAGATTTAGGTTCACGTTTAATTCATAGTATGCGCTGCTATATTGTGCAGCGTATGCTATTTAGCGCTGCGTAACGCAGCCATTGTCTGCCTCCAGTTGAACTCCTGGTATTTTGTTCGAAATTTACCTGTGTAAATCGCTTCCACTGCGGGAGTTTAGCTTGGAATTAGACAATTTTTGGTAGCAGAGCGTGGTTCAGAAAACCACTAGATTTAAGATTATTTTAGTATAAGATTTTTAATCTACCTACATAAAAAAAATATATTTATTGTGATTGTAGTGTGTGCCCTGTGTAGAATATCCTATCGGTAGGATCAGGGCCAATCAATTAGTGAATTGCTTGTTATTATCGTTGTGTTTACCCTGGGCGGATATCCTAACGGTAGGATCAGGGCCGATTGTCTATTATTTTTTTTTATTGTAAGGTTCGGTGTTACTTTGAGTTGGTACCATGGCTCCCACAATTACACAGCTTCAGGCAAAAATTAGAACGCACCTAATTTGGTTCGCGACTAAGCAGGCGATGGTCGGTCGCGGGGACCGAGAGGACGCACTCATCGCTTGTGCGCAACGGATTGACGAACGGGTCGCGGAGGTGTTGGATTGCCTCACTGGATGCGAGGAGTTATTTGATGGGACGCCTGATGAGGAGGTCAAACTTACGGTCCGGGCGAATGTGACCCAGTGCCTGGAGATAGGGCAGGAGATCCAGCAGGCGGCTGCTGTGATCACCAGGCGTAGGGCTGGGGAGCCGGACCCACCCCATGGTCCGCGGGGACCGGGGGTGCAAGTGCCCCTGCCGGCTGTGGCGATTCCGGTCTTCCACGGGGACTACACGGATTGGACCCGATTCCAGGATCTGTTTGACAGTGTGATTCATAACCGCACTGACTTGCAGCCGGCATATAAAATGGCACAATTGATGGCCAAGCTGCAAGGTGAGCCCCATGAGCTGGTAAAGCATCTACCAGTCGATGATGCAAGTTACGAGACGGCTCGCGGTTTGCTGATCGAGAGATACAGCAACAAACGTCTCATGATTGACCAACTCCTGGAACAGTGGCTCACCGTGCCGACCATCACACGAGGGACGGACCTCAGGGCCAAGGTCCTCAACCCTGTCTGCGTTGCAGTGAACGCTCTTGAGAGACAGGGGATGCCGGTATCAGGCTATGATTATATCCTGGTCCACACGTTGTTGCGCCGCCTGCCGAGCGACATGGCCGCTCGTTTTGAACAGTCACACGGAGGTAAGACATCTGATTACCTCCCGACCTTCGAGGAGCTCAAGTCCTTCCTCGAGGCCGAGTGCAGGCGGGTAGATGCCCAATTTGGAGAGTCGCCTCACACGGAGTCTGCGGCCGCTCGCCGCCCGGAACGGCCGGGTGCACAGGCGCGAGACGGTAAGAGTAGGCCACCCAGGCGATACAATGTCGCTAATTTGGAATCGAGGTGTGCCTACTGCAGAGAGGCGGGGCATCAGGTGACTGCGTGTGAGGAGTTCGCTGCACAGCGGGTGCAGAAACGTCGTGGTGTGGTGCAGCAACGGCGTTGGTGCTTTAGGTGTATGGGGCCGCATCAGGTGCGAGAGTGCCCATCAAGCACCAACTGCAGGTACTGCCAGGGTGCCCACCATCAGCTCCTATGCATGAACCGCAGCGGAGATTACGGAGGCAGAGCTGACGCGGGTCAGCGGACGGAGTATGCCCTACCTAGACGGGAGCAACGCTCCCCACCCCCTCCAAGGAGGAGTCCTCTTCCACCAGGGTTTCAGGGACGAGGCCAGGGACATCAGCAGGTGATGCCCCCTTCACCACGCGCGAGACAGTCACCACCTCGGCAGCAGGTGCCGGGACAGGGTAGGTGGTCACAGGTCCAAGGTCAGGGGCACCCATCACAGATACGTGATGCTACGGGCGGGTGCCAATACCAGGGCCAGTACATGCAGTACTCGGCGGGACTGAAAAACATGGTGAGGTCTCATGACCCACGCATGCCTCTCCCCTTGGCTGAGCACCCGCGGCTACAGGCGCATCCACGGTACGCGCGCCTGCCGCAGGGTTACTATAGGCTGCCAGCCATGGCGTACAGGACCAGAGGTCCCTATCAGCAGGAGTGGGACCCACTCGAAGGTGTACGGAGAGAGGGGACCCCCCCGCAGGACGCGGACACTCCGCGCTTAGATTCCTGCTAGGTAATCGCCGCCTACACGCCAGCTTCGGCCCCCCGGCCAATTACGGTATTGTTGCCTACGGCAATGATTTGGGTATGGGGATACGGTGGCCGCAGCATACAGGTAAGAGCCTTGTTAGATACAGGGGCTCAGGGTTGTATTGTGTCTAGTAAGCTGGTGAGTAGGCTACGCTTAAATATAAGGCCCACAACGGATGGGGCTGTAGGTATTGGAGGTGTAGATGTGCCTGACGTTCGGGGTCAGGTGAACTTCGAGTTCACATTAGGTAATACAGGTACAGGGGTCAGCTATCATGCCTCAGCAGTGGTGCTGGATGAAGTGGTAGGGAAACTTCCTCAGGTTCGGTTACCGTCAACGGTACGAGGGTTAACCACAGGCTTAGAGTTAGCTGATCCTGAATTTGATACTCCTGGTACGGTGGACGTTCTCCTCGGGTCAGACGTCCTCGGGAGAATCTGGTGTGGCAGAAAACGGGTACTTCAGCAAACTGGTTTAGTGGCCGTTGATACCACAGGGGGGTATGTTATTTTTGGCCCAGTTTGGAGACCTCAGGACCTACCAGAGGGCGATACGGTTCTCTATGGTAGTGTGTTGTCGGAGGTGCTGCAGAGGTTTTGGGAGTCTGAGGAGCCACCCACAGCGGATAGACGGAAGCCAGAGGATGACGAGTGCGAGCTGTTCTATCAGTACAACACTGCACGAAGTTCGTCAGGTAGGTTTGTTACCAGGCTGCCATTTCTCCCAAACCGCCCCTCCTTAGGTAGTTCGCGACAGATCGCGGAACGGAGACTACTGGCTATGGAGAGAAAGATGAAGCGAGATGCAGCACTTCGGCAGAAGTATATCGAATTCATGAGGGAGTACCTAGAGTTAGGCCACATGTCGGTGTCCAGCATAGATTGGAGGTGTGTCGAGCATTACTATATACCACACCTGGCTGTTTTGAAGTCACCGGAGGCGAAGATACGGGTAGTGTTTGACGGTTCTGCTCCTACATCGAATGGTGTGTCTGTGAACCAGTGTCTGCACGCGGGTCCCAAGTTGAACCGGGACATTGTGGACATCCTCACAGATTTTCGGTTGCACCAAGTAGCGTTCGTCGCAGACGTCAAAATGATGTTTCGCCAAACAATTATACACCCGGATGACCGTCGGTACCAGCTGATTTTGTGGCGTGAGAGCCCTGACGAGCCGATGGTCACTTATGAGCTTAACACGGTAACGTATGGTCTGAAGCCAAGTCCGTTTTTGGCAGTACGCACGCTGCGAGAGTTGGCCGCACAGGAAAGGGTAAGATTCCCTCGAGCCGCAGCAGTACTGGATCGCGACGTCTACGTGGATGACATCTGCACGGGTGCAGATAGCGTGCAACAAGCACTGCTACTACGAGACGAGCTGATCGCGATCATGGAATCAGGAGGTTATGAGTTGCGGAAATGGCTGTCCAGCTGTCCAGAGCTCCTGGCCGGGTTGCCAGGTGAGTTCCAGCAGGACCCGCACCTTTTCGAGAACCCGGACAATCCAAATACGTTGAGCATCCTAGGGGTGCAATATAGGCCAACGCATGATGTCTTTACGTATCAGATCGAGCCAGACCTGTTGCAGAAGACTTGGACGAAGCGTTCGGTATTATCGACGATCGCCAGAACTTTCGATCCTAACGGGTGGATCGCACCGGTGACGTTCATGGCGAAGTGCTTCTTGCAAAGGTTGTGGATAGCAAACTTGGGTTGGGACGACCAGCTCTCCGGAGAGCTGTTGAATGATTGGACCAAGTTTGTGACCACCTTACCAGGGATCGTACGCATCGCCATACCTCGCAAGTTGCTCCCATCGGTGGGATGTAAGGCTACCCTACATGGGTTTTGTGATGCCTCGGAGCGAGGGTACGCGGCAGCTGTCTATTTGCGGACAGTCAGTTCAACGGGAACTGTAGACGTGCGTCTAGTTATGGCCAAGAGTAAGGTGGCTCCGGTTAGGACAAGATGGACCATTCCAAAGTTGGAATTGGCGGGAGCAGCGCTTCTCACGCGCTTGCTACATCATGTCGCTAGTAATCTACGCGGTACCATCAATTTGGATGAAACGGTGTACGCATGGACCGACAGTAGGATAGTTCTGTGCTGGTTACAGACGTCGGTACATACTCTTGAGGTTTTCGTGGCAAATCGGGTGTCACAGATTAAAGGATCGGAAACTCCGTTGGTATGGAGACACGTACCGGGAGAACAGAACCCAGCGGACTGCGCCTCACGGGGATGTAGGGCCCCTGATTTGGTAGGTCACTCACTGTGGTGGGGACCTCAGTGGCTGACTGAGTCACCTGAGAGATGGCCATACAATGAGTGCGGGTCGCCGCTTGGGCCACCTGATCGAGGTTTGCGAGTGAACGTAGGGCAGATCGTACCTAAGCCTAGTGCGGCTTTCTTGCTGGAACGATACAGCTCCCTCGACAAACTTCTAGGGGTGACAGGTTGGATCAAACGGTTCGTGAACAACTGTAGAAAACCTCAAGCAGAACGGAACTTGGCACCTGTCCTCTCGCCTGCGGAGCGGAATGCGGCTCTAAGTTTATTGGTTAGGGTCGTCCAGGCGGAACATTTTGAGGAAGAGGTCAGGCTGCTCAGGGATGGCCGTGGAAAGCTGAAGGGAGGTCTTGTGCGCCTCAACCCGTTCGTGGACGAGCATGGAATGCTCCGGGTTGGAGGTAGACTTCGGAACGCTAACCTGCCCTTTTCAGCACGGCATCCGCTGTTACTCCCAAAGAAGGGACCTTTGGTAGAACTTATAGTTAGGGATCGTCACCAGAAAAACTCGCATGCGGGCTGCAATGCACTTTTGGCTATTCTGCAGCGCGAGTTTTGGATCTTGTCTGGACGACGTACGGTACGGAGCATTGTGTTTCGGTGCTTGCCTTGCTATCGGTTGAAGGCAGCCACAATGCAACCTCAGATGGGAGACCTCCCACCGGACCGGGTGACGGAAGCCTGGACGTTTGCGGGTGTGGGAACGGACTTTGCGGGGCCTTTTATGGTAAAGGCATCACGCCTTCGCAACGCGAAGTCAATCAAGGCGTATTTGTGCGTGTTTGTGTGCCTAGCAACCAAGGCCGTCCACTTGGAACTCGTGGCCGACCTCACTACGGAGGCTTTCTTAGCAGCTTTAGATAGATTTGTGTCGCGAAGAGGGCGACCAGCGCTGATCAGGTCGGACTGTGGTACCAACTTTAAGGGCGCTGATCGATGTATGAAAGAAATTATAACGTTTTTATCGGAAAACGAGGAAGCTATCGGCACGAGCCTCTCCCGTCAGGGCATTAACTGGGTGTTCGATCCACCAGGATGCCCCCACTGGGGTGGTATATTTGAAGCGGTTGTAAAGTCCGCTAAGACGCATTTGATGCGCGTTATAGGTTTAACGATATTAACCTTTGAGGAGCTAGCGACCGTGTTTTGTAAAATTGAGGCCGTTCTCAATTCACGTCCTTTGTGTCCGCTTAGCTCAGATCCGAATGATCTGGAGGCCCTGACACCAGGGCATTTCTTAATTGGCCGACCACTTAACGCCTTGCCAGAATACCCCTACACAGAGGTCAGTAGCAATCGTTTGACGCGTTATGAGTTGCTGCAGCAAATGTCTCAGAATTTTTGGAAGCGATGGTCGCTTGAGTATTTGCACATTCTGCAGCAACGCCTTAAGTGGACGGACAGAACTGAACCCCCTCGCATCGGAGATCTCGTTCTGGTTAAGGATGCCAACCTGCCGCCACTGCGATGGCGCAGAGGGCGCATTCTCAACTTGTTCCCAGGTAGTGATGGCACTCCTCGAGTCGCGACAGTTCAGGTAGGGGATTCAGTTCTTAAGCGAGCAATAGCAACGCTATCTCGTCTCCCCAGTAGTGAATAGGCCTAAGGGATTCGGCCTAGGGCGGGTGAATGTTTAATTTAGCGTTGCTATGCTGGGGTAGGTTAGGTATTGGTGACGGTCTGTGAATACGCCGCGATGCTCGCCCGCACGCATCGCTCTGGGCATATGTTGTCCCTTTCTCGCTCGCGGGTGGCGGCGTGCGCGCGGGCCGCCTGTAGGCGCCAGGCGGTGATTTCTGCACCGCAGTCAGTCACTCGAAAACCGTTCGGACAGGAGAACGTATTGTGTTTTTGTACGGATTTCCCGCCACGAGTTTTGTGATGCCGCGTGTAATGGACGATTCAATTTGAGATCGCGCGTGTTGATGCATCGTATTATTGCGGTTCTCCTGGGTTATACTAGAATACCAGGCTTAGTGATTGTTGGATGTCTCGACGTCTTCCACGTGAGCGTCGCGTTGAATAGGCATCAAGTGGCCATATCGGCTCGCGTTTTGTACGGCCCTAATTCGTGTTGGGTCACGCGTAATGACTAATATCAAAGTGAAATACAAACAGAAGCTGTGAGTGGTTTGAAGTGAATAACGCGCCAAGGCTGTAGTGGAATGCTGGGTGTCGATATCTTTTCCACCCAGCCCTGTAAGTACCCACGGAATTCCTCTTTGATCCATTCCCTGTACTTCCTTTCTCCGTTGGGTATTTTATGCATTTGGACCGGCACGTTGACTGTAAGTGTAAACCTGTTTATTCGTGTTAATGGTGTGTTCCCTTTAGTCATATTTGTTGTACCATATCATTGTGACTCCTTAGTACGAATTGCGGAATTCGTGGGGTGATATAATTTGGAGGTACTTACTTATAATCTAGTGCTAATACGTGTGACGTAACGCCAGATCGGCAGACGGTATTTACTACCGACTTGAGTTATGTAAGGGTTGGAACACATCATTTGCCAATTTCAATCAACTTAGTTAATTAAGTTAAATAGATTTAGGTTCACGTTTAATTCATAGTATGCGCTGCTATATTGTGCAGCGTATGCTATTTAGCGCTGCGTAACGCAGCCATTGTCTGCCTCCAGTTGAACTCCTGGTATTTTGTTCGAAATTTACCTGTGTAAATCGCTTCCACTGCGGGAGTTTAGCTTGGAATTAGACAGTTACTAAAGTTGACACGGAACACGATAGCACCTATATAGCACCCTGGAGAGCTAATTATAGCACTCCACCGCGAGGCAAGT
Source organism: Tuta absoluta (assembly GCA_027580185.1). NCBI lineage: Eukaryota > Metazoa > Arthropoda > Insecta > Lepidoptera > Gelechiidae > Tuta > Tuta absoluta. Next base: position 2,067,714 of record JAQAHW010000055.1, on the reverse strand, counting down.
GTCAATTAGTGGTTAGGAGCCTCACTGCAGGGAATTAGAACCACAGATTATAAATTACTAGATTTCTGCCCAGAGGTTGCACCTGCTGCCACTCATTTTCCCGTAGTAATAGTAGTTTTCCCGCGGTTAAATGTGGTAGTGGCCTATGTGTTATTCCAGGTTATACTCTACCTGTGTTCCAAATTTCATCTAATTCGGTCAAGCCTTTTGAGCGTAAAGAGGTCACAAACATACATACACACACACACACACACAAATCCGATGAGTCACAACGAGGTCGCGCCACTGTGGTCTAATAGTAATTAAAAACAAGATATTTTAAGGTTACAAATCAATTCTACTTGTTTAATTTCAACTTGATCAACCTTAGATCGTCTACAAATTAAATATTTTTTAGTGTTAATATTCGCAAAACAGTCGCACAAACTTTGCGACGGCGAATATCCAAAAATAAGCAAATATTCGTTACATCTCAAGTACCTACAGATATCAGAATAAAACAAGTACAGATATCTTATCGAACTTCACACGCAGCTGCGATTGTTTTTAGTGTTCTGAACAATCCCGTCATGCCCACCTACTTGTCCGAGCAGTTCCAATTCCTGGGTTTTGATCACGATAGAGTGGTAAGATCAAAGTCTGACAACATCTTAAAGGCACCTTTTACAAAATCGGGTTACTACAAGGAATCTTTCCTTATTAAGTCCATCTACATCTGGAATGAGCTACCTCGAGAGATCCGACACTGCAAAACATTAGATTCCTTTAAAGCAAAGATTCATCAACATTACCTTTCAATGCCAAGGTCGGTTGTCAAATAATTTATAATATTTATCATATAGGTACTTATTACTTGTTCTATAAAACTAATGCTTTATTGTATAAATAATTAAATTATATCCACTAATTTGTCTATGTGTCCATAAAGAGTATGAATGTGTATATATTTATATAAGTAGGTGTATATGTATGTATATGTACGTGTATTTATTTATTTTTATATTTAATATATATATAAACAATAGTATGTAAGAATTATTATATTTATATTATGTATGTATAGCTTTAATTTTAATTATATAATTCAATAGTTGCTGCTGTTAAATAGCTATTAATGCACTGCTCTGTTTTCTTTACCAGTTTCCTCTATCCAAAGGTTGTCTGGAAGAGATCGCTTTCAGCGATAAGACCGCCTTTGCGCACTTTAGATTAAGATTTTCTGTTTTTTAATTATCCTGTATTTGTGTGTAATAAAGAGTTTTTACTTACTTACTTACTTACTTATATCATAGAACGGAACATAATGACGTGGCTTCGTAACGCTATCTATTGGTGTTTTGTTGAATGGAACTGCATTTTTTGTATATAGTACTTTTGCTAGCTCCCTATATAGCACCCCGGAGAGCTAATTATAGCACTCCACCGCGAGCCAAGTGTCAATTAGTGGTTAGGAGCCTCACTGCACACTGCAGGGAATTGAAACCACAGATTATAAATACTGCTAAAGTAAGATACCTTCTTGTCATACTACGACAAGCGAACGAGAGAATAATCACCGTGTAATGACAAAAAAGTTAGACGCGCATTTTAACGCTGCTTTAATTATTTTCCATTCCAGTTGTCAAACGACTTATACGTTGTAGTTTGTCTGCTGTCAGTGTTTACTCCATTTGTCATTTGTGGAGGCCACGTCTATGCAAACGTTACGTTGGATATGGTGAAAACGAGAGATTGTGCCGTACGGCGTACCCTGGGGGAGGCCTACGACCAGCAGTGGACTGTAGTAGGCTGATGTATGTATAGTCCATTTGTAAAGAAACCTATCGGTGTTTTGTTACGTACCTTATTTGTTAAGTATTTTCTAAACGACCCAAAGTGAGTGTTGGCCTCGTACGAGATTACGCTATTATATTTTTCTTAAAAAAAAATGAATACCGAACAACAACAAGGGAAAAATATTAAATCATTCCAGCATTGCCAAATTGATTGTTTTATTTACATAAACATGAATAATTTTGACACGATAATAAATTATGTTTGTAAATTATGATGACATCGTCACCACAACATCCAATTAACGAGTGGTGAGAACACACAGGCCAAGTTTTTATTGTTAAAACCTTTTATTGTGTAATTCATAATATATTTTGAAAAAATTTTGAAGAAAAAACCGGCCAAGTGCGGGTTGTACTCGCCCACCGAGGGTTCCATCAAACCATTGAGGCTAATAGTTCAAGTGGTATCAATCGGAATGATACCACTTGAACTATTAGCCTCAATATAAAATTTTGTTCTGTTTTGGCTTACTAAAAACTGATTTATGAATGACGAAATTTTTATTTTATTTTCCAGAACTTGTTTTTCAAAACGAAGCTTCTTGAATAATTTCGTAATTCTAGGTTCTCGGAAAATAACCTATATTTATTTGAGATTAAGCGTTTTTTATAGCATAAACGGCCGTGTCATTTTTGAACGATAACTTAGGAGCTCAATTTTTTACAACTACAAGCAGTTAAAGGCACATATAATTTTTTCTCAAACATGCTAGGAAATGTGTTCATTTCTTTCAAAAAAAGAAACCGCGAAGTTTCACATTGTTTGTCACGTCTCAGATCACGCCAGCAAAGTTGTATGGGAATCCTTTGCTGGTGTCCCTCAAGCTGTAATCCTCACCTATGAAAACTTAACGAAAAGCAATTTTGGTTTTGTCAAAAAATAGTGCTGAAATAGTGACAAATAGTGACTTATGCAAGAAAATTAGTGACTTCATATCTCCCAAGATATGGCTATCGTTTGGTGAGGATTACAGATCGAGGCTCACGCTGTAATCCCAAATCTCGTGTGAGCAAACGGTGGGGTATTTTCACTTGGTCTACATTCCAAAAAATAGTGCCTAATTAGTGACTAATAGTGACAAAAGATGAGAAATAGTCGCTTTATAATTCCGAAGTTATAAAGGCATTTTGGTGAGGATTATACCTATAGCAATTTTTGCTGTAATCCTCACCTCATTTCTGCTAAACGCTTAGGTCTTTTGACTCAAATTTAGTATCAAAAAATAGTGCTGAAATAGTGTTCTTAAACTGCATTGATATTTATTTAGTTTATGTAGTAGAAGCAATTAAAAAAACCGTAAGAACTTCTACATACAAAATGGTCAGGTACAGTCGCGAACAATAATTCGTAGAATACAGACTTGATTTTTGCTTTAATGTAGGTAATGTCATTTCTGCCAATATAGGTAGGTATTACCTTAAACATAAGTTGAGCCACTGACATTATTTTGGTCTATGTTATGAGTAGGTATTTTGGTTGACTATTTTTTAACGCCTTGAACTTTTTAACGGTTTTATAACAATAAAGTATTTATATGTACTTATGCTATATCTTTCAGATCAACACATCGCATTAATTTATCACATCGTATTCTCTTAAGTCTGAAAGCCCTGTTTGGTCGCGCCACCGCTCAAGCCACCGCTAAACAAAACCGGTTTGGCCGAGCCTCGAAAACTGACCGCCGCGCGTGTGAGCGAGAGGGTAGACAATAGTGAAATTATTGCATGCACTTCGCCTGCGTGGTATTTTTTGGTTTCATCACGTTACGCGATATTGAGTATTATGATATGACAACTCAAATATAAAATTTCTTAAATAACAAATACGCCCTTTACGATTATTATGAAAAATTAAAATGAAAACGCACGTTTTGAAAATAACAAAAAATATTATTTAGGTATAATTAGGTACTTATAGTATTAGTCCTTGCCTCGAACGTCGTTAACTATATAGGATTAAATCTATTTTATTACTATTCGCTATCGGTCCTATAGCGAATATAGGACCGATAGCGAATAGTAATACCTACTTTCATTTATTTATGAGTTCAATGAACCACATAAATATGTTTTTTGTTCCATTTTTACCAAACAAGTTAGGTACCTGTATCTTTTATGTATTTATATATGTACTACATAGATACAAACATGTATCACACCTTTATCCCTTACGGGTTAGGCAGAGCAGTAACAGCCGCAAAAAATACGGTCGTTATCATCGCCACGTCTGACTGATTGAGAAATATTGTGTACTGTCAGATATAATCAAAATACTTGAAGGAAATAAATTTGTTTGATTACGTTCCTACCAGTATTGAGCTTCAAGTACGACAATACGAAGTATTGTTCGCGACTGTACCTGACCATTTTGTATGTAGAAGTTCTTACGGTTTTTTTAATTGCTTCTACTACATAAACTAAATAAATATCAATGCAGTTTAAGAACACTATTTCAGCACTATTTTTTGATACTAAATTTGAGTCAAAAGACCTAAGCGTTTAGCAGAAATGAGGTGAGGATTACAGCAAAAATTGCTATAGGTATAATCCTCACCAAAATGCCTTTATAACTTCGGAATTATAAAGCGACTATTTCTCATCTTTTGTCACTATTAGTCACTAATTAGGCACTATTTTTTGGAATGTAGACCAAGTGAAAATACCCCACCGTTTGCTCACACGAGATTTGGGATTACAGCGTGAGCCTCGATCTGTAATCCTCACCAAACGATAGCCATATCTTGGGAGATATGAAGTCACTAATTTTCTTGCATATGTCACTATTCGTCACTATTTCAGCACTATTTTTTGACAAAACCAAAATTGCTTTTCGTTAAGTTTTCATAGGTGAGGATTACAGCTTGAGGGACACTTTATTTGTGTCCATTAAGATAAATTCGTTATACGCTAAACCCACATAATTTGATTTCAAAAATATCTCGATGACTCTCATAGAAACGGAACGTAATTTTGTATGAAACAGGTAACTAAAGACGAGGCTGTATGATGTGAAGACCCTTGCCTGTCCAGAATTAAAAAAGAAAAGAATGAACTAAACATTTAGTATGGCTGAATATTACGTAATTCTGTGCCTTACAGGCGAATGTATTTTAAAAAATCGCCTCGCCTGCGGCTCGGACTTCAAACTATACTCGTCCAGCAAAGTCTTATTTTCCATACCTCGACAACAATGTACTATTATTTCAACTCGATATCCCTACGCGTCCCCAACGTCGTGACAGACGGACGGATGAACGGACAATAAAGTGTTGCCAAAAACTTAATGTTAGTTTGTCAGTTCGGACTGTCAAGTGGTTAAGGGTTCCATTTTTTTCTTTTGGGGTATGGAACCTTAAAAATGGACCTGGCATTATTGTTAATCCGGGACTTTTTAATCGGCACAATTAATTGTAAACAAGTCCCTAAGATAGTTTCGAAATGCATGTGAAGGTTCTATGCATCATCCAATCCTATCAAAATAATTTTGTAGACATTTGCTACGGCGTAGCATTTGGAGCAAGGTTCTACGAGACATTGCTAAACGCTACGACTTGCTTTATGGCAAGTAAAGTACCTAATGTATTAAGGCAAGGCCACGGATTTAAATCTAAAAGGTATATTCGTAGTGGAACTTATTTTCCGAATGTTTATATGCTTTCATTTTCTCCTTAATCGATTTAAAGGTTTCCTTTGTGGACTTTTACAGTGAAATGACCCCTGAATTTGTGGAATATCTATGACTTACAAAAAACTTCCATACAGATACCACGCCTATAATCCCTTGCGGGGAAGGCAGAGCGTAAACAGCTGCAAATGACATTTACGCCACGTCTGACAAAAATTTGAGGTTCATTCGGAACATTGTGTATCGCCATAGTGACAGGTTGTCAGCCCATCGCATATTGCAATACACACTCTAGAGTCCCATTCTAGTCGCCTCTTGCAACTCCCACGAAAAATAAATGGGGTGATGTTATTCTAAGCCGGCATCACACGGCTAAAAAACTTTTGCTCTTTTATAATAGTGTGAAATTGCCTCGAATTCAGCCTATTCCTATGCAAATTTTGTAGCTTTACCTTGACATAAACATCCATTTATTTTCTTGCCTTAAATTATTCTTATCGCGTACTTACGCCACTTTAATTATGGCATAAACATGACATATTTCAACAACTTATTTTACAATTTATGCTCCAATGTTACGTGCTTATTAAATTCTTATGTATTATGAGCATTGTATTCGGGAAGTCAGTTAACAAGATTTTGCTTATTATGTCGTCTATATGTACATACATTCATACACATATCACGCCTATAATCCCTTGCGGGGTAGGCAGAGCATAAAAAAAAAAAATGGCCGCATAAAACGGACATTTACGCCACGTCTGACAAACATTTGAGGGTCATCCGGAAAATTGTGTATCACCATAGTGACAGGTTGTCAGCCCATCGCCTAAAACTGCAATGCATGAAAGTCAGTAAAATATTTACTAGTAACTAAGTCCTGTAATGATACACGATTTATCTGAAACGACCCGCAAATATTTTTCATACGTGGAGATAGTGTATAATATACGGCCGTCAACGCTCTGCCTACCCCGTAATGAATAAAAGTGTGATAAATATATGTATGATGGATAGAATGCCGCACGAAAAAACAGTGTAAGTTTGCCCGTAAATAGGTAACTTGAAGTTACTTGCGCTCGCCATTCCACCTGCCAATCCAATAGAGGATTGCCTTTGGAATATGCGCGGTGATAAATACTTAATTAATAACCTATCTTATATTTTCTAGATTGTTAATTAAGAATAGATGTTCCTATATTGTACACTTCAAATGACAGCCCGAAGTCTGCTAAATAAATATCGTTTCAAGGGCCTATGAGTGTGACAGTTTTGTATTCTGCTAACAGTTTGAAGTATAGAAAAGCACAGAGGCATTATAATGACAGTGGAGTGTCACTGGCATGGCATGGGTAATAAAATAAGAGAATCCGGGCCATGTAACTTCTTGTTTTCAATAAACGATTGCATTGTATTGATCTCCCGTTTCCGCCATCCAATCGCTACCAGCCTATAGTAACTACAGCGGGCACTCTTTTTATTCGTTTTTTTCATTTTTCCGAGCTGTCGTCAGCCTGCATTAGCCGCACTATGTGGTTGAGGTAATTTGCCTACGAGTATGAAGCAATGGCCGATTAGGCTCAGCTGGAACATTCCCATGAGGAATTTAATGATGCACAGTCAGACATAATACGACTACAATGGTTCTTTTTCTGCCGATACAGTATTCAAACTTACATTTTAAATTTTACACCGGGTCTTTAGCGATAAAAATACGTAATTCGACGGAATTCCTAGGAATTGGCCCAAAATTCTGAATATGGCAAAATTGTGACTTATTCCGCCACCGTCCTAAACTGGTCTAGGAATTCGGCGATTTTTTTGGGATTATGGAGTTCCTAGAGTTGACGGCGAAAAGAGATTCAAAAGACACTTTTTCCAATTAAGTGCCGTCTTTTATGGTTATTCTTTGTTCATTGACAAAGAAACAAAATAAACTATAAAATGATATTTTACAAAGATTGAAGCAAAAACAAAATTTCACGTCTGCTATTGATAGTTTGCAAATTAAAATATTTTCAGTAGTATTTGATGATTTTCAGAAATATGGCGAAGGAAGTAAACCAATCTGGGACCTTTCATTACATTTATGTGCCAATGATTTACTTTTAACTTCAATTTAGGGACGAATTCGTAGAACTTAAATCAATAAAATTTAATTTAATTATTTATTTACTTCGTAAGTTATAGTTTCTTAGTTAAGAAACGAGGAATAACCATGAAAGTGAACTCAAAAATAGTCGTAACGACATTTTATTGGAAAACAAAAACGATTTGTAACTTCGTCTTGCCATATTCCTAAGCCAGTTTTGAACTTCAGCCAAAACCCTCCTAGGATTTTGGCTGAATTTGTCCGAATTTCTGGTTTGTTTAGGAAGATTGTAGAATGAAGTCTGCGATTATGCCGTATTCCGTCTTTTGGTCAAATTCCTGGAAATCCCGCCTTATAAATCCATTGCGACATATATACTTCTAGAAATAAAATGATTTTGCGGCGTTTCAACGCAGTTTCATATTTACCTAAATATTATCGCGATAGACCCAATCTAATACTTAGCATGTGTAAAAATACTCTAGACACATACATTATTATTCCAGTTAAAACTGGATATGTGCGTAGGTTCCTATATCAACATTTAAAAAATCAGTTTATTAAACGAGTTCTCCATATTATATATTTCAGCAACGGGAGCCGTGCCAAGCGCATAAAACATGATATAGTACACGTAAAATGTGCTTTTAATACCAATAATCTAGTGGACAATGTAGAGACACAGATTATAGAGTCTGAGCCACGAAAATAGTCTAAAAAACCGGCCAAGTGCGAGTCGGACTCGCTCACGAAGGGTTCCGTACCATATATACGCGCAAAAAACACGTGTTTTGTATGGCAGCCCCCATAAATATTTATTTTATTATATTTTTTATTATTTGTTGTTATAGCAACAACAGAAATAAAACATGTGTAAAAATTTCAACTGTCTAACTTTCACGGTTCATGAGATACAGCCTCCATATAAAATAATGAGTTTTTTGTATGGGAGCCCCCTTAAATATTTACTTAATTCTAATTTTTACTATTTGTTGTTATAGCGGCAACAGAAATACATCATCTGTGAAAATGACAACTGCCTAGGTATAAAGGTTGAGGAAATACAGCCTCATAACTGTAGGACGGACGGACAGACAGACGGACAGCCTAGCCTCAGTAATTGGGTTTCCGTTATTACCCTTTGGGTACGGAACCCTAAAAAGCAGCTGTACAAGTGTGATTCCACGTGATATCAGAGTTAAGCGGTCTCCCACTTCGCTGCTTATTTTTACGCACCGTAGCCGTATTTGTATGGGAACAAGATCCGAGTTCACAATTTTCTTTCGTCTGACAGACGCATGCGTTACGGTGCGTGAAAACTACGCAGGGACGGATGACAAGTGGGTGAACCGCCATTTCGTCTTTGGATGACAGCACCAAGGCTGTGACTGTGTCAAGTCTTTTTGACGTTTATATTGCGTGTTGATAATCTTGAAAAAAATAACTGACATTATTTTACCACATTAGCTTACGAGTAACCGAAAGCATCACAAACTTTCATCACAAACATCGTAACTCGTTTTAGGGTTCCGTATCTCAAAATAAAAAAGCAGAACTCATAGGATCACTTTTTGTCCGTCTGTCTGTCTGTCACGACCCTTTGCCTTACCCTTGGGAACGCGCACAAATATCCAGTCGAAATTAAAACCATATACTCAGGCTGTATTCCGCTATTCTCTCTCTCTTTTCGTGTGGGACACCGAGTCATCCAACGACCCGATGAACCCTGGTCACAGAGTTCATCAACCGCCTACTACCACAAGTAGGCCTCTGACATGGTTGTGTTACGACCGCCGTCTGTGTAATCAAAGACAGCAACCGGGCCCGACGGCTTAACGTGCCCTCCGAAGCACGGAACCATTTTTTTTCGGACAATCAGTTGGTTCACCCTGCAATGTCCTAACCCGACCGGGAACAAATTCACAAAGAGATAAATATCAACTTTTGTGAGTGTCCCACCGAGAATCAAACCCGGAACCTTTGCGTCGCAGACAGTTGCACTACCACTGCGCCACATTGGTCGTCAAATTTATGGTCTCCGCTAATTATGGTCTCAGTTGTGTCTCAATAGAGTGTCAATTGCATTGTTTTGGCTGTTTCATATTCCGCTAACAGTTTGAAGTATAGAAAATAATTTTGATGGCATTACAATGACAAGAAAATAAGAGAATCGGGGATAATCTTAATAAGCCCCTTGTTAACCTTGCCCAACTTTTTAAGCACTCGCGATCACTTTCACTCATTTTAAGTATTAGACCGGGTCTATCGCGATAGTATTTAGGTAAATATTGGTAATTTACCTGTGTCCCGACGATTCAATACAGTTTCATGTATTGTGGTCGCGGGTTTACTGACTAATATTTACCTAAATACTATCGCGATAGACCCGGTCTAATACTTAAAATGAGTGAAGCCCCTTGTAGTTTTAGTTGCTTAATTTTATTTTCTGAGATAAACTTTTTTGATAAGTTTACCCTTTGAAAAGTATCGCGTGACTTGTTATTAAAACTTTTGCTTTGAGTAACTATTTATGGTAGAAAAATATCGCCTAGTTCCACGCAAATTATGTTTAAGCTCATTAAGAAATCTTTGTGTCATATTCTTAGTCAGGTTGAACTTTCGGTCGGATCGATTGAGTTTTTATTACGTCGAATTTCTTGCGCATGTTTTTTCCCAACAATCTTCAGACAAAACACAAAAACTTTGCTTTCCATCAGTCGCGGAATATAGAAATGTCTATATTCAGGGCGCAATGTATATCGATGTTTAGGCTTGGTTAGAAAAAAAAAACAGTCGTTAAAGACTAGGTTTCAAACCATGATAATATACCTACTTACTGCGCAGTTGGGAAAGGCTGCGAAAAACAATTGTAGCTTTAAACAAAAAAAGCACAAAGGTATTATGTAAAAATTCAACGATACTTCAATCAATCATATTTTATAGTTTTGGCACAAGCTCACTCGCTGAAACATAAATTGCCAGTTTAAACTTATGACGCGAGCAATAATAAAAAATATATATCTATCGAATCGTAAAGTTTGTCATTTTTATTTAACCTTTAAAAAATATGTTCATTTCTCTCTTGAATTTGAAAATAATTCGACGGTTCACACACGCACCGTATAAGTTTCTGGTGTTTTGCGAAATCCTTGTTTTTGACTTTACGACTCATCTTTATTGTTGCAAAACCGTTAGATTGTATGAAATATGACAGGCTTGAGTGGAAATCTTTGATGCTCAATTTTAAATTTCCGCAACTAAACGCGTGCCTTACGTCGTTCTAAGTAGCTATCCAACATTTTAAACTCCCACGCTAATGCTACGTTTACACTAAGCTCCTGACGCTGCCGCAAATATTGCCTGAAAAACTTCCGCGGAAGTATCAACGCGAGTGACTGTTTACCCACTGCCGTCATCCTCTTCTCGCAGCAATACGAGTGAGTGAGATGACAATATATTCCACTCGCGCTCGTACTACCGTTCATTTGCCTCGCGCACGAAAAGAAGGCACTATCGGGGGCACGGAAAGTGGCAGCGAGATTGTTTCATGCTCGCGGTGCCCACTACCCTTAGTATTTCGCTACCCCATAGAGGCATAGTGTGAACGTGGGATGACGTTTGACCTCCAATATTGAAGACAAAACGGTATTCATGAACGAACTGCCATTTGCCCATTACAAAGGGATTGACGCACGATCTACGATCCGGGCGATTTTTATTGAAATGTGGGCAAATTGCAAATTGGCCTTTCGGCTCTGATTGATCGTAAACAATCAATCTGGCGACCGAGCTCAAAAGTTCATTGTTCGGCCGGGCCTGTCATAAACACAGCACAATTATGAATTTGCGGTTTTTTGTCATAATATTGGCAATGATGAATGTGTGTATGTTTTCGAATGTGTATCATTTCAATATTAAAAAAAGAAGTAAATAAATAAGATGATAGTTTGAAATCACGACTGCGTCGCTCACGTAATGTCTACTTATGGTCCGTTACGGCTGTCATTGATTGAGGGCATAACTTACAATTCTAAAGTAGCTTATTTTTGTACGATTGTGCAATTTGTGTTTGCAAAGCACAATAAATTACATTTCGTGTCATTTTTTACGCATGCGAAATTTTTCAATTTAAAGTATGGTAGCTTATTTATAAAAATAAAAAAACTAAGTGTCTATAATTAAATAAATATTATAAAATATACCAGTATTTTCTATGTGACAGTTCAACTAAGTAGTCATTTTCATTTATGAAAATATTATAGCATTGTGAGTGCAAAATAAACCAAAGTCTATTAATTTATTATTACTTTCTTAAAGTTACTACGAACAACCATTTTAGGTCGATCCCTATAAGGGCTAACCTTTCAGTGTAAAGCCTCCGGCGCTGACCTTAGCCAGGACATGTCAGAGGTAACACCGTATCCTTTGTAATAAGTAAACCCCAACATTCTGGAGGGCACAGCGTTACGTGTAAATAGGCTTTTGCAGGGTTGCCTCATTTACTGGCAACATCGTCTACAAATGGTGGTGGCGTAAAGTTACATGCCGTGTGATTAACCTGGCCAGCCCCGAGGCAGTGCCTTTATTTTTATTTTGTTTATCTCGCCGGAGCCGGTTTTCTATTAGGAAAATACAAAATTGTTTAACAATAAAGAAAATTGTGTTATACAAATTATTTTTTCATTTTCATTATAATTTCATTTTCATTTTCACTTACATAAATTGATTCCATTATATTAGGACTATAAAGGGAGTAACAAAGGTATAACAAGCCAGGGACAAGGTACTCATGAAACTAAACAACTTTCCCAATAAAACCTGGGTCAAAATATAAAAAATTACCTCCCATAAAAAATTGCCGATCAGCTGGTTTATTTACCTACTATAGGTGGTATTTTTTTTTCATATTTCACCTATGTTCCATAGGGATAGTTGGTCAGTTTCACGAGTAAGCTTGTTACTCCTTGTATAGTTAGATCTCTGATTAAAAAAACCACTATAGGCATACACAACATTTCTATAAACTATTGACAGTAAACAAAATTAAAAATTAAAGAAGTAAAAACTATCTTATAAATCTAAAGTACCTACTGCTATAATTGCAATGAATATAAGTCTACATGAGATCAGAATGTAGGTAAAAAACTTAAACTAATAATAAAATTAAACCTTTAATTTAATCTGTTAATTTGATATTGCACTTTAGTTTTTTAAAGCATATGGTAGAAACAATGATGTTTCGTTTAATTTCGTGTACCACTACAACACTTATAAAAAGAGGCATTCGCCAGCCCTGCAGTCGAAGTCCTACATTAGGTTGTAAGTAGAGCGATACAGGTACAATTTGGCGCCGTTTGTTCCCAGTTTATGAGATTGGATCTTGTGTCGATAGCATGCAGACTGAAAACAAACTAATTGCGTGTTCCACAATTAGATTGCTTCATTCACATTTAAAATACGTTTTAGTGAGCTGTTCTTAATGTGACTTGGATAATACAGATCTAATGTGGCGGGGCCACCGTAACTTAGACTTGACCATTCAATAAAAATACCTTATTTAGCAACCATATCAGAGGGCCGCGTGATGCCGGCTTAGGTGCCGTGTGATGCCGGCTTAGAAATTTCATCCCATGGGATTCGTAAGAGGCGACTAAGGGACTTGAGAGTGTGTATTGCAATTTAAGCCGGTGGGCTGACAACCTGTCACTATGGTGATACACATTTTCCGAATGACCTTCGAATGTTTGTCAGACGTGGCGTAAATGTTCGTTTTTGCAGCCCTTTACGTTCTGCCTACCCCGCAAGGGATAATAGGCAAGATATGTGTATGTATCAGAGGGCGGTATAGGTAACTAGACCTATGGTGGTTTTACACTAGAACTCTGACAGGTTTCAACTACCGTCAATCCGGTATCCCATACGATACGAATGACTCGTTTTTTAATATTTTATTACATACATTACAAAAGTCCACTGCTGGACATTGACCTCCCCCTATTGAGGAGTATTGCCACACTCACCAAGCTTGGCAGGCGGATTAGCGAGCGCAGTGCAAGACATTTCAATCACAGGGAACGCTACTTTCCATTCCCTTTATGATAATCCCTCATTTGCTTTTTACGAGACCCGCGGGTAGAATTAGGGTGATACTATTCTAAACCCGCACCACGCAATATTTTATTACCCACAGGTAAATCATAACCAGAATAGACTGTTTTAAAAATGTAATCCAACGCTTACGTATTCCGCTTTATTACTATAGTTTATAACATTTACTACTGCTCTAGTCGCATCCCCACTTTAAACTGTTATCTTTATAACGTGAATTCACGAACTGTTTTCACGACGCGACATAAAACCTCATACGTTAGTGGGAAGGTAGGAAGCTATTCTTTACTTATGATTTACCTATTTGTTTGACATCATTGATCAATCTAATATGATTTATAAAATAAAATAAATATCCTTTAAAATTCACACAGCGCCATCTAGCCCCAAACTAAGCAAAGCTAAGCAGGAACTAGATAGCTTTTATTAATACGTAGATTTATAAGTATATACTTTTATTATATTTCTATATTATTAAATATTCAATTGTATGCACCGTTAATTTGTATGTCTGTGTATTTTACTACGACCGAAATAACGTAGCAAGCAATGCTACGGCGTAGACAAAATGTACAGTTGGTTTTAAATCTACAAGTTTTGTATTGTATTTATTGCGTTTATTCAAGTTACCTTTTCTTTCGTGATTACTTTCGCACTGCTCTGTTTTTCAATACTCTCTCCTCCTCCCAAAGGTTGTCTGGAAGAGATCGCTTGTAGCGATAAGGCCGCCTTTGCGCATGTTAGCAATAATTTTTTCTGATATTTTTGTTTGTTATTTTGTGCAATAAAGTGTTTTTACTTACTTTTACTTACTTACAAGAAAACGTTATTATTCGACCGAAATAGAGAAAAAAATATTTACACGTTTAATATGTTGGAAATACAATTCTACTCTAAAAGCTGTAAAAATATATAAGCTGCAACAATAAATCATATACTTATTCTAAAAAAACTAATAGGTCCTCAGGTCCATTTTTATTCCATATTTTGATCTATTTATTTTATTTTATGTAAAAAAATGTACACGGGCGGACTTAACGTCAAAGGCGTTATCTCCCAGTCTACCTTAGGCCATGTGGAAAGGGATATCTATGCTCCTTAGGGAAAGTTCTTCAGTTTCATGGGCTGGATCACCTCTTGAAATATTTGCAGCTAATATTTTAAATGCTGAATACATTGTCAACAAAGCGGGAATCTGCGGCGTATGTTATGAAACTGCAGGCTACAAGTCTACAGGTGACATTCTTTGTACATTGCGTAGCCAGTTAATATTCTTGATATCATAATGGCTAGCCGAGTACGCAATGAACATCGAAGTTAACCGGTTAAATTGTAGCCTCTCACACACACACACACATGTCACGTCTATAATCCCTTGCAGGGTAGGCAGAGCCCAAACGACCGCAAAAACGGACATTCACGCCACGACTGACAAATATTTGAGGGTCATGCGGAAAATTGTCTATAGCGATAGTGACCGGTTGTCAGCGTATCCCCTAAAATTGCAATACACACTCTCGAGTCCCTAAGTCACCTCTTACGACTCCCAAGGGAAATAAATGGGTCGATGCTATTCTAAGCCGGCATTATACGGCATTGATGCTATACTAAGCCGGCATTACACGGCATTGATGCTATTCTAAGCCGGCATTACACGGCCGGATAATATTCCTGGTATCATAATTGCTAACCGAGTACGCAATGAACATCGAAGTTTACCGGTAAAATGGAAGCCTGCGGTTTGATAACATTGAGCACTGGCAGTGGCGTAGACACGCCGGCCGCCGCAAACTTTTAGTTAAGGGCGGAGCACACCGGCTCCGTATCCGTTCCGTATCCAGCTCTCGTCCGTAGTCACGCACGAACTTATGACGTTGTAATGTATGGGACTGTATGAGATACGGCACACCGCACACCGTGCAGCACGGAACGGATACGCAACGCAAGCGGTGTGCCGTATCTCATACAGTCCCATACATTAGAACGTCATAAGTTCGTGCGTGACTACGGACGAGAGCTGGATACGGAACGGATACGGAGCCGGTGTGCCCCGCCCTTAAGTGTAGTGTAACCGGACCGTGGGCAGCCGAGCGAGCGAACTGACCTGATTTGTTGTATCATGGAGCTACTAAATAATGCACTGCACTACTTTACCTACATAGCTTCATACCAGGTTGAAAACCCTAGGCAAAACCAAAGAATATTAAATCACACGGATATTTACGCCACGTCTGACAAACATTTGAGGGTCAATCGGGACCGACGGCTTAACGTGCCCTCCGAAGCACGAACATACTTTCTTTTCGGAGAATCAGGTGGTTCTACTATGTCCTAAACAGACTGGGAACAAGTTCACGAAGTGATAAATACCAACTTTGTACATGACCCACCGAGAATTGAACCCGGAATCTTTGCGTCGCAGGCAGACGAGGCACTGCGCCACATCGGCCGGCTTTAAGCGCCTAACATACAAGAGCAGCGCTGCGTAACCGCGTTCAGCTCGCTCCACGCAGCGTTGGCGATAAGTAAAGGTAGTTGGTTCACGTTGGTTCAAAATTACTGGTACACAGGCTGTTTCGTGGTAGGTGAGGCCTTAAAACAGATTAATCTACATTTTACCAACGAAAAATAAACCCGCGCATGATGGGAGGTCGCGTGTAAGTATCGATCTGTGTGTGTCGGTTTTCTGTATACAGAATGTGCAAGAGACCCATCAGGTCTCACCATTACCTTGACATTCAGGAAGGCCAAAGTTCTATCATCTTCTATCTCACATGTGAATTTGACTTTTGGATGGATAGAGTTTAGGTATTCTACATACTGCTTCACTGTGCCAGTGTTTCCTTTGATGACACTGAAAACGTCGTCAACATATCTCTTCCAGAGCGTAATAGTTGAAGGACCGGCACCCAATGCCAACTCTTCAAAGTATTCCATCCAGATGTTGGCAATAACCGGTGCCACGGGGCTACCCATTGCCACTCCATCGATCTGTAGGTAATACTGCTCACGGTAAAGGAAATAGTTTCCCTCCAGACATTGCTCCAGTAAAGTGATGTATCTTTTAGGAATATTTTTCTCTCTTATCCTGCCTTCGATAACCTTCAGACATTCTCTTATAGGAACATTGGTGAAGAGTGATTCAACGTCAAAGCTCACTAAGATCTCATCTGGTTCCAGTCTTAGGTTGCCTATAATGTCAATGAAATGACGAGAATCCTTCACATACGATGACGTCTGACCAACCAAAGTTTGTAGTACACTTGCGACATGTTTCGCGAGATCGTAAGTAGGTGAGCCGATTTGACTCACAATCGGACGCAAGGGAACGTTGGGCTTATGTACCTTGGGTAAGCCGTATAGTTTTGGTGGTTGTACCGTCCTTGGTCTGTGCAAGTTTTGATAGTCATCCTCTGTGAATAAGTCTTCGTGATCTTTAATGAGAGTACGGATGCGATTGTATACTCTCGCTGTTGGGTTGTAGTTAACGGGCTTGTACACATTCACGTCTCCTAACAGTACCTGGATCTTCTGGTCGTAGTCCGTGGTGTCCATCACTACAGTGGCGTTACCTTTATCGGCTTTTAGCACTAACACTTCCTTGTTCTCACGTAGTGTTTTTAATGCTTGACGCTCTGCTGCAGTGACATTACTTGTGGGTAGCCTAGCTTTTCTCAAAATAACCGCTATGTCCTGAGTGTCCTGACGCATAGTTTCCGCGTCACTGCTAGGTATTTTGTTTCGTATGAGTGCTTCCTCTACCCCACTTATAATGTTTTCAACCGGTACATGTTTTGGTGTCAAGGCAAAATTCATTCCTTTCGACAAAATATTTATTGTGGCATCATCAAGAGAAGTTTTTGACGGATTAATAACAGTGCTAGATAGATTTGACTTACTGTTACGGGATGTGTCACTGTCATACTTCCGTCTCGAGATCAATCTTTGGAACTTGCGATCCTGTGTAGCACAACTTAGCTCATGTTTCCTTGCAGCTTGTTGATAGGTAATTCGGTCACAAACCTCAAAATCAAGTTGTGTTAGCCACTCACTACATTCCAGATGTAACGCATAAAGCTCACTCTGTATACAAAATAGTTCCCGCCTATGGTTTTGTATTAATTTACGCAGCAATTTGACACTCGCGTTACGGAGGATTCCTTCGGAATAAATAATATCCGTACGTGGTTTTATGCGAACGCACGTAGGTATCACTTTTGATTCGCGACATTTCACTAAAAACGAGATGGATGTTTCTAGAAATATTAAATTAAATATTAGTAATTTACCAGTGTCCCGACGTTTCAACACAGTTTCATGTATTGATATTTCATGGATATTATTTATTCCGAAGGAATCCTCCGTAACGCGAGTGTCAAATTGCTGCGTAAATTAATACAAAACCATAGGCGGGAACTATTTTGTATACAGAGTGAGCTTTATGCGTTACATCTGGAATGTAGTGAGTGGCTAACACAACTTGATTTTGAGGTTTGTGACCGAATTACCTATCAACAAGCTGCAAGGAAACATGAGCTAAGTTGTGCTACACAGGATCGCAAGTTCCAAAGATTGATCTCGAGACGGAAGTATGACAGTGACACATCCCGTAACAGTAAGTCAAATCTATCTAGCACTGTTATTAATCCGTCAAAAACTTCTCTTGATGATGCCACAATAAATATTTTGTCGAAAGGAATGAATTTTGCCTTGACACCAAAACATGTACCGGTTGAAAACATTATAAGTGGGGTAGAGGAAGCACTCATACGAAACAAAATACCTAGCAGTGACGCGGAAACTATGCGTCAGGACACTCAGGACATAGCGGTTATTTTGAGAAAAGCTAGGCTACCCACAAGTAATGTCACTGCAGCAGAGCGTCAAGCATTAAAAACACTACGTGAGAACAAGGAAGTGTTAGTGCTAAAAGCCGATAAAGGTAACGCCACTGTAGTGATGGACACCACGGACTACGACCAGAAGATCCAGGTACTGTTAGGAGACGTGAATGTGTACAAGCCCGTTAACTACAACCCAACAGCGAGAGTATACAATCGCATCCGTACTCTCATTAAAGATCACGAAGACTTATTCACAGAGGATGACTATCAAAACTTGCACAGACCAAGGACGGTACAACCACCAAAACTATACGGCTTACCCAAGGTACATAAGCCCAACGTTCCCTTGCGTCCGATTGTGAGTCAAATCGGCTCACCTACTTACGATCTCGCGAAACATGTCGCAAGTGTACTACAAACTTTGGTTGGTCAGACGTCATCGTATGTGAAGGATTCTCGTCATTTCATTAGTTAGTTAGTTAGTTTGTTTATTCATAAAAATAATATAAATTTTACATGTCAGGGGTTTCTTCAGTACATAGCTTTGGCCAAGGAGTGGATTTATTTAAAAAAGTCGTTAACCGAATAGTGTGCATCCGTAATCAACTTTTGTTTTAACATTTGTTTTTGTCATTGACATTATAGGCAACCTAAGACTGGAACCAGATGAGATCTTAGTGAGCTTTGACGTTGAATCACTCTTCACCAATGTTCCTATAAGAGAATGTCTGAAGGTTATCGAAGGCAGGATAAGAGAGAAAAATATTCCTAAAAGATACATCACTTTACTGGAGCAATGTCTGGAGGGAAACTATTTCCTTTACCGTGAGCAGTATTACCTACAGATCGATGGAGTGGCAATGGGTAGCCCCGTGGCACCGGTTATTGCCAACATCTGGATGGAATACTTTGAAGAGTTGGCATTGGGTGCCGGTCCTTCAACTATTACGCTCTGGAAGAGATATGTTGACGACGTTTTCAGTGTCATCAAAGGAAACACTGGCACAGTGAAGCAGTATGTAGAATACCTAAACTCTATCCATCCAAAAGTCAAATTCACATGTGAGATAGAAGATGATAGAACTTTGGCCTTCCTGAATGTCAAGGTAATGGTGAGACCTGATGGGTCTCTTGCACATTCTGTATACAGAAAACCGACACACACAGATCGATACTTACACGCGACCTCCCATCACCATCCGCGCCACCAGCAGTATGTAGTGTCGACGCTGACAAAGAGGGCATACGACTTGTGTGACTCAGAACATCGAAACGACGAGTTAAACCATGTACAAAAAGTGCTGGTTCAAAATGGCTACTCAGGAGCTCAGCGTCGCATGAAAACCAGGAAAGAAAAACATCCGGAGGTGAACAGACAGCCAGCGTATTTACCCTATGTGAAAGGAGTAACAGATAAGATTGGGACAGTGTTAAGTAAAAATTCAATACAGACAGTTTTCAGTCCATTGTCGAAAGTATCACACTGTTTACGCACGCCGAAGGATGTCATTCCATTTCAGAATGCAGGAGTGTATAAAGTACAATGCAGCTGCGGTAAATCTTATATTGGCCAAACAAAGCGAAGTGTCAGCGAACGGGTCAAAGAACATATCGCAGCTGTAAAAAACCGACAGATGCATAAATCGGCAATAGCAGAACACCTTCTATCATCCGGTCCGAATCATTGGATTGAACTTCATGCCCCGAAAATCCTCTCTGTGGAACGCCACTATTACCCAAGGATCGTTCGCGAGGCTATTGAAATTAAGAAGAACCCTAATAATTTCAACCGGGAGGACGGGTTTAAATTGTCATCCGCATGGAGTCCAGTCATTGATAAGTTGAAACCGCGCGATTTATCATCGGAACAATCGTCGGATACTGTGAGTGTTGTGTGCCGGCAGCCTAGTGCAATGTTTACAAACAATCAATAATTATTAAAATTATAAAGACAAATGTGGGTAGCAGAACATCTCGTCACCCGCCGCCTAGATGACAACTCGCTGGGACGTCAGTCAACCCGCGACCACAATACATGAAACTGTGTTGAAACGTCGGGACACAGGTAAATTACTAATATTTACCTAAATACTATCGCGATAGACCCGGTCTAATACTTAAAATGAGTGAAAGTGATCGCGAGTGCTTAAAAAGTTATACCATACAGTCAGGTGTAGATTTCATAGCCCCGGTGCTAAAATTGTAGAGACCAGAACTAAAAAAAAGTGGCATGACGAGTAGCAGAGCGAGTAACCTGTTAAGGAACATATTCACGCTGCCCACTTACTATTTCCCTGCCCATATTGGCATTGTGTGAACGTGGTATTAAAAGTGTGGATCTGAAAAATTTCGCATGAGCCGGTTTCATTAGGGGGCTAGATGAACAAGGAAAAGGAAAAATAAGCGCTACTTGTTTTCTTTTTAGCAATCGAGAAGCAACGTTGTATCACTAATTAGCACTTCTGTTGAACGTTGGATGAGAATATCGTCGATATTGCTTACAAAATACACTTACAGAACTACAAGCATTTTGAAACAGAACTTTTTTGTACTGGTATAATAGGGTGTTTCGGGATGACAGATGATGTTGATTATGGACAATACTGGTCATGTACTTACTAAATTATCAAATTGATTGTTTTAAAAGCTTATTATTCCGATGTAAAATATTCTACTTTTTAATTTAAAATGTTTACCATGGTAAGAATAAACTTTTTATACAATTTATTGGTAGTCAAGTACATATCAAGTTTTCTCCATATTCACCCGGCTGTCCCGATTCCCGATGCATCCCGTTTAAGGTACCGATTTTAGGGTAACGTGCCCTCCCGACGCATAATGTCCTAAATCCTAAAATATTCCTAAACTCTCAATGACCTAAACTCATGTGAAAGAAGCTTTCTTAGATCTACACCAAAACATACGAAAAAAGATTTTAAGATGCCGATATTTTCTTTTGTTCTCGCAAACAAATTATATAATATAAATTAAGCACAACATATCACACACACATTTATACACTTACAAATCTCAAACTCGTTTATATGGGGTTTGTTTTATATAATTTTCCGAATGACCCTCAAATATTTGTCAGACGTGGCGTAAATTACCGTTTTGCGGCCGTTTACGCTCTGCCTACCCCGCAAGGGATTATAGGCGTGATATATGTATGTATGTATGTATGTATGTTTTATATATTTGCCTGCTTGCCTTTTATTACTGTTTTTGTTTTGTTTTCATAATTTGTTTTTATCTTTTTTATCTTTTTTGGCTTTTAATATGTCGAAATTCGTAACTGGCTATGTATTCTTTTAAGTTGTATTGTAATATCAGCTGCTTATGTGCTGTGAATTTTGCTAATATCAAATAAATTAGCGAAAGCTCACGTATTGACGTCATGATCCGTCATTGTAAAAACAAGCAAATTGTGTGACACAAGTCCAATCGCTTAAGTAGGTGCAGGTATAGGCACAAAGTGAGTATTCGTTTTCATAACAATGTTCAAACATCAATTGCATGCAAAATGATTATTTAAATTTGCACTAGTACGTAATTAGTTATAGATGTAAATATTGTATAGTTTATTTAAATTTATTTGTTTTGTATAGTATAGTAGATTTCATTATAAAATTATAGTAATGTCGGCTATACATTTACCTGAGATACAGGAATTATCATTCTTAGTTCAGGAAATGGACAAGCCACATTACGATTTTGTATAAGTTTACCTATTTGTAATTAAGTTTATTAATAAAGAATTATCTTATCTTATCTTATATAGTTTAGTTTAGTTTCGTTTTCGCCGAGTATAGGTTTCATATACTTAGTTTCCGTTCCGTTAATCGTGCCCTCGAGTGTAACTGCCCCTCTGCCCGCTCTACTCGTGTTCGTGGTAGTGAGTAGACGGCGGCGTCTGATAGCTGACAAGCCTCATTTCCGCTTCCGGTCGGCCATTTTACCATTTTGTGAAAATAACCGTAGTTTTGGGAACTTCCTTTACCTAGTAGGCACGTGTAAATGGATGCTCGTTGTTACTATGTTAAATAGTTTTGTGATAATATTAATAAATGCTGCAGCTTCATTTCGTTTGCGTGTATCACGCCTAAAATCTAATGCCGTGTGATGCCGGCTTAGAATAGCATCACCCCATTTCTTTCCCTTGGGAGTCGTAAGAGGCGACTCAGGGACTCGAGGGTGAGTATTGCAATTTTAAGCGATGGCGATGCACAATTTGCGCATGACCCTCAAATATTTGTCAGACGTGACGTAGATGACAGTTTTTTGCGGTTGTTTGCGCTCTGCCTACCCCGCAAGGGAGTATAGGCGTGATATGTGTGTGTATGTATGTATGTATAATCCCTTGCGGGGTAGGCAAAGCGTTAGTGGCCGTAAAAAACGGATTTTTACACCACATCTGACAAAAATTTAAGGGCTGTAGGTATAGAAAATTTTGTATAACTATAGTAACAACCAGCCCATCCGAGCAATACACATGTAACTCTCGAATAAACTAATTAAGTAGTTTTAGACAAATCAGTCAGTAATGTTCTAACTTATATTATAATAAGTTTTGGCCCATGTGCCTACCTATGTTTTAGCAAATGTTTTAGGCAAAAGTTTGTTCGACAAACACAACCTTAGTGGTATAGGCGGATTAACAGATACCTCCTGTAGAACAATAGAGGCTTTATAACAATACACCTGTATATACCGGGTGTAAGAGACGGTCTACCGAAAACTACGCAAGTATGATCTGACCATAGAACTGAACAACTTAAAATATATAGCTTAAGTTGGTATTTTTTTTTGTTTCCATACAAAGCTTCAACCTAGCCTCCACAGTAAAAGTGGTTCAGGGCCCTCGTATTTCTTAGCCATTGTTATGCTAGTGACACTCAACTGTCATTATATTTCAACTGTGATATTCTATACTTCAAACTGTTGTCAGAATACGAAACCGCCAAAACCATCGTAATGACACGCTATCGACACACTACCGAAAGAGTGCGATACTGTAGTGCGACACACGTAAGCGCGAATGTTCTTGATTGACTACCGGTCTTTTAGAGGAAGTTTTAGGCCTTTACGAGATCTACTGAAACAATTTTCATTCTCTCTCTTTTCGTGTGGGACACCGAGTCGTCCAACGACCCGATGAACCTGGTGTCAAAGTTTTTCAACCGCCTACTACCACTAGTAGGCCTCTGACATGGTAGTGTTACGACCGCCGTCTAAGTAATCATTGACAGCAACCGGGACCGACGGCTTAACGTGCCCTCCGAAGCACGGAACCATTTCTTTTCGGACAATCAGTTGGTTCACCCTGCAATGTTCAAACCAGACCTGGAACAAATTCACAAAGAGAAAAATATCAACTTTTGTGAGTGTCCCACCGAGAATCGAACCCGGAACCTTTGCGTCGCAGGTAGTCGCACTACCACTGCGCCACATCGGTCGTCAAACAATTTTCATTTAGCAGACTTCAGGAATAGTTTCATGGCCTGACCATGCCTGCAAAGTTCCCGGCACACCGTCCCTTACACTCCGTTAATAATACCTAATGCTGACTGCAAAGCCGTCTGCATTGTGAGCGGAGAAAGACGCAATGCGGCGGAAATACCGCAACACACATTCTCGTGAAGTTTTTGAAATTAAATATTAAAACGAGACTTTCTTTTCCTTCTTCAAATTTAAGAGTCAAGCTCTTGTAGGTGGAGTAACTCCCAATTTTCCCATTTATCTGCTAGTGACTTGACCTCCTGATACGACACGACATTGACTTTTTACACGACTGTCCCACCAACAAAAGGAGTGTAATGTTTTTAGAGTTCAAGTATGTATGTAAATATGTGCGATTCTTTTAAGTGCTACAACTCGTTAACCACAGAACAGATTCCAATCGGAAGAATCCATTCTTTATATCGAGTGTCATAGGGTAGGCTTTATCTCGAAAAGCAGTCGTGTAGTAATTTTTTTTAAATTACTATGCTTGTTCCTTTATCTGGGTAAAGTACGTGCGTCTAGGTGTACATCTGTTTCAGTTTCCATCTACTTTGCCTTCAATAATGTTCTTTATGAAGTTTTCGTGTCGTAGCAAGTGGCATACCTAAGCATTCAAAACAAGACTTTATATGGGGTGAAATTTTACTAGTGGCCTATAGCAAAATCTCAACTAGGAACTAAGGAACAACTCTCTCCAAGGAGCATAGGTTAAAACATGACAAAAATATTTTGAGTTTCCATAGTAACTCAAATTAGGTGATCGACGAATTTGTATGGGTGTTCCAATTTTCTTTTTTCGTGTTTCGACCTATGGTTCCTTGAGCTTTTTCCTTATCACCAGCCCGTCTTGAGTTTTCGGTATCGGTCACTAGTTAAATTTCACCCTATATATGAAAATTGATGTAGTCGATCTCGATATGAATTAATAAACATTGATACCTTTCCTTAGCCGTGTGATGCCGGCGTAGAATAGCATTACCCCATTTCTACCCGTGGGTGTCGTAAAAGGTATGAATCCTGGAAATGGGCAGCAGTGTCCTTAGATGTATGTGTTAGGCACCACACATACATTTAAATGCAACTGTCCTTGGAATACACGGCTAACACATACATTTAAATGCAACTGTCCTTGGACAACTCGCAACTATCCTTGGAACATAATTTCAATGCAGTTTTACAAAAGCTATATATACCTATACGCTACCTTATATATTATAAAGTATCTTGTTTAATATTTTTAA
Source organism: Tuta absoluta (assembly GCA_027580185.1). Classification (NCBI taxonomy): domain Eukaryota; kingdom Metazoa; phylum Arthropoda; class Insecta; order Lepidoptera; family Gelechiidae; genus Tuta; species Tuta absoluta. The sequence continues at coordinate 2,042,467 of JAQAHW010000055.1, read as the reverse complement.
TGGACAGCGATAATTATAGGCGATTATGTAGCGATCGCCATTTATGATATCGGTGTCATTCTGAACGTGGTTATAATTTTGTTCATGATTCAGGCACTTAGCCAAGCACGTTAACTGCCAAAACTAATTGGAGTACCTAGATAGTTAATAGTCTCATATATAACGATGTTTATAAATTATATCAGTACATATTAAAATTAGGTGTATTAGTATTGCAGTTTTAGGTGATAGGCTGACTACCTGTCACTAAGGTGATACACAATTTTCCGAATGACCCTCAAATATATATGTCAGACGTGGCGTAAATGTCCGTTTTTACGGTCATTTAAGCTCTGCCTACCCCGCAAGGGATAATAGGCGTGATATTTGTGTGTGTGTGTGTGTAATTACAAAACTTACATGAAATAATTTTGAGGCTCAGCCATTTCCAAAACTAAGAATTAAAATTTATGTATTAGGTAAACAGCTTTTTTTAAATACTTGCAAAATTTTCAAGCGTGGGCAGGATTTGATCCATGCCATGACTAGAGGCGACGCCTCTTCCATCTAGGCTACCGCGGCTCGTCCCTTGCTTGCGAATTTTGTAAGTGAATCTTGATGCCAATAACGCGTGGCACGGCTCCATCTACCGGGTTACATTTTATTTCATTTAATAGAATAGAATAGAATAGAAACTGTTTATTTCAGTGCTACAATGATTGGTAATACAATTTTGGACTTACATACTAGGTTAGGTACACTGAAAAGGGTAACCACTCAGCATAATGCTTTTAAGCACTTCAGCGTTGGTCTTCCGTGGTTCCCATGTGATTGTTGCATCAGTCGAGACAACAAACAATACAAATTATATTAGATTACTAATAATAAAAGATGCTCTTTTTTCTATAAAATTATTAAATAAAACAATTATATAATATACAAATAGTATTAATGATAGTATTTATGCAATTTTAGCCATACAGGTAGAACATACAAACAAAAGATAGGAATCAAAAATTAAAATTTAAAACCTGTTACTATAATAATATAACTATGTGTAACTAAGTAGAGGTAAAGCTAAAGAACGACTGTTTTTATGGATTTTCTTTTTGTTGTTGTAGAAGAAATATTTTGAATTGTTTTTTAAATGTAAATAATGACGTATAACTCCTGTATTTTTTCTCGCAGCATGTGTAGAAGAAGAATGCATCGACTGGGAGGGCAAGTCTGTGCCGCACGGGTTGCTGTACGTCCCGGGGCCAGGCGTATGTTCGCTCTGCGTGTGCTACCACTCTGAGCCGATGTGGTGCAAAGCGATATACTGTGACCCTCCTTATGTGAGTACATAAGATAAGATAAGATAAGATGAGATAAGATAAGATAAGATAATTCTTTATTAATAAACTTAATTTCAAATAGGTATACTTATATGAAATAGTTATGGGGCTTGACCATTTCCTAAACTAAGAATGAGAATTCCTGTATCTTAGGTAAATGGATAGGCGACACAACACACATGTTTATATATGTTTCTTTCTTTCTTACACATGTGTAACGAAGCTTATTTTATTTTTATTCATTTTATCCTGCTTGTGCCGGTTTTCTATTAGGACAATACAAAATTGTTGTAGAAAAAGAAAACTGTCTTATACAAATTTCTTTTTTTTTACAACGACGGATCATGTGTGATAATACTATCATACAAGATCACTCTATCCTACATTAAATAAAGTAATTTTATTTTCATATCTTACCATTTATCTATAAACAAGAGAGCGCGTATGATGCTGGCTTAGAATAGCATCACACCATTTCTTTCCTTTGGGAGTCGTAAGAGGCGACTAAGGGACTCGAGGGTGTGTATTGTGCAATTCTAAGCGATGGGCTGACAACCTGTTACTATGGCGATACAAAATTTTCCAAATGACCCTCAAATATTTGTCAGACGTGGCGTAAATGTCAGTTTTTTGCGGCTATTTGCGCTCTGCTTACCCCGCAAGGGATTATAGGCGTGATGTGTGTATGTATGTAGGTATGTAAGAGAGCACGCGAAAACAAATCGCGAGCAAAGTAAACTAGAATTATTATTCGTTAAGTAGTATAAGGCGGTTCTTCCACTTTTCGTCCGTCGCTGCTTATTTTTAACGCACCGTTACGCATGCGTCTGTCAGACGAAATTCCGATCATATTCCCATACATACGGCTACGATGCGTTTACGGATGCGTTTTTAAACACTTGGACAGCGATAATTATAGGCGATTACGTAGCGACGGCCAACTCATCTAACAAACAACTGACATGACGTGTTTGTTTTCTCCTCATACCAAAGGAGAATACAAAACACATTGCGAGCGAAGCGAGCTACAATTTACAAGTAAGATACCTACGCCAAGATTATAAAGTAGAGCCGTAAGGCGATGCTGTGCTATTAAACATTTTCGATTCACCCCTGGAAAAGAATGCCGCACTTTTTCTAACATCCAACATATTTATTCCGCAGTTCTGTAAAAACTTCCGCGTGGGCGAGCGATGCTGCGAGTTCGAGTGCCTTGATCCGCCGGGCGAGGACACGCGGTACCGCGAGCGGCAGCGGCTGCGGGCGCTGATCCTCGCTGGCAACTCCTCAGCCACGCACCTGCCGCCGCCGGCGCCGCTCAGGCTCTCCGGGATCAGCCTGCTAGCTGTTGCCGTGTCGAGGCTCGTATGAGATCAGGAGGACGCTTAGGTTACGATTTGAACAATAAGTAAAGCTGGTTACAAACCTGTTCGCTGAAATCCTTGGAGTTGTAAGATTCCTCTCTTTGGCAACTGTCAGGCGCTCTACTTCACAGGTTTCGCTGTTAGGCGCAGCGTAAATGTTGCCTTCGACAATCCGACTCGTATATGCAATAAAAGGAATGCTATTCTGGGGCAATTGTCCGGAGTAGTACCTACCACACGTTGCGCAGTTTAATCTCCGCAGGGATAAGTTTTCTGGCAGTTATCTTCAGAACTAGTGTGATATGGACAAAGTTCTGGTTACTACTTAAAAAACCCGCACGCGATGCTAGCAAGCTTTTACGACAAGCTTTTGAAATATGTTCTTTTCGTGCATTTGTTAAATAAACAGAGTTATTTTTTGTTCAAGCATATGGTATAATGGTATAATTGAACAGGCATTGTTTCCGTTTTACAGTCACATCAAAACTGAATCAAAATCCGGATGGAATAATTTTGCAATTCAATCTCACAAAATTGGGATTCGATCACGCCGATATATCATTGGTTTGTTCGCTATAAATTATTTACGAAACCCGTTAATTGCCTACACGTTGAAAAGGGGAGCCGCGGGTATAATTAAATAATCATTTTACGGTATTTAATTTAGGATGATAAAATGTATGACAAATTTTAAAAAAAGTCAAAATACTGAAACGGGGTTCTTGCCGCGATACTTATTTTTATAAAATATCAGTTTTTCCGGGTGGCCCATGCAACTGGGTCGAAATATCGGACAATTCAACAAAAATAAGTATCGCGGTAAGAAACCCGTTTCAGTAGGTATCGAATTTTATTATGTGTGACCGCGAAAGATTAAAACAGTATAAAAAAAGTCTCCATTAAATAAAAGGCCATTACCCGATATTATCAAACTACAGGCTACAATTTTACAGGTGAAATTCAATGTTCATTGCGTAGTCGGTTACTCATTATGATACCAGGAATATGAACCAGCTACGCAATGAACTAAGAATTTCACCTGTAGACTTGTAGCCTGTAGTTTCATAAAATAGGCACCAGGTGTGGAAAGTCTACATAATGAAAAAATATTACGGCGCTTTCAATTCTAGCAGAACATTTCTTTAGAAGGAAAAGTAATCTATCAATCACACTCTTATGGTTATTCGTATGCTATACTGGCGTTTGACTCCTAAGGTACTAAGTACATTGATTCAACTGCTAAATATAACGAATCAAACGACAAATTTTAAGATAAAATGTGAGAGCTGCAGACTCAGTATCTTTTTGGAAAAACTAAAAATTTGCTAAGCAAGTTACCATGTCAGAATCAAAGGCGAATGTTAAAATTATTTTGCTTGAAGTGACGAAGGCGCTCTGATTCTATCCGGACGTATGATGAATTTTATGTGACATTGCTTTGCCAGAACTGACGTGTTTTTACACAACATTGCCTGTACCCGATATTATCAAACTATAGACTACAATTTTACAGATGAACTTCGATGTTCATTGCGTAGTCGGTTAGCCATTATAATACCAGGATTATGAAACGGCTACGCAATGTACTAAGAATTTCACTTGTAGACTGGTAGCCTGTAGTTTCATAATATAGGCACCTGATTTTACAAGTGTATGAAAAGCGAAAATTCTAAGCGTAATTAGCTTTTGAATTACTAAATTGTTTATAAGTCTTTTATTTTAATATTGTGTTTCAAAAGAGATGTTTTATGCGATTGTTATATAACATTTTAGTTAATAGAAGCTTAGTAACAAAAACTAGAATTATCTAGTGAAAAAACGATAACGAACCCGATAATCAGTTTCAAATCGTGATCCTTATTTTACCTAGTTTACATAAAATATTATACCTATATTATCTTGTCACAAATGTTTCAAATATTACGTTCGTTGGAGAAAATGTTATACTGGGTCATACACTAACGCGGTGTTATTACAAAAGAGCTTATAACCGTGTTAAAAAAGCATACAATTTGACGTTGTCAAACTTTTTTGTAGTAACTCGGATGAAGGTAATAATAACAACTTTGGCTCAACACCTATAAAAAAACGTCTCCAGTTCAATGAACATGCGGGTTTCACTCGATGTAAGGGCCAGCGCACATTAAGCTACATTTTACGCGAACCTTTTTAGTAGCAAACTCAAAATAAACTGTAGGTAATGCACCTATCATAGTCGAACAGTAGCACGCGCCAAATTGCGTTAGGTGTGCGCTGACCCTAAGAAGGCAAAGGGCTTAGCAAACATGTTCCTGACATAACTTTGAAAAAGAACCCTATTTATTTAACGCAGATTTGTTATGTTAATTTCAGTTGGAATATTTCTCGTTAGGCCTATATTTTAAATCCCTTGCGTCCCGAACTTTGTGCCATGATATTTGAATTTAGCTACAATTATAATGAAGTTACGGACCAATTTTAAGTAACCACGTAGCATTGGTGTTGTGTTTATTGTTAAGTTGGTTTATGTGTTGTAGACTAGAAATACTATTGAATACTCAAGTTTAAATAACACTTCTCGTGTTAGGTTTTTTTTTTTTAGAAAAATTGCAAACTTTTCTACCGCGGGCAGGATTTGAACCTGCGACTTTTGCCATCACTAAAGTACCGCCGTTTCAATAAGTCATATTAGACAGCTGTCAGATTCGTTATAATACTATGGCAGAGGGTCGATTTTTCTTTGTTGACACCTCTTTTAGTATGGCGATGACAGCTATATCAAATACGACTTATTGGAACGGCGGTACTTTAGTTAATAGAAAATTTTGTTTTTTTTCTAAAAAACATAGTAACTACTATTGATTGTGTAATATAAAATTACTGAATTCAACTTCAAAAGTTATTTCAACTTGGGCTAGGGTCAATTAAGAATGTACTAGTCCCTAAAAATAATAACGAAAAAAGGCGATAAAAAGTTCACCAAAGTTTTAGAATTAACGAATAATTGACCGAGGACATGTAGATAATAAAAAAACTAAGTAGAGTTTAATTTCCTAGTAACAAATCTATTCGAAATTCAATCTTATGATACAGAAATTCAGTTCCCACTTCTGATATTTCAGGTAGCTAGACACATTTAAGAATTGTAGCTTTAATGATCATATCATCGCCTATTTAGTACTTATCTAGAATAGTGCAACGCCATATTAGTATGTAATGTAAATAGCATCGACTTGTGTACGTAATTTTATGGAATACTTTAGATATATAAAAATTCGTGCTTGTTAGTTACCGAAACAGATTGCCTGAAAAGAGATAATTAAATGTGGCGAAAAGGATGTAAGGGTGTTGATATTGTACCTTCCCTGCAAGGTACAAATGTCGGTAGATGTCACCCACCTATCTGGGTGTTTCGTGTGGGACACCGAGTCGACAAACAACCCGATGAATCCTGCTGTCAAGAGTTTTTCAAATGCCTACTACTACTAGTAGACCTCTGACATGGTTGTGCAACGACCGCCGTCGAAGTAAACTTAGACAGCAACCGGGACCGACGGCTTAACGTCCTTCGAAGCACGGAACCATTTTTCTTACGGACAACCTGCAATGTCCTTATCAGACTGGAAACAAATTAACAAAGTGATAATATCAACTTTATGAGTGACCTACAGGGAATCGAACCCGGAGCCATTGCGCCGCAGGCAGTCGCACTAACACTGCGCCACATCAGCCGTATTATTTTTACTAGGAATAACCTACACCCTCTATAGTATAAGTCATGTAATTGAGCATTGCATGACTCTTTCTTTTTATGTAGGTCATATTGAAACGTATTCGTATTTCGTTATTCGTAAACGTATATATATTCAACTTTTGTGAGTGCCCCACCAAGAATCAAACCCAGAACATTTGCGTCGCAGACAGTCGCACTACCACTGCGCTACATCGGCCAGTAACACAACCCGTATTCTATACAATTACGGCCACAATTTTATTATCTTAAAATCTAGGGAATTATTTTGTATACAAGCTAGTTGTGACATTCGACATCACCTGTTTATTTTTGATTTTCTGTGGTTTTCATAAACACTTGCCTTGATAGCTCAGCTGACGAGAAATTAGGTAGTTTCCAGGCTACACTATTTACGATCTTGTATTTTGGTATACTGTATCTGTTCTGTGCCCATGATACAAGTTTTCCTAGTGTGGGTACTGTTAGTAAGCCCTATGTTTGTTGCGTGTATATTTTTTGGTTAATAAATAAATGCTTATTAATCATGAGATAGGTAATTATTCATACGAAAAAAATAAGATTAATAATGTGATGGAAATTAAATTTCAAATTAAATGTTGTTTGGCCATTTTCAAGAGCTATATGAAAAGGTAATAATAATATTTATTATGATCACAAATTGTGTATATTCACCTACAAATTCTTGCCAAAGAATACTAACTATAGGCTCTTGAGGCCTACAATTCTTTGATATTATTATTACAAAATGAATTCGTCAATCCAAAAGATTGCTAAATTCTAAGAAATAATTTAGCTTTAATTCTGGTATTATTTATCCTCTTGAAACTCAATTCTTGGAATTCTTCCAACGAAAAATGTAACGGGAAAAGATAATAATATTGTATTATCTTTTCTTTTTGCGTAATTTATAAACTTTCTACCATCATGAATAAAATTAATATTCATGAATAAAATTGTTATCCGAATGAAATATTCTCCAATATTCATTTTGTTATAGACACTCCTGATTAGAATCATTATGGAGACCGGATTATAAATCTTTTTTGATGCATATTATCGACATCTTTTAAATATTATTTGAGCTCAGCGCGCCTTGTTTCGTCCTCCCTCCCGTCTATTAAGCATGCTTTGCTGAAATAGTTCTTATTGTTGGCGAGCATGCTCATTGATTAGACAATTGTTAAGCCTCCCAAAAATAACTGTGTCTTTGTAGATATCTGACTATCCAGGATTATTGTACTACGCCAGAAATATTCTATGTTGTTAAGTTACGGAGAAAAAATATTGTTATTTTGTTTTTATACATAAAACTTAAAATTGTATCATTCATATTTCGCCATCCTTCGCGAATATTTCAGGCTTTTTATGTTCCATATATAATCCGGTCTCTTATCATTAACATTTCTATAGAACTTCTTCAGTAGATAGGATATTGAAATAGAAATTAAAGTAATAAATAATATAATAATAATTATTATTATTATGATAACTTGTGAGATAAGGGAACACTTTAATAGAAACTATTGAAATGTAGCTCAAGAATAAACAGTAGAACATAATTTTCACTATAAAGATATAATTCCATTTGTAAAGAAAAAATTTGCCGTGTGATGCCGGCTTAGAATAGCATCACCCCATTTCTTGCCCGTGGGAGTCGTAAGAAGCGTTTAAGGGACTCGAGGGTGTGTAATACAAATTAAGGCGATGGGCTAACAACCTGTCTCTATGGCGATACACAATTTTCCTGATGACCATCAAATGTTTTTCAGACATGGCGTAAATGTCCGTTCTATGCGGCCGTTTACGCTCTGCCTACCCCGCAAGGGATTATAGGCGTGATATGTGTAAAGAAAAAAGTGTAAATTTATAAATATTAGAGAAATTATATCAGAAAAATTGTGTCAGCAAAGTTATGGATGCATACTAAAGAGTAAATAAAGTCCCTGTTATTTAAATCAATTGAGACTTAGGAATTCATCAAATTAAGTAATCCTAGTAGATATATTGAATTCAATAAAGAGAAATATTATTTATAATTCAATTAATATTTCAGTGCGTCTTCATGAGGCGTGAGGTGACCCTAGGTCTGGTAGCTACCTCGCTCAAAGGTTGAGTTTAGCAATTCAAAGAGGGAATGCTGCCAGCCTATTGGGCACTTTGCCTCGTGGAGATGCATTGGAGGGATTTATCATTCATAATTTTAAGATTAAAGATGAATTTTTGTAATTGTTAAAAAATAATGAGAAACATACCTACTTGGGGGTTGGTAGATTAAAAATATGACACAAATGGAATTCTATCTTTAGTAACTATACCAGTTGCAAATCTATTCTAAAAAAACCTTTCGCTTCTCTGCACTTTTACATGATATTTTACTGAATAATAAAAATGCATGTGATATTTTGCTGGTTGTAAGGATATTTTGCAAAGCATATTTACTAAGAGAAACAGCTTTAATGATTTAGATGTAAGGTTGAATATTGTAAAGCCAGCTTTTTAACTTAATTTTGACAAGCACCAACAATGATGCTTATATTTTTTGGACCAATTTGCTTCTTAAAAAGGTTTTTGTAAAGTATTTCATTTTATATAAATTATTATATTTGTTCAACATGATTGAATGTAAAAACTTATGGTTGTATTTATTTAAGTATTTTGGTAATTCAATGAAGATATTGAAACAAGTTGTATTTCTCAATAAATTCTACAGTTGTAAATATGCAAATAAACCTACATTTTAATAGCTTGAATAAATCTTAAGATAATACTTTGTTGTTTTATTTTAAGTGCAAAGATATATCACAATCACATACAATGCCTTCATTACCCCATAATTTTCTAGTCTTGTTATATATAAAACTTGGTTAGAGTATACTTTCCCAGGCCCTATGAAACATCAAGAAAATGCTTTATTTTTTCATTTTTTGTTTCAAATACCTTCAAAACAAACACATTTTGTTTGTAATTTTGGGCTAGGCTGCACCTAGGATATAATTAATATGCTTAGGTTAATCTAAGATCTTTTCAAAAGTCCCCAGTTTTCTGGTTGATACATTAAATATCAAGACTTATCTGGATTCAAGTTCATAGAAGGTTTAAAACTAGCAATTTGTTTGTGTACAATAAATTGATAAATAAATAAGGAGGAATAAATTAAATAATTAAACTGTTCATAGTACAAAACTAACAGTATATTATAAAATCACATATCACTTACATAAATATTATGGAACATTACCTTAAGTAAAATAGTAGTACCTTTTAATGGAATGTTTTGCACTCAACTCACAACTTGATACCCTTTTCTTTTAAATCATTTTTCGCTTCTGCTATTTCTTTTAGAAGTTCTTTAGCGGCTTCCTCACAGTCGTTAAAGGTAAACACTCGGTAGAGTACCACAGTAACCGCGTAAAGTCCAAAAAGTGCGAGGAAAAGTATAGGAGATACCATGATCAGTGTCATGTTGTTTTCTATGGCTGGGTGCTTCACGTAGCCGCCGACGAGGGAGTACCACACCGCGAAGGCTGCTGAGAGCACGGAAACCCATTCCAAAAGCTTTGTCATTGTTCTGGAAAGCAAAAAAACGGCAAGGTTAGGCTGGGTAAGCTGGAGTTACAAACAGTAGACGTTTTTACAAAATTATGCCTATTATGCAGGACGACATACTTATTTTGACTGCTCAATTGTAACAATAGTAGTTTAATTACGAATTACCTTCTTTATTCCTTATTTTCCCGTAAAATGCCGTGAATTTGCCGAAAAACACATCACCAAAAGTTTACAAAGAAACGTCACTTTTGACAGACGGTAACAGTGTTGCCATATAATCAATATATTCATTTGGATACAATATCCTACCAAATCTACCAAAAATTTTATGTATCCGATCATGCCTTAAGTCAAGTTTGACAGATAAAAAATTTGTCGATCAGCTGTTTGTATTGTTGTATTATTCGTAAATTCACAAATTCGTTGAAAATTTGCGTTATACGCGTGTTAAACAACTTGCAAGCACCATGAATGAGATTGACGACAAATTCTATTACGTTTATAGTTCCTCCTTGGACCACAAAGTCGAGATAAAAGTGTGAGTAGCACCTTCATTATTTATATAATTGCGTCTTAGACCCACTGAGACTGAGACGATTGTCTATAATAGAATAGGGAAAAGCAGCTAGTACAGCAGGTTTATAAACCCCTTCCCTCCTCCTTTATTACGATATTTACTAATACTACATACATACATACATACATACATACATACAGAAATCACGCTTATATCCCTTACGGGGTAGGCAGAGCGTTAACGGCCGTTCAACGGATATTAACACCACGTCTGACAAAAGTTGGAGGGTCAATCAGATAATTGTGTATCACTATAGTGACAGGTTGTCAGCCCGTCGCCTAAAATTGCAATACACACCCTCGAGTCCCTTAGTCGTCTCTTACGACACCCATAGGTATGAAATGGGGTGATGCTATTCTAAGCCGGCATTACACGGCATTTACTAATACTGATCCTCATATTACAGAGGCACACTGGAAGGCAAGCGCGCTAAGCCTGAATATGACAAACTGCTCTCCGACCCGATGCTCAAGTTCTCCGGGCTGTACCAGGAAGGATGTTCAGACTTATATGTGACATGCCAGGTGTTGAGTGATGGTGTACCGCTGGCACTGCCCGTTACAACCTCGTACAAGGCTTTCTCTAACAGATGGAAGTAAGTATTTGTTTATTTCAATGACTGGAGCCCGACAATCAAGGCACTGGTTTTATTATTATTATTATCTGTGAGCAGGCAGGCAGTCGATGTGCAACTGATAATGCCTGTATCCAGTTACTTATAATAAGTTTTCATTTCTTTAATCTTTATTTGTTTTTTATGTTCGTCTAGTCTGTTCTTGAATATATTGATGTTTGGGACTGAGACTACATCTTCTGGCAGTTTATTCCATTCATGGACAACTCTGTTAGCAAAGAAGTTTTTGTGAGGAAGATTGTGCGAAAAACTGGTTTCCAGTTTTAGGTGGTGGCCTCTTAGACGCGTGTTCATGTCCTTATTAAACATTGATTGAAAGTTTTGGAGGTTGTAGTGTCCATTCAAGATTTTATATGTTTCTATAAGATCTCCTCGGTCTCTTCGCTCTTTTAGAGTGCTTAGTTTCAATGTTTGTATGGTATGTTCATACATACACACATAAGTGACGCTTATATCCCTTACGGGGTAGGCAGAGTGTTAACGGCCGTATATTAACACCACATCCGACAAATGTTTAAGGTTAAATCAGATAACTGTGTATTACTATAGTAACAGGTTGTCAGCCCATCGCCAAAAAATGCAATACATACCCTCGAATCCCTTACTTGCCTCTTACGACTCCCACGGGCAAGAAATAGGGTGGTGCTATTCTAAGCCGGCATCACACAGTATGTTCATCTTACACAAAAGCCAGTGTTTTCTGTCTCTTTCAATTCATAGCCACAATGACCCAACCTTTGTTTTATGCTGTTATCTGTTGTATGTGGGCTTTAATAGGTCTGCTGGCAAATTGCCATACTACAACAGCCACAACAGTCCACTGCTGAACATGGGCCCCCCTATTGGGGGGTATTTGCCATACTCACCACACTTGGCAAGGGAATTGGCGAGTGCAGTGCAAGGTGTGATAGATGATTACAGAGAATGCTGCAGCCCATTCCCGGATTCATCCCTTAATCGCCTTTTACCTCCTTAGGTAGAAATGGGGTGATGCTATTCTAAGCCGGCACCACACGGCCGCTGCTACAAGCTAACAGACTTTGGCTTATTAATGCATGTTTTAAAATAACTGAAAAGATCTGTCTATATGATATGTTTCTATTCATTACAGCTGGAATGAGTGGGTGACCTTGCCAGTATTCTTCAGTGACCTGCCCCGCAATGCAATTCTTGCAATGACTATTTACGACTGCGCGGGACCAGGGAAAGTGATGGTGGTTGGTGGCACCACTATATCACTATTTGGAAAACATGGCATGCTGAGACAGGTTGGTTAAGACTCCCACACATAACTGTGAATTTGCATCATCATAAGCCATTCTTCACAGTCCTGTCCTAAACTCATTCATAGAGATCCAACCGGATCAACCCACTTGGTGATTTATTAATCATCCGACCACTGTCATTAACTGCCCGCTGACCTTTTTTCTCCCCTTGCCACCACTCTGTGTCAGTCCATCGCATTGTGAAAATTCACCACAGAGATCACATACAATTTAATACAAAGCGCTGCTTAACAAATATTCTCAGTTATGTGTGAAAGCCCAGAAGTTAACTTTCTAAACATTGTTTCAGTCTATTTTTTTTTTCAATCTTGCAAAATTTTTGAGCGCGGGTAGGATTTGAACCGGCAACTTTCGCATTACTAGTGGCGACGCCTCTTCCATCTGGGCTACCCCAGCTCATTCAAATCCTACCTGCGCTTGAAATTTTAAAAGTTTTCAAAAATTGTTTACCTAACACGGGAAGTGTTTTAAAATTTGGCATTCAATTGTTTAAGTCATGAAAAAACTTTCTATTGTAAGTCACATTGAAAGATAATATAAATAAAGAAGGCAGGTAAAAGTCAGCAGCCCAGACAACAATATGTTATTAATGTTTTATCAAAAGCAATTCATTTAAATTAGTCTAGAGGATATTTTTATCTATTAAGTAGGTAAAAACACCTACCAGATCAGTTGAGCCAATAACAATAAAAAAAGGAAATACTGTTTATCCACTAACATAAAATTTCCATAATGTCCGTCTAAATGAGAGTTATTGCAAGTTTCTGTATCAGTAGTGCCTTCACCTTTTATGACATGTAATTGATATTCTAACTCCAACAGAAAGCTTACAATGAATAATTTTCTAGAAACTAGAGTGTCCTATTTTAGATCTTACGTAGGTAGTTACATTGAGTCGAATGGTAACTTATTTTAGTTACTTTGATCTTATCTTTGTTTTTTTTTATCCCGCCCGAGCCGGTTTTCTATTAATACAATACAAAATTGTTATAAAAAAGAAAAAAAAAGTCTTCAACAATTTTTTTTTTTTACAATGATGGATCATGACGTCAATAAGTGATAATACTACCTTACATTGAATAAAGACTTTCAATTTCGAGTACCTACCTACATATCACGGCTTTATCTCTTGCGGGGTAGGCAGGGCGAAAACGGCCACAAAGAACAGTTGCTATCGCCACGTCTGACAAATATTTGATTGTCGGTTGGCAGCCTGTCGCATAAAATTGTAATAAGTACACATGAAGTCCCTAAGTCATCTCTTACGACAGCCGCGGGAAAGATATGGGGTAATGCTATTCTAAGCCGGCATCACACGGCTGACACCAGCAGGAAAGAAATGCCTACTACCTACAGAGTACCCTACTTAATTTTAATCATGGGTATTAGGTACTTTACAAGGATACAGGTCTGAAAATGATTTCTATTGCATCCTTAACCATCTGCTTACCCTTTAGAAGAGTAAGAGAAGCGTGATTTAGTATTTTAGGTCACTACATCACCTCATAGGAAGATTTGCTGTTTACAAATAGTTCCTAGAGCAAAATTTCCTATCAATAAATACCAACTGTAGAAAACAACTAGACATACTTCTAAACTGCTTTATCAAATTTACGACCGTTATTACATTGATACATTAATAACAAATGTGTTGCCCTCAGCTGCTATCAAAACGAGTCATTGGCTGGAAACTACCCAGCCCCATTCAGTCCAGCAATGTCCGTGCTACAATGAGTACGTTTGACGTATTTTAGCTCATACTGATCATAAAATGTAAAACAAATCAATTGGCTGCATAACTCTTAAAACCAGTGCCATACTATATCTAAATAAATGATACCAGATAACAAAAATGGGAACCCCAAATAGTACTCTACGCATTCGTCGCTACTACTTCCTATTCATAGCTAAGTTGAAACAATTTCTCGGTTTGAAACGTAGAGTGAGAAGAGTGTATATTGTGAAACAGGGCATGTTCGACTTGCGCGTGTGGCCGGGAGTGGAAGGGAGTGAGAAAACGCCGGGTAAGGCGCCCGACAGAGGCAAGGAACAGATGCAACGGCTCGGCAAACTGGCCAAGAAACACCGCAATGGACACATGCCTAAGGTAAGCCTAGTTTTAATTTAGTTAACTTTTCTTATGGTTTCTTGTGGGTGTCGTAACAAGCGACTTAGGGACTCGAGAGTGTGTATTGCAAATTTAGGCGATGGGCTGAACCTGTCACTATGGTGATACACAATATTCCAAATGACCCTCAAATGTCTACGCTCTGCCTAACCCGTAAGGGATTACAGGCGTGATATATGTATGTTTGCATGTATGGTTTATTTTTTTTATTTTTTTTGTTAATATAACAATACAAATTATTGTGTTGTTTTCAAGCCATAATGGTTTTATTTAGCTATATTTTGACGTACCTACTTTCTTTAGCACGGTAAATATAACAGTATTCTACAAGTTATCCAGTTTCATAGACTGGACAGATTTTGCGCTATTTTCCTGATACCTACCTTACCCGACAGAGGCAAATTCCATCTCCATTTCTTTCCTGAGTGTGGTAAAAAGTGTCTACTTTTATACCTACGCCTGCCATTCGCATTTGTCCCATACAACTTTGTAATTTGATTAACTCTTAAACTACAATAAATCGCTGAACATACTCCGGGGTAATTCTGATACCCCTCAGATAAAGCATTCAAACTTTTTATTTTGGTTGTCACTTCTCGGGCCACCAAATATAAGGGCTGAATCCATCCACAGAAAGAGCAACTGCATTCCCTGTGACTGCAACATACGCTCGCCAATCATCCTGTCATCTGTGGGAGGCCCCTGTTCTGCAGTGGACTGCTGTGACTGTTGACTATATGATGTGATGAAATGTGGCGCAGTGGTAGTGCGATTGCCTGCGTCGCAAAGGTTCCGGGTTCGATTCTCGGTGGGACACTCACAAAGTTGATATTATCACTTTGTGAATTTGTTCCCGGTCTGGTTAGGACATTGCAGGGTGAACCAACTGATTGTCCGAAAATAAATGGTTCCGTGCTTCGGAGGGCACGTTAAGCCGTTGGTCCCGGTTGCTGTCTATGACTACTTAGACGGCGGTCGTAACACAACCATGTCAGAGGCCTACTACTTGTAGTAGGCGGTTGAAGCACCAGGGTTCATCGGGTCGTTGAACGACTCGGTGTCCCACACGAAAAGAGAGAGATATGATGTGAAACTTTTTCTATTGAACAGGTAGACTGGCTGGACCGACTCACATTCCGTGAGATTGAGATGATCAACGAGAAAGAGAAGCGATCCTCGGACTACATGTACCTCATGGTCGAGTTCCCCACCGTGCAGATAGATGGCGTTAATGTAAGTTCGTTTCAAACTTTCAACTATTATGAAACTGCGTCCATATGGACTACTGGTGCGAATCTGCGAGGCATCGGTCTGAGGTGAATAGAAAGCGAAACAGTTGCCGGCTTATTTTGCAAATATACTTTTCGTCTTTTGTATTAGTTCAGCGTAAAAACTGAACTAAACAAAATTTAAACTATTATCAGGAAAAGTCTTAGGTAGTTTAACGTTCCCTTCAAGAGTGACAAGCCTTCAAAACCTTGGTTGAGATTCTTTTTATTAAGAATGGGTTTGCTCTTGACTCTTGTCTAGGTCATAGGACAGAGACAGAGTCTAAGATGGAGCGAGCTCACCCAGAAAAAGCCTGTTCTCTTTTACTTTGAAGAGATTAGGGTTCGTTTAAAACTTTGAACAAGGTACTATTGTCGTAAAAATTGTTAGATAAAGTATTGCGTTAATTTCAAGAGCAAATTGCCATAAAAATTTGGCGGAAATTTATTTTATTTATTATAAAAAGTAGAAAGGGAGCTTCATATTATTATTTTTATTCAGAAAGTTGTTTAGTTTCATCGGCAGGGTCACTACACGTCCTTTCATCTAACAGCCGCAGTACTTTTCCTACCTTTTTGACCGCCAATGTGGCGCAGTGATATTACGACTGAAGGTTCCGGGTTTGATTCCTGGTGGGGCACTCACAAAGTTAATCACGTTGTGATTAAAGTACTGTTTATTAGATTATAAAAAATTAAACAAAGGCGAATCCGCAACAGGCATCGTCAGACATTATTCTAAAGATACAGAACAAATCAGCAACAAGCTTCGTCAAAACCTGTGACAATAATACGTTTCAGCCACATGCTTCGTCAAAAATAACAATGCTTACTTTCAGCAACATGCGTCGTCAAAATTCGTCGTCGTTGTGAATTGGTTTCCAGTCTGGTTAGGAGATTGCAGTTACTTTTCCGCCTAGTAGGTGCATCTCTAATTAACATAATGTAACGCCCTTATTTTTCGCACCGCATAGAATGATTAACAAGTGGTAAATGCAACTTGATCCTACATCGCACGACCGCATCTATTAGCTCAGTATCGTGAACAATGTCACTGTGTTGAGTTTGTTTATAATGTTATACAAAATAAATACTTCTTCGTGATAAAAAGTGAACGAAAGACCTTTTTAGTGACGGTTTAAAAATAAAATACTTTAAATATTGTCTTTGGGTCAACGGGTCAACTTATTTAAGCGGCTGACACAAGCTAAACCGGTCCCTTTTTGGGAAGCGCGCCTTCGAATGAAAATGCGATCGCCTGGAAACTATAAAACAATAGCATATATCCCGAAGATTATTACTTATTTATTTCAGCAGGTTTTCTGCATTTCAACTTGGATAGAAATCACTTTTAAATGTCGGTTTTAGGTCGTGAACGCCCTCGACAGTGGCGCCACTTACAGTACGCGCAATAATAGCAGTTTTAAAAGGCGGGGCACACCGGCTCCGTATCCGTTCCGTATCTAGCTCTCGTCCGTAGTCACGCACGAGCTTATGACGTAGTAATGTATGGGACTGTATGAGATACGGCACACCGCACACCGTGCAGCACGGAACGGATACGCAATGCAAGCGGTGTGCCGTTTCTCATGCAGTCCCATACATTACAACGTAATAAGTTCGTGCGTGACTACGGACGAGAGCTGGATACGGAACGGATACGGAGCCGGTGTGCCCCGCCCTCAAATGTACTATGGTTTTATTCATGAATAGCAGTTTTAAAGGTAACCTAACTAGGTAGGTCCTACATTTCACAATAAGATCAATATCCATGATCGATACCCAAGTCGACGTCGCCCCTAAAACCGCACCGGAGTTTTGTGGTCACCCTTTTGTTTGAAAGGTTTCCGCATGTCAACCACTTGTTACTTTAGTCGTAAAGTGGTCGCAGGCGCAGATAGATGTCAATTTAACTAGAAACGAGCTGCCAGCCCAGCAGTTTCACCCGCTGCTTCCCGTTTGTGGGAAAAACATTATCTCGTGGTAAAAGGTACTTTAAAACCTTCCTCTTGAATCACTCCATCTATTTAAAAAAAACGCATCAAGGGCGGTTGCGTAGTTTTAAAGATGTAAGCAAACTTAGGGACAGCGGAAAGAGACGACTTAATTTTATTTTATGTAGTGACGGACGATACGGCCAATACGTTGTTCCCGGTTGCTGCACTTAGACTACAGTCGTAACACAACCATGTCAGAGCCCTACTAGTGATGGTAGGTGGTTGAAAAAAATCTGACGGTAGCGTTCATCAGGCCGTTCAGCGACTCAAGGTCCCACACAAAAAGAAGAAGAAAAATACGGTAGGTACTTTTTCTTCTTCAGTAAGCATTGTCGGGGATTCTTATTCTTCTGTCTTGTGAGACACCGAGTCGACCTAGACCCGATGAACCCTGGTGTGAAGAGTTTTTCAACCGCCTGTTAGGTTATTACTAGGCCTCTGACTCTGACATGGTTGTGTAACGTCCGCCGTGTAAGTACCTAAATATAGACAGCAACCGGGACCGATGACTCGACGTGCCCTCCGAAGCAGGAACCATATTTTTACGGACAATCAGGTAGCAATATTCTAACCAAACTGAGATTTATCCACAAAGTGATAAACTTTTCTGTTCATGGAGGTGAAGTTTTCTCATTCCCCTTAAAATTTTAACCCGACTGCCTCAAAAGGAGATATCGAGAATATGTATGTATCAATCTTCTAGTGCCTATCCAAATAAAATACCCAGCTGCACCGGAAGAAATATTAAAGCTTATATTTTGCCGCTGCACCACTGACTGCAGTAGTGCTAGATGTGGCTGTAAGAAGGCTTCCATGCTGTGCTCCGCGATTTGCCACAATTGCCACGGAACTTGCACAAATAGCATTCCCATATTAGAGGACAAAAGCGATGACGACGGCAGTGACGATGACATAGCCGAGGTAGGGGCTTGCGTATCAACATCTGAAGACGATGTGACATACGAGGAGGATAAAGAGTACAACACTAAGGAAGAACGACCTCACGCCCAAAGCGGCAGCGAAGCGCCTTTTCTATATAAATGTAAATTTATTCGTTGCGTTTCGTTTTGAGGGGGGTGTAACAATGTATATATTTTAAATCACTTATAACTGAGCAAGTATTTGGAATATGTAAAAAGGTTAAGAATAAAGATGTAGATAATTTTATTGGCTTTCATTGTGTAGTACAACAAAAAATCATACAACGTCTCTTTTCTGAGATATGGGCAAATAACAAAAAATTGGGACATTCTTTAAGCTCTCCCCCCCGCGGCACAAGTCAGAGGGGTGGGGTATTTTAGTATGTTTGTCGCCTTACTAGTCGTAACAAAGTTCAAAATTTTCCGCCCCCACTTTTCCGGGCAGATTTCCATAGAAGCATTCATTTACCACTTTATTATTATCACTACATAGTATAAAATAAAGTCGCTTCCCGTTTGGTGTCTCCTTATATCTTTAGAAGTACCCAACGGATTTTGATGCGGTTTTTTTTATTAGATAGAGTAACTTGAGAGGAAGGTTTATAAGTATAAATTATTCCGGGAAATTGTCACATTCACATGGGAAAACGGGTAGCCCAACTGGTAGTTAACTTTTGACCCCCTTTTGACAACTTTAAGGATTAAAATTTCAAAAATGCTGAAACTCGTATTTAATTATTTTAAGTGATGAGTCTAATTAGAAATTTTGAAACAGATCACATTTAAGATAAAAAACTTTCATACAAACTTTTAACCCCCTTTTCACCCATTTAAAGGTTAAAATTTCAAAAATGCTGAAACACGTGTTTAATTATTTTTAGTTATTAGTCTAACCACAAATTTTGAAACAGATCACATTCATTTAAAAAAACGAACTTTCAAACAAACTTTTAACCCCCCTTTGGCCCTATTAAGGGTGAAAATTTGAAATATTATGCTGAAATACGTGTTTAATAATTTTAACTCATAAGTTTAATTACTAATTTTGAAACGGATCACACTTAAGACAACGAACTTTCATACAAACTTTTAACCCCCTTTTCATCTCTTGGGGGATAAAAAAAACGGAATTTAAAGTAAAGTCGCTTCCCACGTCTGTCCCTGTCGGTTTGTTTGTTTGTATGTATCTTCAAAACCACTTAACGGATCTGGATGAAGTTTTCTTAAAATATAGAGTGACTCAAGAGGAAGGTTTTTATGTATGATTTATGTCGGGAGAAAGTCTGTTTCCCGTGGGAAATCAGTTAGCAGCAGGTGAAACCGCTGAGCTTGCCGCTAGTAATAACATAAATTCGAAATTGTGGATTTAAAACGAATAATAATACTTTGAAACTTAACGAGCAGCTGTCGGGTTTTTATTTATTAATAAGCAAGTTAAAGTCTGTGCGGAAAGAGAATGGGCGTGAACATTGAGGGCGCCTTTGTGCCTCAGTATGAGAAATGTCATAGCAACCTATTCTTTCTTTTCGTGTGGGACACCGAATGTCAGAGTTGCCGCCATTTTGCGTTCGCGAATCGGGAATGCAATGTGCGGCAGTATGAAATGACCTTCGTCGTCGCGTCCTTGCTAGCCGGTGTCTGAGCGTCCTCCGAGCGCGGGTGGGCGGCGCTTGTAGGGGGAGGCAGGGAGTGACCATACTGTACGCTAGTACTATTAATTATACTGTGCTTTAACCAACATTTCTTTCGACCCCAGCACGCAGTGGTGTACTACGAGCAGGACGGCGACGAGATGTATCAGTTCAAGGCGCAAGCGGACATCGTCACTGTGCCTGACTACGAGATCCTTCAGGAGAACCTCATTGAGGCGAAGCAGCATCGACTGGCGAGATCCCTGCGATCAGGTACGATCACGGAACCGCTTCCTGTTTCGTTCATGACAATCATTTTATTCTTCAATTATAGATTCAGATTATTTATTTACAACAAACATGGTACAGTTAGATCTTAAGATTATTACACGATCACATATTTAGTCATACATTGTCATGCAAAATTAAAGAATGTAAATTAAAGACTACTTATATAAAGTCACGGATAAAGTCTACAACAGTATTACAATATTAAACTTATCTTTGTATCACCTGCCTTATACAAATTTTATGAAACATCCCTGACTACGAGATCCTTCAGGAGAACCTTATTGAGGCGAAGCAGCATCGACTGGCGAGATCTCTGCGTTCAGGTACGTTCATGCGGCGTCTTCAAATTTTATAAAACTTCCACAGAAAGACCAAACTTTGCAGCTGGGTAGAGATAACCGTGAGGCTGAAATCACCAGAAGAATAAGTTGCGTCATATTTTGGAATCACCCTTGCCACAATGCCTTAAGACCAAGGTGTTCGATCAGTGCGTCCTGCCAGTCATGACCTATGGAGACGTGGAACCTGACAGTAAAACTGGCCCACCGGTTACATGTCATTCAGAGAGCTATGGAAAGGTCTATGCTCGGTATCTCTTTAATAGATAAAATCATCTTTATAATGGATAAAATCCGGAATGAGACTATCAGCAAAAAGACCAAAGTAACGGACATAGTCTGGAAGTGTAGAAAACTGAAGTGGCAGTGGGCTGGACAGATTTGTCGTAGAACTGACGGACGGTGGAGTGAACGGGTTCTCGAGTGGAGGCCACGCCTCGGTAAGCGTAGTTTTGGACGACCTCCGGCCAGATGGACCGATGACTTAAAAAAGGCGGCTGGTAGCGACTGGATGGCGAAAACGGGAGATCGGGCCCTATGGCGTACCCTGGGGGAGGCAGCAGTCCAGCAGTGGACTGCAATAGGCTGATGTATGTATAAAACATCTTTGACTACGAGATCCTTCAGGAGAACCTTATTGAGGCGAAGCAGCATCGACTGGCGAGATCCCTTCGATCAGGTACGTTCACGGAACCACTTTCTGTTTCAGGCTGATAATCTGTCACTATAGTGATACACGATTATTCTGAGACGGCTCTCAAATTTTTGTCTGACGTGGCGATAGCGACCGTATTTTATTAGTTTTAACGCTCTGCCTACCCCGCAAGACATGTAAGCGTGATATTTGTTTGTATATTTCCTTACATGTCATTCTTTCCGTAGGAGTGTCAGGTCGGGACGCCAAACCGACAGCTTCAGAACGAGATCAGTTGTCTGCCATAGTGGCCGCGCCTCCTGCCACGCCTTTGACTGCCTTTGAACAGGATTTGCTGTGGAAATTCAGGTAATTCCTACAATTTTATATTGTCTTATTGTTAATAATAATAGAATTACCCCATTTCTTTCCCGTGGGTATCGTAAGTAGCGGCTAAGGGACTCGAGTATGTGTATTTCAATCTAGACGCTAAGCTAACAACCTGTTACTATGGCGATACACAGTTTTCCGAATGATCCTCAAATGTTTTTCAGACGTGGCGTAAATGTCCGTTTCTTGCAGCCGTGTTCGCTCTGCCTACCCCGAAAGGGATTATAGGCGTGATATGTGTATGTTACATTGTCTAAAGCTCAGAATAAAAACTATTATTACTCTGAGGTCTAAAGCATGTCTAAAGTATGTTCATCACAATAAGCCACATTTGACAGCTGCAGTTCCATACTAAAAGAGATATCAACATAGGAAAATGGACCCTCTCCCATAGCATTAGCACGAGTCTGACAGCTGTCAAATATGGCTAATTTAGATGGACTTACAGTAGATCCATCGAAGGAATATTAGTTTGGAGTTTTGCTATTTACTCGGTAAAAATAAGAAAGAAGGGACGCAAAACTAACGGTTTAAGAAAGAGACCAGTCGATTGCCTACCAACATGATTTGCTTCCGAAAGAGACCACCAGTCGATTGCCTTTGAACAAGATTATCGGTGAAAATTCAGGTACTTCCTCTATTTTTCATTAAATGACCAGTTAAATGCCTTTGGCTGCTTTTGAACAAGATTTGCTGTGGAAATTCAGGTATTTCCTCTATTCTACATTGTCTAGGTACATCAAAGAAAGATTCCCTCGGAGTTTTGCTATTTACTCGGTGAGAATAGGAAAGAAGGGACGTTAAACTAATGGCTTCTGAAAGAGACCAGTTGAATACCTTTGACTGCTTTTGAACAAGATTTGCTGTGGAAATTCAGGTATTTCCTATTCTACATTGTCTAGGTACAGCAAAGAAAGTTTCACTCTAAGTTTTGCTATTTACTCGGTAAGAATAAGTAGATAGAGGGATGCTAAACTAATGGCTTTCGAAAGAGACCAGTTGAATGCCTCAGACTACTTTCGAACAAGATTGCTGTGGAAATTCGGGTATTTATTTATTAGTATTTACTTATTATTATTATTTGTAATGAGACCTGTGCCTGTCAATAAAGAAATTATTATTATTATTATTATTTCCTCTATTTTACATTGTCTAGGTACATCAAAGGAAGTTCCGCTCGAAGTTTTGCTATTTACTCGGTAAGAATAAATAGATAGGGCTAAACTAATGGCTTCCGAAAGAGACCAGTTAAATTCCTTTGACTGCTTTTGAACAAGATTATCTGTGGAAATTCAGGTATTTCCTCTATTTTTCATTGTCTAGGTACATCAAAGGAAGTTTCCCTCCGAGTTTTGTTATTTACTCGGTAAGAATAAGAAATAGAGACGTTAAACTAATTAATGGCTTCCGAAAGAGACCAGTTGAATGCCTTTGAACAAGCTTGTTGTGGAAATTCTTGTATTTTCTCTAATTTTCCTAACATTAAAGGAAGATTAGCTTGGAGTTTTGCCATTGACGCTGTAAGAATAAGCAGATATTGATACTAAACCAATGGCTTCCGAAAGAGAACAGTGGCCGATATTCTCACACTACAGGCTACAATTTTACAGGTGAAATTCGATGACCATTGCGTTGCGATGTCGGTTCGATGTTATGATACCAGGGATATTAACCGACTACGCAATGTACTAAGAATTTCACCTGAAGATTTTTAGCCTGTAGTTTTATATCATAGGGCTCAGTTGTCCACCATATTGGCCTACGCCCTTTGCTGTGGGAATAGGATTGTGTCCTAGACTCCTAGGTTATCAATGAATAAAATAGGAGACTTCAGACTTGGATGTTTAAAATCAGTGTCCGAAAGAAGAATTCACTCAATAATCGTTTTTTTAAACATGCAAGATAAGATAGTAAATAAATATCCTGGACAATCCACACAGCACCAACTAGCCCCAAACTAAGCAAGGCTTGTATTTCTTCTTTTCGTGTGGGATAACGAGTCAAGAAACGATCCGATGAACCCTGGTGTCAAAGCTTTTTAACCGCCTTCTACTATAACTATAAGTAGGCTTTTCGCATGGTTGTGTAACGACCGCCGTCTAAGTAATCATAGACAGCAACCGGGACCAACGGCTTAACGTGCCCACCGAATCACGTAACCATCTTTCTTTCGGGCAATCATTTACATAGAAAACACCCACCAAGACTAAACAGAAATATCTGAAAATTTACTTAACAAATAATTCATCTCCATCACTAAGACAACAAATTTATTGGCCTATTCAAACAAAGCTAAAAAACAACTTAAACTAGCACATTCTATCATACTTACAACAAAATATAATAAACAGGTGCAATAAGACCAATTACCGGATAAGAATTGCTTCATCTGGTGATATAACTTTGCCAAAAACCGGTTACCTCATTGAGGTCAACTTATTCTACAATCAGCACTTACTATCTGTAGTCTGATTGTAGTAGTTCTATGATACAGGCTGTAATGGGCGGTGTACCGAAAACTTTGCAAGTATGAACAGACTACGAAACTGAACAACTTTTACTATAGAGCCTATATTGGGAAACATTTTTTTTTCGAGTTTCTTTAATAACTCAGTCAGCTGATTGGAAAATTTGTATGGGGGGTCAAAAAAGAATCGTACACATAGCCTCCATAGAAAAAGTTGTTCAGTTTTATAGTCTGATCACGCCAGTAAAGTTTTAGATACACCGCCCCTTACACCCTGTATATGTAGTAGTTAAAATAATACCTAGTTGACCTTCCAATTATGTTAATCAAGTGATATTGGCCGATTTCATATTATCATACAAAATTGCCCTCAGTTTTTATTATAGTTTCGTTTCATACTGTGTAATGAAGTTGGAATAGAGTAAAAAAATGTGCTATAGAATTATTGGTGTGTGTTTAGTTTTGTGAATGATAAACAGTAAAGTGATAAAACAATTAATTAGTATGCAGTTTTTATATTGGACAGAATTTATAAAATGAGGTTGGTAGACCAATAGCATTCATAGTTTGTGACACTGATATTATTCAATAATTTTTAAATAAAATAAATATAGACCAAATTGACCTCAATTCGAAAAAAAAAATCTCTAAACTTAGGTTTAGAAAAAGATAGAAGGTATCCAAGTCCTGTCTTGTTTAAAAATGTCAATGGGTTCTACGCTATTTTTAGTCAATTTAGTCCGTCGCCTTATTTTGACAGATACCGCGTATTTTGCGTTCAATTATAAGACACTAGCTTTACCCGCGACTTCGTCCGCGTTAGATAGTTTTTTAGGCAGAAGTTCTAAAGTAGGTATGTGTATTCTTAGTAAATGTGACAGTGATATTAGAACAGTTCTTATCGCTAATGTTTAAAGATGACTTGTTTGCTTCTGTTGTTAAAGGGAAAGTTCTAAATTTGCTATCCGGCCTGAGAGATCAATATTTATAACCATTGAATACAAAAGTCAGTAGATAACAGAGTACTTACTCTAGAGGTGCCGATTTGAGCACACTAAAATGGTCAGAATAAGTAGATAAGACAGATAAAAAGGTAATTTAAGTTACTGTAATACATTTTTATATACCACATTTTTTGTTTTTCTGTCTTCGGTAAAAGTAGGCAATGTCCTTTCTCAACGTATTCCCATCATACTGAACAACTTTTGTTTTAGAACCATGCCTGTATCTCCAATAGTTTAGGGGTACAATTTAAGAGCTCACCAAAATAGTTCTTTTTTCCCAAAACTTAATACCAAGTAAAATAAATTAACTCCATATAAATTAAACTCATTTTAAACTTAGTTTCCCAAAGTAAAACGTGTTAAGCTCCAAAACAAGTATACACACGTCAAAATAATTGTACGTTGTGTACAAATATTTTTTTTGATTGCCAAAATGGATAAATGCTCACCAAATATTGTTTCACTAAAACAGTAACATTGACACCAAAATATTCAAATTTGCTTTATTGTAATCACATTATCTAACCTAAATCCAAAATATATTGTGGCCAAGCTAAGATTTCAATTGTTTACCTTTATCACTCATGCCGTGCCTTTATATAGGTATCAGCCGGTGAGAACATGGAGTGTAAAACTTTCGATGAAGATTGGAAAAGTTTCGACGACTTTAAGGAAGAGTTTTTCAGTGAATGGGAAGTTATGATACCAAAAAAAAGTGATGATTGGCTAACCGGCACATGTAATTGTCCTGCATTCCTGAAACAGTACGTCTGCAAACATTTGCTGGGTTTAGCAATCAGGCTAAAGTACGTGGAGCCACCTCCCGAGGCCAGAAATATCCCTATTGGCCAGAAGAGAAAGAAAACCCACAAAAGCCAAAAAAGCTTTGTTACTTCAGTAATTTCTTTTTTTTTTGCTAGGTTTTAGGTGATTGACTGATTGTAACTATTGTGTTCACTGTTAACTATTTTTTATTTCCCCATCTACCAAGGGTTCGTTTCATTGTATATAACTTAGCTATTATGTGTTGCAATTTGACAACAAAGTAATTATTTAACTACATAAAAATATAATAATTAAATGCATAATGTATTAAATAAGTAACTTGTGTTTGGTGTAGTCAATATTATATTTGGTATGAAAAAAATATTTGCGGTCGACCATTTTTTTTTTGCCTAAGCATAGTTAACTAAAATGTAAGTAATAAAATAAAATATTGGTACCATCTCTTTAGCGACAATTTACAAAATTTGGTCTCAAATTGACTTTAAAGGTGTTTATGTATTTTTATAGAATGTAATAAAAAGAAAAATAGCTTTATTTTTACAATATTTTGTGATACACAATTTGGTGAGCATTTATCCGTTTTGGCAGGCATTTCGAATTTATTGGAAGTAAGATAAGTGCATTTCTGGTAGGCATTTAAACACAAGCCATAGTTTAGGTGGGCTCCTATGGTACACCTGGTGGTCTACATAAGGTACTCCAGATCCCCAATGTCCCTGTGTAAATAAAGCGGCCCATTATACTGAACAACTTTTGTTTTGGAACCATTTCTGTATCCCTAATAGTTTACGTGGGCTCCTGATGGTACACCTGGTAGTCTACATAAGGTACTTCAGATCCTCAGTGACCTTGTGAATAGAAGCGGCCCATCATACTGAACAACTTTTGTTTTGGAACCATGCCTGTATCTCTAATAGTTTAGCTGGGCTCCTGGTGGTACACCTGGTGGTCTACATAAGGTACTCCAGAGCTCCAATGTCCTTGTGAAAAGAAGCGGCCCATCATACTGAACAACTTTTGTTTTGGAACCATGCCTGTATCTCTAATAGTTTAGCTGGGCTCCTGGTGGTACACCTGGTGGTCTACATAAGGTACTCCAGAGCTCCAATGTCCTTGTGAAAAGAAGCGGCCCATCATACTGAACAACTTTTGTTTTGGAACCATGCCTGTATCTCTAATAGTTAAGCTGGGCTCCTGATGGTACACCTGGTAGTCTACATCTACACTCCAGACCCTCGAATGGTGATAAAAAGTAGCCTATGTCCGTTCTCGGTATGCTAGCAATCTCTGTGCCAAGTTTCATGAAGATCGGTTCAGCGGTTTGGCCATGAAAGCGTAGCAGACAGACAGACAGAATTACTTTCGCATTTATAATAATAAATAAATAAATATTAAATAATATATAAATATATAGTGTGGATGACAAGACTTATGTATCTCCCGTTCTTTTCTTAACATGTTTCACGAAGAGTGATAGCGCTAATTAAGGTTCGTTAATACAATTTATATCCCGAATGGAGACAATTTTCTTTTAATTGTAAAACAGATACTTTATTTATCTATCACACTTTTTTATGAGGAAGAAAGTTTTTATGTATGTAATAAATCGACAATATCTGGAACTGCTAAATTAAATCGTTAAAACAATCATCGTTGGGTTTTCTTATCCCTGAATTACATGAGTTACTTTTTGCCGCAGTAAAATTACTTATTCCCGCGGGAAAGATTTTTATTTGTACACATACATAGATACATAAATCATGCCTATATCCCTTACGGGGTAGACAGAGCGTCAAAGGTCGTAAAACGGACATTGACACCACGTTCGACAAAAGTCCGAGGGTCAGAAAGATAACTGTGTGTCACTATAGTGACAGGTTGTCAGCCCATCGCCTGAAATTGCAATACACATCTAACCCTTGTGTTCCGTAGTCGCCTCTTACGACACCCGTGGGTAAGAAATAGGGTGATGCTATTCTAGGCCGGCATTACACGGCCCATTTATTTGTTACGTATATAATAGTGTTTTTTTCGTTCTGTATTTCAAGATCTCTAATGAGTATGTATTTGACAATATTTTTATAATTTGTTTCAGATTCTACCTCTCATCTCACCGTCGAGCGCTCACAAAGTTCCTAGAATGTGTCAACTGGAATCGGCCCGGTAATTATCATTTGTTTTTACTTGCCTTTAAACTTGACGCCGGCAATTAAATCTTAAATAACTTGGCGACTAGACCGAACTATAATTACAGCTATAAATAGGTAAGTAATTTAAAAACGATAATAATATTAGGCTCGACTTTTACTCATTATCTTTAATAGTTTATTCTGTTAGAAAATTACCGTTAAAATTAATGGTGGCGCCAAGATAAGTAACTACTTCATTGTGAACGTAAAACCCAAATAACATTATATTGATATAAGTGCATCATCACCTTTTTTGAAAACTTGCAAAATTTTCAAGTGCGAGCAGGATTTGAACATGCGACTTTCGTCATTACTTGCGACGACGCCAGACCATATTGCCCTCAATTCGGATATAAAATTAAGAATAAATTTTCTAAACTTACCGTCAAATAGGTTTAGAAAAACATTGAAAATATCCAACAGGGTTGCCGTTAGGGTAGGTACATTTACGCCTCTTCCATCTGGGCTACCGCAGCTCGTTCCTTGCCCGCCAATTTTGCAAGTGTATTTTAATGCCAGTAACGAAAGAGGCGTCGTCGTCACTAGTAATGCCGAAAGTCGCAGGTTCAAATCCTGCCGCCGCTTAAAAATTTTGCAAGTGTTCAAAAATTCTATACCTAACACGGGAAGTGTTTGAAATTTGTTATTCAATGCATCATCATCATCAGGCCACATGCACACACTTTAGGGCATAGGCTTCTTGTCTTTTGCGCCAATCTTCACGGTCCTGTGCTAAACTCATCCATAGAGTGCAAGTAGGGTCAATGTACGAGTCTGTGACCAATTTATTTCAATGCAAAAACAATGTTTATTATCATTTTCAAAAAAGTTGTCAATCGATTAACAAAGGAATACACGTTATTTAATTTAAAAAATCCAACTAAGTATTTCATAAAACATAATTATGTATTGTTCTTTATTTGCACAAACAATATGTTTTATCTTTTTCAAAAAAGTTGTTCATTGATTAACAAAAGCATTATTAAATTAATTTAAAGTGTTATTTAATTATAAATGTCCAACTATTTTATAAAATATTTCATTTCACTAAACCGACATGTATGAAAAGATTGATACATGTTGAAGAAGCGAAAGAGGTATATCAGGATCGTAGCAAGTGGAAAGATGTAGTCTCTAAAAGAGGCGTGATTATATGTATGTATGTATTTTATAAAACTTTATTGCACAAACAATAGGTTTAACCTTTTTCAAAATAGTTGTTAATCGATTAACAAAAGCACAATATAATTAAAATAAAGCGTTATTTAATTGTAAATATCCAAGTATTTCATAAAACATAACAATTTTTTTATTTATTTTTATTAAGGATGTGTTTGCTCTTGACTCTAGTCTAGGTCATAGAACAGAGACTATGTATTGATCTTTATTGCACAAACAGCTAAACGTATTACAAACAAATACTGCCGCAACGTCTTATCATTCTGCCAGAAATTCTTAGAGTCAACGCCTAAATTGAAAGGAACAGTGCCCTATTATGGTCAATCTATTTTGTTTATCAGTCAGTTGGTCGTTGGCCCATTCAATATAATGGTCGTAATAACATGTACCTAACGTCCTTACTTAAATTTACATATAAGTGTCCAAGTTTAGCAAAAATAGATTTGGTCCCAGATTTAAGTCGTTTTGTATTAAAATTCGAATTGAAGTAAGGCCATCCCAATAAGCCATATTTGACAGCTGTTACTCCATACTAAAAGAGATGTGAACAAAGGAAAATGAACTCTCTGCCATAGCATTAGCACGAATCTGACACCTGTGAAATATGGTTTATTGGGATGGCCGTACTGAAGTTTAGGTACTTTTAGCGTGGACTTACTATTCATGCCTTTACTGAGAAAAATAAAAAACACCGTTCTATTAAGGATCAAACTTGACTTTGTTTATATTTGGCTATAGGTACATAAAATACGCAAAAAAATGTATAGCCAATAAATTATCAATTCATATCGGCAAAAAAATGCACAAAAACCTGTATCGTTCTATCTCGTTCCAAATAAACGTTGCTCTTTATTGTTAGAGTGAAACAGGAGATGTTCCGAAGGTTATATTATCAATCTACGGAAGACGAATATAGCAAGCCCAGTCATATCGGTCCTTAATTTTAATTTAGTTTTGACAAGAATGTAGGGCGTGCGGTTGTGTTAGAATTTGTCGCATAAAAACTTTTTTAGTAAACACGTTTGGGAAATCTAGTTTAATATTTAAAAGCGATTCTAAAAGTTTAATATACAGAGTGTTAGGGAAATTGTGCAAAACATGTCGTGGGTTCAAATGATAATACTGTTTTTTTTTAGCTTAGACAATTGATGAGTGCCATGTGATGCTGGTTAAGAATAGCATCACCCTATTTATTTTCCGTGGGTGTCGTAAAAAGCGACTAAGGGACTCGAGATCGTGTATTGGCGATGGGCTGACAACCTATCACTATAGTGATACTCAATTTTCCAAATGACCCTCAAATGTTTGTCAGACATCTCTGCCTCCCCGCAAGGGATTATAGGCGTGTTATATGATTGTATGTTGAGACAATTGCATAAAATTGTATGGGATATAATCCTTTTGGATTTTGCGTTATTCTCCTGACTCTATATATGGGGTGTAAGGGACAGCTCTCCTAATACTTTTAGGGTGCATGCAGACCATGAAACTGAACAACTTTCCCCTAGGAACATATGTCAGGAAACCACAAAAAATAATCGACCTACGAAAAAAATAATTCGATCAACAAAATTACGATTAGCTGACTGCATTTAATATGGGAAGTCTAAAATTGACATTTCCTGAATTATTTTTTCAAGGAAAGTTGTTTAGTTTCATGGTCTGAATGCACCCTATTAGTATTCGGAGGGCTGTCCCTTACATCCTAAATTTTTGTCTGATTGTTCCTTCTATAGTGAAAAAGTGTTTGTCGTCATGGATTAAGTATATGTTTTGTGTCGAATTATGGAACCTAAAGTGTAACGAATTTAACAAAAACTTGTAACGAAGCTATTGTTTTATAATAAGCTTCAATATGACTGTAGTTGGGCATTACATGATACCAAGTGCTACGTTTGGCAATAAAGCTAAAGAAAAACGTCGTGAAACATGTGAATTTTCTAACATGGAGAGGAATTTGCGGTTCTTTGAGTATGTCAGCATCAAGCCTGAGTTTCCCATGTTCTTTCCTGTGATATGTGAGTATCAAGCTGGTTAAAGTTTTGAAGTTGAAGATTTTAATTTTTTTATTTATTTCGTAAACTCAACAGCACATGTTCTATTATTACAATTTGCCATAAAGACATAAATAATATGTGTTGCTGTGACTAGAATTTCATTTTTTTAACTTCCCTTGACACTTTTTTAGTGTTAGTAAATGTAATAAATACTAAAAATCGATCTATATAAATACATTTTAATATTGAGCTTCTTTTTCTCTCTGTTTACCCTCTAGTTGGCCGGTTAAGAATGCCTTGTGGCATTAAGCCCGCCTTTTGTACGATGTGCAATGAAGTGAAAAAAAATAGTCTACACTAATATTATACTGTTTGAATTGAATAGGCTCCGGAACTACTGCACCGATTTAGGAAATATATTGCTATTAGTATCCTACATTGTCCCTGGTGAACATAGGTTGTATTAAAATGTCTTATTCCCGCGGTAAAACGGTAAATAGCGGGTGAAGCCGCTAGGCAGGTCGCTAGTTTATTTAAAATGATGTAGGGAATACAATCAATACCCAATAAACCAGCAAAGTTTTAACCATCTGTTAATTATAGGTACCTTTACATGTTTCTTGTGCAGTTTTATGTAGCGCTAAAAATATTTTATTTTTAATTCGTGAAGCAAATGAACCCATTAAATATGAACAGTAGATCGTTTTTAGAGTTCCGTACCTATAATCAGGCCCACGCCCGCTTGAAGTTTAAAAAAAATAATGTTATAACTTAACGCTGAAATAAGATTCGGCAGTTCAAGCTGTATAAAATGCGTGTTTTTGACCCTCTTAAGGGAATTAAATATTCATAGGGTACTTCCCGTGGACATAGGACTATGAAATTTGCCAAATATGAGGCTTCGTTTTAAAGAACAAGTTTTTTAAGAAAGTTGGTTTGTTTAGGGACCGGAAAAAATCAAAATTTTGAGATCGAGGCTAGTAGTTCGACTGTGATATTATATCAAGAGACTTGATGTGCATGTTACGGAACCGTCAGTGGGAGAGTCTTGACTCGCACTTGACCGCATTATTTTTCTTTTATTGCCATTAGCTGAATATATCCATTTACAAGTTTGCTTTTTATTTTTCCCTACAACTTAATACTTATTTAAATTTTTCAAGCTTAAAAGTCACCAACCCTTGACATTCATAATTCGTAGTAAACATCCTTTGTTTATGTTATAGCCGTTAATTCTATTTTGATTATATTTTTATACGTATTGTTTTTTTATTAATTAATAATTTATTTGATGCCTCTGTTTTATTTGCAAAATAAATCACGTTCCAGGCAGATTTAACTTTTCGAGATTAAAACAATAGAAGATTATAATGATCAAAAGTAGCAGCCGTGTGTTGCTGGCTTAGAATAGCATCACCCCAATTCTACCCGTGGGTGTCGGAAAAGCGACTAAGGGACAACAATCCAGGGAATGGGCAGCAACGTTCCCTTTGAATGTAACACATTGAATTGCGCCTGCCAAGCGTGGTGAGTGTGGCAATACACCCCATTTGGGGACACCCATGTCCAGCAGTGGACTGTTTTGGCTGTTATTGTAATGTAAAAATTACAGGTGTGTCTCAGCGTTTACTAACGCCACCTATTATAGCCAACGCTAACCAAAAGTCCAACACAATAGTTT
Organism: Tuta absoluta; assembly: GCA_027580185.1. Lineage (NCBI taxonomy): Eukaryota > Metazoa > Arthropoda > Insecta > Lepidoptera > Gelechiidae > Tuta > Tuta absoluta. Next base: position 2,009,108 of record JAQAHW010000055.1, on the reverse strand, counting down.
ACAATCATAAAAAATTATGCTTAAATATCAAACCTTAGACTATGATCCAGGGTGCAATTCAATTAAGTGTATGTACAGCGAAACATGCAATTAACTGTTTTTAAACAATACCTAATTAAACTTTAAAATAAGTAGATATAAACATGTAGCGACCTCTAGGAGCTACTACATTAAGCTCAATCAAGTGGTTCACAGGGAAGCAAGACGCAACAGAAGTTCTAACATGTGTGCAAGATGGCGCCACGTGACAGATTGGCAGATAAACAAAGGGCCTGAAACGCGGTATCGAAGTGTTTCGCCGCGCAACGCATATATATATAACTTCCAATTCTGTCTAAGTAGACTAGTCGGTCGCCTGGCTACAATATCCGGCCAGGCAGGGTAGCTACCCTTTTCCCGACACCACCCGAACCCGTCCATTCTGCCTATTAGCATTATCCCTGTCACCCGCCATAAACACAAACAGCTCAAAAGCAGGAACTCTTAAATACTCATCATACAAAACCGTTTCATTTCAACTTGTTCTTCTTGTCCTCAGGCGAGGTTCGCCAGGCGCTGTCCATGATGAAGCAATGGGCACCCATGGACGTGGAAGATGCCCTGGAACTATTGACGCCCAAGTTCAGTCACCCGAGCGTCAGGAAATACGCTATATCGAGACTGAAACAGGCTCCTGATGAGGACTTACTACTGTACTTATTGCAATTGGTTCAGGCGTTGAAATACGAGAATAAGAACGAGATACATGATGGTAAGTTTGCTGCGGTGCGAGTGAGATAGGGTTATAGGCTTAACTAAAAAAACAGTTAACTTTTGTTTAAAGCAGACTTTAACGGCAAAAGTTTGGCTATTCAATTTAAATCAGGCGTTTTAAATAACGCAGTCCTGTATTTATGTTAGAGGTTGTAAAATTAGAACATAAAAAAGTATTTTCCTTTTTTCATCTGGAAATTAGTTCTAAACTATTCCGGTAGTACCAGGCCACGCGTTAGTGTATCCACTATTGATACGATTTTCATAGGTTTTGAACTTAAAGTGAGGGTAGTAAGATTTAATATGACTGATACACGCGCTGTACTGAGTTTTAATTGTGACCCTCATAACTGTTACATTTATAAATATAAATATTATTAATGATTACTATTATTTATTACCGACTGGATGGCGAAAACGGGAGATCGTGCCCTATGGCGTACCCTGGGGGAGGCCTACGTCCAGCAGTGGACTGCAATAGGCTGGTGTAGATGATGTAGATTATATATTTGACTATATTTGATTAACCATTCAAAATAAATATTTTTACTAAACATAAAAGAATTATAAATACAACACTTTACTTACATAATTTATCTAACGGCAAATGCTCTGGCCCAGTCAATAGTCGGTATAGGCCTCGGTAGTGCCGATACGGAAAGTCGTAGGTTTGAACCTTGCCTGCGGTGCAATTTTTCAAAAAAGTTATGAAATATTTTGTTTTTCAGAGTACGCGCGTATTGCGGGTAAAGATGTGCCGGTATATTCCGACGGGGAAGGACGTCTACTGCAGAGTGGGAGACGCGCGAGCCAGACCAGTCTGCTTTCTACGTCGGGTAAGTTATTTATTTGCCAATGAATTTGCAGAAATGGGGTGATGCTATTCTAAACCGACATCACACGGCATTGTACTTTGAGTAGTAGAAAATATCGTATTCCACGTGACGCTCGACTTTCTACACAATCACTCTTTTTAGTCTCGAAAAAGAGAAGTAAAAGAGAGGTCCAATGGTTCGTCATACAAAAAGACGAAATTGAACTACTTATCTTTATTGAATTAGATAGAAAGGTATTTAGCTTCTTCCGCACTAATGATGGCTAGTAATGCAGCTAGTTGAATGCACCACGCGTACGACCGCAAGTTAATGCAAATGCACAAGCGGTCGTACGCGTGGTGCATTCAACAAGCTGCATTACTAGCCATCATAAGTGCGGAAGAAGCTAAATACCTTTCTATCTAATTCAATCAAGATGTACTTCCGCAAAGTAACGCCTGATACAATTACTTACTTGAACTATCTTTGTCAAAGTCGTGTAAAAGATAATTGGTGTTGTTCTTTCCAGTATTAACCAACAGCGAAGCGTTGTCCAACCCGGCTATGAGTCGGCAACTCAGCCGCTCTGAAGTGGAGGTATCCGCCATTGTATCCACTCAAGAGGATAATGTTACCACTGTCAATAGTAGCACGATGGATAACAACAATTTGTAAGTTTATTTATTTATTTATTTACCGTTTATTGTACACAAAAACGTTACAAGAGAAACACATACAAAGAATAACGACACAACTGGACAACTTATTTCTACTAAGAAATTTCTTCCAGCTGACCTACGTAAAGCGAGACTTTATTAGACAGGCGGATGAGGCGTGCACAATAGAATATAATAAGATTAAATAAACCTACACACGAATAGATTAAATATACCTAAATAACCTTACAATAAAAATATACCTACATTTAAAGAAATTGTACCATGAAAGAAATACTTATATATTTATAAATATACCTACTTACACATACATATTCTTGCAATTTACGACAGTGAAAGATAGTATTCTTTTACTCTCTTCTTAAAGTTGTTTATGATTGAAGAAACCTTTTTAAATTCTTATACCGCAGCCAGAACCTTTAAGTTTACTGGCTGTTACCCGCGGCGTTGCCCTCATAAGTGGTGATAAAAAATATCCTAGTGTAGATTTCCAGAAATTTTGCTCTCTGAACTTCCTCAATGTTGTCATTCTTGTATCTCACATATGGGGGAAGAGACTTTCCATTATGATTAACAAATTATATATACTTAGTCTAAGTTATATTTGCGCAAAGATATTACATAGCAACCAATTAATTACCTTATTTATTGTTATAATTATCTCTTTTTCATAGTCACAATTTTGATTTTTATTAATTACTATTGATATATTGTCAGCAAATAATGTCATTGGATAGAGGAGAGGTCATTTATGTATAAAATGAATAATAAGGGTCCAAGAGTGCTACCCTGAGGCACGCCAGCATTATTTTGTATATATTTGCATTTGTAAGGTGTAAGTTCTTAAGTTCATTCATTTCAACTCTTTGAAATCTTAAGCTTGGATGGGTTCTGATCCAATCTAGAGCATTTCCACGTAACCAATTTCCATACACCCAAGAGTATTATATGGCAAACATAATCGAATGCTCTACTCATGTCAAATAGGATCATAAAGACAGAAATTAGTTTTTTCATGAAATATGAAATATTTCGTATCATCTTGAAACCCGCTAATGATGTTGATTTTCCCTGTTCAAAACCGTGTTGTTCGGGTTTAATCATAACAAGACTTATTAATCTCTCTAATAATATCTCCAATATTTTTCTAAACCTATTTGACGGAAAGTGACAGCGCTAATTGAACTTACGTTGAGAGTTTTCTCCGACTTAACACCAATAACAACAATCTCATAAAAACTGAAATGAAAATAAAATAATATGTAATTGATGATTTTTCCATTCCTATTCCAGTGAAATCGGCGATCCGTCAGAAGAACGTCTAAACCTCGCTACATTCCTGATATCCCGAGCGTGCAACAATCCCGTTCTCGCGAACTACTTGTATTGGTATCTGCTGATAGAATGTGAGGGCTCGGAGGAAGATACTGCGGTCAGACATATGTACCTGGCCGTCATGAACACCTTCAGCCACCATCTGGCTAAAGGTGAGATGTGTTTAGCGCCATCTATGTGACAAACTTGTTGCGATTGATCATTCCAGTTTGGTATGAGAGTGTTTTTAGTTAGTATAGCAAGATTGTTGCCAGTTTGGTTGTAGAGAGATTGTTTCCAGTTTGGTTGAAGAGATTATTTCTAGTTTGTATAGCGAGATTGTTTCCAGTTTGGTTAGAGAGATTGTTTTCAGTTTGGTTGGAGGGATTGTTTCTAGTTTGTAAAGCGAGATTGTTTCTAGTTTGGTTTGAGAGATTGTTGCTAGAATGTGAAGTGAGATTGTTTCTAGTTTGGTTGCAGAGAGTGTTTCTAGTTTGTATAGCGATATTGTTTCCAGTTTGGTTGGAGAGAGTGTTTCTAGTTTGTATAGCGAGATTGTTTCCAGTTTTGTTGGAGAGATTGTTTCTAGTATGTATAGTAAGATTGTTTCCAGTTTGGTTGAAGAGATTGTTTCTAGTTTGTATGGCGAGATTGTTTCCAGTTTGGTTGGTGAAATTGTTTCAACTTGTTTAGTGTGATTGTTTCCAGTTTGGTTGTTGTGTGTGTGTTGTCTCCAGTTTGGTTGGTTTAGATACAGGCGATGGGACAGATGAGCGCGCCACTCTCGCCACGTTGCTGATATCCCGAGCGTGCAACAATCCCGTTCTCGCGAACTACTTGTATTGGTATCTGCTGATAGAATGTGAGGGCTCGGAGGAAGATACTGCGGTCAGACATATGTACCTGGCCGTCATGAACACCTTCAGCCACCATCTGGCTAAAGGTGAGATGTGTTTAGCGCCATCTATGTGACAAACTTGTTGTGATTGATCATTGCAGTTTGGTTAGTGAGATTGTTTCTAGTTTGTTTAGTAAGATTGTTTCTAGTTTGTTTAGCTTGATTGTTTACAGTTTGTTAAGTGAGATTGTTTCCAGTTAGTTCAGTAAGATTGTTTCTAGTTTGTTTAGCTTGATTGTTTATAGTTTGTTTAGTGAGATTGTTTCCAGTTTGTTTAGTGAGATTTTTCCCAGTTTGGTTGTTGTGTGTGTGTTTGTCTCCAGTTTGGTTGGTTTAGATACAGGCGATGGGACAGATGAGCGCGCCACTCTCGCCACGTTGCTGATATCCCGAGCGTGCAACAATCCCGTTCTCGCGAACTACTTGTATTGGTATCTGCTGATAGAATGTGAGGGCTCGGAGGAAGATACTGCGGTCAGACATATGTACCTGGCCGTCATGAACACCTTCAGCCACCATCTGGCTAAAGGTGAGATGTGTTTAGCGCCATCTATGTGACAAACTTGTTGTGATTGATCATTCCAGTTTGGTTGTTGGGTGTGTGTTGTCTCCAGTTTGGTTGGTTTAGATACAGGCGATGGGACAGATGAGCGCGCCACTCTCGCCACGTTGCTGATATCCCGAGCGTGCAACAATCCCGTTCTCGCGAACTACTTGTATTGGTATCTGCTGATAGAATGTGAGGGCTCGGAGGAAGATACTGCGGTCAGACATATGTACCTGGCCGTCATGAACACCTTCAGCCACCATCTGGCTAAAGGTGAGATGTGTTTAGCGCCATCTATGTGACAAACTTGTTGTGATTGATCATTCCAGTTTGGTTTGAGAGTTTGTTTCTAGTTTGTTTATCGAGATTGTTTCTAGTTTGTATAGCGAGATTGTTTCCAGTTTGTTTAGTGAGATTGTTTCTAGTTTGCATAGCGAGATTTTTTCAAGTTTGTATAGTGAGTTTGTTTCCAGTGTGGTTGTTGGGTGTGTGTTGTCTCCAGTTTGGTTGGTTTAGATACAGGCGATGGGACAGATGAGCGCGCCACTCTCGCCACGTTGCTGATATCCCGAGCGTGCAACAATCCCGTTCTCGCGAACTACTTGTATTGGTATCTGCTGATAGAATGTGAGGGCTCGGAGGAAGATACTGCGGTCAGACATATGTACCTGGCCGTCATGAACACCTTCAGCCACCATCTGGCTAAAGGTGAGATGTGTTTAGCGCCATCTATGTGACAAACTTATTGTGATTGATCATTCCAGTTTGGTTGTTGGGTGTGTGTTGTCTCCAGTTTGGTTGGTTTAGATACAGGCGATGGGACAGATGAGCGCGCCACTCTCGCCACGTTGCTGATATCCCGAGCGTGCAACAATCCCGTTCTCGCGAACTACTTGTATTGGTATCTGCTGATAGAATGTGAGGGCTCGGAGGAAGATACTGCGGTCAGACATATGTACCTGGCCGTCATGAACACCTTCAGCCACCATCTGGCTAAAGGTGAGATGTGTTTAGCGCCATCTATGTGACAAACTTATTGTGATTGATCATTCCAGTTTGGTTGTTGGGTGTGTGTTGTCTCCAGTTTGGTTGGTTTAGATACAGGCGATGGGACAGATGAGCGCGCCACTCTCGCCACGTTGCTGATATCCCGAGCGTGCAACAATCCCGTTCTCGCGAACTACTTGTATTGGTATCTGCTGATAGAATGTGAGGGCTCGGAGGAAGATACTGCGGTCAGACATATGTACCTGGCCGTCATGAACACCTTCAGCCACCATCTGGCTAAAGGTGAGATGTGTTTAGCGCCATCTATGTGACAAACTTATTGTGATTGATCATTCCAGTTTGGTTGTTGGGTGTGTGTTGTCTCCAGTTTGGTTGGTTTAGATACAGGCGATGGGACAGATGAGCGCGCCACTCTCGCCACGTTGCTGATATCCCGAGCGTGCAACAATCCCGTTCTCGCGAACTACTTGTATTGGTATCTGCTGATAGAATGTGAGGGCTCGGAGGAAGATACTGCGGTCAGACATATGTACCTGGCCGTCATGAACACCTTCAGCCACCATCTGGCTAAAGGTGAGATGTGTTTAGCGCCATCTATGTGACAAACTTGTTGTGATTGATCATTCCAGTTTGGTTGTAGAGTGTGTTTCTAGTTTGTATATCGAGATTGTTTCCAGTTTGGTTGATGAAATTGTTTCTAGTTTGTATAGCGAGATTGTTTCCAGTTTGGTGGAAGAGAGTGTTTATAGATTGTTTAGCGAGATTCTTTCCAATTTGGTTGGAGAAAGTGTTTCTTGTTTGTATAGCGAGATTGTTTCCAGTTTGGTTTGAGAGCTTGTTTCTAGTTTGTTTAGCTTGATTGTTTACAGTTTGTTTAGTGAGATTGTTTCCAGTTTGTTTAGTAAGATTGTTTCTAGTTTGGTTGTTGAGAGTATTTCTAGTTTGTTAAATGAGATTGTTTCCAGTTTCGTTGAAGAGATTGTTTCTAGTGTGTATAGTGAGATTGTTTCCAGTTTGGTTGTTGGGTGTGTGTTTGTCTCCAGTTTGGTTGGTTTAGATACAGGCGATGGGACAGATGAGCGCGCCACTCTCGCCACGTTGCTGATATCCCGAGCGTGCAACAATCCCGTTCTCGCGAACTACTTGTATTGGTATCTGCTGATAGAATGTGAGGGCTCGGAGGAAGATACTGCGGTCAGACATATGTACCTGGCCGTCATGAACACCTTCAGCCACCATCTGGCTAAAGGTGAGATGTGTTTAGCGCCATCTATGTGACAAACTTGTTGTGATTGATCATTCCAGTTTGGTTAGTGAGATTGTTTCTAGTTTGTTTAGTAAGATTGTTTCTAGTTTGTTTAGCTTGATTGTTTACAGTTTATTTAGTGAGATTGTTTCCAGTTAGATTGTTTCTAGTTTGTTTAGCTTGATTGTTTATAGTTTGTTTAGCGAGATTGTTTCCAGTTTGGTTGGAGTGATTGTTTCTAGTTTGTATAGCGAGATTGTTTTTAGTTTGGTTTTAAGAGACATTTTCTAGTTTGTATAGCGTGATTGTTTCCAGTTTGGTTGAAGAGATTGTTTCTAGTTTGTAAAGTGAGATTGTTTCTAGTTTGTTTAGTGAGATTGTTTCTAGTTTGTTTAGTGAGATTGTTTCCAGTTTGTTTAGTGAGATTGTTTCCAGTTTGGTTGGAGAAAGTCTTTCTAGTTTATATAGCGAGATTGTTTCCAGTTTGGTTGGAGAGAGTGTTTCTAGTTTGTATAGCGAGATTGTTATCAGTTTGGTTGAAGAATGTTTCTAGTTTGTATAGCGAGATTGTTTCCAGTTTGGTTAATGTGTGTTTGTTTCTTGTTTGGTTTAAGAGAGTGTTTCTAGTTTGTAAAGCAGGATTGTTTCTGGTTTGGTTGGTGAGAGTGTTTCTAATGTGTATAGTGAGATTGTTTCCAGTTTGGTTGGTGAGAGTGTTTTTAGTTTGTAAAGCGAGATTGTTTCCAGTTTGGTTGAAAAGTGTTTCTAGTTTGTATAGCGAGATTGTTTCTATTTTGGTTGGAGAGTGTTTCTAGTTTGTATGGCGAGATTGTTTCCAGTTTGTTTAATGGGAGTGTTTCTAGTTTGTATAGTGAGATTGTTTCCAGTTTGGTTGTTGTGTGTGTGTTGTCTCCAGTTTGGTTGGTTTAGATACAGGCGATGGGACAGATGAGCGCGCCACTCTCGCCACGTTGCTGATATCCCGAGCGTGCAACAATCCCGTTCTCGCGAACTACTTGTATTGGTATCTGCTGATAGAATGTGAGGGCTCGGAGGAAGATACTGCGGTCAGACATATGTACCTGGCCGTCATGAACACCTTCAGCCACCATCTGGCTAAAGGTGAGATGTGTTTAGCGCCATCTATGTGACAAACTTGTTGTGATTGATCATTCCAGTTTGGTAAGAGAGTGTTTCCAGTTTGATTGGTGAGATTGTTTCTAGTTTGGTTTGAGAGAGTGTTTCTTGTTTGTATAGCGAGTTTGTTTCTAGTTTGTATAGCGAGATTGTTTCCAGTTTGGTTGGAGAGAGTGTTTCTAGTTCGTTTAGTGAGATTGTTTCTAGTTTGTTTAGTGAGATTGTTTCTTGTTATTTAGCTTGATTGTTTCCAGTTTGTTTAGTGAGATTGTTTCCAGTTTGTTTAGCTTGATTGTTTATAGTTTGTTTAGTGAGATTGTTTCCAATTGATTGTAAAGATTGTTTCTAGTTTGTTTAGTGAGATTGTTTCCAGTTTGGTTGTTGTGTGTGTGTTTGTCTCCAGTTTGGTTGGTTTAGATACAGGCGATGGGACAGATGAGCGCGCCACTCTCGCCACGTTGCTGATATCCCGAGCGTGCAACAATCCCGTTCTCGCGAACTACTTGTATTGGTATCTGCTGATAGAATGTGAGGGCTCGGAGGAAGATACTGCGGTCAGACATATGTACCTGGCCGTCATGAACACCTTCAGCCACCATCTGGCTAAAGGTGAGATGTGTTTAGCGCCATCTATGTGACAAACTTGTTGTGATTGATCATTCCAGTTTGGTAAGAGAGTGTTTCCAGTTTGATTGGTGAGATTGTTTCTAGTTTGGTTTGAGAGAGTGTTTCTTGTTTGTATAGCGAGTTTGTTTCTAGTTTGTATAGCGAGATTGTTTCCAGTTTGGTTGGAGAGAGTGTTTCTAGTTCGTTTAGTGAGATTGTTTCTAGTTTGTTTAGTGAGATTGTTTCTTGTTATTTAGCTTGATTGTTTCCAGTTTGTTTAGTGAGATTGTTTCTAGTTTGTTTAGCTTGATTATTTCCAGTTTGTATAGTGAGAGTGTTTCTCGTGTGTATAGTGAGATTGTTTCCAGTTTGGTTGTTGGGTGTGTGTTTGTCTCCAGTTTGGTTGGTTTAGATACAGGCGATGGGACAGATGAGCGCGCCACTCTCGCCACGTTGCTGATATCCCGAGCGTGCAACAATCCCGTTCTCGCGAACTACTTGTATTGGTATCTGCTGATAGAATGTGAGGGCTCGGAGGAAGATACTGCGGTCAGACATATGTACCTGGCCGTCATGAACACCTTCAGCCACCATCTGGCTAAAGGTGAGATGTGTTTAGCGCCATCTATGTGACAAACTTGTTGTGATTGATCATTCCAGTTTGGTAAGAGTGTTTCTAGTTTGTTTAGCGAGATTGTTTCCAGTTTGGTTGGAGAGAGTGTTTCTAGTTTGTATAGCGAGATTGTTTCCAGTTTTGTTGGAGAGAGTGTTTCTAATTTGTATAGCGAGATTGTTTCTAGTTTGGTTGGAGGGATTGTTTCTAGTTTGTAAAGCGAGATTGTTTCTAGTTTGGTTTGAGAGATTGTTGCTAGAATGTGTAGTGAGATTGTTTCTAGTTTGGTTGCAGAGAGTGTTTCTAGTTTGTATAGCGAGATTGTTTCTAGTTTGTTTAGTGAGATTGTTTCCAGTTTGTTTAATGAGATTGTTACTAGTTTGGTTGTTGTGTGTGTGTTTGTCTCCAGTTTGGTTGGTTTAGATTAGGGTTTCGTTTTTCCCGGCCTTTTTCAGTTCCCGGGAAACGGGAATTTATTTTCACTTTTCCCGGGAATTCCCGGGAACCGGGAAAAGTTTAAAACTTTTTTGTTTTGCTGTGTTTCCATAAGAAATGGAGTTAAACACTTTATTAAATTGCTTAAATTACATATTATTTAAAAAGTTAACACTGTCATACGGGTAGGTACTGAACGAGCCTATCCTGGTCTCTGAGTTTTTAAACCGTCTAAACAGCTTAATTGGTGATCAGTGTAACAAATTCAAAACAGCGACCGGATCGACGGCTTAGCGTGCCCTACGAAATAAATAATTTTATAAATAAAAATAAACTGGTCAATCGGCCTGAATCGTCAAATATAAACGCCATAGGAATCGAATCTCAAGATCTTCGGATTGAGCGACCATGGGTCAGTCATTTATAGCACAACATTTGCATTAACGGCCACAAGAGTCCACTGCTGGCTGGATATGGGCCTTCCCCCATATGTAGTGTTTTTGCCATACTCACCACGCTAGGCCGGCAGATTGGCAAGTGCAGGGCAAACTGTTGTTTTTCACAGAGATCGCTTATACGGACCGGACGTTAAGTTATACGGTCAGATATTAATATACAATAATAAATAAACAAGAAATCAATAAAGAATGTTTATGATCCATTTTCATCATCATATCGTGAAGGACAACAAATCGGAAAACGACCCAATAAACCTTGGGGTCAGAGTCTTAGTAGGTATTCGTAACTAACATGGTTAATAACCCCATGGATGGTGGTTTTCCTACTTATCATTCGTGCGTTTCCGGATGTGTCTATCATACGACAGACAGACGCATCCGTTACGCGCTGTAACCGTATTTGTTTGGGAAAAAGATCGAAAATTCGAAATACGCAATTTCCTTTTGTCTGACAGACGCATGCTTTTGCGTTGCGTTAAATATACGCAGCGACGGACGACAAGTAGGCAAACTGCCTAAGTATTCATAGACATCAGCCGGGACGACGTCTTAATGTGCCCTCCGAAGCACCGATCTGTCTTTCTTACAGACAATTAGGTAAATCAACTTGCAATGCCCTATCCCAACAAAACTGGGTACGATCTCACAAAGTGATAAATTTACAAATAGCAACTTAGTGTTTCCTTTGAGATTCAAACCAAAGACCTCCAGATTCTTAAACCAACTATCATATCACTAGATTATGGAAGCAATAAAGGTTTATTATTGTTTAATTTTATATTCAGAAATTTTGTGGTCTGTAAATAATTATCAATATGTAGGTTTTTAGAGCATTAAACCACAATTTATACTTTCCGGGAATTCCCGGGAAATGCATAAAAATTTCCCGTCGCCGGGAACGAAGCTTTTCCCGGGAATTCCCGATTCCCGGGTCCCGGGAACGAAACCCTAGTTTAGATACAGGCGATGGGACAGATGAGCGCGCCACTCTCGCCACGTTGCTGATATCCCGAGCGTGCAACAATCCCGTTCTCGCGAACTACTTGTATTGGTATCTGCTGATAGAATGTGAGGGCTCGGAGGAAGATACTGCGGTCAGACATATGTACCTGGCCGTCATGAACACCTTCAGCCACCATCTGGCTAAAGGTGAGATGTGTTTAGCGCCATCTATGTGACAAACTTGTTGTGATTGATCATTCCAGTTTGGTTGTTGGGTGTGTGTTGTCTCCAGTTTGGTTGGTTTAGATACAGGCGATGGGACAGATGAGCGCGCCACTCTCGCCACGTTGCTGATATCCCGAGCGTGCAACAATCCCGTTCTCGCGAACTACTTGTATTGGTATCTGCTGATAGAATGTGAGGGCTCGGAGGAAGATACTGCGGTCAGACATATGTACCTGGCCGTCATGAACACCTTCAGCCACCATCTGGCTAAAGGTGAGATGTGTTTAGCGCCATCTATGTGACAAACTTGTTGTGATTGATCATTCCAGTTTGGTAAGAGTGTTTCTAGTTTGTTTAGCGAGATTGTTTCCAGTTTGGTTGGAGAGAGTGTTTCTAGTTTGTATAGCGAGATTGTTTCCAGTTTTGTTGGAGAGAGTGTTTCTAATTTGTATAGCGAGATTGTTTCTAGTTTGGTTGGAGGGATTGTTTCTAGTTTGTAAAGCGAGATTGTTTCTAGTTTGGTTTGAGAGATTGTTGCTAGAATGTGTAGTGAGATTGTTTCTAGTTTGGTTGCAGAGAGTGTTTCTAGTTTGTATAGCGAGATTGTTTCTAGTTTGTTTAGTGAGATTGTTTCTAGTTTGTTTAGTAAGATTGTTTCTAGTTTGTTTAGCTTTATTGTTGGCAGTTTGTTTAGTGTGATTGTATTCAGTTTGTTTAGTTAGATTGTTTCTAGTTTGTTTAGCTTGATGGTTTCCAGTTTGTTAAGTGAGATTGTTTCTAGTTTGTTTAGCTTGATTGTTTCCAGTTTGTTTATTAAGATTGTTTCTAGTTTGTAAAGTGGGATTGTTTCCAGTTTGGTTGTTGTGTGTGTGTTGTCTCCAGTTTGGTTGGTTTAGATACAGGCGATGGGACAGATGAGCGCGCCACTCTCGCCACGTTGCTGATATCCCGAGCGTGCAACAATCCCGTTCTCGCGAACTACTTGTATTGGTATCTGCTGATAGAATGTGAGGGCTCGGAGGAAGATACTGCGGTCAGACATATGTACCTGGCCGTCATGAACACCTTCAGCCACCATCTGGCTAAAGGTGAGATGTGTTTAGCGCCATCTATGTGACAAACTTGTTGTGATTGATCATTCCACTTTGGTTGTTGGGTGTGTGTTGTCTCCAGTTTGGTTGGTTTAGATACAGGCGATGGGACAGATGAGCGCGCCACTCTCGCCACGTTGCTGATATCCCGAGCGTGCAACAATCCCGTTCTCGCGAACTACTTGTATTGGTATCTGCTGATAGAATGTGAGGGCTCGGAGGAAGATACTGCGGTCAGACATATGTACCTGGCCGTCATGAACACCTTCAGCCACCATCTGGCTAAAGGTGAGATGTGTTTAGTTTGTTAGGCGAGATTGTTTCCAGTACGGTGGGTGAAATAGTTTCTAGTTTGTATTGTAGCCAGATGTTTTTTTTTTTGCTTGGAGAGAATTTTTACAGTTTGGTTATTTTAGCATTACACATCAACTGGCTAATGGTTTTGAACGACTACTTTGTGTCAAAAAAGAAAAAAAGTATTTATGTATAACACGATCTATGCGCTACAAAAAAAACGTACATCTCTAAAACGCGGTATTAAAGTTTTTCACAACAATTTGTTAAAACACTGCTTGCTGTTTAATAATCGGATGTAACTGTAATATCCCTTTGAACTTTGGCATTCTAATGTATTTCAAAAACCTAATGTCAAATGTGTATTTATTAACAATAAAAAGTATTTAAGTATTAATATCAACTATCTAGTTTCCATAGTACAAGCTTTGCTTAGTTTAGGGCTAGATGGAGCTGTATTAAATGTTTAGGATATTTATTTATATTTAACTGAATGCACAGAAATGTACACGAGCGGACTTAACGCCAAAGGCGTTATCTCCCTGCCTACCTTAGGGCATGTGGAAAGGGTCAAGGCAGGTGCATTAAACAAGATTTTTTTTAAAGAAAGGCTTAAATATATATAACTTAGTAATATGTACGTACATACGTATAGTAACAATTAACAATATTTATATTATTTATGAAAAAAACATAACAATAGTTGGTGTCCTAGGGCTTAAAAACAATGGTTTCTTATTTCAGGCAACACGGAACACCAACGCACTCGCTCCTTCCTCGCTCGACAGCAAGTGTTCATCGACAAACTTGTCAAACTGGTAAAAACCGTCACCCGCGAATCTGGCAACCGGAACAAGAAAGCCGAGAGATTACAACAGCTATTAGCCGACCCCGACGCCTTCAAATACAACTTCATGAACTTCGAACCCATGCCTTTCCCGCTCGACCCAAACGTCACTATCAAAGGAATAGTCGCGAAAAAAGCCAGCCTATTCAAATCGTCTCTAATGCCGTCGAAATTGACGTTTTTAACCACGGAGGGTAGCGAATATGAAGCCATTTTCAAACATGGCGACGATTTGCGACAAGACCAACTCATCTTGCAAATGATAACGCTGATGGATAAGTTGTTGAGACGGGAAAATTTGGACTTGAAATTGACGCCGTATAAAGTGTTAGCGACTAGTTCCAAACACGGTTTTCTGCAGTTTATAGAATCTGTGACGGTAGCGGAAGCGTTGGCTACGGAGGGTAGTATACAGAACTTCTTCCGGAAGTACAATCCTTGTGAAGGCGCCCCCTATGGGATCAAACCGGAAACTATGGATACGTATATCAGGAGCTGTGCTGGATATTGCGTCATCACTTATTTATTAGGTAAGTTTATGGTATTACTTAATAAATTTTATGATTTATTGAGTTAAAGTTAAAATGAGCTAAAACAAAATGACTAGTGTCATTGTGAAAGACTTTGCTTCAGAGTGTATGTATGTATGTGTGGCGAACTTAGATATGGTAGAATCTGCAGTAGAACCAATAACTTTGAACATAAAAATAAATACATAAAAATAAAAATTTTGAACTAACAACACTTTAAAACCAATGGTAGATGCAGCACATTTCAAATAAAATAATAATAATGCTGTAACACACACCAAGCCCCTTTTTATATCTAGTGTGAATCCGACAACAGTCAAACAGACAAAAAAGATAAAGTCAGATTGAGCTTGTTACGATGGTTTAATTATTATTTTTTTCCCCATTTCAGGTGTCGGTGACCGGCACTTAGACAACCTCCTCCTTACCAAAGCCGGGGCCCTATTCCACATAGACTTCGGCTACATACTAGGAAGGGACCCCAAACCTCTCCCGCCGCCCATGAAACTCAGCAAAGAAATGGTGGAAGCCATGGGAGGCGTACATTCTGAACATTACCATGAGTTCAGAAAACAGTGCTACACGGCGTTTCTGCATTTGAGAAGGTAATTTTAGAAATCTACCATATTTAGTTTTTTTTTTCACTTTGGTATCATTTTTGGTAGACAGTTAGTTTCTTGCCGTAAATATTTATGAAAGTACTATTGTATTTTTCGTTACGATGTTTAAATTTGCAATTTGCATGCAGGTTCGTTTTATTGGCATTTATTTATTTAAGTAAATACGTAATTGTGCACTCCCAATCCGCCTGTCTTGTTAAGTCTCACTTTCTGTAGGTCAGCTGGAAGAAATTTCTGAGTAGAAATAAGTTGTCCGGTTGTGTAAATTATGTCTCTTGTAATGTTTCTTGTGTGCAATAAATGGTTAATAATAATATTGTTCGAAAAATTATTTGCACTGCGAGAATGAATTTTAAACAGGTTGTTGCCACAAAAAAGTTATACGCGTATATACCACAAAACAAATTTACATTATCAGTAAAGGATGGAATAAAACAAGAGGCACAAAGGCGGACTTATCCCACAAAGGGATCTCTTCCAGTCAACCTTTGAGAGACTTAGAGGATATGTAATTTGCAGGTAAACTACGGTACTTAAGAATGGTAATAAAATAAATGCTAATAAGTAAGCTTACTCTTTAACTAATATACATAAATAATATTACACATACACATATCACGCCTATTATCCCTTGGGTAGGCAGAGCGTAAACGGCCGCAAAAAACGGTTATTTACGCCACGTCTGACAAATATTTGAGGGCTTTTCGGAAAATTGTGTATCGCCATACATAATGACAGGTTGTCAGCCCATCGCCTAAGATTGCTATACACACCCTCGAGTCTGTAGCTACCTACGTCACCTACAACATTCATCAACTGCATACGCGAGTAACTAATCAAGCGCCAAGTTCTACATGCGAATTAGGAACCTACGCGTGTGACGTCACATCTATCAAGCAACTACAGACAGGTTAAAAGCAAGCGGCGAAGCGGCGATTGATTAGCTATACCTACGCACATACCTACTGCGCACTATAAAGCATCTACAGCTACTTACATATCAAGCACAAGCACCTGCAACTACATATCTACAGCTACTTATATACAAGCACAAGCACTTCACTACAAGACGTAATAGTTTCACTGAAACTTGTTGCCACTCCACGAGGGAACGGCAGATAAGACGCACATTATGAAACTTGTAGCTGTCCACTATGGGAGCAGCTGAACACAGACGTATCACG
Organism: Tuta absoluta; assembly: GCA_027580185.1. Lineage (NCBI taxonomy): Eukaryota > Metazoa > Arthropoda > Insecta > Lepidoptera > Gelechiidae > Tuta > Tuta absoluta. The sequence goes on along the minus strand of JAQAHW010000055.1, from coordinate 1,992,868 downwards.
TGAAACTTATGATGGAGCTCTGAGAGCTGTTTTGGAGCACCAGCGCACAGCATGCGAGCACCATCACAAAACACGGCGATCCACAATCAGCACTCCACTCCACTCGAAGATCATCATCCGCAAGCATCATCTTCATCTTCGAGCAACTTCGTGTCATGGCGCGGCGTGACCGACGGAGCTGCACCGACGTCCTTCCTCCACGGCGACCGGCGAGCGAAAAGAAAGCGCGGACGGCGCCGCCTATATTTATACACTCGGTGTCGCGACCGCGAAACTCCTTCCCGCGCGCCGCGGAATTTGCATATGTGTGCGCGCATTATTATTCATGTGTGTGTAGATTTCGCTAAGTAACTACCTACTCGTTTTGTAAATAGCTCATTCAGAACCTATTTTTGTACACATAATTAGGCATTATTTTACAATAAATCATTCTATTCCATTCCATACATTTAATATTCGTTGTTTGAATGTCCTTCAACTATATTATTAGCAGTATCCATCGTGTACTCCTACCTAAGGCTCGATACAGGTAGAGCGACCGCGCAAACTCGACTCAGCCGCTTTTCGCCAGTTTCTATGAAACTGTATGCAACGATTCATGTGCGGCGACGCGCGCGCGCTACCGACTGTCGACTCGGTCGCCGCGCCTCGCCGCCATTGCAAGTTTCTATGCACTCAGTAGCAACGGTTCATGTGGAGCGGACGCGTCGCTGCGCGGAATAGTGTGACAATATGTTCGATACCGAACTCTTCATTAGTTTAATCGAAGAGAGAATGAATGAAAGTATAGTACCTACATCTGTACATACATAGCTACATAAGTATTAATTTACTTGTAATTTATTGAAGTGGAATTTTATTTTAGATTAACGAAATCCTTATAGTATAATATTTATAATATACTTACCTAATTAACGTAGAAAATTACAACAAAATGTTTAAAATGGTATCAAAATCGGTCGTCATTTGTATAAACAATAAAAACAAACAAATTATCAATAGCAAAATACATGTATTTTATTTATCTAACATCTCATATGTAGTCCCACATTTGTCCTGAACTTGTCCCGAAACTGTGGAGAACGCGCGTGCGGCGGACGGCGGCGCGGGCGCTCCACATAAATCGTTCTGCGGCCCGGTCGCGGCCGCCAAAATTTGCTGCCGGGTCGCTGCTGCGCGGCCGCTTCACCTGTATAGACCCTAAGGTACAACCTGCTGCTAAAGTGCTAACTGCTAAAAGTCCCTTAGTCGCCTCTTACGACTCCCACGGGAAAGAAATGGGGTGAAGCTATTCTAAGCCGGCATCACACGACACGCATAACAAAAAGTTATACGCGTGTGTAAAATAAGTCTATACGTTTTCATCACTTTGTCTTACTTTTGTGGTAATCCAAAATGGTTCCAGCTTTGTGCATGATTTCTGTTCTATATTACAGTCTGATCTCACAGTCAAATTGTTTGTGCAGTTTTGTGAGACACTGTTCTATATTATAAGTTTAAACCTTCAGAACTTTATTATAAAATACAGTTAACAGGTTAATTGAGTAGAGTCAGTCAGTACACTGTTTTTGCAATAAAGAAGAATTATGTGTATTTCAGACATGCCAACTTAATGTTGAACCTGTTCTCGCTGATGGTGGACGCGTCGGTGCCAGACATCGCGCTGGAACCAGACAAGGCGGTCAAGAAAGTGCAGGACAAACTCAGGTATACATTTGTACTCTCAGATAGATAGATTCAGCTTTTATTACTTAACAAAATATTAAATATCAACGGCCAATTGAAGACCATTCCATGTTAGTGCACCCCTGTCCCCGAAAAGGGCTGATATATTAGTCATTTTCATTTCCTATATACACGCCTTCATTTATTGCGGCGTATGCAGAGCCGTATAAACGGACATTTACGCCACGTCTGACAAACATTTGGGGGTTATTCGGTTAATTGTGTATCGCCATAGTGACATATCGGCTACTAGCTTATCGCCTAAAATTGAATTTTGAAACTTGAAAATTGCATTACACACGTAACCCTCGAGTCATTTAGTTGCCTCTCACGAAATAAAAAACCGAGTTAAGCTATTCTAAGCCGGCATCACATGGCAATCATTCTTTCCTACCATTCCTAAAAACCGGGTATTCTTTTACAGACTGGACCTAGGCGATGAAGAAGCCGTGCACTACCTACAGAACTTGCTGGACATGTCTGTGACAGCTGTCATGGCCGCGCTGGTGGAACACTTCCACAAGTTCGCGCAGTACTGGCGGAAATAGATTATACAGTTTTTTTATTACTACCATTTATGTATCGTATATTTGTAATGGCAACAAAGATGAGTGTTGCCATTTAAAAAAAAACTTCGAACTTTGATATGATTGGCTTTAAAGCCGGCAATTTTAATTTGGCGTCTAATAGTAATCAATTTTACTATACAAGCGAAAAAAAAGTTTAAAGAAATATTAAAGTTCAAGTGTGCACTTAAATAGTTAATAGTACCTACTTATTATAATTTTCAAAATTTACGAACTCTGTAAATAATACTGTGATACTTTTTATAATAATTTAGTAAAAGATGTAATAAATTAATATAACATTTTAATACAATGTTTTCTTAAGTTCATTCTTAGATACAAATGCATTATTACTATAAATTCAATCTGAAATTAATAAATTATTTTATAATCATGTATTTGCTTTCATAATATCGCCACCACTTGCTATGCAGTCACTGGCGATGTATATTTTACTTCCTGTAGCCGTCTGCACTACATTGCAAGCCCCTATCTCCGCATATGTCACTCCTCCAATAATATACACCAAAACACTCCTAGGCTTCAGAGGAAACACTTGATCTACTGCAGGATCCGTTTTTAAAAGTTTCCCCAAACTTTTACCATCTTTGTAACCAAATTCCAAGTCGCCATTTTGTAATTTTAACGAAGTCAACTTTTCATTCAAAGTACTTATCCCACATTTGACACCTTCTAAGATTTTCCCTCCAATCTTGAGATCTAAAACTGATAGCTTAGCTAGTACATCTGCTAGAGATTCTGAAGTCAAAAGAGTATTGCATAATACTGCTATGAGTGGTACATAGCCACCATTGAATACATAACCTGGTGATGATTTGTCAATTCTTTCCGGCTGAGAAGGAAGCTGCTTTAGTTTACCAGCGGTACTCTGGAATTCATTCTGCCATTTTGGCAATCTATCACTGAGATTACCCAGGTTGGATATATTTAGAGACAACTTTGGACTGGACGGCTGAATAAGTAGCCCAGCATTTATCAAATTGTTAAAAACATACAAAAATTTGTACCCAAAAGCTAGGAGGTATTTGCTTACAAGAGAATTATATTCTTCATACGATAGGCCTTGAGTTAGGCTGAGGAGACACATCAGTCGTAAACTATTATAAATGTGTATATCGGTACCAAAATGTTCATCCACAAATTGGAAATTTGATTTCTTATTTCTATTATTCAACATTTCTGTTTCAGTCCATTTTAATTTCTCAAACTTGTTACTCATTTCTGATATGACAGTTTCACAAGCTAGAACATGATTTACTAGGTTTTGCTTGTACAATGTAACTTGCTGCAATTTTGTTGCTACATATTCTTTCATCTGTTGGATTCCCAAAGCCTTTATATCTTCATTCTTCAGGAGTTTTGCTTTGGAGCTCAAAACACTCAATACTTCAGAGAAATGCCTGTGTTTGATCTCTCCATATAAACTATCTACTAAACTGTGCAACGTCATAACAGTTGTTTTGGCTTCAGTTGACTTTGCCAAATCAAAGTTCAGCTTCCCTGTTTTTAACTTTGTTTCTTTGACATTCAGTTCCATTTGTCCACATTTCATTGTAAATATTTCACCTAACAATCCGCTGTAAGTGGCGGGAGTGAGTAAGCTTGAAGCATAGTCCTGATTTCGGTCAATCACAATCACAGCTCCTATTTCACTTGATGATTCTGTGGCTAAGAAATCTCTTGAGTATGTTTCATTAAATATTTCTAATTGGTCCAAAACACTAGCAGAGAGCTTTCCCAGTGAAAACACAGCCTTTGGTCTTCCCGTTACCAAAAAAAGACTCCACAATGACATTGCTATGCTGGAAAGCAAGGATTGGTTTTGTTCTACAAAAAGTTGTTTATACAAAAATGGTAATTCTAGACTTAGGATTTGTTCATCCAAGGCCATTAGCTCCCATGACAGTGGGTATAGCTTCACAATGTTGTATAAACCGCGACTCTCTAGTATGGAGTCGTAACAGTCTAGAACTTTTGGTACAATGATTATGTGGAAACATTTCTGATCTTTTAAAGTGGGGTTATGACTGAGCACTGAAGAGATCTGATCCAGCACACATTTGTATTTCTGCAATAAAGCTGGGATAAAGTACACACGTGTTGTATTTGCTGTTTTGCCGAGATTTGGTTCCATTTTGTAGATTTTATCTACTCCATTTTGCCTGAAAGGAGAAAAATTACAAAATTCAAGTAAGGTAATTTTTCAGAAGGAACCCTAAATGTACCTTACTAGAGTAAACAGTAATAAAATAAATTAACAAGTTTATAAGTCAGATTCCTTAGTGTAATCTAATCAAATATTCTTTATGTTATGTTATGTTATCTAGTTATTAGAAGACCGAATACTTTGATATACTCGGCCAATTTTAGTTCTTCCTATGCTTTGGTCCAACTTGGTAAAGTAGTTTTATAGGTAGTAGGATGGGTGCTTCACTGACCTAAGCCAAGCAACTCCACATATCTTCTCCAATGGTTTGATAAGCGCCGGGTCAATGATAAAATCCTTCTTGTCTCCGCATTGAGCGAGAATATCTTGCAGTTTACGCTGAGAAATGAGACTCAAAGAACCCAACTTTTTTGAGAGTGGGTGCTCCATGTCTACTTGATTCTTATATACCAGGGTATGCGGTGCACTCAAAGGCTTGCAGATATATGCATTACTTTTTACTTCACTAATTCGTCATCTAAGTTAACAGATTTGGAGAAATTGAATTTATTCGGTTTTTAGTACGCAAATAAAGGAAAACTGAACTGGCATTCGACTAGTGATGGGCGAATGTGAATGATTTATTCGAATGATCATTCGAATAGAGAGGTATTCGAATTATTCGATTGTTTAAAAGGACTATTCGAATTATTCGAATGAAAAACAATCATTCGAATTATTTCGATTCGACTCATTCGAATGAATTTGGACGATTTGTATTTAAATCGCATTGAGAATAATCTTAATGAAATTAAAATATGAAAAATGAAACTACATAAATATGTAAAAGTCAATAAATTTTAATGAGATCTTGTGTTAAATGAAAAATACAAAAAATCATTCGAATGATTCATTCACTATTTTTATTCTAATGAATTTAATGGATCGAAAACCATCCGAATAGCGAATGATCATTCGAATTAATAATCTTCATTCGAATGACGAATGATCATTCGAATACCATTTACAAATTCATTCGAATAATTCGATTGTCCGTTTTTAGAACAATCGCCCATCACTACATTCGACAAGTAAAGTAATCAAGTTATGTTTATTTATACTCGTTTAACTATTACACATGTGTTGGAAAAGACTTAAAGATATAATTTTTCAAACAACTCTAGCTTTTTTCTCCTTTTCGCGTATACGACAATACGAAAAACTTTGCAAGAAAAACGCAGCTTGACATTATGTTCGGATACTTTACAAATATGTGTATCCGAATGTATTCACATTGATGTTTAATAAACAGTGTTGCTAGAATAAATGCTAATTTTCTACCTGTTCACATTTCCATGAAGATTTTCATCAATATTTTCCTGAATTCGATTTTGTAATGAAGTAAAATTTCCATGTATTATCATGATTAATTTTCCAATAGATTTCAGTATTTTCACAGTTTCGATACAACTCCAACCAATATGAAAATAAGTTTTCTTTTACCGCGAAAATCTTTAGGAATCTGTTTCCGGTCATGCGTCGTAGCGGCCTTGCTACATCCGCCCCTCCGCCCCTTCACCGCGGAGTTGTCTCTCGTCGTCGTATAGGAAATTAGTGAAATGGCAGCAAGAATTATCAGGAAAATCGTAAGTTCGTAAATTCAGCGTTATGCAATAGTCCTTTGCAACCCACTGCATGTTGTGCCTTTACATTCCGTACCGAAAGACTGATAGGATTTTAGTTCTTTGCATCCAAAAATAGACGTAGTATAGTTATGTCGAGGAATTACATAAAAGAGCTTTTGAAGCCTTTTCGTGAGAGTACAGTGTGGGAAGGACTGTCGGGACTGTTCGGGGGACGCGCGGGTAGTGTCGCCGGAGGTGTTTCAGTGGGGAGAAATGAGGTTGTTATTTATTTTGTGTTAGTTTTGTTGAGTGATGTGCGTTGGAGGTTATATGAGGGTTTTGTCGGTAGGTGCCAGCTGGGGCGGGCGCCGCGCGGTACAGCACGGCCGTACGGAAGGTGACGCTGATCCCGGGGCACGGTATCGGCCCGGAGATCACGGTGGCCGTCCAGAAGATCTTCGAAGCTGCCAAGGTTCCCATCGAGTGGGAAGAGGTCGACGTCAGTCATGTCAGGGTAAGCCCTAGTTAGTTTTTCATATGCTACTCCTAAAAAACATTGTTTTATTTCTCTATTTTACCTAAATATCTCAATGTTAATTCATCACTTTCTTATTTCTTAGTCAATATGGGCTAAATGAATTTGTTCGTATTTATTATTTCCAATTATATTAAATTTCAATTGAATATCTTGCAGTCATTGGGAAAGCTTGAATTTAATTTCTTTACTAAATTTTTCTTACATATCCTAGCTAATCCAAAATATTAGTAACATTTTTTAATTAATAATATATTTTTCCATAGGGTGCAGATGGCAAAATGGGTATTCCCCAGAAGGCCATTGACTCTGTAAACGCCAACAAGATTGGTTTGAAGGGCCCCCTGATGACCCCTATTGGCAAGGGCTACCGGTCCCTCAACTTGGCCCTACGTAAAGAATTTGACCTGTATGCTAACGTCAGGCCTTGCAAGAGTTTGGATGGGTAAGTAATTGTATTTATGTGTTATTTTTTTTTTTGCTTTTATATTGTTGCCAGAAAATCTACATTGGAATATCTGATACTTTGCAGGAATATACAAATACAAAAGCCTCTATTGCTGATGAAGTAGTTACATACTACATTTAACTTGATTGCATTTAAATGGCACATCAGTCCGTTCCATCAGCGAGTCCTGATGACACATAGGCCTCCTCTAACACCTTCCATTTATCTCTGTCCCTGGCTGTTCTTAGCCAGAGTGAGCCAGCAACCGTTTTCAGATCATCAGCCCATCTTTTAACTGTCTACCCCCTTTACGCTTGGTGTTATACCTTAGTAGCCTTTCAGTGACTGCTTTTGCCTATTTTTCTTGCAGGAATATATCTTACAGCAAACATGCTAAAAAGTTTAGTTTCTCATGTAGTTTATATCTGGTATTTTAGATATTGATGTTTATATCTTTAATACAGTGCACAATTTATTATTTATGTGCCATCTCTGTAATAGGCTTTTATACCTTTTCTTTCATCTGATTTAAAAAGTATCAAAACATATATATATTAAAATCTAATAAGATTCCAATTGAACAGTAATTTTTAATCAATCATCAGTTTGGTGCATGAAAATCACTCGCTCAATGTTTAGCATTCCATAAATCATTCAAGCTATTGTGCCAAATCAATCATCAACATACGTAACACAGCAGATATCACATTCATTCAGATTGCTGATATGTTATCAGAATGTGTGCTTGGTAAAGGTGTTTTTACACAGGCTATAATTATCACAGTAATAAAATCTTCTTAATTTATTATCTCAAATGCAGTGTTCACACACTCAAGCTATGGGCAGGGAAATAGTTAGGAAAGTAGGCAGTGCTAGCATGTAAATGGGTTACTTTGCACTGCTACTCGTCATGCCGCTGCCACTTCCCGTGCTCCCATGAGTGTCAGTCAGCACAAGTGGAATATATTGCCATCTCACTCACTCGTATTGTTGAAGAGTATGACGGCAGTGTGTTAACACTCACTCGCGTTGATAGTTCCGCGGAAGTATTTCGGGCAATATTCGCGGCAGTGGCAGCAACAGGAGCATGGTGTGAACGTAGTATAAGCAGTTAGTGCATGAGCCTGATGAGTAAATACTCACTCTCACCTTTTACTTACACTCAAGTAATTGTCATGGTATTATAATAAAATGTTCTTGTTTCAACATACATCAATACAGAATGAATAAAACAACGCCTTTTTAACGTTTTTTCTGCAATAAAAGTAAAATAAAATAAATAACCCATCTTAACTAAATGTTATTGGGATTTCCCTAGCCATTTGGTTACATACCTTTACACCAAAACAAACTTATCTATCAATATCAGTACATTGTAAATAAAAAATGATATGAATGCGTGTATACTTGAACTTGCCTTGACTTCTAGCCAACCGTCTCGCGTACACACAATGACGATATGACGCAGAGAAACTTATCAAATCACGTATTAAGATAATATCGCGATTTAAAAACTTCAATGTCTTTCGTTATCAATATATCGACAATAGCTTGCGTAAAACAGTATCAAGTAATTACATTTTGATTTATTACCAAAACATTTTTTCCTGGGAATTGGGTGAAATAGTTCCTACCTAGCGGGGCTGATCACCCGCTTCCGTTCCGCAGACGGCCTAACCCGAGGAAGAAGAAGACTACCAAAACATGCTTTAACATTGTGTACAAATTTATCTGAATGAGTAAAAGTATACAAAAATTGTGCTGTATTTTAGTTATCATGTGATCTTCATTATCAACAGCCCAAATCAGTCCACTGCAAAGCTTGGCATACTGGAGATTTGTAAAACAGATCCCTCATAGTACAAACTTCAGACTCTCACAAAGTTATGAGTAGTTAAGCTCTGTAACATTGTGTTGAGAGAAATAAATAATTTTTATTATTATTTAAGTACACCACTTCTTTCCCATGCTGTTTTTTTTTATTGCCCTTATTATCAAGCAGTAAAAAATTGATTAAGTTTATGGTTGAACCAATCCAAATCACATGTTTAGTGTAAATAGCTCTTCATCAAACGATAAGTGAGTGTAAATTGTAATATAACCGTCAAACTTTAATCTGCATAATTATACACTTTTTAGGGTTATAGACGGCCGATGTGGCGCAGTGGAAGTGCGACTGCCTGCGACGCAAAGGTTCCGGGTTCGATTCTCGGTGGGACATTCACAATGTTGATATTTATCACTTTGTGCTTTTGTTCCCGGTCTGGTTAGGACATTGAAGGGTGAACCACCTGATTGTCCGAAAAGAAAGATGGTTCCGTGTTTCGGAGGGTTAAGCCGTCGGTCCCGGTTGCTGTCTATGATTAATTAGACGGCGGTCGTTACAAAACCATTTCAGAGGCCTACTACTAGTAGTAGGCGGTTGAGAAACTGACACTAGGGTTCATCGGGTCGTTGCACGACTGGGTGTCCCACAGGAAACTTCCAAAAAATCGGTTAAGTCTGGCTCGCACTTAACCGATTTTTTGGAAGTTATTTCGTAGACGGGTGATCAGCTCCGCTAGGTGGGAACTATTTCACCCAAAATATAGTATTATACATACTACTTGCGGGGTAGGCAGAGCGTAAACGGCCGCAAAAACGGTCATCTACGCCACGTCAGACATACATTTGAGGGTCATTTGGAAAATCGTGTACTATCTTACCTATGCCGGCTTAGAACATCATCACCCCATTTCTTTCCCGTGGGAGTCGTAAGAGGCGACTCAGGGACTTGAGGGTGTGTATTGCAATTTTAGGCGATGGGTTAACAACCTGTTACTATGGCGATACACAATTTTCCGGATGATCCTCAAATTATGTCAGACGTGGCGTGAATGTCCGATTTCTGCGTCTGTTTGCGCTCTGCCTACCCCGCAAGGGATAATAGGCGTAATATGTGTATGTATGTATGTATGTATGTATCTTATCTATATATCTTGTATCTGTCGACTCCTTGTTGCAGTATCAAAACCCTGTACGACAATGTCGATGTGGTGACCATCAGAGAGAACACCGAAGGGGAGTACTCCGGTATCGAGCACGAGATTGTAGATGGCGTCGTGCAGTCCATCAAACTTATCACTGAGGAGGTAAGGCTTACAGTGTGTAGTTTTTTTTTCGCCCCGGGACTTCGAGACCTACACCAGACTGGTTGGTGGTAGCAGGTGTTTGCGCGAGTGAGTGTTCACACACTGCCGTCACACCTCGGACACTGGCGCTCAAATGTATGAAACAAACGCGTTGCTACGCACACAGTCTAAGCTCGCGTAGGTGAACGCGGACCATGCTTGTGTGTGTGAGACAACATGTCAGGGTTGCCGACATTTTGCGTTCGCGAATCGGGAATGCAATGTGCGGCAGTATGAAATGACCTTCGTCGTCGCGTCCTTGCTAGCCGGTGTCTGAGCGTCCTCCGAGCGCGGGTGGGCGGCGCTTGTAGGGGGAGGCAGGGAGTGACCATACTGTACGCTAGTACTATTAATTATACTGTGCTGCCGTTATACTCTTCTAGCATCAATATGAGTGAGCGGGATAGCAATACATTCCACTAGCAATCGTGCTGTCTTTCCTTTGACTCGCGCACGGGAAGTGGCAGCGGCATGACGATTAGCAGCGCGAGTAACATTCTGCTGCCCGCAAAATTTTCAAGCGCGAGCAGGATTTGAACCTGCGACTTTCGCATTACTATGCAGCGCATTCCTTGCCCGCCAATTTTGCAAGTGTATTTAATGCCAGTAATGCGTGGCACGGCTTCATATACCGGGCTAGTTTTGCAACTAATACCTTACTAGCATTAAAATACACTTGCAATATTAAAGTAGCCCAAAAGGAAGAGGCGTCGCCACTAGTAATGCGAAAGTTGCAGGTTCAAATCCTACCCGCGCTTAAAAATTTTGCAAGTTTAAAAAAGTTGTATACTTAACACGGGAAGTGTTTTAAAATTTGGTATTCAATTGTGCTGCCCACTTCCCTTACTATTTCCCTGCCCATATTGACATCGTGTGTATAAAAGCATACCTCCATAGCTTATAAATGGTTTTCTGTCTATAGGCGTCGAAGCGAGTAGCGGAGTTTGCGTTCCAATTCGCGCGCGACAACAAAAGGAAGATGGTCACAGCCGTGCACAAGGCCAACATCATGTGAGTCACATTGTCCACACACACAGCCGCAGTAGTCCATTGCTGGACACACTTACCACGCTTCGTAGGCGGTTTGGCGAGCGCAGAATGTTGCATTCGCAGGGAACTCTACTCGTTTCCTGGACCTGCGGTGCTTTTCTAAGCCGACATCACGCTTAATAAGAAATAACATATTAGACCAAAAAATGTAGGTTCTGGCTGACATATCTGCTTAGCAAAAGTTGTTCCTGGGCAAAATCTAAAATATTTTTTACCGCGGGAAAATTGCTCATTCCCGCGGGAAAAACGGTTTAACGTGAACTTTTTAGGCCGCCAGCTATAGTATGAGAGATACAGAAATGTCTGCATAGCAAAAGTAGTTCAGCATGATATGCCGCTTCTGCTGGTACAGTAATCATAATATTCAGTCAGAAATTGAAATTGAAATTCTTTATTCAATGTAGGATAGTATTATCATATCACTTATTGACGTCATGAACCGTCATTGTAAAAAAAAAGAAATTTCAATTTTCTTTTTCTTATAAAAATTTTGTTATGTCCTAATAGAAAACCGGCTCGGGCGGGATAAAAAAATTTAATAATAATAAAGGTACTGCCACGGGGCTGGCCAGGTTAATCACACGGCATGTCACTTTACGCCACCACCATCTGAAACGATATTTGTTTCAAATTGAAGCCAATTCGAACGAAGCGAAACGTTCGCGGGTACAAACCAACTAGTCCGTACTAATATTATAAATCTGAGAGTATGTATGTATGTATGTTTGTTACCTCTTCACGCTCAAACGGATTGACCGATTTGAATGAAATTTGGAACAAAAGTATAACCTGGAATAACACATAGGCCACTTTTTACCGTGGGAAAACTACTATTACCACGGGAAAAGTAGTGGCAGCGGGTCACCGCTGGGCGGAAATCTAGTGTTTAATAAACAAACAATAATAAACCACTACCAGATCTCATTATCGCTAATTAATAAGTTATGTCTATGTGATTGCAAATATTTGACCCCACGCATATTAGTCATCCATTGATAAAGATAATTACCAGGGTCATACGCTATCAAGAGGTTATGCGAATATTAACACTAAGTTTAGGTATCACCTTTGAGTGAAAACCAGTATTGATTTGACCTCAACCAAACAAAATATTGTTATGTTTTTTCAAAGGTTTTGAACTTTAAGGTGGGACGTTTTACATACAAACGAAAAACTGAAATTCAATTGACTTCAGAGAATCGACTACCGACCTCTCGTCCATACAAAAAGAGAAAACGTTTTCCTACCCCTAAATGTAATCCGATCTCAATGATTTTTTAGAATGTTGTTGACACAGTAAAAAACTAGGTATATAGTTTTTCCTTTTTTCGAATTTTTCAATTGATTGAAAACTATAGGCGTCTAAAAGTCACTTATTTTATAACAAAATCTTCCTTGAAGTAAAACGTTTATGTTTAAAAAACAAAGTTGTTTTAAGAAAAAATAAAAAGCTATAAAACTAGAATATAATATGCTGAAACGATAGACACCAAAATCAAAACTATTGGTTGTGATTTAGTATGTGGGAATCGTTTTCTCCCGAGACGCAAATTTCACCTTAAAAATACCTACAATCAGTCGCGAGCGGCAACGCTCTCTATCGCACTACTAGGCGGGGACGTGAGCGCGCGAGCGACAGTATGAGTTTTCTTAAATACCAAATATTTGAAATGGCGATGGTATTCTTCCCTCTTAACATGCGATGAAGAGCAATTTTTTAGAGTTTATGTATGTATGTATATATATATGTGCGATTCTTTAAAGGACTGATACTCGTTAACCACTGAACAGATTCGAATGGGAATTGTATCGGAAGAAACCTTACATTATCCCGAGTGTCATAGGCTAGGATCTATCTCAGAAAGCAGTCGTGTTTCTAAATTTTGCAATTTATTATGCTTGTTTCATATTTGTTAATTGTTAAAAGTTGTTCAGTTTTACGAGTTATCCTAAAAATATTTCTATAATATATAATAGTCACCTTTTATAAATTGTAAACTACTACTCATACAAATACATACATACGCCTTTAAACCCTTGCGGGGTAGGCAGAGCGCAAACGGCCGCAAAAAACGCACATTTACAAAACAAATGGCAAACTTGAGGGTCATTCGGTGTGTATCGCCATAATGACAGGTTGTCAGCCCATCGCCTAAAATTGCAATACACACCCTCGAGTCCCTAAGTCGCCAATTTACGACTCCCAAGGGAAAGAAATGGGGTGATGCTATTCTAAGCCGGTTTGTGATGCAAACTACTCTCTTAGTAATAAAGTTGAGTATCGCTTATATCGGTACAATGGCAAATAGTTGGATCGTGCTAGTAATTCTCACAAGGCTGGCGATTAGTTCTAATTGAGTGGTGTCGGTAACACTTAGTGTGTAAACACACCATGCCGAAGTTACGGTGCCGAAGTTCGGCGCAATTACGCTTGCAATGTTATTTGAATGAAGGATGACACACTAAGCCGAAATTACGTCGCGTTACAACGTACAGCCGAACTTCAGGCGGGCGTAGATTCGGCGGCGATTCGGCGATACGGCAACACATTATACGCGACCGAAGTTCGGTTCGATTGCCGACGAAGATCCGGGGGCGGGGAGTGGCGGGGAGTAGCGGGGAGCCGCCCGCACCCTGCATGTTCGGCGTTCGCCCGAAGAATTCATTTAGCTTCTGTCAGCGCATGACGCACGTGCTTTGCTGTGTCTTTAAAACATACGTACGCCATGTTTGATTCAGAAAAATTAATTATCGCGATTGAGTCGCGACCGTGTTTATGGAACAATGGAGATGCAAGCTATAGTAATCGACCAATGAAAAAAATTGCTTGGGATCAAATAGGTGAAGAATTTTACGAAGATTGGAGTACTTATAGTACCAAAAAGAAAAATGAAACAAGTAAGTTGATTGATTTTATTAAATATTTTTATTATTTATCACAAGCAATCAATGTACAATCCGGTCCTGCCAAACTACCCTCCCCTCATTGTTAAAATATTCCGTAAACTTTTGCCTTATATGAGTGGAATTAGTGATATTCTGATGTGACGATTCTGATGATACAGATTCTAAGTTGTGTTCAAAAAACTGATCCTTAAAGTTGTATCCATCACGTTTTCTGACGAAGTTGTGAAGTACGCAAACTGTTTTTACAATATGAGTAGCAAAATCAGGAGAAGTCAAAATTGGAGTATGCAAGATTCTCCATTTATTACACAAAACACCAAATGTACATTCTACACACCTTCGCGCCCTGCTGAGGCGATAGTTAAATATGCGTTTTTCTCTGGTTAAATTATTTCCTGGGAATGGTCTCATTAAGTGTTTGTCAAGAGCAAACGCTTCATCGCCTACTATTACAAATGGAAGCTTTGGTTCATTTGTGTTAGGCAGTTCTCTATTAAGTGGTAAATTTAATGATTCTCTTCTCAACCGTATACCTAAAGATCTTATGAAAATGGCACTGTCTCCTTCCCTGCCGTAAGCACCTACATCAACCACAATGAAATTAAGATTTGCATCAGCAAGTACCAACAATACAATCGTTTTTTTTTTTTTATTATTATAAAAACGAGAACCTGATAGTGCTGGGCACTCAATTCGCACGTGCTTGCCGTCTAGGGCACCTATGCAATTTGGAAAATTTGTTGTAGAAAAAAAATATTCTGCAATGTCGAGCCACATTTCTTCGGTAGGTTCAGGCATTTCAATTGGTTGTCATGTCTTCCAAATTACAATACACGTTTCTTGAACTATATGAGCAATAGTTGATCGGCCTATTAAAAAATCCTCTGATAAATTTTGGAAGGTCATTCCTGTTGACAAGTACCTGTGAACAAAAATGTATATTTTTTTTTTATTGCAGTTGACGACTTGCAAAAAAATTGAAACATTTAAGAGATTATTACGTGAGAGAGAAGAAAAAAGACAATTTAAAGAGTGGTAGTGCCGCGCCAGCCAAGAAAAGAAACACTTCATATTTTCAGATGTTATCTTTTTTGTATATTACCATAGAACATAGAAATAATGATGGCAATCTCAGTTTATCCGAAAATGAAAGTAATACCAGTTTTGATTCGCTGCCACCAACTACTAGTCCACCTCCACCATCGCTACCGCCGAACGCACTGATCAGTTCTGAGCGAAAGAACAAGAATTTGACACCATTTCAAAAATCTATATAAAACAGAATGTCTGCCAGTGAAGAAAATGATCCCGATAAAATTTTTTTGCTTTCTTTATTACCTGACATGAAAACAATGACAGATAGTGAAAAATTAGATTTTAAATTTGAAATTATGACTGCAATAAAAAGAATAAAGTATAGCAAATCTTTACCATTGTCATCAACTCCATCTACCAGTGCACATAAATACCGCGTGTTACAGAATAACAAGTAAAGCCGAGAGGGTGTAAAAGGAACCCTTGTAAAGAGTCTATTGACAAAAAATTTAAGCCGTAGTGTCGATTTTGAAAATTACGAAAATTATATTTTTGTATCAAATTACTCGAAAAATGTATCGTTGCATCGCAGCACTACTTTGACAGTTTAAAGTTCAACTGAAGTTGCCAACGCGGCGCAGCGAGATTCGATATACATTGCTTGTTATTTAATGGGTGTAAACATTTTAATGAACTGAAGATAACCAGAAATGTATGCCGAATCGAAATTCGTTGGAATGGAAGTGTAGTACTGACCTAGACGCGTGCTGTTATTATTTCATCGACTGATGAAAATAAAGAATATTATTATTTTTGCGTTATTTTGTAACAGCTTGTATATACCAAGTACATCGACTGTGCAATATAGTATATCAGATAATTATGGTTATAGGACTCGTACTATGGAGAACTTAAACAATAATGACGACTCATCCGCACATTCTTATTATTCAGATGACCTTAAAGATTTTTTACAAACTCACAATATAGACACCCAATCAGGCTCATTGCCTAATAATAATTCTGAAAGCGAACCCTAAACAGTGAGGAGATAACCAGAGCCATAAACAAGTTAATTATAGCTCTAAGAGACTTAATGGTGTCAAATTAGTGGAGAATACCAAAAACATTTAAATGATTCATTTGTTATTTTGCAAAAGTTGATTAAGCAGCTAGTTTAATAGGAACTTGAAATGAAAACTTGATTGAAAAGGTTAATGTTACCTAACTACTCAGTTAAATTTTGACAATAGTGCATAATGTATAAATAAATGATTATCTACAAATATGGCTATTTTGTTTACTTACCTTATAGTTACCATCAATCGTTCTGCAGGTGAAATGGAAACACTGAACATCGTATCTTTTTTCAAAATGTTGTTACTGATGAGAAATAACAGTTCGTCGTAGGACTGTATTGTCATGCGAAAATACTTGAAAAAATAATCGGGGAAGGCTCTGTACTTGGCATAACGTTGAAACTGGCCTTCTTGTAGTCTCGTAGAATTCAATGGGAGCACCCAATATTCTTTCCTGTATTTGTCTTCTTCTAAAGCCTCAGCAATTGCTATTACTGTAAAATAGTCCATTTTTCGGGTTTCGCAATTTTAAAATAATAAAAAGATCACTTTGTTTTGCGTCTGTCTGTCCAACTGTGTAGGTGACACGACACGACGCCACGACAGCGCTCGAGACACTAAATACACACCCGAAGTTGCGGAGCTGAATTTATGCCGCGTAAGTTCGGCACTAATGGTGTGTCATATCAGCCGAATACGTCGGAACGTATAATCAGCCGCCGAACTTCGGTCGCGTATCTTCGGCATAGTGTGTTTTGACACTTAGGTGTAAGGTTACATATGGGTAGTTGTACTGAATATTGTAGAAATATCTTGCAGCAAAGAAATACATTGGAAAAATACTATTTATGTTTAGGAGAACAGGCAAAATTGCATCGCAAGCAGGATTTGAACCTGTGACTTTGGCTATTACTAGTAGCAAAGCTTCTGTCGACTGGGCTACCGCGGCTTAGCTTATCATAATGACAATAACTATATATGTGATTGAGTGTCCCAAAATAAATGGAAGCAGAATAAGTATGTATGTATTAACTTTATTATACCACAAAACAAATTTACATACATACATATATCACGCCTATAGTCCCTTGCGGGGTAGGCAGAGCATAAATGGCCTTGGAAAACGGTAATTTATGCCACGTCTGACAAAAGTTCGAGGGTTAATCAGATAACTGTGTATCACTATAGTGACAGGTTGTCAACCCATCGCCTAAAATTGCAATACACACCCTCGAGTCCCTTAGTCACTTCTTACGACACCCACGGGCAAGAAATGGGGTGATGCTATTCTAAGCCGGCATCACACGGCAAAAACAAATTTACATTATCAGTAAAGGATGGAATAAAACAAGAGGCACAAAGGCGGACTTATCCCACAAAGGGATCACTTCCAGTCAACCTTTGAGAGACTCAGAGGATATAAGTGCCTACTTTCCCATAATTGATATGGTTATTTGCTAGTGTTTTTCTAAATACATAAGCTCTATATGAAAGATTATTTTCTGAAAAAAATTATAATAATATATAAATGAAATTCTCAGAATGCCACTTATTTTATAGTTTATAAATGAGCCCCTTACTTTGCGTTAAGGCGGCGCCGCCTAGAAGCGCCTTAACAAATTTAATTTATTTCTTCATATCTAGTACAAATATCAATAAACTACGACGGACAAATTGCTGTCCCAAACAAGTCGTTTATTTTAAAGTACCTACAACAATAAACTTTATATTGTTAAACCGTTTTGTCGATTAAAAATTCAAAACTATAGTGATACACAGTTATCTGATTGACCCTCAAACTTTTGTCAGACGTGGTGTTAAAATCTGTTTTACGGCCTTTAACGCTCTGCTTACCCCGTAAGGGATAAAAGCGTGATTTATGTATGTATGTAAAAATTCAAAACAAAAAAAAGGTTAATGTTGTATTTTTACACGACTATTCAACCAAAAATGGACTATAATGATTTAAGAGTTCATGTATGTATGTAAATATGTGCGATTCTTTAAAGGAATGAATCTCGTTAACCACTGCACAGATTCGAATGGAAATTGTATCGGAAGAATCCTTACATTATCCCGAGTGTCATAGGCTAGGATTTATCTCAGAAAGCAGTCGTGTTTCTAAATTTTGCATTTTATTACGTTTGTTTCATATTTCTACTTTTGTTAATTGACAATTGACCCCGTGTGATGCCGGCTTAGATACCCCGTGTGATGCCGGCTTAGAATAGCATCACCCCCTTTCTTGCCCGTGGGTGTCGTAAGAAGCGACTAAGGGACTCGAGGGTGTGTATTGCAATTTTAGGCGATGGGCTGACAACCTGTCACTATAGTAAGACACAGTTATCTGATTGACCCTCGAACTTTTGTCAGACGTGGCATAAATTACCGTTTTTCACGGCCATTTATGCTTTGCCTACCCCTAAAGGGACTATAGGCGTGATATATGTATGTATGTATGTATGTTAATTGACAAAAGTTGTTCAGTTCTACGAGTTATCCTAAAAATATTTATAAATAATTTAAAAGTACTTCAAAATGCGTTAACAACTCGTCACAAGACCCGTCACCTTTATAAATTGCAAACTACTCATACATACACATATCACGCCTATAAACCCTTGCGGGGTAGGCAAAGCGCAAACAGCCGCAAAAAACGGACAGAATCTTTTTTATCTCAGAAGCAGTCGTGTTTTTAACTTTTTTAATTTAAGTAATTGTATCAGGCGTTACGTTAAAGGTATTTAGCTTCTTCCGCACTTATGATGGCTAGTAATGCAGCTAGTTGAATGCACCACGCGTACGACCGCAAGTTAATGCAAATGCACAAGCGATGCACTTTACTCGCACTACTTCCACCGTTTTACACTCTACACGTGTTTCGCCCCTCCACGGAGCATCATCAGGAGATGTTCGACAGTCGAGTTCCGAGCACTGACTGAACATTTTTATTTATTGTGCTTGTTATTATAACGTGTTGTTTTTTATCTTTAGGCGTATGTCTGACGGTCTGTTCCTGCGTTGCTGCCGCGACCTCGCGCAGAAGTACCCCGACATCCGCTTCGAGGAACGCTACCTCGACACAGTCTGTCTCAACATGGTCCAGAACCCGGCCAAGTTCGACGTGCTGGTCAGTATCATAACACGTCCACACCATGCACTCTCCTACCCCCCGCTACCTCGACACAGTCTGCCTCAACATGGTTCAAAACCCGGCCAAGTTCGACGTACTGGTCAGTATCATAACACGTCCACACCATGCACTCTCCTACCCCCCGCTACCTCGACACAGTCTGTCTCAACATGGTTCAGAACCCGGCCAAGTTCGACGTGCTGGTCAGTATCATAACACGTCCACACCATGCACTCTCCTACCCCCCGCTACCTCGACACAGTCTGTCTAAACATGGTTCAGAACCCGGCCAAGTTCGACGTGCTGGTCAGTATCATAACACGTCCACACCATGCACTCTCCTACCCCCCGCTACCTCGACACAGTCTGCCTCAACATGGTTCAGAACCCGGCCAAGTTCGACGTACTGGTCAGTATCATAACACGTCCACACCATGCACTCTCCTACCCCCCGCTACCTCGACACAGTCTGTCTAAACATGGTTCAGAACCCGGCCAAGTTCGACGTGCTGGTCAGTATCATAACACGTCCACACCATGCACTCTCCTACCCCCCGCTACCTCGACACAGTCTGCCTCAACATGGTCCAAAACCCGGCCAAATTCGACGTGCTGGTCAGTATCATAACACGTCCACACCATGCACTCTCCTGCCCCCCGCTACCTCGACACAGTCTGTCTCAACATGGTTCAGAACCCGGCCAAATTCGACGTGCTGGTCAGTATCATAACACGTCCACACCATGCACTCTCCTACCCCCCGCTACCTCGACACAGTCTGCCTCAACATGGTTCAGAACCCGGCCAAGTTCGACGTACTGGTCAGTATCATAACACGTCCACACCATGCACTCTCCTGTCCACGTCCACACCATGCACTCTCCTACCCCCCGCTACCTCGACACAGTGTGCCTCAACATGGTTCAGAACCCGGCCAACTTCGACGTGCTGGTCAGTATCATAACACGTCCACACCATGCACTCTCCTGTCCACGTCCACACCATGCACTCTCCTACCCCCCGCTACCTCGACACAGTGTGCCTCAACATGGTTCAGAACCCGGCCAACTTCGACGTGCTGGTCAGTATCATAACACGTCCACACCATGCACTCTCCTACCCCCCGCTACCTCGACACAGTCTGCCTCAACATGGTTCAGAACCCGGCCAAGTTCGACGTGCTGGTCAGTATCATAACACGTCCACACCATGCACTCTCCTGTCCACGTCCACACCATGCACTCTCCTACCCCCCGCTACCTCGACACAGTCTGCCTCAACATGGTTCAGAACCCGGCCAAGTTCGACGTGCTGGTCAGTATCATAACACGTCCACACCATGCACTCTCCTACCCCCCGCTACCTCGACACAGTCTGTCTAAACATGGTTCAGAACCCGGCCAAGTTCGACGTGCTGGTCAGTATCATAACACGTCCACACCATGCACTCTCCTACCCCCCGCTACCTCGACACAGTCTGCCTCAACATGGTTCAAAACCCGGCCAAGTTCGACGTACTGGTCAGTATCATAACACGTCCACACCATGCACTCTCCTACCCCCCGCTACCTCGACACAGTCTGTCTCAACATGGTTCAGAACCCGGCCAAGTTCGACGTGCTGGTCAGTATCATAACACGTCCACACCATGCACTCTCCTACCCCCCGCTACCTCGACACAGTCTGTCTAAACATGGTTCAGAACCCGGCCAAGTTCGACGTGCTGGTCAGTATCATAACACGTCCACACCATGCACTCTCCTACCCCCCGCTACCTCGACACAGTCTGCCTCAACATGGTTCAGAACCCGGCCAAGTTCGACGTGCTGGTCAGTATCATAACACGTCCACACCATGCACTCTCCTACCCCCCGCTACCTCGACACAGTCTGCCTCAACATGGTTCAGAACCCGGCCAAGTTCGACGTGCTGGTCAGTATCATAACACGTCCACACCATGCACTCTCCTACCCCCCGCTACCTGGTCAGTATCATAACACGTCCACACCATGCACTCTCCTACCCCCCGCTACCTCGACACAGTCTGCCTCAACATGGTCCAAAACCCGGCCAAGTTCGACGTGCTGGTCAGTATCATAACACGTCCACACCATGCACTCTCCTACCCCCCGCTACCTCGACACAGTCTGCCTCAACATGGTCCAAAACCCGGCCAAGTTCGACGTGCTGGTCAGTATCATAACACGTCCACACCATGCACTCTCCTACCCCCCGCTACCTCGACACAGTCTGTCTAAACATGGTCCAAAACCCGGCCAAATTCGACGTGCTGGTCAGTATCATAACACGTCCACACCATGCACTCTCCTACCCCCCGCTACCTCGACACAGTCTGCCTCAACATGGTTCAGAACCCGGCCAAGTTCGACGTGCTGGTCAGTATCATAACACGTCCACACCATGCACTCTCCTACCCCCCGCTACCTCGACACAGTCTGCCTCAACATGGTTCAGAACCCGGCCAAGTTCGACGTGCTGGTCAGTATCATAACACGTCCACACCATGCACTCTCCTACCCCCCGCTACCTCGACACAGTCTGCCTCAACATGGTTCAGAACCCGGCCAAATTCGACGTGCTGGTCAGTATCATAACACGTCCACACCATGCACTCTCCTACCCCCCGCTACCTCGACACAGTCTGCCTCAACATGGTTCAAAACCCGGCCAAGTTCGACGTGCTGGTCAGTATCATAACACGTCCACACCATGCACTCTCCTGTCCCCCGCTACTTCGACACAGTCTGCCAGTATGTCAGTATCGAATAAATACATACACATATCACGCCTCGCCCTACACATATCGGCCGTGTGATGCCGGCTTAGAATAGCATCACCCCATTTCTTGTTCGTGGGAGTTGTACGAGGCGACTCAGGGACTCGAGGGTGTGTATTGCAATCTCATATTTTATATTATAAATCATGTAATATTATATCACGCCTATATCCCTTGCGGGGTAGGCAGAGCGTTAACGACCGTAAAAACGGACATTCACGCCACGTCTGACAAATATTTGAGGGTCATTTGGCAAATGGTGTATCGCCATAGTAACAGGTTGTCAGCCCATCGCCTAAACTTGCAATCTTAGTCGCCTCTTACGACTCCCACGGGAAAGAAATGGGGTGATGCTATACTAAGCCGGCATCACACGGCAACGTCATAACGTCATCCACGAATAAAATTATGTTAATGCTATTTTTAACCGGCATCATTTTTGGAAAGCTAGCCACTTCGCTCAGGTCGAATTTTGCAACAATAGATTTGTATTGTACTTCAAGCACACATGTGTGCTGTTACGAGCGGAGTAGCTAGTGTAGCACTGTAATTGACAGTGTTTGTTTGTTTGTGGCAGGTGATGCCCAACCTGTACGGGGACATAATGTCGGACATGTGCTCGGGGCTGATCGGCGGGCTCGGTCTCACGCCCTCCGGCAACATCGGCAAGAACGGAGCCCTATTTGAATCTGTAAGTCATATTTATATACAAACTTATTCGATTTTATCACTTTCAATGATGGTCATGTATACAAACTTATTCGATATTATCACTTTCAATGATGGTCATGTATACAAACTTATTCGATATTATCACTTTCAATGATGGTCATGCATAGAAACTTATTGGATATTATCACTTTCAATGATGGTCATGCATAGAAACTTATTGGATATTATCACTTTCAATGATTGTCATGTATAGAAACTTATTGGATATTATCACTTTCAATGATGGTCATGCATAGAAACTTATTCGATATTATCACTTTCAATGATGGTCATGTATAGAAACTTATTCGATATTATCACTTTCAATGATGGTCATGTATACAAACTTATTCGATATTATCACTTTCAATGATGGTCATGCATAGAAACTTATTGGATATTATCACTTTCAATGATGGTCATGCATAGAAACTTATTGGATATTATCACTTTCAATGATTGTCATGTATAGAAACTTATTGGATATTATCACTTTCAATGATGGTCATGCATAGAAACTTATTCGATATTATCACTTTCAATGATGGTCATGTATAGAAACTTATTCGATATTATCACTTTCAATGATGGTCATGTATACAAACTTATTCGATATTATCACTTTCAATGATGGTCATGTATAGAAACTTATTGGATATTATCACTTGCAATGATGATCATGCATAGAAACTTATTGAATATTATCACTTTCAATGATGGTCATGTATACAAACTTATTCGATATAATCACTTTCCATTTTAAATACAGTGCAAATATTTTGAAGGTATGTTCTAAGTTTAACAACTTTTTTAATAACATTTTATCGACTATGGAAAGAAACTTGAATTTCATACGTAAAGTCCATACAAAATAAAAAATGTGACACTGCATGGGAGGTCCAATATTTTTATATATTTCGGAAAAAAGAAAATTAAGAAAAGGTATTTCGTTTTTTGAACAAAACTACAGAGTTGTATTATATAAGCCCATCATAATAAAACAATTTTAAACAGATTTCAGTTGTGTTTATTATGGATTGTTTGTGACCACGAGCTCTGTAAGGAACTCGAAACGTAGGAATTGTAAAATCCAAAATAAACACAACTTAAATCCATTTACAATTGTTTTATTGTGATGAGTAATAGTTGTGCAAACTCAAGAAAATATTATTATTTTATCTGTGACAGAACACACCCTGAAAATATTTACACTGAATTTAAAATGATCTAATAGATTTTTTCCCTTTTATCGAAGAAGGAAGCCGGAACGATTGGAGGTATCAGCAGTCCTAAGAATTGGTTAGATTATCTAATACTTGGTCAGGTCCACAGACAGATTAAACGAAATAAATAAAGAATAAATCACAAGGAAATCATTATTGGCATTAAGATATACTTGCATAACTTCGCCAACAGCAAATGAACCACGGTAGCCCAGTAGGTAGAGGCGCCATTAGTACTCATACCGAAAGTCGCAGGTTCAAACCCTGCCTACGGTGCAATTTTGCAAGTTCTTTAAATATGTGACCTTGATATGTGCAATTTTCTTGGAAATTCGTCGATATAAATAAAGTTAGTATAAGTCAAGCAACAATGTGATTGACCATCGCTTTATAAATTACGCGGTTTGATTGTGTTTAACACTCAGATCTAAGTATTCGGTGAAGCGAATTACCTTTGTTATGTAGGTATTTCGTTATTCAGATAATATTTACTATTTCATAAGTTTAAAATGTATCTTAATATACGGAGTGTAAGGGACGGTGTTCATAAAACTGAACAACTTTTTCTATGGAGGATATGTTGGTAAAGTTGAAAAAAAATCGGCCTACCATACAAAATTCCTGATCAGCTAACAGACATTCTATGGGAATTCGGAAAAAAACGTTACCCAACATAGGCTCTATAGTGAAAGTTGTTCAGTTTCATGGTCTAATCATGCCTGCAAATATTTCGGCACACCGGCCCTGACACCATGTATACGGGCTGTCTCTTACAACCCGGTTTTTTTCTTAGCATACTGGCTGGGCAAAGGAGTGCAATCTTCCATTCCTTGCGGTCTAATGCCATCGTGAAAACTGATCTAAACTATATTTAGGGCGGTACTAAATTCGGTTAAATCGAAAAACTGATTCATGTGGTTTTTTTTTCGATCATTTTTTTCTAGAAAATAAACTACAATGTGTAAAGTGAAGTGAAATAAAAAATAGAAAATGTAAGTCTATTTCACAAATTATTTCAAGTTGACTAACACTTGAATGGTGTGGGACTGAAAATTAAAACTAATCATTTCTGTTTTGTTTATAAAAGCATGGTGTTTTGTTTCCTAATCGCATTTTTTATAAATGTTTTGTGACGTCATGAATGAAACTAATACTTATAATAAATTCTTGTCCATTATCACATTTTTATCACACCTATTCATTTGAAATTAGCATTGAATTTTCAAAACATAACATTTGTGTTGTTTTAAAACTATAGAAAACGGAATCAAAAGTGAAAGAATAGCCGTTTAAATAATATTGATATGTAATTTATTGAATATAATTACTGCATGTTATACATTTATTCCGTAAACTTATTTTCATAATGTAAAGAATGCAACAGCAATTTAATAATATAAGAATAAATTAAAATAAAATATATAAATTTAAAATAACAATTTAAAAGACTTACGTTGCAAGGTGTACAAGTGTTCCGCCCGACAGTCAGCACTAGAATGGATTTACCGCGCGTCAGTCCTCCCCACGCAAGTCGGGTTGGGGCAGGTAGGCGTCCCTCCCCACCGCCCCCACCCGACTTGCCCGAGGCTAGCCGGAGGTGTGCGTTTACGAAGAATGTTAAAATTTATATTTAAACTTTAAATAAATGCTGACAGTCGGCCATCCTATACAAAGCATGTCCTCATGCTTTAAGCAGTGAATAATAATATGTATAAATGTGTTAAGAACAATATGTGAGGTAATATTTTCTATTTTAATTGGTAGTTTTAATCACTACAACCAAATAATATGGAGTAAAACTTATAACTATGTCTTTCTGCCTTAAATAATAGGCCCTTCCGCCTTGAATGATAGGCCCTTCCGCCTTAGATAATAGGCCATTCCGTCTTAGATAATAGGCCCTTCCGCCTTGAAAGGTAGGCCCTTCCGCCTTGAAAAGTAGGCCCTTCCGCCTTAAATATAGGCCCTTCCGCCTTGTACAATAGGCCCTTCCGCCTTAAATGTACATTAACTTAGTTTATAACATTTCAATAACCTATCTCTATATACCTGTATATATATACACACTCTTCTAGCCCTTTTTTTTATTAGGGAATATGATAAATCTAAATAATAATCAAATTCTCTGCCAATAATTATAGAAACATATTGTGGCAATGTTCTTATTAAATTATTTACACAGTATGTATGCCTAATCAGATTCGCTGGATATTTCATTGTCACTATCGTGAGGTCGGTTAAAATTTAACCATGGCTTGATCTTATCTACAGCTACTACAGATGAGTAAAGTCTATTGCCTTTCTTTGTTAAAGGGGTATCTACTATATGATAGCGATCGTGCTCAAGCACTTCTGTGATCCTATATGGTCCCTGAAACTTGGGTATTAGTTTTTTACTTTGACCTGTTGCAGGTACTTGACGCTCAACTCTGACCAAGTCACCTACATTATATTTGACCGTGACACAACGTTTTTTATCGAACCGTTGTTTTTCTTTTTCTTGATTTGCCATAATATGCGTACTTATATCTTCCCTAATTTCGGTAATATTTTGTGTATTTTTATTTCTAATATCTTCTTCTAACTCAGAAATAACTCTACTTTCACTAGAACCAACTAAACGTTTGCCAAATAGTGCTTCTGCAGGGGTACAGTTTATGCCTTTATTGAAGGTGTTATTCATCCCCCATTGCACGTCGGACAGGTGGTCGTCCCATTTACTATCAGAAGTCCCGACTGATTTTGCGGTTAACGCGTCCACAATTATTTTATTGTACCGTTCCACCTGTCCGTTTGCTCTGGGGGTAGCTACAGCATTAAGAATGTGTTTAATGCCCTTTTCATTTGTGAATGTTTTGAAACTATCACTCGTAAAAGAAGAACCCCTATCAGAGATAATTCTTTTTGGAACCCCAAAAATCCCAAAATATTCTCGAAGAACTTTTATAGTGCTTTGAGTTTTTGTGTTTCTAACCGGCTTTAAATAAATATATTTTGTAAATGCATCTATGAGCGCCAGTATGTACATATTTCCTTTGGTACTTCGAACGAATGGGCCAGTATGGTCGATGTGAATAGTGTCAAAAGGAGTTGAAACTTTTGGTATAGGGTGTAAAAAACCTGGTTTTTTTCCCGCGGATGATTTTGAATAAGCGCATTCCAAACACGAATCAACATATTTTTTTATGAAGCGCCTCATCTTCGGAAACCAGAAATGTGATTTAATTTTTTCCAATGTCTTGTCAAAAGCAAAATGCCCTATATCGTCATGGTTTTGTTTCGTAACTTGCCACCGAACTCCTTTTGGCACCACCCACCGATCTCCATCTGACGTAATCCGGAATAATTTGTCTTTTTTTTAATTTATAGTTTGTTTTAATATCTATTACATCGTCTAGTTGGGAATCTTTAAGCATGTTCATGATTCGCTGAACCTCATCATCAGCACTCTGTACAGTGCTTAACCAAACCGTATTTGACACCGATAGAACTTGTAAAGTTTCTGAATTTGGAACAGGATTCCGACTAAGGGCATCCACGTGGCTCATGGACGTGCCAGGCCTATATTCGATTTGGAAATCGTATTCCTGCATGAGTTCCCACCAGCGAGCAACACGGGGAAGCATATCTTTTTTTTGAAAAGTCGCCCGCAATGAATTGCAGTCCGTTAGGATTTTGAAAGAAAGGCCTATTAAATACACGCGGAATTTTTGGAGAGCAGATACGACAGCAAGTGTTTCTAAGTCATACGCAGAATAATTTTGTTCTTCAGGGGTGGTTTGTCTACTGAAGTAAGCAATTGGCTTGAGAACGTGGTTTTCATCTTTTTGCAAAAGGATTCCTGCTGCAATGTGGGCTGTAGAGGGTTCGTAAAGGAAACGTCTGTGTTAGGCTACGATCGTATATTGACTGCCAAATGTGCGCGTATGACATTTTGCTTATGATCTACTTACAGCTAATGTAGGGAAGGCGATGCCTCTATACTACACCACCCCCCTTAACGAAAAAAAAAATAGAAATACATAATTTTTAATTTTGGAATTAGAATGCATCTTCAAATAATTTTGAATGAGAACTAAATATGAATTAGAGAACATATGGTCCTTGGGAATTACATATACCAGTACAATCAAGAATACAGATTCTAATCAGTGAAAGAAAAAAAATAACAATTTGACATGAAATCAGATTATAAGAAAATATCAGAACTGTATGAGAAAGAAAAACAGAAAAATGTAGACACTTCATTACAACAGTAGTGTTAAACAAATTAAAATTTGAATAATTATTAAATACTGATAAACTCTGAAAAGTAATCATACATTGACATCAGTCAATAAATATTTGGTAATTAATTATCACTCAAACTTTATCAATTGCTTCTATTTTTTGTAGATGTAAAGTTTAAAAGTTTAAAAATCTGACAATCACAAAATTAAATCGATTTTAATACAATAATAAAATCTGCTTCGTATGATAGATAACATAAGATGATAGACAGGTAATACAATTTTAAAAACTGTTTCCGGAAATATGTTAAGTAACTAAACTATTATGAACTCAAGTCCATTTAACATAATTCAAGACATAGTAATTAAGACACGTGAATTAAAGACAATTAAACACATAATAAACAAAACATGGGCCCTATGTCAATATTTTATATAAATCAATTACTTGCATGTACAATCATAAGTACATAATATTAGTTATTAAATTTTTTACATGAAATTTGTTTGCTTGATTATCATATTCATGTAACTTTCAAACAAAGTAAATCTTATATTCTACATAATATATAATATGCGTACCAAGAACCTTTTCGTTTACTTTTTTTTTATGTAGACCGAAATAATGATAAAATTCATTCATACATTTTCAAAATATGAGTTTATTTTAATACTTCGATAATTAAACTTCTAAAACTGCTGAAAAATTAAAAAAAAAATTGTTAAACCATAGTAATCTGGTTTAAATGTAAGTAACTTCCATCTTAATACTTACGAAAATAATTCTTAATAATAAGGTCAAAATGAAAATCATTTTTATCTAATTTCAGCTTAAACTATTTATCATAAACTTAGTAAATTATGTAGGGAACGTTCACCTTTTGTCATATCCGGGTACACCTTTTGTCATACCTAGGTATAGTATCGCAAAACTTACTATTTTTTATAAGCATATTTTTTTTTGTCGTTTCGTGAAGTTGACGTCAACCGGCAGGACACATGCATGATGCCGTCTTGTCTTGTTGCGATCAAATAAAACTAGACTTTTGCAGTACTAGCAGAATTCTTTATCATTTTTGGTACCAACTTATCATAATATAACAATGTTTATAAGTATTTTCACTTTCTAGATCGATCTTTTTATAATTTATATATTTTCCTTTATATATGGTACATTTATAATAATCATATTTTATTATTTATGTCGACTTTTCATTATTGTATTAAATCATTGGCATCTCAGTGCCTAATGTGGGTTGTGCGCACACCCTTAATTAATTGGGGCCAAGATTTAAGCTTTCATACAACTCCAACTGTTCTCACTGACAAGGACTCGCTTACATCAATGATCGAACTGAAGGATCTGACCCTCAATGTACCATTTATAGGGTCATGGATTAAGACAACCTATGGTCTCCAACAAAATACAGAATTGGAATCTCGTTCGCAAAATGTTTTGAAGGACCTGCCCTATTGTACCATATTTATTAACCTCCTCTTACTTTTATCTTCCTTTATTTTTTTTTTCAAATCCCATTCACACCAAAGCTATCAATTATACACATACAAATAAATATTTTGGCATTAACATTTATGTTCTGCTTTGGCCATTAGCATAACTAAACATTTCTGCCAAATATTTCCAAACACTTTAATAAAACCATTACATCACTCACATTTCCAAGCAAAATGCAACATAATCAATTTCCGTTATTCTTGCTGACTACTGTCACGCCTAACAAACCTATCTAGCCTTTGAAATGTACCTAATTATACTCTTAAGGTACAAAAAGATATTTAATACATTTCATACGATCTTAAAATCCTAATCCAAAATCCATCTCATTTGTTTTACTATGTTTACTCTCTTATCAAACTATCTACAATTAGTAGGTAGTAAGTACCTAATATTCAATACCTTGTGCCAGTTTAATCGTAATAATACATTTTTCATTTACGTACACCTAAACAATCGTCTTTGTCGTTTGAATCTCGGTAGAGTCAAGTTTAAATGAGTACGTTGTATGTCAATTTTATGAAAGCTTGCATGATGGACAATTGCATCAGCCTTCACAAGATCTTTATCATTATAAAACTTACTACTGAATTCGTTACTTCGTTCAAACATCACCACTACAATTAAAAACATTGTAATTGAAAGTAACGTTGAAATATTATCATAAACAGGGTGATTTGTTTCAAGACTACTAAAAGAGCGGAAGGAAAAAAAAAGAAACTTTTAGGTGTAACTTAATGTTAAAAGTCTGCATAGTGTTTGAAATTTAACATAAAATTATCTTGTAAAACTCTCATTTGTAGAATATATTCAAAATACCGAATCATTCATTACCTTCTTTAGAAATAAAATTAGTACAAAAAAAATAATCGTTACATTACTGCTAAAAGTATCTTCTTGCTCGTATTTGAACACACTCAACAACTACATTTGATAAATAGATTTTTAAGACAATCCGATACAATAAAAATAAGTCAGGATCAGAATTATGCATCCACCTGTATACACTTGTATTCTGAGTTTTGAAACATGATCTGCAAAACATGTTTGCACGTTCTAGAAAGGATAGAATGAAACAAAACATATCATTATAGGTAGTGCCGCGCAGCAGTGTACTTTGTACCTGTAAACTCATGACATGACAAATATCTGAAGATGATACATTGCCTTGATTCTAATTATAATTATAGATTAGTTGAACATGTTAAATATTGGTATTTATTAAATAATAACAATTGAAAAATAATACTGCTGGCTTCTAAGTATTTAGTTATAGGCTCATAAAAATAAAACTGATTGAACTGATTGAAAATATAAATTTGTTTTAACTATGTATGTATAGTGAGATACTTAAACTTTAGATAGAGACATCAAAATTTAGTTGTATTCAAATAAGCTAATAAAATATTAACTCGACTGGCTTAGTAATGCAACATCAACATATTAAGGTACATGAAGTTCTTTTTTTTTGACATAATTTCCTTTTCCGGACAAAAGAAGAAAGCAGTACAATCCAAAACAAAGTTCTAATTTAAAACTGTTTGAAAAAATGCAATAATAAAAAAATACAAAAAATGTACACTCGTACAAACAAGTGTTTTAATTGTACTTTGATTGTAAAAATTTGGAATAGAGCTTGTAAGTAAAATAAGAGAAAATTGTTTGTTTTTGTTTTGTCTAACAAGAGCTCCTTGGTTATTTAAAAATTTTAAAAAGAAAAAAAAAAAAGAAAATTGTTCGTGCAAACGTGTATAAGTTTAATAATAAATGTAGTGTTTTGCTATTTGTTTTAGGCAATTATTCATTAAAATATCTTAAATAAATATAATATACAATTTCAAACAGCGTTATGAATGTTATGATAAATGAAATATATGATAAATAAAAACCATGGAAAATTCTGAATTTGCAATACTTACGTGTTATACCATGCTGATAGCAGATAGTATAGTCTCATAGACGAATAGCTGTTAAATGTTCATATGATACGCAATATAAATAACGCCTTTTTGCATCTGACTGTACTTTCAACTCGTCGACCCTGCATTGTTGAAGATAGACGCTATGGCTGAAATGAGCTAAAAATAAACTCAGTTTCTACTATCGGCTTATCGGAATCAGGATAAAACTATGTGTATTGATTATGTATCTATCAAAATCATATTTTTAGTAAATAGAAGGTTTTAGAAAATAAAGGTTCTCGGTAGCATTTTAGCCATTAAAAGAGTAGGTAAACAACTACAACAAATTTACCGTCTTATTATCTAGTAAAATTATAATTTTAGTATAAGTAAGTACTGCAATCATTATCTCGAATATTTAAACTAAGATGTTCGTACAGAGTAGGCAAGTAATTTAAAATTTCACGTGAGTAAATTATTAAAAATAATGTGGCTTCAAATTAAACACCATAAATCACCAGTTTGCGACTGCGATGGATTGACTTTAGACTAAATCCTCAGGGAAGGTGATATAATATTATATAAGCGATACAACATAAAATACGCGAACTTACAAATTCTTTTGCCGTTTTCACTCACTCAAAGGAAAAAATGCACTGGTTCACGAAATTTACAAAACTAGGCCTCCTTGCTACTAAGGTTAACCCTAGTACATCCTGGGTTACGGCATATCCTTGACCGGAACTCTCGCAACTAGTCCACTTCAGAAAGTAGCAACGCCCAGCGCCCTTTGCTGGTACCTCGGACACCAGTACCGTCTGGCGCCGGCAGTCTCCCGTTCATCACATGTTGTTTACTGCTCCGGGCTGTTCTTTACTTTGTCACAAACCTAGCTGTATTTACATTGTTGCTCCATTAAAATAAATGTCCTTTTTTTGTTAAGCTGATACACTCCACGTCGCAAGAAGTCGAAGAACAAATCGAAAAATATCCTAACATGAGTTTTGTACCTCTAGAGTCACTTGTAGGCATTTTGCAGCACTTACTTTGTCCAAATCTTCACATTAAAACTGTATTTTATTTAGTAAGAATGTCACTCCTGTTTCAAAAAAACCATTTTAAATCATCACGCCCTTGGAATGCACGCCACGACGACGATGCCACGTGACACAAACGAGGCACCTTGCAGTCACGTTGCATTGTTGCAAGTTCATCAAAAATTGTACATGTCCGTCACAATTCTTCTTTGTTATTTCACAACTATCACAATAAAACTCAAAAGAAAACGGAACCCTCATACAACCCAATGGCTAGACTCCAGAGCTCAGCACTGCCCGTATAAGACAGCACTGGCAGCGGTCGCCATGCAATGTGGGCTGTAGAGGGTTCGTAAAGGAAACGTCTGTGTTAGGCTACGATCGTATATTGACTGCCAAATGTGCGCGTATGACATTTTGCTTATGATCTACTTACAGCTAATGTAGGGAAGGCGATGCCTCTATACTACACTGCTAAACCTAACTTGCAAGCATCTGTGTGTAACTCTGTCTCAGATTTTGGATTGTACAGACCCAAGATGGGTTTATGCGACAGTTCCTTTTGTAGCGACCTAAATGCTGCTTCTTGATCAGAACCCCACGTCCATGGGACGTTCTTTTTGAGTAAATGGGTGAGAGGTTTAGCGATAATTGAAAATTTTGGCACAAAACGCCGGAAAAAGCTGGCTAATCCCAAAAATTGACGAATATTATGCTGATTTTGAGGTAGAGGGAACCGCTCGACGGCTTCAATTTTTTTAGCTCCCGGTCTTATACCATTTTCAGTTATTTCAAATCCTAAATAATCCACATTGCGTTTAACGAAGAAACATTTAGTAGGTTTAAGTGAGAGGCCTGCGTCTTTGAATATTTGGAGGACAGTTTTAAGTCTTGACATGCCCTCTGATATAGTTTTGGAAGGAATGATAACATCATCCAAATATGCCAATGCCTCTCCATGACGAGCAGCTCCTAATATTTGATTCATTATTCTTTGAAAAGTGGCTGGTGCGTTAGCCAGACCAAATGGCATCCGGTTAAATTCATAGTGCCCATCCGGAGTTACAAAGGCTGTTTTATGTTTATCCTTTTCGCAGATGGCCACCTGGTAGTAACCTAATGCAAGGTCCAATGTGGTGAACAATTTATTTCCGGCTAGAATATCGAGCTGATCATCGATAAGAGGCATTGGATAGTTTTCTCTTACCGTTTTCTTATTCAGAGCTCGGTAGTCTATGCAAAGACGCAGCTCTCCAGTTTTCTTCCTAACAAGTACTATGGGACTAGCGTATGAAGAGGTGGATGGACGGATAATTTCATTCTCTAATAATTCGTCAATCATTTCTCTTACTATCTCTTTTTCTTTGATTGCAAGTCTATATGGCCTATAAACTACAGGTTGGTCATCATTTAAATCAATTTTCATACATCCTGCTGTTGTACTGCCTAGCTCCGACAGATCAAATGCAAAACATTCTCTATAATCATTTAATAATGACAGCAGTTGCTGCTTGTTTTCAGGAGGAAGGTCATTGTCTATATTTAGATCTAACTCCGTTACTGGTTGCGGATCATGAGTTGAGCAGTTAGCTACATTTAATACTTGCTCCGTTATTTGTTCTTCGTGAGCTGTTTGACCGCGCGCGATGCAAACATCTTTTTGTAGACTAATTATTGCTGAAGGACTACAGCTTACAACTATCTGTCCTTGGCCCTTTTGTATATAATAAAGACCGGATAGTACCGAGTATTTCATAGAACCTACATATCGAGAATTACCCTCAACTAATACTTCTCCATCAAAATTGGGATCATTAGTATATACATCAAGGATAGTCAGACCCGTTAATTTAGTATCACTTCTACACAACAATTTGATTTTAGGGATTGTAGTTTCAGCAACATCCAATGATAATTTTAAGAATTCACTTGATTTTGTTGCAAGTATATGACGTTGTTCTGTAAAGGTCTGACCAATCATTAAAGAATAAGGCGTGACATTATCTGGGACAATAAGGAGGTCGACATTAGCACCGATTCCGTCAACGGATATATGACAGTTATGTCTACCAATAGCTTTAACAACGGAATTCTTTCCAAAACCCCTTAAAAGAGGTAAGCTACTGTCATTAAAATTTGGGATTTTGCTGTTGTTTGGATCAATTTTGCGAAATTCGGATAGACTAATAATGGAGCACTCACTGCCAAAATCTAGAAAAGCCCTCAATGGTACCCCGTTAACTAATGCAGTTTTGAAAAATTTTTGATTAGGGTCCGAACAAATATTTGTAGGTTGAACCACTGTCAGGGGATGTTCGTTAGAAGCAACTCGCAGAACTTTTTTTTCGATAGTAATTTTCTTTGAAAAGCACTGTTCAGTCTCATGTCCGATTTTGTTACAATTACCACATTTTTTAATTGGTAACTGGCATTGAGCAAAAGCATGACCTTCCTGCTTACAATTTAAGCAGCGAGACTGTCTGCCAAAGTTGCGTGTTTGTGTCTCACCTTTGGTTGGAAATACTCTAGTGGGTTTATAGTGTGGTATCCAATGTTCGATTACACGTCTCTAAACGATTTTAACCAATGTTAGCTCGGCCCTACCGACAACCGGTATGTACTTATTCAGTACGTTTTCTTGAACATGGAAAGTGCGGTTGTAGCATCAAAAGTGGAAGTGGGGGGGAGTTATGACGTAACAAAGATGGCGGCCGGACCAACTCTACTAAGCGGTTTTTCTAGATAATTACTGGGCCGATATACATAAATGAGGTGTCAAATGAGAGAGCATACAATGCCCATTATTTTATTTCATACATTTATGTTCGTGAAACTAATAGCAAATTAAATTTTTCAAAAACATCGCATTTTATAAAATTTCAGTTTTTTTTTCTTGCCTATATCTCGGTATCCGTCAGAGTTATCAAACTTTTGACAAATACAAAACATTTTGCAATTTTAATCAACTCTCTAATGAACCCCCAGTTATTGAGATCAGAAAAGAAACAACGGAGATACATCAGTTTGAGTGGTCGGAGTCGTAGGTACAAGTGATCTAAAATTGACGAAGCTTGGCTGTGTGTTCATTTAAAATAATAATATAGTTTAAAATATAATGATAATCTTATATTGAACACGGGTCTTCTCCAATGGGGGGGACCTATGTGTAGTATGCTATACTCACTAAGCTTGACAGGCGGGTTGGCAAGTGCAGTAGGTACAGGGTGTTAATTTACTTTTTTTCGCTGGTTTGAGATTAACATCGGCTTTAAACCACCCCCTAATATGAAATGAGAAAAACACTGTGGTACTTGAATAAATAAAACTAGAAAGTCAATAACAAAGTGCGATTGTAATAATTTTTACATTAATTAAAATAAAACAAAATAATCAAGAAAAATAAACTACTTAATTATGATCATCATCATTCTGGATCAGTTTCATCTAGATAATTAAAATGGTTAAAACATTTGAATCCAACATGGCATATCCCAAGCATTCTGTTTTTTGACACTACACCCACAACGGGATGAACGACATCCAGCTTTGCATTGACAAGATATCAATTCAAGAACTTTAATGAAATCAAATTCACGGATGATGTAATTGGCACTAGGCATCCCGTTTCTTCAATCTTCCAGCCGCTGTCCGTGGGTGCAGGTAAAATAGGCTCTGCCACGTCAGCATGCAGCCAACAAAACGTCTGGTAATTGGCTCTTAAGGCATGTTGGCGAAATGCTTCTCGTGTTGGCGGTAATTTGTCAAGCTCCCTTATATTTTGGAATATCGCAGCTCTCAGATCGTCTAAATTATTTGAGTCTTGAGGGCCCGGCTTCTTATTTGTGTACATAAAAATCACAAATCTCTCAGCATTTCAGAGCTGCACTTCCGTAGGGTGTGGGCTTGTACTAAAATCGGATAATAGATTAATGTGCCGTTTAAAAATAGGCCAGCTTGATTTTTTGTGTGCCCAGACAGTGCACTTGTGGTATCACACCTAGTTATGCTGTGATAAGCCAACAAAGCTTTTCTTCCTTTCTCTGACGCTAATAAATCATTGTTTGCGTTTATATGTTTTCCGTCAATGATTTTTTGTTTTTTGGTAGTGCCTGATTTAATCCAGACAACATTTGGTAAACGTTCATAAAAATGCAAAATGAGTAGTAACACGTCAGTATCGCGACTATTAACAATTAATCTCTCATAACCGGATTGTTTGATGTCAATACCATGTAAAACGAATCTGGTATCCGCTTCTTCTTAAGTACTTCGTAAATAATCCACGTTTCTCAGAGCATTTGTGCTGACTTCTTTCGAGTCCAAGTAACCACCAGAGGTCAAAAGTTCTAGTCCAGCTGGGAGCATCGATGCATGCATTGCAATTTCTTTTGAAACAAAATCAAACAGACGGGCTTTGTTTTCAGAAAAGTGTATGAATCTGTTCCATTTTGCAGGAAAAACTGTCTCACGTCCTGCTATTTGATGTACTATTGGAGTGATAGTATGTCGTCTCTGGTCACGAGTACTAGACTTGATGGAAGTCATCGTATCGGTCGAAAACACTATAGACTTCAATATAATTTCACTTAAATCTCCAAATGTTTTATCACTTTTCGGTTTTCCACTACTCTGCACCAAAGCTTGACCATCAATTAGAGTGGCAGTTTTCATATCTGTTTCATTGTTTATAGTTTCAGATATGGATTCGCCTGCTACCAAATTACCGAGAACTGCTTTTGGTGTGGATCTGATAAGGCCATTAGTGTCAAAAAGAGATGGTGCAGGATCACGTAACTCATTCTTTAGAATAATTTTGAGATCTATTTGATGTCCACTACTTGCAGAAAACATGTTACGGACTAACATATTTGTGTCAACAGTGTTTACTATATTTTCAGATTTACCAGCTACGTTTACAACGTGCAAGTGTTTAAATGTTTTTGGTTTAACTTTTTTTAAAGGGCTGTAAAAATCTGTCTGTTTTTCAATAACACGATCTGTTAAAAAATAATCCTCAGACAGTTTAAAACCAACATGCCTTAAGAGCTATTTACCAGACGTTTTGTTGGCTGCATGCTGACGTGGTAGAGCCTATTTTACCTGCACCCACGGACAGCGGCTGGAAGATTGAAGAAACGGGATGCCTAGTGCCAATTACATCATCCGTGAATTTGATTTCATTAAAAGTTCTTGAATTGATATCCTGTCAATGCAAAGCTGGATGTCGTTCATCCCGTTGTGGGTGTAGTGTCAAAAAACAGAAATGCTTGGGGGGGATATGCCATGAATATCTAGATGATACTGATCCAGAATGATGATGATCATAATTAGTTTATTTTTCTTGTTTTTTTTTTTTAATTAATGAAAAAATGATTACAATCGCACTTTGTTATTGACTTTATAGTTTTATTTATTCAAATACCACAGTGTTTTTCTCATTTCATCATCAAGTGGTTTAAAGCCGATGTTAACCTCAACACAGTGAAAATAAGTAAATTAACACCCTGTACCTACTGCACTTGCCAACCCATACTACACATAGTACCCCCCATTGGAGAAGACCCGTGTTCAATATAAGATTATCATTATATTTTAAACTATATTATTATTTTAAATGAACACGCAGCCAAGCTCCGTCAATTTTAGATCACTTGTACCTACGACTCCGACCACTCAAACTGATGTATCTCCGTTGTTTCTTTTCTGATCTCAATAACTGGGGGTTCATTAGAGAGTTGATTAAAATTGCAAAATGTTTTGTATCTGTCAAAAGTTTGATAACTCTGACGGATACCGAGATATAGGCAAGAAAAAAAAACTGAAATTTT
Source organism: Tuta absoluta (assembly GCA_027580185.1). NCBI lineage: Eukaryota > Metazoa > Arthropoda > Insecta > Lepidoptera > Gelechiidae > Tuta > Tuta absoluta. The sequence goes on along the minus strand of JAQAHW010000055.1, from coordinate 1,954,186 downwards.
ATAAAATGCGATGTTTTTGAAAAATTTCATTTGCTATTAGTTTCACGTACATAAATGTATGAAATAAAATAATGGGCATTGTATGCTCTCTCATTTGACACCTCATTTATGCATATCGGCCCAGTAATTATCTAGAAAAACCGCTTAGTAGAGTTGGTCCGGCCGCCATCTTTGTTACGTCATAACTCCCCCCCACTTCCACTTTTGCTGCTACAACCGCACTTTCCATGTTCAAGAAAACGTACTGAATAAGTACATACCGGTTGTCGGTAGGGCCGAGACAACATTGGTTAAACTTGTCTGAAAAGCTTCGGAGCCTATACTATTACGGTCATTTGTAGATTTTATATTGCGTACATTACGTAAATAGGTTAAAAGCTTGTCAGGGTCATCGAACTTTACAGCTTCCGCGCCTAACCTGACAGACCTATCATCAATACCGTGTAGGATACATTCTACCGCCCTACTGCCTGCTATTTCGCATCTATTTATTAAAGCAACCTTCTCATAAAAGTACTCCTCTAACGAATCGGAGTAGCGAGCACGCTTGGCCAACATGTCGGTGAGCATTTGGCCGTAATTTTCGTCAGAGGGAAAAGCTGCTAATAGCTTCTTTTGCCATTCGCCCCAGGAGTAAAGAACAGTCGGCAACCCTTCATACCAGCGTTGCGCTACGCCTCTTAATTTTGGTAATGCGTAATGAGTTGTTTTTTTCTCAGTCCAACCATATATGGTGGCCACATGGTTATCGTCTGTTCCTTCCTACCTGGGTCGAATTCTGGAATTGTATTATGCAAGGACCCTAGTTTATCCAACGAATCTGTTTGTTCTATCGATTTTAACACTTTCACAATATGAGTAATATCATTGAGAGAATATGATTGTTTTAAAGACTTACTGTTATTTTCACTGCTATGTGACCTTTTTTGGTGTGGACTGCGCGAACGTTTTTTCACGCTTACTGTAAGGCGGCTTTTCTTCATGATGCCAGTCGCTCATGTAACTGCTCGACTGGTTGCCTCGCCAGCCAGGAGAGTAGGCGTCGCGTCTACGCGAACGCCCGTCGCGCTGCCCACCAGGCTGCGCGTCGTTCCGGCGGCTGCGCGAACGCCCGTCGCGCTGCCCACCAGGCTGCGCGTCGCTCCGGCGGCTGCGCGAACGCCCGTCGCGCTGCCCACCTGGGTGCGCGTCGCTCCGGCGGCTGCGCGAACGCCCGTCGCGCTGCCCACCTGGGTGCGCGTCGCTCCGGCGGCTGCGCGAACGCCCGTCGCGCGGCCCACCTGGGTGCGCGTCGCTCCGGCGGCTGCGCGAACGCCCGTCGCGCTGCCCACCGGGGTGCGCGTCGCTCCGGCGGCTGCGCGAACGCCCGTCGCGCGGCCCACCTGGGTGCGCGTCGCTCCGGCGGCTGCGCGAACGCCCGTCGCGCGGCCCACCTGGGTGCGCGTCGCTCCGGCGGCTGCGCGAACGCCCGTCGCGCTGCCCACCGGGGTGCGCGTCGCTCCGGCGGCTGCGCGAACGCCCGTCGCGCTGCCCACCGGGGTGCGCGTCGCTCCGGCGGCTGCGCGAACGCCCGTCGCGCTGCCCACCGGGGTGCGCGTCGCTCCGGCGGCTGCGCGAACGCCCGTCGCGCTGCCCACCTGGGTGCGCGTCGCTCCGGCGGCTGCGCGAACGCCCGTCGCGCTGCCCACCTGGGTGCGCGTCGCTCCGGCGGCTGCGCGAACGCCCGTCGCGCTGCCCACCTGGGTGCGCGTCGCTCCGGCGGCTGCGCGAACGCCCATCGCGCGGCCCACCAGGCTGCGCGTCACGACACTCGACGTTGCCTGAAGACGGTTGACCACGGAAGCTTGATGGCATTTTGTGCCGACCGCATGGTAGTATTGGGCTTGGAAGACGATCCCTGGCTGGTCGCGAGACCGACCGAGATAATCGCCTCGGGGTTAGCAAAAGATTTTCATCCATCATTCCGTCTGCGAAAGAATTGAAGAAAATTAACGCAGAATGTCTGTCCAAATAGCATATAAGTAATGTATGGCAGAATATAATAAAGATTTTTAGCATAAAAATATGAAGGAGAGAAAAAAAAAAGACTACTAAAAGTCCCACTTCTGAGATGAAAGAATAGCCGTTTAAATAATATTGATATGTAATTTATTGAATATAATTACTGCATGTTATACATTTATTCCGTAAACTTATTTTCATAATGTAAAGAATGCAACAGCAATTTAATAATATAAGAATAAATTAAAATAAAATATATAAATTTAAAATAACAATTTAAAAGACTTACGTTGCAAGGTGTACAAGTGTTCCGCCCGACAGTCAGCACTAGAATGGATTTACCGCGCGTCAGTCCTCCCCACGCAAGTCGGGTTGGGGCAGGTAGGCGTCCCTCCCCACCGCCCCCACCCGACTTGCCCGAGGCTAGCCGGAGGTGTGCGTTTACGAAGAATGTTAAAATTTATATTTAAACTTTAAATAAATGCTGACAAAAGGAACGTGTATTTAAATTGTATTCGTCACCTCTCCATTTTGAAAAAGTGGAGTAAATCCAGTGAACAAAAGTCGTTTTTATCCACTGGACGGAGAAAAGTGATTTGAATTTCGAACATCTTATTTTATTAAAACTAATTATAACAATGGCGGCGGTGCATTCTGAATATTATTTCACTCAGTTATGTCTTTTATTTTTGTAATCGTTTTGTTCTATTAAATGTCATTTCTGAATATTGAGAAAAAAATCTGAACGCACCTTCAAAAAATGTATTAGGCGGGAATTTTAATTTTACCCGAGGCAATCGAGCTGTATAGCCAATTTCGCTACGCTCGTGATTCAATTCTAATATCGTTCGCTACCTCGGGGTTCAAATAAGGACTCGAAGCAAAATACCTTTGCTCTCTTGTTGTTCAAATAACTATTTCCAAACTATTTCGATACCCCTGTAATGTCAGTGATTCCAGCTACATATTGAGGTATAAATTCATTCGGAATGTATTCTTAAATCTATCCTTTAATCATCATCTTATACTCAAAAGAGATCCAATTCTAATCCAGCATCACTTGGGCAATTAATGTGTGTATGTCCGTTGTCCTCTAACTATTTACGTGTCCATAATTATAACTTCCGAACGGGTTTATTAAATTCATTGCAAATATTTTAAGGGTGATTTCTACTTGTGAAACTTTACAACTTTCCCTTAGAAACCTATGCTGAAATATAAAAAATGGATCTTCCATACAAAATGATAAAATAGTGAGCCTTTGTATGGAAGGTCGTTTTTTCATATTCATCATCATCATTGGCCTCACGCGTCTGTGACAGACGATTTAATCAGTGTCTGAGGCAAGACTTTTTTCCGCGTGACGCGGGTGAAGTGTCCTCTCAACAGACACTGCGTTGCCTGGGACGCAATTATGGAAAGTGCAGGGCTGCCTGCGTACCTGCGCCACCCTCTCGGCCTTCCTGGCTGGATCCGCTGGAACGACTAGTCGATACGTGCGGAGCCAGGTCGGCTGCAGGAGCCTGCCGCGCGGTAGATCTCTGTCACACGCGCCCCCAGGAGACCCCGTTCCGGGTTTCATTGTGGAGTTGGCCTCTCCAGGACCGTTGTGCTTGGGTCGGATTTATCCCTCGGTCGCTTCTTACGACCCCCACGGGAAGAGATGGGGTGGTGCTATTCTACTCTGCCGGCACCACACGGTACGACCTATGTTTCTGAGGGAAAGTTCATCAGTTTAACGAGTAGAACACAGCCTAAAAATATTTGCAAAGAATTCGATAGGACCTTATATCAATTAAAAAGATACTAGTAGCCGATAGCAGAACTCAGATCAGGCTGGTGATAACTGATAAGGAACATAAGTCGAAATATGAAAATAAAAAGTACATCCCATACGCATTTGCGCTCTGCCTACCTGCAAGGGATTATAGGCGTGATATGCTGTTGCCTATCACTCTTAACGTCATCCATGGGTAGAATTATGTCAATGCTATTCTTAGCCGACATCACACGGCAAAGTTGGTGTAGTATAACACTGAAATTGACTGTGATTGTTTGTTTTTTTGGCTGAACCAATGGCGTAGCGGATAGTACCCTTGCCTGCTACGCCAGGGGTCGTGGGTTCGATCCCCACAAGACACAAATATTTGTTAAGTCATTTTCAGATATTTGAGTTTAGTCTGGGTGTTTCTATTCATAATATGTATTTATTTACAAAAAAAAGTATTTAGTATTAATATCAGGTATCTAGTTCCCATAGTACAAGCTTTGCTTAGTTTGGGGCTAGATGGCGCTGTGTGAATTGTCCAGGATATTTATTTATTTATACAAAATTGACGATCAGCTGATTTGAGTTACTAAGGAAACACAACATATTTTTATCACATTTCGACCCATGTTCCTTAGAGAAAGTTGTTCCTTATCACCAGCCCATCCTCAATTCTCAGTATCGGTCACTAGTAAAATTTTCACCTGTTATTTTATAAAAAGTCGTGGTTATGGTTCATATACTGAATGTTTTTAACATGTATGTGCATTGTACATCTCTAATTATTGTGTTGTTATGCGACCCTAACCATATTACAGAAAAGGTACAGAACTTTTATTTTGGCTTAAAACTATTTTGTTTTTATTTGACCTTATTCAGAATGTCCTTCTTTAAATGGCTTAAAAAATTATCTACATTCTATATCTACATCGTAAGCTTCCAATCTAGCTAAATAAATTGTTTAACAATACAATACATTTATTAATAACAACATAGTTACAAGTCAGAGGTTAAGATACACTTTATACATTTTAATTATTAAACGTGTACAGAACAAATTATTTTGTATCAATGAATAATAATTAGATTCATTTAAATAAAAAAAATATTTTAACAGCCACAACAGTTCACTGCTGGACATGGGCCTCCCCCGATTAGGGGGTATTTGCCCTACTCACCACGAAAGCAGTGCAAAGTATTGTATTTTTTTTTTCGACTTCCTATGCTAATTAATATTATGCTGACTGATAGAGCATTAATTCCATATTTTGTCTTCAAATATTATTCAACTTTTTTGCTAGTTTAGGAATCAAATTTTAGATTTTTTCTTCAAAATTTATACTTTTTTTTCTAGTTTACGATACTAAATTTTTTTTGGATCACTTAAAGAAGGGACACTCGTTCTTCGAACACTCGTTTTACGAACACTTATTTTAAATTATTTATCATTTCCGATCATACGTATAAAAGCAAGCAGTGTATAGCGTGCGTTCTGTACCTGTTCTATATCATTTCATTGCAATATTATGTTTGTTTCCCGCATTTGTGTGACGTTTTCTCTGTTTCCGTTATTGAAGGTGCACGGCACGGCGCCCGCCATCGCCGGGAAAGACAAAGCTAATCCCACCGCATTGCTACTATCAGGTATGTTTATTGATTGATAGAATAGCATCACCCCATTTCTTTCCCATGGAACATAAAATAATCAAGTTTACTTTAATTTTGTTACTTTTTATCAAGTAGGTTAGCAAGTGCCGTGTGATGCCGGCTTAGAATAGCATCACCCCATTTCTTTCCCGTGGGAGTCGTAACAGGCGACTTAGGGACTCGAGGGTTTGTAATAGTGTGTATTGCAATTTCAGGCGATGGGCTGACAACCTGTCCGCTATTGCGATACACAATTTTCTGATTGACCTTCAAATATTTGCCAGACGTGGCATGAATGTCCATTTTTTACGGCCATTTATGCTCTGCCTACACCGCAAAGGATTATAGGCGTGATATATGTGTGTATGTATGTTTTCTGAACTCAATGGATACTTCCAATAAAATTAACACCATTACACATACAATTATAATAACTCAATGGCCTCAATTTGGGAAATGAATTCTCCTTAACTTATCTTAAATTAGCGCTGTCACTTTCGGAAGGCTACCAGACACGTCCTTTCGGAAGATCCCAGACACCTCCTTTTAGAAAATCCCAGACACGTCCTTTCAGAAGATCCCAGACACGTCCTTTTAGAAGATCCCAGACACGTCCTTTCGGAAGATCCCAGACACGTCCTTTTAGAAGATCCCAGACACGTCTTTTTAGAAGATCCCAGACACGTCCTTTCAGAAGATCCCAGACACGTCCTTTTAGAAGATCCCAGACACGTCCTTTCAGAAGATCCCAGACACGTCCTTTTAGAAGATCCCAGACACGTCCTTTTAGAAGATCCCAGACACGTCCTTTTAGACGATCCTAGACATGTCCTTTTAGAAGATCCTAGACATTTCCTTTTAGAAGATCCTAGACACGTCCTTTTAGAAGATCCTAGACATGTCCTTTTAGAAGATCCTAGACACGTCCTTTTAGAAGATCCCAGACACGTCCTATTAGAAGATCCCAGACACGTCCTTTTGGAAGATCCTAGACATGACCTTTTAAAAGATCCTAGACATGTCCTTTTACAAGATCCTAGACACGTCCTTTTAGAAGATCCCAGACACGTCCTTTTAGAAGATCCTAGACATGTCCTTTTAAAAGGTCCTAGACATTTCCTTTTAGAAGATCCTAGACACGTCCTTTTAGAAGATCCTAGACATGTCCTTTTAGAAGATCCTAGACACGTCCTTTTAGAAGATCCCAGACACGTCCTTTTAGAAGATCCCAGACACTTCCTTTTAGAAGATCCCAGCCACGTCCTTTCAGAAGAGGATGACGACATCACAGTAGCCGCTGCTGCAGCCATTGCGAGTAGATCACACTCCACAAGCTCCTCAAGCAATCGACGCCCCCGCCGGCGGGGGCGCGGAGGTCCCTCATTTGCTCCCCACTTTGGGAACTACCGGCACGTGCCGGGTAGATTCAGTCCAATACGTTCTTCCCAGAACAACTCGTAAGCCCAGTCGCGCCCCAAGGGCGCGACTGGGCTGGTTGTTTGAACAATCACAAAACTTATCCGGGTGAGCTCCTGCTCCCCACTTTACTGTCGGGTGTAGATTTCATAGCCCCGGGGCTAAAAATGAAGAGTCCAGAACTTAAAAAAAAGCTGTCACTTTCCGACAAATAGGTTTAGAAAAGGATAGGAGATATCCAAGTCATGTTATGTCTTATAGACGCAAATACGCGTTGTTCGTCAAAATAAGGCGACTATGAAAACAAATGCGACTATATTGACTAGAATCAGCAAAGAACTCATTGTCATTTTTAAACATGATATGATATCGCCTATCCTTTTCTAAATCTTTTTGACGGAATGTGAAAGCGCTTATTTAGTGCTTATTTCCCGAATTCAGGCCAATAGCTGTGTTAAAAAACTTACATATTTCCAAAAAGATTTAACTGCTACCTTAACAAAGTCAATCGCTTATTTGAATAAACTCAATTGCTACTTTGGATGAACTTTAATCGCTTCTTTAATAAACTCAACTGTCACCATAACAAACTCAGTCACACTTTTCACTATTTTAACATTAACAGCCATCAAAGTCCACTGCTGGACATGAGCCTCTCCGGCTATCAGGAGGTATTAATTGCCATACTTACCACGATTGACATGCGGATTGGCGAGTGCAGTGCAACATTTTGCATTATCCCTTAGTAGCTTTACTGTTTTAGGTACACTTAATTAATTCCTGAATATACTTAGCTGTTTTAATAAACTTAGTAAATACCTAAACAAACTTATTTTATTTTATCTTTGTAAACTCAATTTTATCAAAAATAAACTCATTTTCTACGATATCAAGTCAATTACTACCACAATAACCTCAAGTACTACCACAATAACCTCAATCACTACCACAATAACCTCAATCACTACCACAATAACCTCAATCACTACCACAATAACCTCAATCACTACCACAATAACCTCAACTTAAAGTTACAAACAAAAGGCTTCTTATTAACCTGTCTGCGTTGCAGGAGTGATGATGCTTCGATACCTGCGTCTGAACAAATACGCAGACAACATAGAGGAAGCCGCGCTCAAGGTGCTCAAGGAGGGGAAAGTACTCACTCAAGACCTGGGCGGCAAGAGCTCTTGTACAGAGTTCACCGATGCGATTATCAAGAATTTGAAATAAACTTGTTGCTGTATTGAATATCGATAGGTTCGGTTGAAACGCCTTGGCAGAGCCCTCCTTTTAATACTTTATTTTTGTGTATACAGGGTTAACTTTTATTCACCCTGGAAATTTTAGAGGGCGATTCTACTCATGATTCTGAACAACTTTTATTATGCCACCTGCGAAATCGCGACAAACAGCTGCTCCATAGAAAAATTCATACCTACTCGAACAAAATGTATGGAACAGCTGTTTTTTTTTCACGATTCCGCAGGTGACCACATAATAAAAGTTGTTCAGAATCATCAGTAGAATCGCCCTCTAAAATTTCCGGGGTGAATAAAAAATAACTCTGTATATTCGCTACGGTTGTAACGACATTATTTATTTATTTATACTTTATTGCACATCGTACAAAAGGCGGGCTTAATGCCAGACGGCATTCTCTACCGGCCAACCAGAAGGTAAACAGAGAGAGAAAAAGAAGCGGGTGCACTAATGATAAAGGAAAACAACATGTCGTACTACTATCAAAATAAGTACCTACCAATACATTATTCGTTTTCCTTAGCGTCTATGTATCTGGGAGGAACTTCAATGTTTTAGAGTTCAAGAAGGAAAGTACTTATGAAATAAAGTGATTTTAATTTTAATAAATAATATCTCATTCTTTTACATAACTCGAAAACCTGTTTGGTTTGCTATACGCTGGAAATCTTCGAATAATTCCAGAAAAAAATGTGCTTTATAGATTAAAAAGTATTAATTTAATATTGAAAAATCTAACGAATAAGAAATCAATATGATGCAAAGTAAACTAAAAATGATGATGCGTTGGTCCTATCGATATTCTAACAATATTAAGGCGAGTGTAGTCGTGAACGACCTCGACAGTGGCGCCACTTCACAAAAAAACATATTTTCTCTTTATACAAACAATTTCAGAATGTCCGTTGCTCAAGTTTTTAGTATTATCCTTAAGTAAATTTAGAAGCTGCAAGTCAATGAAATATTCGCTGTTATTAAAGTTATGACAAAAAGTGCCAGAAACACTTTAGGTATTAATTGCCATAACTTTTATTGAATATTTCATTGAGTTTGCAAGTTCTAATTTTACTTAAGGATACTTAATGCTAAAAACTTGAGCAACGGACATTCTGATAGATTGATTGTATAAAGAGAAAAGATGTTTTTTATCGAGGTCGTTCAAGACTACACTCGCCTTAAATCGACAGCTTTCGATATTGAGGCAACTTTGGAAGTGAACGTTTTGTGTGGGTTCTATCTTATACAAATTAAAAACATCTAAAATCACATAAGTGCCAACTGCAACCGCCAAGGTGCACGCTATTTCAAATTACTTATTCAGTACAAAATGTATGGCATGCCTTGTTTGTAAACTAACGTTAAGTTTCAAAATCGTATGGAAGCTTCCCCGCCTGCGGATCTGTTTCCGGAATGTTACAACCTGGGCCTTTTCAAGGCGAGAGTGAATAGGCATTACCTAGGTGAGCATGCTCCAACATCGTTCAGGTGAGATGGCAGACAAATGCTTACCACCTATTTTTTATATAAAAAAAAGCTCGATTCACCCGCCAAAACCACATGAAAAATAGCTAATTCATTAGATCAATATTTATAAACTTTACATTCCTTAGGATTTGATTTTAAACGAATTTATTGTACGAGATTAAATCTGTGATTTTGTAGATATGTTTTTATAAGTATTATTTATTTCATTATGTTCAACATACAAACTAGGAGTTAGATCTGTTGCATTTATTTCATGACAAAATCAAGGATAACTACTGTAAGTAGACGCTATTAGTTGAAATCGTATTTGTATTAAAAATATGTTCAAGATTGTTTTCTTTCAGAAAATTCTCGTTATTTATGATTTTTTTATTGTGCTATGTTTGAAATGTGGTGTTTTTAAATACCAGTTATTTATTATGGAAAAAGTTACCATCTAGACTGTGTTATGATATATTTAAATACTATTTTAATTAAGTTGTAACTTTTTGAAACTCGGTCTTTGATTACTACGCTAGCAAAAAGTTAACCTCTAAATGTAAAGAAAATGTTCAAAATAATAAAATGTGAGAAACGGCTGTTCATAAGTAATTTATTTATGAGTGTAATTAAAGTGAACACCATAATAGTAATAATTAAGTAGTTATTTTCTATGGTCTATGACATTACTAAGATTCTCAATAGAGTAAAATTGCTTTGAGTTTATAAATCACAGTATTCCGTTACTTATTTCAGTATTTCAGGTTAACGATAAGATTATGTTTGTTCCTTTAATTGTAATTATATTATTGTACAAAAATAATTGTGAATGATTTAATTTATTACAAAGTATGAATCACTTCTTACATGTAACTAAAATTCAGATAAAATCTGACAATAAGTATTAATCTGTAATTTTTCGCCTTCTACATTAGTACATTACAAAGTACATAAAATATGATAGAAATAATTTAGAAAAATGTAAATAGGCCGAATAAAGTACATACAATAAACATGTTTATTTTATTGCTTTTTTCCTTCCATTAATGAAGCTTATCCTGAGGACTGGCAACTACGCTCAACAAAGGTGATTGTACTATAACAATATTTGTAGCGACAAACCAAATACTGGGTAACGTGTGTCACACCCGCACCGCACTGTGGCGGTCACAGGTTATACAGGGTGTAAGGGACAGCCCTCCGAATACTGATAGGGTGCATGCAGACCATGAAACTTAACAACTTTCCCCTAGAAACATATGACAGGAAACGACAAAAAATATTCGACCTCCCATACAAAATCACAATCAGCTGACTGCATTTACTGTGGGAAGTCAAAATATTCCGGAAATATTTATTTTTATTTATGGGAAGTTTTTCAGTTTCATGGTCGAAATGCATCCTATCAGTATTCGGAGTATAATTATGTAGATTGTAGACTAGCTAGTTGTTCTAACCATTAAGCCATCGTCTGTTTATTCTCGATCAGTGAAAAGCATTTTTTTTGAATTCCACATTTTCTTGAATAGATTTTCACTGTAGATGCTGAAGGTATAATTTCATTAGTAGCTATTTTGTTAGTCTTTTCAAGAGTAAATTTGATTTTCGACATCAGTACGCCATATGGGAATTTAAATTGATGTGAAAAGGCCAAAATTAAAATTGCATTCACCTGTTTAAAAAAAGCAATTGAATGCTTAGAAAGACATTTATATTTATACCCATGACAAACATTCATTTTAATTTCGTTTTCTTTAACAGGTGCACGGCACAGCCCCCGACCTAGCCGGCAAAGACCTTGCGAACCCTACAGCGTTACTCCTGTCAGCCATCATGATGCTACGTCATTTACAACTCGTAGAGCACGCGGACTTGATCCAGCAAGCGACGTACAGCGTCCTCAAGGAGGGCAAACATCTCACAGGGGACCTGGGAGGCAAAGCGAAGTGCAGCGAATATACCGCCGCCATCATATCGAAGCTTAACTAAGTGGTGAGATCATTCAGGTGCCTATGTTTTGAAACTACGTGCTACAAGTCTACAGGGGAAATTTTTAGTACATTGCGTAGCCGGTTCATATGCCTGGCATCATAATGGCTAACCGGCTACGCAGTGAACATCGAATTTCACCTGTAAAATTGTAGCCTGTAGTTTGATAATATCGGGTATCTGGTGACAAAGGGAATTTCTCAGCGGCCAGTGTGATCTGATCTTTAAGTTTGAGGTCAAATTACACAGTCTTTTTTTCTTTGTAACCGGGATAAGCCGAACCATTATTGTTATGACCGCTAAAGAACTAGGCTAATTCGATCCAAGCCTCATGTTTCTCGAATAATTAAGAAGTTACCGCCAGTTTAGCTGTAAACAGGGGCGTAAGGCAAGTAGTACAAAATCTCTCGTTATTCAGTCCATGAAATTGAACAAATCTTTGTTCTATTCGAAAAAAAGTTGTGTATTCCATTCATACACATTGACCCAAACGATTTTAGAAAAGTTGTTGAGTTTCATGGGTTAAGTAACAAGATATTTTACGTTATTTTGCTAACACCCTGCTTAGGGCTAAAGTAAGCTTGAAGTGCGTTTTAATTTATTTGGAATCTATTTTGTAAGCGAAGTACCAAAGTACACTATTATTTATGTTTGCTATAGTGAACCAAATCTGAAATATGTCGACCTACCAGTATTTCCTATGCAGTGATAGTAAGTATTTAATATTTGCTGTTGAGATTGTAACAGTGTTGTAAATAGAAGGAAGATCTTTTAGCGTATTGTGAAATATAGTATTATTTACAATACCATAATCTATCTTCTTGGATAGTTGAATTTCATAGACATAATAAAATATTTATGTAATAGTCATTATTTATTTTTACTGTTCGAGAATACAATCAAATACAATCCGAGATTTGTAGATAAAATCATTGACTTTATATAAAAAAATAAAGAATTTAATTCTGTGCCTAAATATTTTGTTTTATTTTGAAGTGTGCGAGCAATGCTCGGGGATGTGACATATTTTCCTACATTTATAGCACATCGGATGGTTTCGACATTTGAATACTGTGTGACCCGACGGTACACAGTTGTAGCAATCAATCAAATAGTTTATTCGTAACTGTAGTTTGTACAAAGACATCTTAAAACTAGTGAGTGTCACTACAGTTAAAGTTACGGCGAACGAAATGTTTTTTGAGTACAATAGAAGTTTACAAATTTAAAATTGTTATTGCAGAAAACAGAACCTAATATGAAATAATTAAATATGAAGGTAATTAGTAACTAAAAAAGATATTTTATGATTCAGTTTCTACATCCAAGCAGTATTTAATTGACATGAAAATTAATGAATTTGGTACGAGACGCTACCATCATAAGATGCTTTTCCCTTTCTGTTAAATCATACTTGTTAGAATTTTCTTCAGATAAGCCAATGAAACGCAGCATAATTACATGGTCACAATTTTATTTCTCAACATACACAAGTCTACGTACAAACAGTGATATCTTTGACAAGCCCTTTGCCCATTATTCTGAAATCTTCAATAATGGCTGCTGTGTTCACTTTGTATTTCATCTCGCCTTTCACTGTGTGGGGAGTTAGTGCGTTCATGTTTGTGAGCTGGAAGGAAACAACAATTATTAAGATTTTAAACTTGCTGTAGTACCTAAGTAACTAACTAGGGAACACTGCAAAAGTGAGTGAGCTTACCCAGTTCAATCTAACTAAACTAATCCTAATATAAGTAATGTTTTCAAATTTGGTATTTAATTTATCGCGGGTTTTTATCGCTTAGACTACATTCAATCTGTAAATATAGAATTAGTCGCCGGGTATTAGTTGTAAAAGTAAATGGAGCCGTGCCACCCGTTACTGGCATTAAAATACACTTGCAAAATTGGCGGGCAAGGAACGAGATGCGGTAGCCCAGATGGAAGAGACTAGTAATGCGAAATTCACAGATTCAAATCCTGCCCGCGCTTGAAAATTTTGCTAGTTTTCAAAAATAATCCTAATAATATGGCGTTAGAGATTTCAAATCGGACTTTCCAACTTACAAGCTGATAAACTTATAACGATAGCGAACATGACATTTTGCAATCATAACATTATGCGATCATGACATGACGTTATTCAAATAGTCCTTTCAGTCTGTACCTGAACATTCTCTATATTTTCAAAACCAATGTAAACTTACGACAAATTCCTTCGGTTCATTGATATCTGGTTTCCAAAGTACAGCAATAACATCACCGCCGAATGAATCGTGGAAGAACAACGCGAAGTCGTCGTATGCACTCTGAAACAAGGAAGATCGTTAGGGTGTTTTTTTTTTAAATTAATGATGGGTTTGCTCTTGACTCTAGTCTAGGTCATAGGACAGAGACAGAGTCTAAGATGGAGCGAGCTCACCCAGAAGCCTGTTAAGGCACTGGCACTCCCACACACTGACGGAACGCAGGTGGCTACTTGGCGCCAGACTTCGGTGGGATGGTGGTCGCGAGCCAGGCGGCCCCTTACGGCCTTCCACCGCGCACGTGGGAGCGTTCAGCCGGACTTATCCACAGGCAAGCCTGTGTTGCGGTTGCCGGGCACCACCGCTAGGAGGTAGATCCCATACCACCTCAAAAACACACGTTTTACACGAGATAAGTAACTAACCCGATATAATGAAACAAAACGATGTATAAAACACCACATTTTCGATTATGTAAGTACCAATGTATATTTTTTCGTGATGTTGAAAATGATTGCACCCAGGCCGGGTTTTCTAACAATTCGGTATGCCGGATAATTTATTATGGTTTGTTTTGAAAGGTCATAACTAGAATACGAATTTGATTATTTCTAAATAATATTATTTATTTTTATTATTCACAAATAAAAGACGTCGCAATTTTAGTTATAGTGTTAAAAATGCATTTGCCTGCACAAAAAAAGAGTTACAAGTTACATAGACGAGACCAATGTCGGAAACGAACATTTAGGTTTTTTTTCTATGGCAAAAGCATTTATTCATATTGAGGTTATGCGGAAACTCATCGAAAGTAAACATCATTTATAAAATATCTAAGTATTAATTCGCTTTCTCATTATTCTAATAAGTAGATATTGTTAATAAAGTACAACTCTCAAAATGGTTTTGAGATTTTTCTTGAAATCCGAATTGGTAGTACTGTAAAATAATCATAAGTCAGAGAAAGAATCCACAACATTTCAAATTTCTAACAAGACACTATAATATTTTTAATAGATAGTTTATCGCATCATTAAATAAAGGGCAAGTTCTTTTTATTTTATTTTGTTTCATAATCAGAGATTTTAAATTTAAAAAAGTGATAGTTTAGTTCCAACAACTAGGCTGCTGAAAACAAAATTCGTTTGCCTACCACTTTATGTGACCTTTATTAAAAAAAAACTGATTGACATTGACAGATGAATGAATGAAGTTTTCTCCACTGTTATTTTTTTCTATTTTAAGCAAAGGATTTTTTCATGGTAATCCTAACTTTGGAAGTTTTTACAACTTTTCATAATATTTCAGAAACGATTGCATTAAAAATTATGAAAATATGTGTATCTTAATAAGCATCCCAAACACTCTAAACGATATATATATCTTTTGTATCTAACGTAAAATGAAATGTTGTGGATTCAATACAACATCCAATCTAGTGTAGACTGTCTTAAAGAGCATTTGAGGCTAGACTTACCCTCAGTTCATCCAAATATCTTGCAACCGGATCAAACTCCACAACCGGTATCACATCATCTGTCAATTCCTCAGGTAAATCCTTGACTACTGGCTTTACGTTCACGCGTTCACTGGTGTAGGGAACGCAGGACTCTTGAAGGTGAATGAGTGCGTCGTAGCCGGCGAGGGAGGGAACGAACATTGCCTAGAAAATAGGGAATATTTTCGTGAATAGCTGAAGAGTGAGCTAATAATTTTGTTCACAGGTTTCTATGACACACGACTGTCCCATAAATTCAAATAAATCCGTTCTAGCCAAGGACGTTATAAATCAACCTAGCCCTTTTGGAAAATAATAAGCAAAACAAAACTAACACCGGCTATGGAACTTTTTTTTTTTTTATTCAGTACAATTATAACCTATTTTCGAATGCCAATTTTAGTTAAATTCGTATTTTTTAAAATTATATAATATGAAGTGATTGTTCCGTTAAACTATCAAACTTACAAAAAGTAAGTAATTTTTCTAGGCCAGATTATTTTCAAGGTATTCAGAAGCCACTTTACCTAAAATTTTAGGCTTTAAATATGACAGTCAAGTTGACAGTCTTGAGTGACAGAGCATCTTGAATCTAAGTACTTAGTAAAGTGCTGTCGTAGAGCAAAATGTTGCATTCACAGGGAACGCTGCTGTCAATTCCCTATACAGGGTGTAAGGAAAAGTACTGCGTTTCTTTTAAGGTATGAACCAGCCCATGAAACTGAAAAACTTTCTTTAAGAATCACAGGTCAAAATAATAAAAAAAATTAAGACCTTCCATACAAAATGTAGCAGCCCACCAAGTCTGGTTGTATGTGGGGTAAGTTTTTTTATATATTTCCTTACACACAAACATCACGCCTATAATCCCTTGCGGGGTAGGCAGAGTGAAACGACCGCAAAAACGGACATTTACGCCACGTCTGACAAATATTTCAGGGTCATTCGGAAAATTGTGTATCGCTATAGTGACAGGTTGTCAGCCCATCATCTTAAACAACAATACACACCCTCGAGTCCCTTAGTTGTCTCTTACAACTCCCACGGGAAAGAAATGGGGTGATGCTATTCTAAGCCAGCATCACACGGCATTCTTTCCCTTACATACATACATACATATATCACGCCTAGTATCCCTTGCGGGGTAGGCAGAGCGTAAACGGCCGCAAAAAACGGACATCCACGCCACGTCTGACAAATATTTGAGGGTCATTCGGATCGCCATAGTGACAGGTTGTCAGCCCATCGTCTAAAATAGCAATACACACCCTCGAATCCTTAAGTCGTCTCTTACAACTCCTACGGGAAAGAAATGGGGTGATGCTATTGTAAGCCGGCATCACATGGCACTCTTTTCCTTATATTTATTATATATATATACAAGGTACACAGCGGCGGCATTTATTAATGATGGGTTTGCTCTTGACTCTAGTCTAGGTCATAGGACAGAGACAGAGTCTAAGATGGAGCGAGCTCACCCAGAAGAAACCTGTTCACTCTTACTTTGAAGAGATTAGGGATATATTCATCACACTTACCAATACGTTATCATTTTCCTTCTGAAGGTTATTTTCAAGGTATAGTGTAGGTCATAGGACAGAGACAGAGTCTAAGATGGAGCGAGCTCACCCAGAAGAAGCCTGTTCACTCTTACTTTGAAGAGATTAGGGATATATTCATCATACTTACCAATACGTTATCATTTTCCTTCGCAAGGTTATTTTCAAGGTATTCTGCAGCAGCTTTGGCTAAGACCTGCGCTCTCAGTACAACAGTGTCGGTCGGAGCGGTTTGTGTCCAAGCGCTCAGTAATGTTCCGTCGTAAGCTGTCACGATGCACATCGGTGGTAAACTGTCACGTGAGATGCTGAATTTCTGTTCGATTTCCGATATTTCTTCACCTGGAATGGAGTTATTAATTTTTTAAGGCAGTTATTAGAGTATTTGTCTTAAAAATGGACGCTTAAAGTCTGGAATGTGTAGTTAAAAATTCATGGTGGTCCCAAGCCAGCCTAAAAGAGATAGGCCTTATTTCACAATAAGAACTTCAGGAAGAGAAAATGAAATGAAATAACCTATTCACTTCAACCAGCGTCAGAGAACTGTCAAATCAAGCTTTTCAATTTGAAATTGAAATTCTTTATTCAATGTAGGATATTATTATCATATCACTTATTGACGTCATGAATCGTCATTGTAAAAACAAAAAAATTGTATCACACAATTTTCTTTTTTTTTAAAACAATTTTGTAATGTCCTAATAGAAAACCGGCTCGGATGGGATAAAAAAATAAAAATCAAAGCACTGCCACGGGGCTGGCCAGGTTAATCACACGGCATGTAACTTTACGCCACCACCATCTGAAAACGATATTTGTTTCAAATTGAAGTCAGCCGGTTTTCTATTAGGATAATACAAAATTATTGTAAAAAGAAGAAAATTGCGTTATGCAAATTTCTTTTTTTACAATGAACGATCATGATGTCAATAAGTGATGATGCTATCCTACATTGAATAAAGTTATTTCATTTTCAGAAGAATAGGAAATTAATACTAATTCTTATAATTTTTTTGTCAAAAGCAAATTCATTGCACAAAACAACATTTAAATGGATATTAAAAAATAAAACTTACGCAAGGAAAAAACAGTTGAAATTAAACATTAAACACAGCTTTTTACTTACGTTTCATATCCTCATTAAAATCCAGCACAATTATCTCAGTATTCCAGTCTGTATCACCTGCAAATACAAAAAAAAATTATAAATTATTTTCTAAAAATATTTTCATAATAATAGTACCTACAACATACAGGGGGGTGTAAGGGAAGTGTCTGTAAAAACTTTCAGGTGCCTATGTTATGAAACTACAAGCTACAAGTCTACAGGTGAAATTCTTAGTACATTGCGTAGCCGGTTAACATTCCTGGTATCATAATGGCTAACTGATTATGCAATGAACATCGAATTTCACCAGTAAAATTGTAACCTGTAGTTTGATAATATCGGGTACAGGTCGTGTTCTAGGCGTGAAATTAAACTGAACAAATTTTATTAAAAACATTTAACGAAATTTTAAATAAGTTATTTTGACCTGTCATACAATAAAGTGCAAAAATATTTTATTTTAATCTCCCATACTAAAAGGTGCAAACAATATTTCACTTAGTACGGGAAGTCAATTGTTTTTTCATACTTCGAAATAAAGTTTCTTATAAAAGTCGTGCAATTTCACGAGTAGAGAACTCTTTAAAATATTTGTACTTAATTAAATGTTGAACCCGGGACCTGTGCAGTAACGTCTCAATTAAAATTTACCTTTTTATACAGGGTAATATATGGTAGCATTTCAATTTAGAGTTTTACCCATTCAACTTTAAAAGTTGAATAACTTGTGACATACATGGAGGTGATCTGGATAGCCCTGATATTTAAGACATTTAATTTTTGTCTGAACGTTACTATTCGAGCCATCCGGTATTTGTAGAAGAAAATTATGTAGTTTCAACGCCTGAATGCACCGTATCAGTATTCAGAAGACTGTCCCTTACCCCATACTTACCCAATTTCCTCAGCACCCTCAGCAACCCGGCCACTATCGACACGGGCGCGCTCAGCGGCTCGGAGTGCACGTACACCGAGGCTGCGAGCAGTTCGGCCGCGGTCGCTGGGAAGTGTGGGGGGGAGAGCAAGTGGGAGGTCAGCCAGCGTTTGAAGAGGCACACTGTGGGGCCGAATGATGGGTGCTTTTGGTGTAGGCTGGAAAGAAAATATTGAAATTATCGTAAGACAATTTTCAATGCGCGCAAGGACCAATGATTCAATTAACGAATTTACTAATAAAACACTTTTTCACTAGTTCCACTAATCAAGAAGTCACAACATAAAGTGTAACACACATACATAACTTGCATATATCACGCCTATTATCCCTTGCGAGGTAGGCAGAGCGTAAACGGCCAAAAAAAATGTTAGCGACGGCCGGGGTTTGAACCTGGGACCTGTGGAGTACCGTCCCACCGCTCTGCCACTGAGCTACCGGCGCCCCGACCGAACATTTAAAATTTTATGTTGAGGCGACGTACAATTCACGTGCAATTTCCATTATACAGGGTGGCCCGTATACTCACGTCCAAAGACAAAATTTTGAATGCCTTATACTAAGGGGTATCCGAATTACCCCCATGTATGTTCCGCGATTTTTTGTACTTTCCGAGTTATTCAACTTTTAAAGTTGTATGAGAAAAATTTCAACTCGCCGTCTTTTCTCTTCTTTTCTTAAGCTCCGTTAAAGGGTTTTTCAAGCGGTTATTTCTAACACATTATCTTCATGATCTGTACTTTGAAACATACTAAAAAAGGAAAATAGCCTCCCAGTTCAATTTTCCTCATACAAATTTAAAAGTTGAATAACTCGGAAGTTACAAAAAATCGCGGAGCATACATGGGGGTAATTCGGATACCCCTCAGTACAAGACATTCAAGTTTTGTCTTTGGACGTCACTATTCGGGCCACCCTGTATAAATCTCACCCGTGCAAAGCCCCCCTCAGCCGCGGCATCAGCACTGTGCGACACTGCAGGGCGACACTCTCCGCAGTTTCCCGATACTTCACGACGCCATTCTCCATCTCTCTCCTTAATAGCGTTAGCTCTTTCGGGTGTGCGATTTCTAATCTGGAATATTCGAAACACGTATTATTATTATTTTATTCTTCTTATTTCGTGCGGGTTACACTGAGTCATCCAACGATCTGGTGAACCCTGGTGTCAAAGTTTTCCAACCGCCTACTATACTACTAGTAAGTATACTTTAGTATACCACTACTAGTGTACTTCTAGTATAACACTACTAGTATACTTCTAGTATACTATAGTCACACCTCGGACACTGGCGCTCAAATGTATGAATCAAACGCGTTGCTACGCACACAGTCTTAGCTCGCGTAGGTGACGCGGACCATGCTTGTGTGTGTGAGACAACATGTCAGGGTTGCCGCCATTTTGCGTTTGCGAATCGAGAATGCAATGTGCGGCAGTATGAAATGACCTTCGTCGCCGCGTCCTTGCTAGCCGGTGTCTGAGCGTCCTCCGAGCGCGGGTGGGCGGCGCTTGTAGGGGGAGGCAGGGAGTGACCATACTGTACGCTAGTACTATTAATTATACTGTGCTATACATACACATATCACGCCTATTATCCCTTGCGGGGTAGGCAGAGCGTAAACAGCCGCAAAAACGGACATTTACGCCACGTCTGACATACATTCGAGGGTCATTTGGAAAATTGTGTATCGCCATAGTGACAGGTTGACAGCCCATCGCCTATAATTGCAATACACCCTCAAGTCCCTTAGTCGCCTCTTACGACTCCCACGGGACTAGTATACCACTACTAGTATACTTCTAGTAGTGGTATACTAGTAGTATACTAGAAGTATACTACTAGTATACTAGTAGTAGTAGTATACTAGCAGTATAGTAGGCGGTTGAAAAACGTTGCCATCTATGACTACTTTGATGGCGGTCACAACCACGTCAGAGGCCTACTACTAGTATACTACTACTCCTTCAAAGAAGTCATAGATGGCAACCGGGCGCGACGGCTTTACGTGCAATCTTTCTTTTCGGATAATCAGGTGTTTTAGCCTGCAATGTCCTAACCAGACTGGGAACGAATTCACAAAGTGATAAACATCAACTTTGTGAGTGTCCCACTGAGAATCGAATCCGGAACCTTTGCGTCGCGTTATTTATTTCACTTTATGCACAAAAATGTACACGGGCGGACTTAACGACAAAAGCGTTATCTTCCAGACTACCTTAGGACACGTGGAAAAAGTCTAGGTATTAAACAAAAAACTAATTATTATAGAAAGAAAAGCTTGAACATATACCTATAATTTACTATCATGTACAGTCGGTTGTAGCACATCAGGTACCAGGGCTACTCTAAAAGAACTGAATTATTTTCATCTCCAGTTAACACATAATAAAAATTTAAACTTATTCTCATAAAAGAAGTCATTTTCTACTAATACATATGGATGTCAAAAAATATATATTGGTGGGGACAAAAATAATTCAGTTCTTTTGGAGAACCCCTGGTAACTTATGTGCTACAATCAACTGTACATGTAATAAATATAAACAATAAATACTACACATATACATTTATCATATAATATCACGTATCATATTAATTAGGGTCAGCATATTAGTCTTATAACGACATAACCCCTGAGTAACCCGTGGTACAGCGTGTGTACCAGTGATTTTGAACCTTACTACCCTCACTTATAGTTTAAAACCTATGAAAAAATTACCAATAAGTGTTGTAAACATATCAATAGGCGGTGTAACACTGATTAAATGTCAAAATACTAAATACATATAAAACAACCATTTGTGTGTCTCGTGGGGATCGAACCCACGACTCTCGGCGAAGCAGGCAGGGGTACTACGTGCTACGCCATCGGGACAGTCAATTCAAATCGTCGCTTTCCTTGTGTTACTTTTTTATATTAAAAGCGGAATTATGTCATCGAGACAAACCTTTATGAGGTTTATCGAAGGCATTTGACTGGATTGTATGTTTATGTATACTATGTTTAAATTAAATAAATAAATAAAATACTTAATAAATAGATAAAGTAAATAAATAATAACTTATAATTTCACTTATTTTATTGAATATTTTACTTTGACGCAGCATGTTGCTGATTATTTTATGTTTCATTTATATTAAGTTGATGAAACTTGTGGTGGATTTATTTTGTTATTATAATTTTATTCAGACGAAGCGTGTTGCTGATGTATGTACTACCCTTTTCTTATGGTGTTTTGACGAAGCTTACAGTGAATCGTAGTTTATTTTAATATTGTTACATACATACATAAATCACGCATATATCCCTTACGGGGTAGACAGAGCGTTAACGGCCGTAAAACGGATATTAACACCACGTCTGACAAAAGTTTGAGGGTCAATAAGATAACTGTGTATCACTTTAGTGACAGGTTGTCAGCCCATCGCCTAAAATTGCAATACACATCTAACCCTCGAGTCCTTTAGTCGCCTCTTACGACATCCGTAGGTAAGAAATGGGGTGATGCTATTCTAAGCCGGCATCACACGGCATAATATTGTTTTAGGTCAATAAATTCATTTCAACGTTGGAAGGGGAAGACCAAGACGCACGTACTTGGATCAGATCGGGGACGTCCTAAAGAAAGGTCAGGTCAAGAGTACCCTAAACCGACGAGCATGTATGAACAGATTGATGCATGTTGAAGAAGCGAAAAGGTATGTCAGGATCGTAGCAAGTGGAAAGATGTAGTCTCTGCCTACCCCTATGGGAAAGAGGCGTGATTATATGTATGTATGTAAATTCATTTCAGTGTGAGACGCATTGATAATGTCATAAATTCCATCTTACCGAAACACAAGTCCATTCTTCAGCACATCAATATGCGTAGGATACGCGTGAGTAGCGAGTGAGTTTTGTTTGTGAAGTCTGTCAGCTATCTGCATGTGGAACGCAGCTTTTAAACAACAGAAGGCTTCGATATCGCCCGGCCATTTGCCACTGTGACCTAGAAACATTTAAAAATAGTAAAACTCTGTACTCAACTTTCTTTTTTCATGTAGGACACTCGACGGGTCGACACAAGAAGCTTGTAGGTAAAACTGGAGTCCGTACTCGGAAAGAAGGAGTGCAGTCAAGAAATATGACCTCCCAAATTCGTTGGATACTTCTATTTCTTTCTAATAGTTTGTAAGTAGGCTGACCATGTAGTTTAATTCATATCGGAAGTAACCGGAGCTATTTTTCTTCCAAACAAACAAGATAGAAAAAGGAAGCATGCTTTATAGCTCTTTAGAAAGGCTGGTATTTAATAGTAGTTTATGCAACTGTCGTATAATGAGGGTCATTAGAATGCGAGTGTCTGTTTATCACACGAGGCGTAGCCGAGTGTGATAATAGATTGACACGAGCATTCTAATGCCTAATTTTATGCAGTTGCATACACAATTTTATCTACACTCTAAAAAATTATCTCAGTTGAACACTTTTCCAAACGTCCGCACCGGCGATTGCAAGGCCCGATACATGGTCAAATTCAATACGAGAACGTAATATGGCTTGATATGAATTTTTGAAGATTCTTTACTAACAGTTGTTTAGATGTCTAGTCTCAAAAGCAAATAACTAAACAACTGAACAACACTGAACAACAACGGAACAACAACTGAACAACAACTGAACAACAACTGAACAACAATGAACAACATCGGAAAACATCTGAATAACAATTAATCAACATCTGAACAACAACTGAACAACATCTCAACAACAACAGAACAAAAACCTATTAAAACAACTGAACAACATCCGAAAAATTACCATACAGCAACAACTGTCAGGTGCGGCGGAAGAAAGCGATTTGAGTATTGCCAAAAAAAACTTCGTTTCATTTCTCAACTTTATCGTATTTAGAGTTTTCTCATTAAGTCATTACGCTTCTGTAAACCCTAGTTTTTATAGGCAGAATGCATAAAGTAGGTCATTATGCATCTGTTTTCGAATTCATAATTCGAACATTATGAGACGAGTGTAGATAAAAACTTAAATAACGTCAATCTACAAAATATTCATTATGTTCGGACTTTATTGAGTACAAACAAGATCCAAGCAATGAACTTAATATATTGTAAATTTCAAAATGGTTGTTTCGTTAAGAGTCCCTCATTCCTTTCGGTATGCATACCGGTTTCAAAAACTGATTATATCATGTTATGGTCACTCTACTATCGTGGGTAAACGTCGGGTACACTCGGGAGTAACTCGGGGTAACTCGAGAAAATAAGAAAGAGAGAAGCGAGAAAATAATTTAACTTCACTGATCAATACATAGTACAGCTTCCAGGTGGATCTATAGTTCCATGGGTCGACATTTCCTTCATTGTAGTCTGAGGCAAAGGGGATTAAGTAAAACTAAGACAGGAAATGAACAATCAATGCACGACCGACACTGATTATGCCCGACACTGTTTTGCACAACATGACTATGTACGACACAGTAACACTGACTATGCCCGACACTGTTTTGGCAACATGACTATGTACGACACAGTAGTCATTGGTTCAATTGGCCTGGAGCCGAACCAAGAAAAATTATTTGTACTTCTTTTTCGTGTGGAACACCGAGTCGACGAAGGACCCGATGAACCCTGGTGTCAATTTTTCAACCGCCTACTAGTAATAGGCCTCTGACATGGTGGTGTAACGATGACCTTAATTAAAGCGAATATTTCTGTGAGTTTCCTGTCTAATAATTAGTCTTAATTGCCTCACTGCTGGACAAAGGACTACCTCTTCTTTCCATCCTGTTCTGTTTTTTGTGTTTACGATAACACCAAAAATGTAGGCAAAGTATATTTTCTAATATACAGAGTGTAAGGGACAGTCTCCGAAAACTGGTAGGGTGCATTTAGACCGTTAAACTGAACAACTTTCCCCCAGGAACATATATCAGGAAACAACAAAAAATATTTAACCTATCATACAAAATCACGAACAGCTGACTGCAATCACTATGGGAAGTCAAAATATTACTTACTTTTCCTGAAATATTTTCTCATGGAAAGTTTTATTGTCTGAATGCACCCTATAAGTATTCGAAGGGCTGTCTCTTACACCCTGTACTTTTTGCATGGAGGAACATGTTTATTTTTTGTAAAGTGTCACAAATCCCCTCAAGATATTTACCTAATTCAATAATGGCTTTAGAGACTGGCGTATACTCGGGAACACAAGTGATGTCACCATCGCCGGTGTCTTTGACAAGGCTGGTCAGTCCGCGCTGCCACGGCTTGCGTACGGCTCGCTTGAGAGGCGGGCAAGGCGCGCAATAACTGAATACTGGTGAAACTCCTGTTGATAAACGGAATAATCAACGTAAGAGGGCAGTTTTGACTTTAATACATACATACATACATACATACAATTATCACGCCTATAATCCCTTGCGGGGTAGGCAGAGCGTAAACAGCCGAACGAACATTTACGCCACGTCCGACAAACATTTGAGGGTCATTCGGAAAATTGTGTATCGCCATAGTGACAGGTTGTCAGCCCATCGCCTAAAATTGCAATACACACCCTCGAGTCCCTTAGTCGCCTCTTCGACTCCCACGGGCAAGAAATGGGGTGATGCTATTCTAAGCCGGCATCACACGGCAATTATTATTATAATATTATTTTTGGCTTTAATTATATTCATAAACTAGCGGCCTACCCAGTGGTTTCACCCGCTGCTAACCGTTTTTCCGCGGGAATAAAACATTTTAATATAGCCTATGTTCATCAGGGATAAAGTAGGATTCTAATGGTAAAAGATTTTTTTAAATTGGTCCAGTAGTTTCGGAAATATGAAATTAAAACAAACAATCAAATCTTTCCTCTTTGTAATGTTAGTGTATCATTTATCTAATATTGACCGTGTGACACCGGGTTACAATAGCATCACCACATTCTTTCCCGAGGGTGTCGTCAAAAGCGACTAAGGGACTTGAGGATTGTATGTGTCTTGCAATTTTAGGCGATGGGCTGACAACCTGTCACTATAGTGATACACAATTTTCGCCATCCATTTGCTACCAGCCGCCTTTTTTAAGTCATCGGTCCATCTGGCCGGAGGTCGTCCAACACTACGCTTGCCGAGGCGTGGCCTCCACTCGAGAACCCGCATACTCCACCGATCGTCATATGTATGTAGGTAACAAATAAATTATAACAAGGAATTGAAAAAATCTAAGCGTCAGCCGGGAGTTGAATTTGGGAGCTGTTTTGTGCCACCGCTCTGAAAACAGACCCACCAGCGCCTCAACCGAACACTGCCAAATTTTCAACCTCTCGAAACTCGTCACGAAGCTACATATACTGCAAATCATTTAAACTCTGTTTAATTAAATAACATAGCCATGTGATGCCGGCTTAGAATAGCATCAACCCATTTAATTCCCGTGGGTATCGTAAGAAGCGACTAAAGAACTCGAGTGTGTGTATTGCAAATTTAGGCGATGGGCTGAAAACCTGTCACTAAGGTGATACACAATATTCCATCCAAATGACCCTCAAATAATTGTCAGACGTGGCGTAAATGTCCGTTTTTTACAGCGGTTTACGCTCTGCCTACCCCGTAAGGGATTATAGGCGTGATATATGTATGTATATGTATAATTAAATAACACAATACAATCTATACATACATACATAAATCACGCCTATATCCCTTACGGGGTAGGCAGAGCGTTAACGGCCGTAAAACGGATATTAACACCACGTCTGACAAAACTTTGAGGGTCAATCAGATAACTGTGTATCACTATAGTGACAGGTTGTCAGCCCATCGCCTAAATTTGCAATACACGCCCTCGAGTCCCTTAGTCGCTTCTTACGACACCCACGGGAAAGAAATGGGGTGATGCTATTCTAGCCGGCATCACACGGCAATAAAGTCTATATAGACTCACCATAAACAGCACTGATATCTAAAGGCAACTGTGTGAGTCCTCTCAAGTCCCGTCTTAGATCATCAAACGCTCGCAGAACTTCCACTGAACTCTCCTCCAAATATGTCGCGTATTGTTTTCTACATGTCAGCGTGTCTAGTTGGTCGTAGATGTGAAATAAGTCTGATGAAGGGATTTCTGAAAACGAAATATCAATTATATATAAAAATGGAGAAAACAGGAATTAAATAAAGAAGATTTTCGTATTTTTACTAGTTTCGGATTAGAAATTTCAGACGACGGGCTGACAACCTGTCACTACAGTGATACACAGTTATCTGATTGACCCTCAATTTTTTGTCAGACGTGGTGTTAATATCCGTTGAACGGCCGTTAACGCTCTGCCTACCCCGTAAGGGATATAGGCGTGATTTATGTATGTATGTACGGATTAGAAAACAACAATCACAATAAAATAATTTAAACGGATTTAAGTTGTGTTTATGACGACTCCGTGACCACGGGCCCTGTAAAGAGCTCGAAACGTACACAACATAACTTAAATCCGTTTTAAATAGTTTTATTCTGATGAGTAATAGTTGTTGCCGTGTGATGCCGGCTTAGAATAGCATCACCCCATTTCTTTCCCGTGGGAGTCGTAAGAGACGACTAAGGGACTTGAGGGTGAGTTTTGCATTTTTAGGCGATGAGCTGACAACCTGTCACTGTGGTGATTTACAATTTTCTGAATGCCCCTCAAATATTTGTCAGACGAGGCGAAAATGTCCGTTTTTTGCGGCCGTTTACGCTCAGCCTACCTCGCAAGGGATAATAGGCGTGATATGTGTGTTTAAAAATGGATGAACGAAAGATGAGGAATTAAATAAAGAAGATATTCGTATTTTTACTAGTTTCGGATTAGAACAACAATCCCCGATTTAAATACAAATATCTTTATTACTCTCATCCATAAGTTCAAACAACGCATCATATAAATACACAACAGCAATAAGCAGTAAAATTTCTGCCAAGCGGTACAAGTATGTATCCCTCTTCTCTCTTCCAAAGGTGGGGGCCCTTGTTGAGCCCAAGTGTTTTGGCTGTTGATATTTTATCGTAATTACTGGCGATGGACGAGGCAGCAACATATCGATGGGTACTTCTCATTTTGATATACACAACCATCATCAACAGCCCACATCCACCCACTGCAGGGCATAGGCCTCCTCTATTGTGCTGTAAGAAAGATTTGATGAGGTGTGTAGCCAGTAGGCCCAATGCTGCATGATGGAAAAGGGGAATTCCCGCTCGGGGACCGCGGCCCAACTGGTAGGACGTGGATTTTGTATTTATACTAAGTCTTCGACAAACTTCGTAACCGCGTTTTAGGTCTTGACTTCTGATTGGCTAATCTTCTATGACGAGTATGACGCGTCTTGTTTACATTGTGCAGGCAGCGTTGTCGTCGTCGGCTCGTCAGCAGTAGATGCATCCAGCGAAGTCAGCGCATTCTGTGTGCGGCGCGCGCTTCATATTTATTTGCAATCCGCGCCGCTACAGTGCCAATCTTCCTGGTCCTGTGCTGAACTCATCCATAGAGATCCCGTCGACTTAGTGATATCATCGGACCACCGGGCTGATGGTCTGTCCACTCACTTTTTGCTCCACTTGGCCACTCTGTCTGCTTTTGTCCACCGTCCGTCAAGCCTCTTTGCCACCTACCCACATTCACGCCCCTACATATTCGTCTTTCGTCCTACGTCAAATTTCGACGTTTGGATAATGATAACATGTTTTTTTTTTATTAAACTTTATTGCACAGAAAGTACAAAGGGCGGGCCTAATGCCACGCGCCATTCTCTACCGGCCAACCAAAAGATAAACAGAAAGAGTAAAAGCGGGTGCCCATACACAAAAAAAAAAGAAATATAATCGTACTTAAATTTCGCACTAAACTACAATACATAAGAAGGAATAAACTAAAATACTATACTACTATTTATGTCTAGCATTCTAAGATCATCATCCTACATGACATATTGTACAAAGTAAATAAGCTATGTAACATAGAAACACACGCACCATATTTGAGCTTCAGTAGGTAGTCGACGATCTGCCTGGTAACTCCCTTTTGCTCCGTCATGCTGTCTCCCTCCCACACACAGGTTTCTGTGATAGCGCCGTCTTGGAAACGACGCAGCTCCGATTTGTCGCCCCAGAATGCTCTGAAATTATGAATTTGTATGTAATGTATATAAATAAGTAACTTTATCACAATAAAACAATTTTAAACGGATTTAAGTTGTGTTTATTTTGGATTTTACAATTCCTACGTTTGTTAAAATTGTTTTATTGTGATGAGTAATAGTTGTGCAAACTCAAGAAAATATTAAGTAACTTTATATGATTTTTTCCACGGAGTGCAATGTTTTAAGACTTTATGTTTGTATGTATGTATAAATGTGCGATTCTTTAAACTCGTTAACCACTGAACAGATTCAAATGGCAATTTGTATCGGAAGAATCCCAACATTATCCCGAGTGTCATAGGCTAGGCTTTATCTCAGAAAGCAGTCGTGGTTTTAAATTTTTTAAGATATTATGCTTGTGACTACTTGATCCAAAGCTATACGATTATACAAGTCTCCATTCAGGAGACGTATTTATTAATCAGTAGAAATTTGATTACGCATGCGAGAACCTGCTACCTACCTATTAGACAAACCATTTGCTATGTGTGGAATGTCATACTCTTGAAATGAATGGATTCGTTAGTAGAAGTAACACGTGAATGTGGTAAGACAACTCGTCGTAGTGTGGCGCATACAAAATCGGATTTCTAATGATTAACCTTTTCACCGCCAGAGACGGGTATAGCCGACAACCCGCGACTTGCCGTCAGCGCCACGGTCGGGTATAGCCGACAAAACGTCGTTAAAGTTTATGTTCATATACTAGGATTTTAAAACCGTATATATCTTTTATTTTTTCGCATATTGCATTTATTGTACCCTCTACTTTGATTTATGAACTTTTGCGCTTAGATATTTATTAGATTTGTAGTATAAATAAGAAAAATACTGATAACGTTTTGAAGCTGTCAGAAGTACCATTCGCACACGCCATAGTCGGCCCCACACGACTGGAAGTGTTGTTCCTAACTAGTACAAATGTGAAATATCGATACATCTATAATATATTTACGGAATATACTATGCCTAGATATTTGTCAAGTTTGTCATAACAATAACATTTTCTTATTACTTTAATGTATATTGAAAATATTCCCGACATCGATTTGTAGAAATACGCCAAGTATTAGACATTATTTTCT
Organism: Tuta absoluta; assembly: GCA_027580185.1. Lineage (NCBI taxonomy): Eukaryota > Metazoa > Arthropoda > Insecta > Lepidoptera > Gelechiidae > Tuta > Tuta absoluta. The sequence continues at coordinate 1,924,046 of JAQAHW010000055.1, read as the reverse complement.
TTGTTTGATTGAGTATCGACAAACCGGTTTCGGCGACTCGTGCACAGCGATAATTGCTTGACCATTGTGAGTGCACTGTACGCCGTAGTCGGGTAAAGACGACACGCTCTGACGTCATTGCAGTAGTGACATAAAAATAGTGATGGGCAAATGAGTGCCGACGATCTTAGTTCAGCAGAACTTCTACAGATTTTAGAAAGCGTAGAGGATGACGTTGATCTGTCGTTTGAACCTGGATTACTCGAATTAGAAGATTTAGAGGTAAGTAATTACCTAATAATCATAAATAATAATAAATAAATTAGGAGCGTTCGGGAGGGTTTCATGTGAACTTAATTTAACGGGTCAAATTGTGATACAAGATTATTATTAGATAATAAGAGATAAGATAATTATTTATTTAATAAACGTATAAGTAACTATCCATCTATCTATCTAATTAGCCTATATTAGCTCACTGTTGGATATAGGCCTCTTCTTTATAAGTAACTATGAAATGCTAATAAATAACCGCTAATATAAGTACAATACCTTACGAAGGGCGTTATAAAAAGTAAATAGAAACAAACCAAAGAAATAATCAAATGAACCGGGTAGGAATAGAAAAAAAAATGTTCAAGTATCATAAATCTTAAAATAATAGTTATGTCGGTTTCCCATTTGCCTGAGATACTGGAATTCATATTCTTAGTTTAGGAAATGGTTAAGCCACAGAATTATTTCATATAAGTGTACCTATTTGTAATTAAGTTTATTAAATAAATAATTATCTAATCTCTTATTATCTAATAATAATCTTGTATCACAATTTGACCCGTTAAATTAAGTTCACATGAAATTTGTGCCACTCAAAATCGTTTTAAAAGAAAACAAATAGGCACAATAAAGTATTAAAATAAATACCAACATAAATCCTATGATGTTCTAATTTTTTTTATCGATATTCTGTATTACATCCTTATTTGTCCTAAGGGTTTGAGAATATAGAAATGCCACCGACGCCACAGTCGTCTATAACCGACAACGTGATATAGAGAGACGCGTAATAGAGATGCGCCAGTGCTGATCGAAAACTGAACTAAAAATGAACTTGTTGAATATGCCTAGTGTTGTTTACGAGGCCACCACTACTACCACTATCCTATATTATTATTTTGATCTATATGAAATCAGAACTGAAAAGTAGGGGGCAAAATAATGGTTTTAGATTAATTAAAACTCAGTTTAAAAAGTGAAGATTTATTATCGATATGAACTGTTGGACATCTCTATTTTATTGAGTATTTCTTTACCAAGAAATTGGTGTGGCGCTGGTTGCAATTTTTTACTCGAATGGCTTGGCGGCGAAAAGGTTAATAAATACGACTCCTAAATAAATTGAAAAAATCATACATACATACATACATAAATCACGCCTATATCCCTTACGGGGTAGGCAGAGCGTTAATGGCCGTTCAACGGATATTAACACCACGTCTGACAAAAGTTTGAGGGTCAATCAGATAACTGTGTATCACTATAGTGACAGGTTGTCAGCCGGTCGCCTAAAATTGCAATACACACCCTCGAGTCCCTTAGCCGCCTCTTACGACACCCATGGGTAAGAAATGGGGTGATGCTATTCTAAGCCGGCATCACACGGCAAATAAATTGAAAAAATCAGTTACAATGAAATAGTATCTTACCTAAATTCTTCAGCCTCAGGCAGATTGGCAGGAGGTCCTTTCAATACAACATTGAAGGCATTCTCAGGGTTAAGTATGAAGCCAATTGACAGCTTTTCTTCAAAACTGTAATCAAAATCAAATATTGACAATCTGAAAAAGCTATAAAGATGATATAGGGTGTGTGAATTAATCCTGATATATATTAACTTAAATATTTTTCTGTAATATAAAACCATCGATATGTATGTATCCGCGCTCGAGACCGGCAGAAACGATTTCTATAAATCAGGTAAAATTTTACTAGTGACCGATACTGAAAACAGAGGACGGGTGGTAATAAGGAACAAGTTTCCCCAAGGAACATAGGGTCTTAAAATTTTGACCTTTTATAACCCAAAGCAGCTGAACAACAATTTTGTATGGGAGCTCAATTTTTTTTTCATATTTGGTCTTAAGTTTCTTGGGGAAAGTTGTTACTTATCACCAGCCGGTCTTGAGTTTTCGTTATTGGTCAATAGTAAAATTTCACCCTATATAAGGTGTAAAAAAATTAGCTGAAAATGTTTTAAGGGGTGAACCAGTACGTGAAACTGAACGACTTCCCCTAAGGAACATAGGTCGAAATCTGAAAAAATAATTTGACCCTCCCATACTTAGTGTGTTACCCGGCCGGGATAATTTGTATGGGAGGGCCAATTTTTTTTTCATATTTTGACCTATGTTCCTTGGGGAAAGTTGTTCAGTTTCACCTACTGGTTCAACCCTTAAAATATTCTCAGCTAATTTTTTTACACCATGTATAAAACTTACCCATCTTTCTCTTTAGCCTTTTCAGGACTTTTTTTAACTCCCCACGAGAACTCATTCTCAACCATTTCCAGAATAAGCTCCACTCTGTCACCCAGCGCCTTGGCTAGTAGAGAGTGCAGTGTAGATGTTACCAAACTTAGCTGATCTATGCCATAGTTCAATCTAGACTCTTTGGGAGATCTGCTAGTTATGGATTCGATGAGTGTGGGCAGGTTTTTGAATCTGAAAATATAAGTTGATTACGGATTTGGCCACCATAAGTAGTTTTCCACAACATTGCAGTATTGAGAGTTACCAGATTCAAATCCTGGATGCTTATCTACACACAATATAAATAAGAAAAACAAAGAATAAAAAAATAAGAAATATAAAGTGCAGTTTTTTTGTGTATGCATCGGATCAAGACTCTTATACTACTGGCCCAATTTCCAAAATGATCACCATCAGAAAGGTACTACATCCCTGAGTAACATAGGCTACTTTTTACCAGGGGAAAATATCTTATTCCTATCTCTGGACAGGCCATTAGTAAATATATTATTTTGTGTGATTATTTCCAGTTTGTTTAGGAACTTGCAGGCCTAAACATTTGCTTGTGTGTCTATTAGAGATATGGTTTCATGGTTCAGGTGTCATGCTAAGCCATCAGTTTTTGTTATTGTCTATAATTACTTAAATGGCATACTAAAACATAGACTTAAAGAAAATGAAAATTAATTTACTTTATTCAATGTAGGACAGTATTATTTGATCACTTATTGACATTTAAAAAAAATTGTATTACACAATTTTCTTTTTTTTCATAACAATTTTGTATTGACCTAATAGAAAACCGGTTCAGGCAGGATAAAAAAATAAAAATAATAATAAAGGCACTGCCTCGGGGCTGGCAGGTCAATCACATGGCATATTAAAGAAAACACTTACCTAACAATATGATCAAACTGCACCAAAGGTTTCACAGGCACCATAAACAGCGGTATAAAACTGTTGATGGTTGTATTATCCAGCATTTCCACAGCCAAAGCACACTCCCTCTTCAACGCATCATAGGTGCCTTTACTGACGTCCCAGCAGAGATTGAAATAGCCTGTCGTGTCTAAGAATACTACTGGGAATTGTGACAGGAAGTCTGCGAGTGGTGGTGAGTCATCACCTTTGTAGAGTGATATGCCTTTTGTGTCTAGTTCTGAGCTCTCTGTGAAAAGAAATAAGATTTTGGTAATTATAATAAGGGGTGATAAAGGTTTAAGTAAGTCCTACTAGTAACCCTAAGTACAACTCAGGAGTATTACTCATACATACATACACATATCACAGTAAAATATTGTCCCTATCACCATGTCTGGCAAATATTTGTGAATAATTGAAAAAAAAAGTGCAGCACTATAGTGACAGGTTGTCAGCCTTGTTAATTTTCAGTGTTAGTTCTATGTTAGGTGCTTCAAAACATATTTCATACTTACTCAATGCAATCCAAACGTTTCTGACAATCTGGTAGCTGCTCATAATGTTATTGATCCTCTTCAATTTCACCAGATATGCCACATACATGTTTATAACATGTCCTGAGATCTGCAAGTTCCTTTGACGGAGCCAGATCTTTAGCAGTACTATTGCTTGTCTTAGATTCTCAGAATTTGATAGGGTTTCATGCAGAAAAGCTTGGTTGGATTGTGCTGTGAGGTCAGATAAAATGGTGCTGTTGTAATATGCAGTTGGTGGTCCAATTTCTGAGTTCTCTTGAGATTCACCACCAAATAACCAAGCTTCTCTCAAGTTGTTTCGAGTAGGACTGAACCGATGAAACTTGTAAGCATCAGATTCACAAGTTAAGTTCAATTGGACTGTGAAATGATTGGCTAGCTTTCCTGTAGGTTTAATATCCAATACTGGTTTCGCTTCACAACCATTTAAGAGAGTGTAATTCAATTCTTCAATGGATTCAAGTTTCATTAGATGAGAAGCAATGTAAGCTAGATAAGCTGACCGCTTTTTGTGGTATCTGTAGTTTATTGAATCATTCTTGGTGTATGTTTCAGCGGGGACAGTAATCTGAATGTCTATGCGAAGTTTTGCATTGATAGCACACTGTGAAGCGAATGATCCAACAATTTCTATGTTAGTGAATTTATGGAATTTGAAAACACATTTTGTCTTCTTCAGTTTCTCTACTATAGGCAGTTTTACTTTAAGTTTTTTGGCAAGCGTTTGCTCTGACAGATCATACTCTGTGTCATCGGTAGAGATAGCTCCTAAGTGGGTTTTGAAGCCGGTGAACCATTGTTGAAACTTCTTTTCAGTTTTCTCCTTTACTTTCACTTCCTGAAGAATTTCTTCAACTTGTAACCGAAATAAGTTCGAGTTAAACAATGTTTCTGTCTCTTGCAGCCGGTTTAGTTCGTTCACGGTGGGCTGACGGAACAAATTCTTAACTTTTAGGCGCTTTTTGCCATCATTATTTTGACTCTCTGCGGGGCGTTTTCCATTATCATTTACAATTGGAGACTCTTCCTCCACTTCAGAAATGGATATTTTATTTTCCTGAAACGGAATAAACACACGCTCAATAGGATATTACGCGAGAAATACCACTACATTAAATCGAATCACGTTATGGTCACAATTTCATGTAAAACCTCATAAAAAACAGAGTACAGGAGAATAAGAACAATTCTCATAAAAGCAGCTTTACCTTTTTCACCATTTTCAATTATTTTTATACTTATTCATCACAGAACTTCACAAAATCCAACAAATTTTAGGTTATGAAGATGTAAACAACGTGCGAACGACCAACTTGACATTAATATTTTTAATCTTCCTACCATCTTTGGAAAAAAGCTTATTTGCCGGATGCTTCCAGTGATTTTCTACCAAATGGTAGATTTTTCAAGCGCACCGCCTCAGAGTTAAAAAAAAGTCAAGACACCATTCTGCGTAACAAATTTGATACTATTTTTACCTCTATGTACACTGGTGGATGTTTGTCACTCTTCGTCTTCTTTTTTAATATAATCTGAGATACCATAACTCTTTAGCACCTATCTGATTTAATAAACCTTTAATCTAGAAGAGAAGAGACGCCGCGCTGTCTTCCTAATTTGTGGAAGAGATTACCTTTTTTTTATTAATGTGGGGTTGCTCTTGACTCTAGTCTAGGTCATAGGACAGAGACAGAGTCTATGATGGAGCGAGCTCACCCAGAAGAAGCCTGTTAAGGCACTGGCACTCCCACACACTGACAAAACGCAGCAAGCTACTTGGCGCCAGACTTCGGTGGGATGGTGGTCGCAAGCCAGGCGCCCCATTACGGAGCCTTCCGGACTTATCCACAGGCAAGCCTGTGTTGCCGTTGCCCACCCCTAAACACCTACAGATTAAATTACCTACAGATTACAGAGCGCATTTCACATACGAGTAGGTACGCGACGAGACGCACGATACAAAATTATAATGAAATTGTAAAGTGAAGTAAAGGAAGGTGTCCAATTTTAGTAAAAAACTGAGGCCTAGGTTAGTTTTAACGACATACTTAACCAATTATTTACTTTTTGTCGAAGATTTAATAACACCGATCTACTTATGGCAGTTTTCCCATCTGTCGTCCGTCGCTGCGTATTTTTGCGCACCGTACCTAACGCTTGCGTCTGTCAGACGAAAGGAAATTGCGAATTCCGATCTTATTACTATACAAATACGGGTACGGTGCGTTTACGGATCATAAATAAAATATCTTTCTCAGCTCTTTTAAACTATGCCGTCGTTGAACGGTATTATTTTTAAGGCCAACGAAATAACGGCCTAATATAAAATAGCTAAGAAAGATAGTTTATTTAAGGACGCATAAATGTCTGACAGACGCATGCGTTAATACGCAGCAACGGATGACAAGTGGGAGAACCGAAAGATAAAGACAAACACTTGAACAATTACCTAGGTATGAACATACTTTATCAACTTATCTGAGTGTTTGAAGACAAGATAAATACAGGCTGTTTGATTTTCAAGAGGGTCCGTAGCGATGGAAAAGGTGAACAAATTGTCGATATGTAAACAAAACATAGGTGCCATGTAATCCGACCGAAGTACATACATACATACATATATCACGCCTTTATGCCTTGCGGGGTAGGCAGAGTGTATACGGCCGCAAAAAACGGACATTTACGCCACGCTGTCAAACATTCGAGGGTCATTCGGAAAACTGTGTATCGCCATAGTGACAGGTTGTAAGCCCATCGCCTTAAATTGCAATACACACCCTCGACAACCTTCGTCGCCTTTTGCGACACCCACGGGAAAAAAATGGGGTGATGCTATTATAAGCCGGCATCACACGGCATTGACGAAAGTAAATTAAAGTTCTACTCAGTACCTACGTACGTAGGTACCTACGTACTAGGTAGGTAATAGGTATTAAGGTATGAGAACAACAGGAAAATTCACCCTGTATTATCTTCACTTGCAAGGGTTTAAAATTTTCCGAAATATCTTAGCCAACTACAAGTAATCTTGCCCGGAGATAGGTATGGTATCGATGTGAGATAAAATATCTGATGTAACCGAAGAATCGCTCGATCACGATCATATCTACACTTTCAGTTTAGGCGACAATGAAGCTGATCTTATTGTTAGCAGGTGAGTTAATTGATTAAAAGCAACGAATAATATTCTACTAATAGAAGTTATTCTACTTACGGAACCAAATCTTGTTTATTCTTTCAATTTAATTTCATTCCATTATATCAATCTTCATATCATATCGTATCCATCACTACAAATACAAAAAAATGAGCTATTCGTGTTCTTACTTACCGTAAGATAAATAAGTCGATAAAGTTTATATTTATGTAATTTAAGAGTGGAGTACCGTCCGCCTGCTCCATTCCAACTGAGCTAACGGAGCACCAACTGTTACCACCAAATTCTCGACCTCTTGAAGTCTATATTGACTGGCATAAAACGGCTAAGTTAGCGTCCAGTGTGATCCGCAACCAGAACAGAGGAGGTCCTACCGACTAATCATCATTAACAACCACAACAGTCCATGTTAACATTTGTTGAGGAGTAGACTGCTTATGTAGATGTAGAAATGGCGCTGATTTCAGAAGATAATACTTTTTAATGTATAATTTATACAATTTGTATGCAGAGTGAATCGCTGTACCGGTCGGTCGTATGTTAAGTAAGTTTTTTTGTATGTAGGTAGAACTGATGGATTCCCCCCCCCATCCCCGCGCTGTCCGCGATCGTATAGCTAACACATTTGTCTGTTTTCAGGGCTGTCTCTGGCTTTAGCGGCCGTGCCGCGTTCGCTGGACCAGCGGGACTTCTTCGTCGAGGAGGATGAGGAAGGAAGACTCATCTACACAGTCGTCAAGAGCAATGGTAAGAGAGTCTTGAAGGCAAAAGCTGTAAAAAGCCACTTCGCCTTTATACATACTAACGGCTGGACGTAGGCCTCCCCCAGGGTACACCCTATGGTGGATGACGAATACAAGAGAGCGTTTGTTGAGCGGATCTTGTTTTTGTCATCCAGTCACTACCAGCCGCCATCACGCCGCTATGATTGTTCCAGCAGATATTACACAAGCACACGGCTTGTCAAGACGTTGTAATTCAATTTCAATTTTTAATTTCGTTGTGTTCAATTCTACTCATCCTCAGGTACCGAAACCCTGTACTTGGGCGAGCTGGGCCGCCGCGTGGACTCGGACGATGATGACGTCATCTTCCAGTTCTCCGAGGAGCTAGACGAGGCCAGTGGTGGATGGAAGATCTCCATCTACTGGGAGGGACCTGCCGACAAGGTCTTCGAGGACTGTCTCAGCTTTGGTAAGAGTGTAATAGAAAATGTATTGTATCTGGTAAGATAAGGGTATTATTCTACAAAAACTCATTTACTACTTATTTAACAGGAGAACGTCAGTGGTACGCTGGCCCAGAGCAAAAAGAGCAGTACTGGCCCATACAGAAGTCAAACCTGAAGAAATACTCCATTATCTCTAAAGAAGAAGACAACGCGGCCGTTTCTGAACGCTACTGGTTGAGCTCCATGGGTACTTACATCTACGTCTACCCTGAAGCTCCTCTCTTCGTAGACTACCACAACATTCTTGACAACCATCTCTGTCTCATCGCCGAAGTCGCCGATCCTTACTCAACTAAACGAACCCGCAACGTCTTGAAATATGACATGTGGTTCTTTGAGTTCGATCCTAAGAAGGCCCATCTACACGCCGTTGAGAACTACTTGGGTAAACCCTCAGGCGTGCCTGATTACAGAATGATTCAGTACCCAGTGTACTCGACCTGGGCGAGATACTCAAGGGAAATTGATCAGGATAGTCTGTGGGCTTTCGCCAATGAGATCAAAGACAGCGGATTCCCTAACGCTCAGTTCGAAATTGATGACCTTTGGGAGATCTGCTACGGATCATTGACTGTTGATGAGCGGAAACTTCCAAACCTGAAGCAGTTGGTTCAGGATATCAAGAGCTTGGGATTCAGGGTCACCATTTGGGTGCATCCCTTCATCAACAAGGACTGTGATCCTTGGTACTCTGAAGCGTTAGAGAAAGGGTAAGTCAAAGTAGGTATTTTAATTACTTTCTAGTGTTATATTGCACTTAACCGTAGTCGGCAACGTAAACTCTGTAGTAGTTGCCTATTTTTAATTTCTTTTTTTGTTCAAGATATCATATCTATACCCTTTTCGCCAGATACCTTGTCCTAAATGAGGAAGGCAGCCCCGACTCTTCCTGGTGGAACAACAACGGCTCCGTGCCCGGCTACATCGACTTCACCAACCCTGAGGCTGCTGAGTGGTACTCCTCCAGGATCCAGAACCTCTTGGACACTTACGACATTGACAGTTTAAAGTTCGACGCTGGAGAATCTAGTTGGTCGCCACAGGTAAGATTGAAAACCATAAAAACAGGTATATAAAAATTTCCTTCGCTGTATTGCTGTTTATCCTGCTGTAGCAACCTTCAATCTTATGTTGCTTGTTTTTTGGCACTTATGTGTAAATGCTCATATTTGCAGATCCCAGTCCAGAACGGTGACATCGACTTGCATCCAGGACACATCGTACAGTCTTACGTGAGAACTGTCGCCAAGTTTGGACCTCTTATTGAAATCAGAGCTGGTATGAGGTATGTACTCCAAGGATAGCTTCTCCAGTATGCTGTCCTAAACCCTGTATCAAGAGCACGCTTACATCGATGATGTGTTCAAACCTCTCACAACTTTGAATCCCCAGGACCCAAGACCTGCCAGTGTTCATCCGTATGGTCGACAAGGATACGTACTGGGGCTTCAACAACGGTCTGCGTACCCTGGTCACCACGTTGCTGTCCATGAACCTCAACGGTTACACGCTCGTGCTGCCCGACATGATCGGAGGCAATGGGTGAGAAGGCAGGAAAAATCACTGTCACGTTTTTAAATCGGAATTAAAGCTGAAGTTTCGAAGGGTAAAGTTACATAAGTCAAAGATCATGGTAGCCAATAACTTTATTATCAAACCAAGAATTATTCCTACCACAAGCAACTTACTGAAAGCGCACGACATATGAGTTTATAGCTACGAGTATACTAGCTTTTGCTGTAACTTAATTGATAAACAACAACGAAAAGCATAAAGATGAGTTATCCTTGTTTGTTTGATAGCTTACTAAACGTATATAATTTGCAGTTACAATGAAGCTCCAAGCAAGGAGTTGTTCGTGAGATGGCTGCAAGCCAACGTGTTCATGCCAACCTTGCAGTACTCCTTCGTACCCTGGGATCATGATGACGAGGTATTTAATAACTTATGCAATTGATCTAGACACGTTAGGGACCCTCCTACCTGAATTGTCGACCAAGAAGGTATCCTAGACATAAAAGGCGGTAGAGCTAACTTTGAAATGAACTTGATCAGCTATTTAATTAAATAGGTAAATTTTGAAAAATAAAAGTCGCTTCAGATCAAACAAAGTTTCAGTACTGCCCAACGCAGAGGAAGCAATTTCGGACGTACTTTGCGAACAGGACCTTAAATCTCTTCAGTTGTGGGTCGATGGCCTGTCAGTGTGACTGTTTTGGATATAACAATTTGAAGTATATAAAAAAAAAAATCACATTGGCATTACAATTACAGTGGAGTGTCGTTGGCATTGCAAGGAAAAAAAATAAGAGAATCCGAGCCCAGGTCTTTGAACATACTTTTGGTGCTGGCTTAAAAACTTTAATTTTTTCCAGACAGTAGAAATCTGTCGTCACTACACGGAGCTGCACGCCGAGCTGGCCGACACCATCGTGGAAGCCATGGAGAACTCTGTAGCTTACGGCACTCCCGTCAACCCCCCCATCTGGTGGTTGGATCCCACTGATCAAGTTGCACTGGCCTGCGACGATGGTAACTATTGCAACCAAAGACTACATAGAGTCAGAACTACATGGCTTACGGCATTCCCGTCAACCCCCCCATCTGGTGGTTGGACCCAACTGACCAAGTCGCACTGGCCTGCGATGACGGTAACTATAGCAACCAAAGACTATATAGAGTCAGAACTACGTGGCATACGGCATTCCCGTCAACCCCCCCTCTGGTGGTTGGACCCCACTGATCAAGTTGCACTGGCCTGCGACGATGGTAACTATTGCAGCCAAAGACTATATAGAGTCACTAGATTTCCGCCCAGCAGCGGTTTTACACGCCACTCATTTTCCCGTAGTAATAGTTGTTTTCCCGCGGTAAAAAGTGGCCTATGTGTTATTCCGGGTTATACTTTACCTGTGTTCAAAATTTCATCCAAATCGGTCAAACCGTTTGAGCGTGAAGAGGTACATACATACATACATACACACACACACACACAAACTCCCAGATTTATAATATAAGTACGGATAACTACGTGGCTTACGGCTATAGATGTAAATTAACGGTTAACTACCGTTATTTAACTAAATTCGCCGTTAGCTACCAATACTTAACCCGTTAACTATGGTTATTTAACCGAGTGCGGTATTGAAACGGAGAAGCAAAATATTGAGTTTTTAAGTTTGTTATGCGTAGATGATAATTATCGGTCACATTATAATACTGGAATGATGCTCGGATACTTCCTTAGAAGCATTTAGAGAAAGTAACAGAGATAAATGATCGAGTTTTTCATTTTTGCTTGAAAACAATACAAATTTTATTCTAAAGATGTAGGTGCTCATACGTATTTAGTAACTGTAGGTATATAGTAACACTAGGTACATTTAAAAAACATTTTGATATTTTTTTACTGCAATAGATAGGAAGGTATTTTCGATATCGAACCAATAGCGACAGTCATTGATGTTGCGGTGGCGGCGGTGTCTTTTGTTTATTTGACGCACACGCACCGCCCCCCAGTGATCGTCTCGATCTCGAAGACGACGGCCACGTAGCGTAGGGTACCTAGGAAACCTCCACTACTAAGCACGAAGCAGCGGGTAGGCGGAAAACTACTTACGTCGACTCTATTGCTCTTTCCTTTAGTAAAGAAGCAAGCGGGGCGGGTGACGAGACGACGACGTGGCAACGTTGCATTACATGTTATTGAACTACCTACCTACCTACCATCGCTTCTTTTACTTCTCATGGTAGTCTACTGAGCTAGATCTCGGTCGATCAGGCACTAGGTACACCTACAGTCACGCCTACATCCCTTACGGGGTACCTAAACAACGTGTGAACGGACTAAATGTACCTTTTACTTGTAGACTAAAAATATTTAACTGAAAACAAATATAATTAATTATACACCTAACCAACTGCTTTTAAAACATTTATTAAAAACTTCATACAATAAAAAAATATATGAAAATAACCGTAGTAACCCAGTCTGACTGGTTATTAACCGTTAATAACCAAAAACGCCGTTAATAACCACCTGGTTAAAATCGTTATTAACCGGCTTCCCATCTATACTTACGGCACTCCCTTCAACCCCCCCATCCTGGTGGTTGGATCCCACTGATCAAGTTGCATTGGCTTGCGACGATGGTAAACATTGGCTATCCTATGCAAAATGAGTTTAAGTCGAAATCAAAATTACATTTCCGGCACCTAATCAAATTATTACCGAGCATCTAACATCATCTAACGTAGCTCTTGATTCAATGTTATCAATACGTTACAATGGTTCTACATATTAACGCCTTGAATAATGGTCTAACTTTGCTCATGCAATATCGCAAAACAGGAAAACAACCCTTCTTCGACATCATCTACTACATACATACATCAAGCCTTTATCCCTTGCACGGTAGCGTCAAAACGGACATTTACGGCACGTTTGACAAACATATGAGGGTCAATGATAATTGTGTATCAACATAGTGACAGGTTGTGAGCCCATCGCCTAAAACTTCAATACACGTGTAACCCTCACCTCCCTTTATCGCCTCTTACGATATCCACGAGAAAGAAATGCTATTCTAAGCCGGCATCACACGGCAACATCATCTATTTTTTGAAAATGTCATAATTTTTCTCTACTCACCGGAATAAACCAAAAAACTGTCCCATACATCAAAAACTCCCACCTATACTCCTTCAACACAAACAAACATGTCAATGAGTCAGTATTCAAGTATTCATCGTTAACAAAACAATTTGTGTTCGACATTTAAAAACAAAATTTTTCTAATAACAATATGTCAATATTAATTTACATACAATAATTCAAATTACATTATTAATTATGAAATAACTCACAAACAAAAAAAACATTTATCTAATTTTATATTTTAGTCCATTAATTTACATAGTAAAAACTCATCTGTACTATAAAAACATTTTTGTGTCAATATTTTTCTTAGTTCTCGCTTAAAAATATGGACCCTGTTTTCAATCTTCAACTTAACAGGCAGTTTATTATAAAAAATTGTGCTTTGATATAAAACTCCGTGTTTTACTACATTTAAATGAGGTGTGATAAGCGACGGAAAATCCTTTCGTCTGGTGCCTTCTCTAGTATATTTATCAGTGTCTGTTTCGTATTGGTGACGGTTTTTTACGAAGTCTGTTAGTAATACTAATATGTAAAGGCAAGGCACTGTTAAAATACCAAGCCTTACAAAATGTTCTTTACATGACTCCAGTGGTGGTAGCCGTAGTATGGCCCGTATGGCCTTCTTTTGTACAACGAATGCCGTATCCATATTATAACTGTAGCTCCTTCCCCAGAGTTTTACACTATACCTAAAACGTGACTCTACAAGAGCATAGTAAACACCCTTTATCTGATCTGTCGTAAGTACATCTCTCAATTTTCGAAGAGCATAACATGCCGATCCTACTGTTTTTTCTACTGCCTGTAATTCATCCTTCCAATTAAGATATTCATCTATGTGTATTCCTAATGACTTTGTAGATACAACTGTCTTTATTTCTTCTCCTCTGAGATTTAAGGAAAGGCTGTCTTTGATTCTTGACGTATTTTTAAACAAAATCACGTTTGTTTTACTATTATTGATCTTTAGATTGTTACCGTTAAACCAATTATAAAAAAGTAATAGAGCGGCGTTAACTTTATTATTCAGATTAGTAATGTTATCACTAGAAATTATGGCTGTGGTATCGTCTGCAAACAATATTAGTTGAGTATCATGAATACTACGACTACATTGAACGAATTTTGGCAAATCATTTAAGAAAATTAGGAACAATATAGGCCCCAATACAGATCCTTGGGGCACCCCTTTCATAACTGATACTAGCTTTGATTTTATGCTTTCTGTTCTGCCTTTGCTATCTATGTCAGATATTTCTACGTATTGTGTGCGATTGCTTAAATATGATTTAATTAGTTGAAGACTACATCCCCTGACGCCATAATGCTCAAGTTTTGAAAGGAGTATTGAATGATCTACAAGATCGAAAGCCGAGCTTAAATCGAGAAAGACTCCTGCCACTCTTTGTTTTACATTTATTTTTACTAGGACATCCATGATCAAAGTACTAATTGCATCCGAAGTTCCCAAACCCTTCCTATAACCAAATTGCCTACTATCAAGTATATCAAAAGAGTTTAAATAAGACAACAGTCTATTTTTGATTAGTTTTTCTAAAACTTTTGATAGAGTTGGCAACAAGGAGATCGGCCTGTAGTTTTTTGGGGCAAATCTGTCATTTTTTTTGTATAATGGCAGAATGCGAGCTTTTTTAAATTGGTCGGGAAATACTCCATTCTCGAAGCATAAATTAAATAGGTGACAAAGTGGTCGTTTCAGCAAGTCTATATTCTGTTTTATTATCTTGATAGGCACTTCATCGCAGCCATATGACCTTTTATTATCCATTTTACCTACAACTTTTTCTATTTCAGTACATGTTACCGGTTTCAAACAGAAAGTCTCATCAACTCTATTTGTGCTTTGATGTAACATGGCAAGGGCTAGAGACGAATTGTTGTTGGACTGGTTATCATATTTAAATTGTTCAGAGAAAATCTCTACTACTTCTCTTTATTTAGTTATAAGGTTGCTATTCTGTTTTAATATTATTTTATCATTCATCCCTTTCTTACCTTTACTATTTTTATTGCATTTATTGACTGCTGTCCAAATCCCTTTTATTGAGTTTTTAGCATTTCTTATCTCGTTTTGTGTATCTTGTCTTTTTGCCTCATTTAGTACTTTCCTAAATATTCTAATATATCGTTCTTTATAGTTTATTATACTTGCGTGATTACAGGAAGGATTTGATCCAGTCAGTATGCGTTTCATTTGACTAGATACTTTAATGCCTCTACTGATCCAACTACATTTTGATACTTTAGTGACATTAATTTTTTTTTTTTTACCTTTCTAAAGACTGTTCTAAAAATGTTACCAAACTTTTTAAGAAAATCGTTTAATCCTAAAGATTGCCACTCTACTTTTACAATCTGATGTCTAAACTCAATACAGTTTTTTGCTGAAAAAGATCTTTGTTCCTTTATGACAATTTTGTCTGAGTTCTTATTTTCACCTACCAAGGCACGGCAGCGTATACCAGCATGCCCATCCGAAAGGCCGTTTTCATCAACCTCAACATGAGCAATATCAGATTCTGGTATGTTTGTCAAAATATTGTCGATACAAGATTCCGAATTATTTCGCTTAAATGTAATCTTCTCTACTAGATGCCTGAAGTTGTAGCTTGATAACAGAGTCAGAAATTCTCTTTTTTTAGGACTCTCCGTCATGATATCCACATTGAAGTCACCACATACTAAACATTTTTTGTCCATAAAACGTTGGAAGAATAGTTCAAGCTTCACAATAAAATTATCAAAATATTTTCCATTCTGATAACAACAAAAAATATGAATTCCTGAGAGCTCATCTCTTACTCCACATATTTCAAACGATTCTATTTTACTTAACGATTTACAAATGATTATCTCTTCACATTTTCTATTTTTGTCACACAAAATTAACGTACCACCTCTTATCATTTTAGTTCTGCTATAATACGTTTTTAATTCATAATTAGTAAAACTTAGCAATGATGCCAGTGAAGAATTTAAAAAATGTTCACTTATACATAAATAATTTTGCATACTCTCCAAACATTCTAAAAAAACTTCATATTGATCTCTTTTTTTAGTTATCCCGCAAACATTCTGACTGAATATAATCAATTCTTTCTTTTTTGATACACACTTATCTGAACTATTTAATTTTCTGTCCCTAGATAAACAGGTGTCATTTGTTTGGACTTTCTCCGCAGGCGACTCGAAAAATACTGCTTTTCGTTACCATTTCTTTTGATTTTATATAGGTGTCAATGTCCTCCATTTGTTTTTTAACTCTACCAAAAACTTTTATGAGACCCTTTCTATTTATTATCCCATTTACTGGAGAAAACATGGATCGCGCATATTCTAAATTTAAATTTGAATCAACTATATAGGCATAAGCATACTTCTCATTGGAGTAATAGAGCTTCTGATTAAATGTTTCAACTCGTTGATTAAATAAAAAGGATCCCTTACAACATCTATAGGTCGGTACGCATAAAATAATATTAGTGAAGTTAATTTTTTCCAGAGTATTTTTCACATAATTAACAATATTTTCATAGTTTTTCGTTTGTTCAAAGTCTTTTTGTCCTAATAATATCACACAAAAGTCGCTATGAGTATAGCCTTGAAGTTTATATTCAATATTATCTAATAGTTGTAATATCCCTCCGAAAGTATACTTATAGTGTATGAGGGCAGCACTTTTCAATTGTTGTTCTGCTATAGGTATTATGTTCTTTTCTATGCTACTAATGATACAAATTTTTGAGGAAGTAGCAGAATGCTGGTCTTCATGAATACTTAGTGATTCGGATCCTTTAATTGTAGATGCATTTAAGTCTTCGAGGCTGCAGCCGACACTTTGTGATTTTACGTTTTTATTTGTAAGATCCTCAATGGCTTCAAGAGTGACACGTAGCTGACTTTGACTGAATTGATTGATACTCTGCGGTGGTATTTTTTTTTCGTGTATTGGTGTAGGATTGGGTGACGACGAAAACATAGTATCGAGGTTTTTTTGTGCGTGTTTCATAATACTGGAACTTTTTTTCTTTCCAGTCCATGTCTTAGGAGTGCCACTAGCATTTTTTCTTTCGGAGCTTGTGGTACATATACGGGTCAAGGTGCTTATTTTGGCTTCGTACTGTAATACTTTTGCTTTAAGTTGATCGTTTTCAAGTAAATACTTATCTATTATCTTACTTGAAATTGCTAATTTGTTCTTCATTTCTAATAATTCTTTTGTTTTCACTTTAATCTCTTCGTGGGCGTTAATGTATCCATCAAGTCGGGGACAACTTCTATGTAACTGAAGCATTGAAGATAATTCCGAAGAATTACCCGAGTTTGATTGTTCGAAATCACTACAATCTTGTAAATCAATTGGCACTTTATTTTTTCGCTGCGTTACGAAACAATTCTGTGAAGAAGACGAATCTGATCCCGTTTTGATATAGTCAAGTAGTGAGTGGACGTTGTGTAGCTTTATATAAGTTGGGTAATTATATAAGTTGGGTAATGCGTTTTTACTTACTGACCTATATTAATTTGATCCTCAGAATTCCTCCTCGGCGAGAGGTACTTAGCCGCCCCGGTAATGGAAGAAGGCGCCGTGTCTCGTCACGTGTACCTGCCCAAGGGAACCTGGAGGGATGGCAACACTGGAGACCTCATCGAAGGACCAGTCCTGCTGGAAGACTACCCGGCACCGTTGGACACCCTGCCCTACTTCAAGCTCGAAGATTAAGCCAAAGATTTGTCAATAATATTATAGTCTTATTTGTAAAAAACTAAGTGTGTACACAACTGCCTTTGCTGACTATCAAAATAAATACTGAAGCTAAACTAAGTTTCTAATTCGTTTTTTTTTATATCCCTCAATTACTCACTTCATTTCATATCATCACTGGGTCAAAAAGACACCATAGCACCAAAATGGAAAATGGCATGCTGACTGATACATGTGTGTCAAACGACTTGACACACGCGTCCGTTACGCACCGTAAACCCACCGTAGCCGTATTTGTATGGGAATAAGATTGGAACTCGTAATTTCCTTTCGTCTGACAGACGCATGCGTTACGTTGTTGCTTTAAAAAAACGGAACGACGGACGACAAGTGAGTAAACCACCTATCTCACAATAATTTGACATCATATTTCTATGATAAAGTAGCACGAGCGAGAGGAATATTACGGATTCTAGGTACGTCATATACAATTTATTTCTATTTGTTTGAATTAAATTTTCCGCGCTTCTTGTCATATTTCTTTCTCATACTATCGCGACTGTTACGTATCATACGAATCGTCATGTGCTGTCACCCCGCGGAGTTTTTTGGTCTATGGCGACGCGTCTACTATACGCAAGTGAGTTCTGCTTCCAAAAAACCATCAAGTATGCAAATTATGCATGTCGTAGCAATTATGGAGCCAAATGCTACGGCGTAGCTGAGGTTATGAATATGGGGGCTGGGTGGCTGTCATCTCTACAACATACTGAAAATATCACAAGTTATAACAAGACATGTAATACAAATTCAGGCGATGGACTGACAACTTGTCACTTTGGCGATACTCATGACCCTCAAACGTTTGTTTGTGGAGCAAATGTCCGCTTTTACGGCCGTTTACGCTCTGACTACTCCGCAGGGAAATAGGCGTGGGTATTTTGGGGTGGTATGGGATCTACCTCCTAGCGGTCCACCCCGGGCAACGGCAACACAGGCTTGCCTGTGGATAAGTCCGGCTGAACGATCCCACCAAGCGGTGGAAGGCTCCGTAAGGGGCCGCCTGGCTCGCGACCACCATCCCACCGAAGTCTGGCGCCAAGTAGCTTGCTGCGTTCCGTCAGTGTGTGGGAGTACCAGTGCCTTAACAGGCTTCTTCTGGGTGAGCTCGCTCCATCTTAGACTCTGTCTCTGTCCTATGACCTAGACTAGAGTCAAGAGCAAACCCATCAATAATAAAAAAAAAAAAAAAGAAAAAGGCGTGATATATGTATGAATGTATAACAAGACGTCTTAAATCAATGATGGTAATCAAATTGATAAGAGCGATTCTAGAATCAAACTGAAGAGGCAAACTATCGACAGATAACAAAATATTGCAGATACTATCCAGATACTTGTTTACCTAGATGATATTGTTATCGAGGAAGAATCTGAGGTGTTGAGTCACAAGGTTTAGCAGTCGTTGTGTCAGTCCGATCGTGATGGCGGCTCTTTGGGTTTTCTTAGGTAAGTAAATTAATGTTTTTGTTTGTTTATCATTATACTATAATAAGTATTGATTGCAGTATTTGTAATAAATGAAGCTTTGATTCAAGAAGTTGCATCATGTAGTGCGTTGCATAATCGTGCTGCAATGTTTATTGATCATGCAAATGCAATTTTCATGTTACGTGATTGTTCTGCACGTCGTAGCTACAGTGGAGCCAAGCGCTACGCTTACTACGCCGTAGCAGAGGTCTTGTATTTTTACGAATTGCGCCAACGTGCTTAGAGATTCTTTTGGTGCTTTTATTAGCTGGCATGTATCAACGGCTCTTGCGTCCACGCGAGCATTCTGTCAGTGAGGTAGAGACTTTATATTAATCTTCTTCTTTTCGTGTGGGACACCGAGTTGTCCGACGTCGCGATAAACCCTGGTGTCAGGGTCTTTAATTTTCTCTGACATGGTTGTGTAACGCCCGCAATCTAGGTAACCATAGACAGCAACCGAGACCGACAGCTTGAAGTGCCCTCCGAAGCACGGAACCGTTTTTCTTTTCGGACAATCGGGTGGTTTAGCCTGCAATGTCCTATCCAGACCTGGAACAAATTCACAAAGTGGTAAATATGAGTGACTCACCGAGAATCGAGAACGGAACCCTTGCGTCGCAGGCAGTCGATTTTATCACACCTCGGACACTGGCGCTCAAATGTATGAATCAAACGCGTTGCTACGCACACAGTCTAAGCTCGCGTAGGTGAACGCGGACCATGTTTGTGTGTGTGAGACAACATGTCAGGGTTGCCGCCATTTTGCGTTCGCGAATCGGGAATGCAATGTGCGGCAGTATGAAATGACCTTCGTCGTCGCGTCCTGGCTAGCCGGTGTCTGAGCGTCCTCCGAGCGCGGGTGGGCGGCGCTTGTAGGGGGAGGCAGGGAGTGACCATACTGTACGCTTGTACTATTAATTATCTGTGATTTTATTTCGATTATATATAATACAGTTCACTTTTGAGTTACAGCGTTGCTAGCGCTGGGTGCACGAGCGCATACGCTGTCACTGCGCGCAAATGAAGTCACACTCAGTCTGGAACCGCAGCTGACTGGAGGATTCACACTTGCTTTGATACAAGGTAGATTCATCAATTCTGAAAGAAAACGTTCAAGAAAAGGCACTTTCAGTGTGTCATGGTAGTGATTTTTTTTCTCAAATTACGTTTTTGAGTTTGGAGCTAAAAAGATAAAAGTTGAAACAGCGGACAGACGATAATATTCTTTCCGGCATTGTAATGATGGCATTCTTACTGTTATTTTTTTTCGTTATTCCTAATGTAGCACAATTATAATTACTAACTTTAACATACAAAATAAAGTTACTAACTTAGTAATTAAGCTATTGAGTTATATAATTGAGACTGAATAAAAATAACTTAACCGACGAGCATGCATGAAGAGCTTGATAAATGTAGAGGAGGCGAAAGAAGTATGTCAGGATCGTAGTAAATGGAAGAAAGTAGTCTCTGCCTACCCCTCCGGGAAAGAGGCGTGATTTATGTTTATATAAAATTAAACGAATTGAATTGAATAATCAATTGCTTTAGTAAAATCATTTTATTACACTAAATAAATCAAATTTTTTAAAGTTTGTGTGACATAATTTTCCAGGGGATGACAAAACCGTGTACGGCACCATCGGCCGCACGTTGTTCGGCCCCTACACCTCCGAGGAGTTCGAAGGTGGCGTGGAGATCCACATCGGAGACGCGGTGCTGAAAGTCTACACGCTGTATGAGACTGACACAGAGGCTAGAGGCATCAAGGTCAGGTGGGAGGGTGGGCCGGTGCAGAGATTTGAGGACTGCTTCGACTTTGGTAAGAACGCTTTACGAAAACAAACTTCAGGAGCTAGGATAATCTTATGAAGAATATATTTTGTTCGATACGTACGTTTTCTTTTGACTCTGGTCTAGTGGAAGCAGATTTGAAGATGATGCACGCTATAGAGAGATTGGGTTTTATGTTACTCATTCCATCACTGACCTTATCTATTAACAAACTTGTTTCAGGAGAAAAGCACTGGTACGGCGGCCGCATGCAGGTTGATCAGCTATACCCAATTGAAAAGATCAACCATCCCTACTCAGCTTACGTAGTCTCCGAGACTGACAACTCAGCTATAGCCGAAAGATACTGGCTGAATTCCGTCGGAGAGTACATCTACGTACAACCTGATGTACCTCTGTTTGTAGACTACAACAACATCCAATCAAATCACATCTGCTTTGGTGCTCAAATAGCGCAGCCTTATTCATCCTTACGCAACCAATCAGAGCTCTCTTATGATATCTGGATGCTGAAGAATGTCAAATCAGCGCATAAGCACGCCGTTGAAAATTACTTGGGAAAACCATCTGGCTTGCCTGATTATGAAATGGTGAAGAATCCACTCTGGTCCAGCTGGGCTCAATACGGGAAATTGATTAACGAAACCAACCTTCTAGAATATGCTATGGAAATCATAGATCATGGTTTTAACAATTCTCAATTTGAAATCGATGACCACTGGGAGACTTGCTACGGATCCTTGACAGTTGATGAGGAGAAGTTCCCAAATATGACGCGTTTCGTTCAGGAATTGAAGGAGTTGGGTTACCGGGTCACGATCTGGACACATCCTTTTATTAACCAAGGTTGTGAGCCTTGGTATTCGGAAGCCTTAGAGAAAGGGTAAGTTACATAAATAAGGAATGAGTTTGTGCTCATCAAATTAAAACTATTGTTGTTGTTGATTTGACTGAGGCGATGGCGTAGCGGATAGTACCCCTGCCTGCTTCGTCAAGAGTTGTGGGTTCGATCCCCACAAGACACAAATATTAGTTAAGTCACTTTCAGTTTTTTTTTTTTTTTTTTTTTATTCATGATGGGTTTGCTCTTGACTCTAGTCTGGGTCATAGGACAGAGACAGAGTCTAAGATAGAGCGAGCTCACCCAGAAGAAGCCTGTTAAGGCACTGGCACTCCCACACACCGACGGAACGCAGCAAGCTACTTGGCGCCAGACTTCGGTGGGATGGTGGTCGCGAGCCAGGCGGCCCCTTACGGAGCCTTCAACCGCTTAGTGGGATCGTTCAGCCGGACTTATCCACAGGCAAGCCTGTGTTGCCGTTGCCCGGGGTGGACCGCTAGGAGGTAGATCCCATACCACCCCATTTGTGTTAAGTCTGGGTGTTTCTATGTGTAATATGTATTTATTTACAAAAAAAGTATATAAGTATTAATATCAGCTATCTAGTTCCCATAGTACAAGCTTTGCTTAGTTTGGGGCTAGATGGCGCTGTGTGAATTGTCCGGGCGGGATATATATTTATTTTATTTATTTTCATTACAAACTTGTATGAAATTTTTTGGTACTATTCACGTGTCTTTGTTTGGTTTTGTTTTTATTTTTGTCCTTTTCTGTAGCTACTTTGTGGTGAACGAAGATGGCAGCACAGAGACCAAATGGTGGGACAGTGAAGACGGCGTGGCAGGCTACATCGACTACACCAACCCCGAGGCTGCTGCGTGGTGGTCAGGTCGTCTGAAGACCCTCATTAAAACTTATGACATTGACAGTTTGAAGTTCGATGCTGGAGAAGTCAGCCATTCACCTCAGGTAAAGATATAATCCATGTCACAAAAAGTGCCGTGTGATGTTGGTTTAGAATTGCATCACTACAATTCTACCCGGGGTGTTCGACCAGGGAATGGGCTGTGAATGCAATATCTTGCACTGCGCCTACCAATCCGCTTGCCAAGCGCGGTGTGATTGGCAATACCCGACAATATGGGAGGGGCCCATGTCCAGCAGTGGATGATAATGATGATGACGATGAAAGTCAAACTCGTTGAAGAGCACTTATTTGATATAGTTGAATGAGAGGATTGGTTCAATTGTCTAGTGGTCTGTGGGAGAGCATGAAAGGAAAACACTTAAAAATTCTTTCTTTAATAAACATAGTGTAAACATAGTAAACGGAGTGTAAAGAGTTTGCAATAGAGGTTATTAATATATTGATAAATAAATTTGAAATTAGTTTCCCTATAAAAAATGTGCAGGTACCAAATATTAACCGAAAGTGGATAGACTCAGAAATAATCGATCTAAAATTACTGCTTTTCGATTTTATTAAGGCATCCAAAATAAACCCCACTAACTCGGACCTGGCCGAGGCCACTAATAGTTTGCTTAAATCCTATAATTTAAAACTGAAAACAAAACGTACAGACTTTTTCAATTCGATCATCCAAAAATGTCCCAATAAGTGCAAAGGTATGTGGAGAGCTGTAAATATGGAGATAGGTAGAGGAAAAGTGGACTACAGACCTGATTGTCGACAACACTGGCAGCCCATTCAGCTCCAAACAGGACCTGGTGAACTCACTAAATAGTGAGTTTGTCACAGCAGCGGCTGCGTGTGGAGCCCCGCCCGCGAACCCCCCACATTGTCTTGCAACAATGGCCAGCTACCACTCTTGTAGTGAGTCATCGCTCCGGTTGCATTTATTTACACCGCACGAGATTGTTGGAATTCTCAAAAATTCTATAGCCCCGAAAAATAGTACGGACGTATACGAACTGTCTGCAAATATACTAAGAGGTGCCAGTTTATCAGTCTGTTTCGTCCTGTCTCACCTATTCAATAATTGTATGAGGTTGGGTACATACCCGGAATCGCTAAAAAAGGTAAAAATATTGCCGCTATACAAAGGCAAAGGTAAACAAACTGCCATTAAGTCCTACCGCCCAATCTCACTAGTACTTAGAGGTGGGACTTAATCGTAGATTGCTGGCTTTCTGGTCTGAGAAAAACGTGCTGTCGGACTGCCAGTACGCTTACTGACCCGGCAGGTCTACCACAGACCTGGTGCGCGAGGTGGTGCGATGCGTGGTGCGCGCTCGCGAGGAAAAGCGGCACGTCGCTGTAATCTGTTGCGACTTGTCACGCGCCTTCGACACCGCCGACCACGCACTCGTCGCCGAAAAGCTGGCGTACTATGGCATTCGGGGTCCTCCCTTGGAGCTGATGATGTCGTTTATGAGCGGAAGAGTGCAAGTCGTGGTGGGCGATAGAGGTCAGGTAACTTCGACGGAACTTCACAACCTAATGGGCGTCCCGCAGGGCTCCTGTCTCTCTAATACGCTCTTCAGCCTACTTTTAAACGACCTACCGCAAGCCATCAAAGGCGCCGACGTATTTATGTATGCTGACGATGTTACGGCAGTCGTCAGCGCAGCGACCAGGCAGCAGCTAGAAGGAGCCTTAAACACCGTTCTCAGCCAGTTGCACGATTGGTTTCAGTGTAATGGTCTCGCGCTGAATAAAGACAAAACCTGTTTCATGGGGTTTTGTCTAAACGGCCACTCCACACCGGCCATGCAGGTGTGTGCAGGTGGAGCCCCTATACAGCAAGTTACCTGTACACGCCTGCTTGGCTTTAACATTGACAGTGCACTGGTTTGGGAGGCGCACATCGACGAGTTGTGCGGCCGACTGGGTGGCGCGTGCTTCGCTTTGCGGAGGCTGGCGGGGACGGCCAGCGTGGACGTAGTGAAGCAGTGCTACTTCGCTACGGTTCACTCATTGCTTTTGTACGGCACGGAGCTGTGGGCGCATGCTGCCGATTGGAACCGCGTGTTTTCAATGCAGAAACGTGCCGTGCGAGCAATGGCTGGAATCGCCGACGATGTTTCTGCGCAAGAGTATTTCGCGAAATACCGGATTTTGCCTCTTCCCTGCCTGTATATCTACCAGATGGCAGTGTTCATACACGCAAACCTGCATTTGTTCAGGCGGAAAGGTGCTAATACAAGGTATAACCTGCGCAGTAACAAGAGCGAGAACCTGCTCGCCACTGAGCCGCACAGGCTGGCGAAGTCTGAGCGCTCCGTGTACATCATAGGGCCTAACATCTACAATCGTGTACCTAAACAAATAACAGGTGCAGCTTCCTTCAGTGTATTTAAAAATTTATTAAATAAGTGGCTCCACGAACAGTCATTTTATAATTATGACGATTTTATGAAATTGCCATTGGCAATATAAAGAGTTTATTTAATTAAATTGATAATTGAAGTGAAGTATTTAATGTAATTTTTATGGTTTACTTTAATTTTTAATGCAATGTATTATTTTTATGTTTAGTTATTATGTTTTGATTTTAAAAAAATTACCTTTTATAATGACATGTAACAAGTGTTATCAATAAATTTATCATTTATCATTATCATTATCATAATTACTAAAAGGTTACTCTATACAAAACGATTATGAGGCTTAAATATTTCCTTAACTAAGAATAGTTCTTCCTTTGTCTAAGGTAAACAGTTAGCCAACGTAATTGTTCTAAAAAACAAAATACGACTTTACAATAAAAATAAACTTAAAAATATCCTTTAATTTTCAGGTAGCGGTACAAGCTGGTGACGTCACATTGCACCCTCACCACATCGTGCAAAAGTTTGTGAACGCGTGCGCAGAGTTCGGAGATATGATTGAATACAAAGTTGGATTCATGTAAGTTTCTTGTTTCTTTCGCATGAAACTGACAAACAACGAGATTTACTTCCAAGTAAAAAAAAATGCCTGCGCCACATTTGAAACATACAGTTAATTTAGATCAGGCGCTTCTCGCACTTGTCGTCCGTCGCTGCATAGGTATTTTTAACGCACCGTAACGCATGCGTCTGTCAAGTCGTTTGACGGACGCATCCGTAAACGCACCGTATCAGTATTTGTATGGGAATAAGATCAGAATTCGCAATTTCCTTTCATCTGTCAGACGTATGCGTTACGGTAACAGGGACGGACAACAAGTGGGAGAACGGCCTTAGAGCATTAAATGCTTTTCTATCACAAAGATGAGCACTGCTAAAGAGTGGAACTTACTACCTGCGTCTGTGTTTCCAAACGCATACAACCCTAATCTCTTCAAAGTAAGAGTGAACAGGCTTCTTCTGGGTGAGCTCGCTCCACCTTAGACTCTGTCTCTGTCCTAGACTAGAGTCAACAGCAAACCCATCATTAGTAAAATAAAAAAATGCACAAAATGCTCATAAATTGACTTTTTTCCAGGACCCAAAACCTGCCCAACTTCGTGCGCATGGTGGACCGCGACTCAATCTGGGGGCTCAACAACGGCCTCCCCACCATCATCACAACCACCCTTCAAATGAACCTGAACGGCTACACCCTCGTCCTCCCAGACATGATCGGAGGCAATGGCTTCAACTTGAACCACGAGCAGGCTGATCTGCCGACCAAGGAGTTGTTTATCAGATGGGTGCAGGCGAATACGTTCCTGCCGGTTATGCAGTTTTCTTTCGCACCGTGGAACTTTGATGAAGAGGTAAGATATACAGCTGTACAAATTTCAATATTCTATGCATTAATCATGACGTCACTTGCTATACGTACTACAAACTTTTGCGTACTACAAATGAGACAATATAAAAATAAATAAAAATACATACATACATACATAAATCACGCCCATATCCCTTACGGGGTAGGCAGAGCGTTAACGGCCGTAAAACGGATATTAACACCACGTCTGACAAAAGCTTGAGGGTCAATCAGATAGCTGTGTATCACTATAGTGACAGGTTGTCAGCCCATCGCCTAAAATTGCAATACACACCCTCGAGTCCCTTAGTCGCCTCCTACGACACCCATGAGTAAGAAATGGGGTGATGCTATTCTAGGCCGGCATCACACGGTAAAAATACATATCGTGGATATTTCACACAGCGCCATCTAGCCTCAGACTAGGCAAAGCTTGTACTATGGAAACTAAATAGTTCTTTTCATTTTGTTAAAATATTACAATTATGAAAACACCCAGACTAAACACAAATATAAAAAAAATACTTTACAAATATTTGTGACATGTTTGGATCGAACCCACGACCCTTGGCAGGGATACTGTCTGCTACTACGCCAGGGGCCTGTCATATATCATTTGCTGTTGTCTTATTGACTAGGCTGATGGCGTAGCGGATAGTACCCCTGCCTGCTACGCAGAGGGTCGTGGGTTCGATCCCCACAAGACACAAATTATCAGATATTTGTGTTTGGTCTGGGTGTTTTTATGTTTAATAAGTTTTATTTACAAAAAAAAATTACAAGCTTTGCTTAGTTTGGGGCTTGATGGCGCTGTGTGAATTTTCCAGGATATTTATTTATTGTTTATTAGATATTGATCTTTCCCAAACCACATCTTTATTTCTACACTAGCAGCCCGCCCAGCGGTTTCACCCGCCGCTAACAATTGCCTCCCGGGAATAAGACAGTTTAATATAGCCTATATTCATCAGGGATATTGTAGGATTCTAAAAATCTTGAATTCAATTTGAAACAAATATCGTTTTCAGATGGTGGTGGCGTAAAGTTACATGCCGTGTGATTAACCTGGCCAGCCCCATGGCAGTGCCTATATTTTTATTTTTTTTATCCCGCCCGAGCCGGTTTTCTATTAGGTCATAACAAAATTGTAATAAAAAATTGTATAATATAAATTTCTTTTTTTAGAATGACGGTTCATGACGTCAATAAGTGATAATATTAGGTCCTTACATATGAAATTGTCGTTTTGTCGTACTGGCCACTTTGATCACAAATTTCTCCTATTTGGTTAGGAATTCGAAATTCAAATTTATACAGCTATTTCCACATGTAGTTGTGTTTCGTAAACCGTCATTCATTTGTTTTTTTACTTATTTCGCTTTGCATCGCTCTATTTACAAAATGGAAAATTTGAAATATCGCGTTATTTACGAGTACGAGTTCCACCGTGGCACCAGTGCTGCGGAAACGGCTCGAAGGGTTAATGATGTGTATGGCGGTTGTGTCGCAAAAGAAAACACAGTGCGTTTTTGGTTCCAACGTTTTCGTTCTGGAAATTTCGACCTGCAAAACAAGCCCCGTGGACGGCCGGAGACCCAAGTTGATAATGAAGAATTGAAGGCTATTGTGGAAGCGGATCCATCGCAAACCACGTCCGAATTAGCTGCAGGCTTCGGTGTTAGTGATAAAACTGTTTTAATCCACTTGAAGCAAATTGGAAAGATAAAAAAACTTGAAAGGTGGGTTCCTCACGAATTGAGTGAAGCAAACCGGCAAACGCGCGTCAACTGCTGCGTTACATTACTTGACCGGCACAATAACGAAGGGTTTTTAAATCGAATCATTACCTGTGATGAAAAGTGGATTCTCTACGATAATCGGAAGCGCTCATCGCAATGGCTGGACCCTGGCAAGCCAGCCAAAGCCTGCTCCAAGCGAAAATTAACCAATAAAAAGTTACTTGTGAGCGTTTGGTGGACTAGCGCCGGTGTCGTTCATTACAGTTTTCTCAAATCTGGCCAGACGATTGCGGCAGATGTCTACTGTCAGCAATTGCAAACCATGATGGAAAAGCTAGCTGCTAAACAACCGAGGTTGGTCAATCGCTCTACGCCACTGTTGCTTCACGACAACGCTAGACCACACACTGCACAACAGACGGCTAGCAAATTAGAAGAGCTTCAATTGGAATGTCTAAGGTATCCACCGTACTCCCCGGACCTTGCTCCAACAGATTACAATTTTTTTCGAAATTTGGATAACTTCTTGCAAGGGAAAAAATTCAACTCAGATGGGGCAGTCCAAATCGCCATCAAAGATTTTATTGATTCCCGTCCGAATGGTTTTTTTAGTAAAAGGATCAATGAACTACCTATGAGATGGCAAAAGTGCATAGATTACAATGGCTCATACTTTGATTAAATAAATATACTATATTAAAAAAATCGACTTTTTGTTCCTCCCATACAAAACGCCAATTTCATATGTAAGGACCTAATACTATCCTACATTGAATAAAGAATTTCAATTTCAATTAACGGTAAAAGAATTTTTAAATCGGTCCAGTAGTTTCGGAGCCTATTCAATTCAAACAAACAATAAATAAAATCCTGTTTCTAATATTAGTGTAGATTATATAATTATTATTTTAGTGTGATGCCGGCTTAGAATAGCATCACCCGATTTCTTTCCCATGGGAGTCGTAGGAGGCGACTAAGGGACTTGAGGGTGTGTATTGCAATTTTATGCGATGGGCTGACAACCTGTCACTATGGCGATACACAATTTTCCGAATGACCCTCAAATATATGTCAGACGTGGCGTAAATGTCTGTTTTTGCGGCCGTTTATGCTCTGCCTATCCCGCAAGGGATAATAGGCGTGATATGTGTATGTATGTATTATTTTAGTGTAGTTTTTTTCAATGCATTATTTAATGTTTTTTGTCGTCTTTTTAAACCGAGTAAGGGACAGCCCTTCGAATACTGATAGGGTGCATGAAACATAAAACTGGACAACTTTCCCCTAGAAACATATATTATGTCAGGAAACGCCAAAAAAATGATCTTCCATACAAAATCACAATCAGCTGACTGCATTCACTATGGGAAGTCAGTTTTTTTACGTTTCCTGAAATATGTTCCTAGGGGAAAGTTGTTCAGTTTCATGGTCTGCATGTACCCTTTTAGTATTCTGAGGGCTATCCTTAAAACCCTTTAATACAGTAATGATTAAATGTAATCATTACACTGGTACGAATAATGTGGCGTAGTTAGTACATTTTTAAATGAAAAAGTAGTTATTGTGGCATAACTGTAATAGTTAGACATATGGTATCGCGGACATTATTATAGATATTAATATCCTCTATAAAACTGTAGTACATCACTTTGCTCTATTGTCAATAATTTCTACAGCGTACGCGATATAAGATATTTTTTTGGTACATTTTTCACACGTTGGGTTACATTATCGAAATTTTCACGCGGATCCCTATTTTTTTCTCGTATAAAATATAGCCTATGTTCATCAGGAATAATGTAGGATTCTAAAGGTGAAAGAATTTTTAAAATCGGGCCAGTAGTTTCGGAGCCTATTCGATGCAAACAAACAAACAAACAAACAAACAAACAATCAAATCTCTCCTCTTTATCTACACTAATATAATATAATATATAATATTATAAAGAGGAAAGATTTGATTGTTTGTTTGTTTGTTTGTTTGTTTGCATCGAATAGGCTTCGAAACTACTGGCCCGATTTTAAAAATTCTTTTACCATTAGAATTCTACATTATTCCTGATGAACATAGGCTATATTTTATACGAGAAAAAAATAGGGATCCGCGTGAAAATTTCGATAATGTAACCCAACGTGTGAAAAATGTACCAAAAAAATATCTTATATCGCGTACGCTGTGGAAATTATTGACAATAGAGCAAAGTGATGTACTACAGTTTTATAGAGGACATCAATATCTATAATAATGTCCGCGATACCATATGTCTAACTATAACAGTTATGCCACAATAACTACTTTTTCATTTAAAAATGTACCATCTACGCCACATTATTCGTACCAGTGTAATGATTACATTTAATCATTACTGTATTAAAGGGTGTAAGGGAAAGCCCTCCGAATAATGATAGGGTACATGCAGACCATGAAACTGAACAACTTTCCCCTAGGCACATATTTCAGGAAACGTAAAAAATCTGACTTCCCATAGTGAATGCAGTCAGTTGATTGTGATTTTGTATGGAAGGTCATTTTTTGGCGTTTCCTGACATATGTTTCTAGGGGAAAGTTGTCGTGTGATGCCGGCTTGGAATAGCATCACCCCATATCTATGCCGTGTGATGCCGGCTTAGAATAGCATCACCCCATATCTTTCCCGTGGGAGTCGTAAGAGGCGACTAAGGGACTCGAGGGTGTGTATTGCAATTTTAGGCGATGGGCTGACAACCTGTCACTATGGCGATACACAATTTTCCGAAATTACCCTCAAATGTTTGTCAGACGTGGCGTAAATGTCCGTTTTTGCGGCTGTTTACGTTCTGCCTACCCCGCAGGGGATTTTAGGCGTGATATGTGTATGTATGTATGTATGGAAAGTTGTCCAGTTCTATTTTTCATGCACCCTATCAGTATTCGAAGGGCTGTCCCTTACTCGGTATAAAAAAAGACGACAAAATACATTAAATAATGCATTAAAAAAATCTACACTTAAATAATACATACATACATACATACATACACATATCACGTCTATTATCCCTTGCGGGGTAGGCAGAGCGTAAACGGCCGCAAAAACGGACATTTACGCCACGTCTGACATATGTTTGAGGGTCATTCGGAAAATTGTGTATCGCCATTGTGACAGGTTGTCAGCCCATCGCCTAAAATTGCAATACACACCCTCAAGTCCCTTAGTC
The DNA here is from genome assembly GCA_027580185.1 of Tuta absoluta. Classification (NCBI taxonomy): domain Eukaryota; kingdom Metazoa; phylum Arthropoda; class Insecta; order Lepidoptera; family Gelechiidae; genus Tuta; species Tuta absoluta. The sequence continues at coordinate 1,892,504 of JAQAHW010000055.1, read as the reverse complement.
GCCTCCTACGACTCCCACGGGAAAGAAATCGGTTGATGCTATTCTAAGCCGGCATAACACTAAAATAATAATAATATAATCTACACTAATATTAGAAACAGGATTTTTTTAATTGTTTGATTGAATTGAATAGGCTCCGAAACTATTGACGTCATGACCGTCATTCTAAAAAAAGAAATTTGTATCACACAATTTTCTTTTTTTATAACAATTTTGTTATGATCTAATAGAAAACCGGCTCGGGCGGGATAAAAAAATAATTAAGGCACTGCCATGGGGCTGGCCAGGTTAATCACACGGCATGTAACTTTACGCCGCCACCACCATCTGAAAACGATATTTGTTTCAAATTGAAGTCAAGATTTTTAGAATCCTACATTATCCCTGATGAACATAGGCTATATTAAATTGTCTTATAACCGGAGGGAAATTGTTAGCAGCGGGTGAAACCGCTGGGCGGGCTGCTATAATATTATAAGTGTAGATTCAGATACAAAGTGATACAATAATGGATTAGGTAAGGTACAGTACAGTATATATATATCCTTTATTGCATAAAAACAAACGAAAAATGTAAAAACAGTGTGAGCAAAGGCGAGCTTATCTCTAAGGAGAGATCTCTTCCAGCCAACCCGTCGGTAGTGCGAGAATCAATATTTTATGGGGACAAAACAATGCAACAATTAAAACAAATTTTAACTATACTACAGTACTTGACATAAATATATACATTATATAGGTATATATGACATAAATATATACAGTATCTGTGCTAAGAAATCTATGGCCTATCATTCTACTACAATAAATCATGGGTGTTATAATCTGCGCTAAAATCTATAAGCTACAAATCATGTAGTACCCCAAGTCTTGATGTGATGATTGTAATTGCCGTAATAACCATTACAATTAGACGCCGCATCTATCGTTTGGCTGAATTTGCAATTCAAATGTAAAACATCTACCTACTGTTATTTGCGTTTGCGTTTTGCCGTGTGATGCCGGCTTAGAATAGCATCACCCCATTTCCTTTCCGTAGGGGTTGTAAGAAGCGACTAAGGGACTCGAGGGTGTGTATTGGTATTTTATGCGATGGGCTGACAACCTGTCGCTATGGCGATACACAATTTTCCGAATGACTCTCAAGAATTTGTCGGACGTGGCGTAAATGTCCGTTTTATGAGGCCGTTTACGCTCTGCCTACCCCGCAAGGGATAATAGGTGTGATATGTGTATGTGTATGTACCTCTATGTATGTTATTTGCGTCTTGTAAATGGTTAATTGATTTCTGCCTTATTTACTTTGCTCGGGTAGGTTTTCGATTGTGACTCATTACATTTGCTGTTTCAAGGTTAAGCCGTGTATGTACGTAAGTATATGCCGTGTGATATCGGCATAGAATAGCATATCCCCATTTCTTTCCCATGGGTGTCGAAAGAGGCGACTATGTATGATTAAACGGTTATTCAAATCTGTTCGAAGAATGAGTACCTATATCTCATACCTAGCAAAAGAAAAAACTGTTCTCATTACAAAATACAAATACAAATACAAATACAAATACAAATTATTTATTATTAATGAATGTTACATTCAAGTGCTTATCAACTAGGAAATATTTGCGAAATAAGTATTAGTAACAAACAGGTTAGCGTATCTTGTGGTTCCCCCACTAGGTCATGCCTGTATCGGGGGCAACCATGCAGTAAACAGGTTGCACGACAAATCCATGAGCCTATCCTGGGGATTATTAAGTAAACACAAATAATTTTTGAAGTTAGAAAGAAATCAACTTAATAATATAAGTAATAATGAAATAAAAGTGAAATATTGAATACGTACATGTGTGTGTGTGTGTGTGTGTGAGAGTGTGTGTGTGAGTGAGTGTGTGTGTGTGTGTGTGTGTAAATGCAGGTAAAATTTATACGATAATTTTTAACAAATTTTCTGTTTCAGTGTAATTTGTGGATTTCAGGTAAGCTGTAACCACAGATTTTGCTTCCCTCACTGAGCAGTTCTTTATGTCACATGACTTCACAATTTTATTGTATAGATAGGGCGCCATGAACTCAAAAAATCGCTGAGCAAAACTAGTCTTTACTGGATGCCCGCTAATTTTGAAAACTCTCTTTTTCAATAATTCGGGATGTTGCTGTGAGTTGATAAGCAGACAATGTGTGCTTAAGATGACTTTGATTACATAAAGTTGGCGAACATTCAGCACTTGTGCATCCTGATAAAGAGATTCCGTGCAGTATTGGAAAGGTTTTTTGTACATCACCTTTAAAACAGCACGTTGAGCACGCTCTAAGGTAATCATATGTGATAGCGCGGCCCCACCCCAGGCAGATATACAATAGCCAAGTATAGACTCCACAAGAGCAGAGTAGACCAATTGCAGAATTTGAGTGTTTGCTGATTCTCGCAGTGACTTCATAATGTAAATAAGTTTCCTAACCCTTTTAGCCGTAGTGCCAATGTGTGCACGGAAAGAAAGGTTCTGGTCTATCATGACACCCAAGTATTTGATCACTTCTACCCGATCGATGATAGGACAGGAGCAAGGAAAGGAGTTGCAGTTTGAATGAACTCGAATTTTCATTGACGGGTCAGGTCGTGAGGCTGCTGTTTTATAGAAGCTAATACATTTTGTTTTGGAAGTATTTAGTGTGAGGAGATTATTATTAAGCCAAGCTTTTACTAAACTCATTGCCCTCTCAGCGAGGTCGTAGGCTATTTCCCATGAGAGAGCCTGGAAGAGAACGACAGTATCATCAGCGTAACATATGGTCATAGCTTCTTTAGGCAGTACATCATGGATATCATTTACATATATATTGAAAAGCGTAGGGCCTAAGACACTTCCCTGGGGGACGCCGAAATTGACAGGTAATTCATTGCTAATATATTCACCGACTCGAAGGCACTGGCGTCTTCCTGTGAGATAACTCTTGAACCAGTCAAGGGGAAGTCCACGGATTCCAATATTTTCAAGTTTTCGCAAGAGGATTGGGGTCGAAACGGTGTCGAACGCCTTTGACAAGTCTAGGAAAACCCCAACAACCCTCAAACCCCTGTCTAGACACCCAGAAATTGAAGTAACTAATTTACTCACCGCATCCTCCGTAGACCTTCCCCGTCTAAAACCATATTGTTCATTTGAGATAAGACTGTGCGTTTCAAGATATCTTACTAGACGCTTATTTACAACTTTCTCGAGAATCTTGGAGAAAACGCCCAGTAGGGAAATGGGCCTATAATTTTCTGGCAACTTTTTGCCACCACTTTTATGTATAGGCGTGACTAAAGCCAACTTCCAGTCATGGGGAAAAGTACCAGTGGTAATACTTAGGTTTAGTATGTGTGTTAAAGGCGTCACAATTTCTTTTTTGACATATTTAATCACTTGCGTGTTAATGCCGTCTTTACCTGCTGCACTTTTTGAATTTAACTGAGATATAAAATGGCTGACCTCATAGATGTCCGTTGGCTGCATGAAAAAGGAACGAGGTGCCGGAGGTCCGAGATTCAATTCATTTAAGATAGCCTCATGAGTTTTATTACTTTCGTTCAAAAGAAGGTTAGCTAAAGTTTCACCGACATTCGAGAAGTAACTATTACATTTATTTACCGATTCATGAGCATTATTAAAGATTGAAGCTAGTTCTGATGCAGAACTGCGCTTTTCGGGAGCGTTAGTAATTTCATTAATGGTCCTCCAAAACTTTCTAGGATATTTTCTGTTCTCACTTAACTCCTTACCTTCATGAGCAGCTTTCAGATTGTGCAATAGCACTGTACTAAAGTTTCTATAGCGTTTATATACTAATTCTTTCGTTTTATTTTTAGGATCCTTTCTAAAGTCAAGATGTAAGCGGTCACGATGTTGCATACATCTCAAGACTCCTGGTGTAATCCAGGGTTTAATTATATATTTTGACCTACTAACCTTTTTCTTAGTGGAGTGGCGTGTAACAGCAGCTTTAAAAGTACAGTCAAGCTCCCTAGCAGCAATATTTACATCAGTTGCTTCCATAATAATGGACCAATTAGTATTACGCAGCTCAGCAGCTAATGCTTCATAGTTGATTATTGTAATAATTCTGGATTGTACTTTTGGACTAGGGGATGAGAAAGTAACACCACACATAACCAAACTATGGTCAGTAATGTCAGCATGTGCTACGATTCCTTGTATATTATCTGTTCTTGATTTAATAAATATATGGTCCAGACAGGTATTCGTAACTAATCTAGTAGGGACCGTTATAACAGGAAGCATGCTATGCTGAGAGAGAAAATTCAAATATTCTGTTGCATATTCCGAGGTAAGATCAAGGATATCTATATTTAAATCACCCATTAGTAGCAAATTTGGCTTGCTTTTGAGAGACAATAACACACCATCTAGAGATTTAAGAAAAAGCTCCGGATCAGAAAACGAAGGAGAGCGATACATTGCTAAAAGAACAATCGAGTCCGTAAGTTTAATCAGCAAACCTTCACCCTGACACAAGGCTGGTTCCTCAACCGTGGAATTCCATCTTTGATTAACATAGACGGTTACTCCACCACATTTATTGTTATGATTAGTGGTGGTATATACAGTATACCCGGGAATTTGACCAACGTTAAGTGTGCATGGCAGCCAGCACTCGGTAAGAGCGATTATGTCAAAGGATGTGTCAATTCTCTTCAAAGCTGTTAAAAACAATGGGAAGTTCTTACTAATGCTCCGAATATTGAAAGTAAGCACTCTAAAATTGTAGGTGTCAATTATTTGTTTACTGTTTTCTATATGATCGAAATTGCGACAATCTATTACAAAAGCATTATCTATATCGCTGACAGTATCTAAGTTAATTGTCGCCATCAATTACAAATTTGATTTGCAATACAGATGGAGAGAGCGTCGTCTGCGTAAAAACCGGAAACAGCTCGATCATATTGAAAACAACTGGGGCAAATGGGGTAGGCTGGAAGAAACAATTTTACAGGCAGCAGTTTCAAAATCGGCAATTGCTGCAAGCAAAGTAGTGGGTAGGCATTGGTATAGTAATAAAAGTGGAGTATATGAACCAATATTTTTAGTAGTGTGATTTGTATGTATTTCCTGATTTGGTGTAGAGTGTGTTGTTGAGTGTGTATACAGTAACAATATGCATAAAGTAAAATAAAAGAAAGTAATATGATGAGATTGATGATTAACAAAACCAATGAAACAGCGATAGGTTTTTCAGCATAAGGTATCCTTGTCAGTCCCGACTTTCTCGTCCAGATCTTGCAGCGAACTAATGGGAATTGCTGGGGTCTTGTCAGCCTTTCGGACGTAGAGTATACCATTAAGCACCCAGCGGTAGCTGAAATTATATTGTTTGATGCGGATCGTTGCAGCACGAAATAAATTTCGGTTATGCTTTGTAAGCCTTTCGTAGACAGAGATTTTCTCTAGCGGGCCAGTGACAACACCCTCAGTAGTGACGCCACGACGGGATTTAGCAGCTTTAATAAATTCATCACGCGTTGAGCGTCGCAGCAGCTTAACAACAATCGGACGCGGTTTCCATGGCTTATTCGTAAGGTTGACCGAGTGATTGGGACGACGAAGGCCGACTCTCCAAACACCATCCAAGTCGTCCTCTTTTATATCAATAGCATATTTCTTGGCAATAACCAGAACTGAGTGCTGTAGGTTTTCCGATTCATATTCCGGTACACCGTGAATTTCCAGCTCATTTCTCATGTTTGCTTGTTCTTGAGAATCAATTTGCGATTTTAGTCCCACAATGGTTGACTTCATTTCTGTTATCTGCATGTCCTTAACGTCAATTTGCTTTTTACACTCATCAAATCTACTAGAGATAATATCAGGAATATTTGTTATTTCAATCATAAGCAAGTTTTTAAGCGACTTTACTTCATTTCTCAAATCAGTAATTTCATTGTTAGATTTTTTCAATTCCTGGATATCAAGACGCAATTGTTGGATTTCATTCATAATCATAGCAAAGTCTGGAATCTCTCGGCTTTTTATAATTTGTGTGCGGTTACCTCGGATAATATTAACATTTATTTCGTCGTCCTGTGTAAAAGGATGTTTGGGATCACTGCGGATTGGAGTCTTGGTATTATCACCTTTAGGCATAGAGGAAACACAGGCTGGGCAAATCCAGTTCTGGATGTGGTCATCAGCAAACTCAGCAAATGTACAAGCTTCGATATTCAAGCATTGGATATGAAATGTTTTACAACATAGTTCATTTATCCCTTCTCGGTTCGGATTTTTGCATTCCATGTATTCTAGTGTTTGAATGGGTCTTGTGCAAGCATCGCAGTAAGTAGCATTTGCAGCCATTATCAAAACTCAAAGCGGACAGGACAGCGCTCAAAATGCAGCTAAGCTTGATGAGATTGTAATGTACCTACGCAACAAAACTCGATGGAGTAGGTAGAACTGCCCCGTCGTCTAGTCGAGCGTGCGTGCCAAGGCGATGACTCACACCACGGGCCGAGCGCAAGTCGTAATGGAACGCGCAGCGGTTATCGTAGATTTTTAAAATGTTTTTACTTATATTTCCGAAATTACTTCACTGATTTTAAATCTGTTTTCACCACTACTTAGGAGTTTTAAAACAGTACATAACAGTGTAAAATTAATAACGAAACAGTCACTTTTATTTATAGAAATTCAATTTATCAACAGAGAGCAAAACTACACAGATCTGTCGCGTAACAGGTCGCTTGGTCCATTACGGACCTACTTACGTATATCCACTTATCACGTAAAATTGCGTCACTATTTGCCATTGAAACTCACGCGTCACAGATTTACAAGGAAAAATCGATAATTTATTTCTTCTTCAGAAGGGTAATTAGAGATTTTCCAGACGGGTGAATGAAATTCTTTACAGACAACAATGTTTTAATTTGAAAACGTTTTAATTTTTTCCAGTATCTAAGCTCGGCATCAAGTATAATTTTTAAAAACAATAACCATTAAAATAGTTTTTTGTCATATATACCTAGTGTCATAAGCTAGGATCAAGCATGTATCATATGGGCGATACAACATTATCATGATTAAGAATATAAATATATCCTTAATGCTACATGATTGTCGAAAATACGAAAGTAACGGACATAGTCTGAAAGTACCTATAGCAAATTGAAGTGGCAGTGGGCTGGGCACACCTGTCGTAGAACCGACGGACGGTGGAGTGAACGGGTTCTCAAGTGGAGGCCACGCCTCGGCAAGCGTAGTGTTGGACGACCTCCGGCCAGATGGACGGATAACTTAATAAAGGCGGCTGGTAGCGACTGGATGTCGAAAACGGGAGATCGTGCCCTATGGCGTACCCTGGGGGAGGGGCACGTCCAGCAGTGGACTGCAATAGGATTATGTACCTATGTATGAATGATTGTCTAAAAGGCTAAATCATTGGCTGCAATTATTCATTTGCCATTTAATTATTGACAATCGTATACCGGATGACAGATATGATAATGGAATATTCCCGGTCTATATAACCAATTTATATCTTTGAATCCTCCATACAGTATAGGTTGCGCTGTTGTGCTTAAAGAATATTAAGTAAGATAAGAGTAGTAAGAAAGGTAGTCACGGGGCATATAGATAGGTATGTATGTATGTATTAACTTTATTGTACCACAAAACAAATTTTGCAGTAAAGGATGGAATAAAACAAGGGGCATAAAGGCGGACTTATCCCACAAAGGGATCTCTTCCAGTCAACCTTTGAGGGACTCAGAGGATATGTAATACATACATACATAAATCACGCCTATATCCCTTACGGGGTAGGCAGAGCGTTAAAGGCCGTAAAACGGATATTAACACCACGTCTGACAAAAGTTTGAGGGTCAATGAGATAACTGTGTGTCACTATAGTGACAGGTTGTCAGCCCATCGCCTAAAATTTCAATACACATAACCCTCAAATCTCTTAAAAAACCAAAACCGTGTGATGCCGGCTTAGAATAGCATTACCCTATTTCTTACCCATGGGTGTCGTAAGAGGCGACTAAGGGATATGTTATAATGATAATTTCCATCTTTTCAGACGGTAGAAATAAGCAAGAAGTACGCGGAAATCCACGCAATGTATGCAGACGAGATCTGGGCAGCGATGCAGGCTTCAGTCGAGGAAGGCAAGCCGGTCAACCCTCCGCTGTGGTGGTTGGACCCTGAGGATGAAGAAGCTCTTGTCATTTGGGATGGTAAGGAAGGAATACCAAATTTTGAAACACTTCCCGTGTTAGGTATGCAATTGTGGGCCGTGTGATGCGGCATTTCTTACCCGTGGGAGTCGTAAGAGGCGACGAAGGGACTCGAAGGTGTGTATAGCAATTTTAGGCGATGGGCTGACAACCTGTCACTATGGCGATACACAATTTTCCGAATGACCCTCAGACGTTTGTCAGACGTGGCGTAAGTGGCCGTTTTTTCGGTCGTTTACGCTCTGCCTACCCCGCAGGGGATAAAGGCGTGATATATGTATGTATGTATGTAGGTATGCAATTTTTAGATAACTTGCCACGCATTATTTGCACTTCTTCTTATCGTGTGGGACACCGAGTTGATGAACGACCCGATGAACCCAGGTGTCAGAGTTTTTAACCGCCGACTAATAGTAGTTGGTCTATGACATGGTTGTGTAACGACCGCCGTCTAAGTTATCATAGACAGCAACCGGGACCAACGGCTTAACGTGCTTTCGAAGCACGTAACCATCTTTCTTTTCGGACAATCAGGTGGTTCAGCCTGCAATGTCCTAATCAGACCGGGAACAAATTCACAAAGTGATAAATATCAACTTCATGAGTGTCCCGCCGAGAATCGAACCCCGCGCCTTTGCGTCGCAGGCAGTTCGCACTACCCCTACGCCACATCGGCCGTCATTGTTGGCACTAAGATACGCTTGCAAAACTCAAGGTCAAGGAATGACCCGCGGTAGTCTGGCGATAGTCGCAGGTTCGAATCCTGCCCGCGGTAGATATTTTGTAAGTTTTCTAAAATAAATAGTAAGGAAGGAGTTTACACAGCTTCACAAGTAGGTATACAAGAAGCACTTTCTCGCCTAAAATATTTTACTGAAAGTAACATTGAGTATGTAGACACTCGAACCGCCAATGTAAGGCGGCTCTCCCACTGCACCGCACTCCGTCGCGTAGCGCGGGATCGCAGATTTTAAAGTTGTATGCAAGTACATCAGTACGTATCGAAAAACCGCCTAGTGCAACACACCGACAAATCGTCAACGCGCAGTGGCGGGATCTGCCGCTCCGCGCTACGCGTCGGGGCGCGTTCCCAGTGTGTGAGGCGCCTACTTACGCGCGCGGCATAAGAACGGTTCAAAGTTCCACTGTCTAACCCAGCCTGAGCACTGTACTGTCGACCCATAGGTCAGCCAGGGCATAGTGATTTGTTCACCTTGTCAGATGATCCAATGTCACGTAGGTAGGTACTACAAAACAAAAGATAAACACATACACATATCACGCCTTTATCCCTTATGGGGTAGGCAGAGCGTCAACAGCCGTAAAACTACGGTCACTTTCGCCACGTCGTCAATATTTGAGGGCCGTTTCAGAATAATCGTATATTACAATAGTGACAGGTTGTCAGGCTGTCACCTTAAGTTATAATACACATAAAATACTCGCATCCCTTAGTCACCTTTTACGACATTCAAACAACACAACAAAAGATACAAGGACAAAAATAAGTACAAAATACTTTCGGACTTTCGTCAAAAACTGAATATTTCGGCATACCATCTCATACGCAGAAAAATCTACTTAATATTGTATTGAATTTGCACAACTATTACTCATCACAATAAAACAATTTTAAACGGATGTAAGTTGGAATTGTAAAATCCAAAATAAACACAACTTAAATCCATTTAAAATTGTTTTATTGTGATGAAAAATCTACTTATTCTACCAAGGACCTCCACTGAATAATTATACGTTACTTTAGATAACGATGTTTTGTTTTCCGCTATTAAAGAAGCGTCAATTGAATCAGCAAATTGCTATACGTAATGACAGAGCTGATGACACCTTTATGAATCGTATAAAGAAGATAATCAGGAAAAGTGCCAATAGAAAGTAGCTGTAGGTGCTATCAGCACCACCTTAACAGACTTTAACCCACCATTCAAGGAATCTTAATTGATTCCTATTGATATTGGTTATTATTAATAACTGTATAAAGAATCATAATAATTTTAACCGCTGCTGATAGTCGCAACAACTCAGGTATTTTTTTTTCTCTTTATACAAACAATTTATCAGAATATCCGTTGCTCAAGTTTTTCTATTATCCTTAAGTAAAATTAGAACCTGCTGAACTGAAACAAATAGGTATTCGCTATAAATAAATTAATGGAAAAAAGTACCTAAAACGGCTACTTTTGGTATTAATTGCCATAACTTTCATTAATGGTAATATTTCATTGACTTGGGCAACTGACATTCTGATAGATTGTGTGTATAAAAAGTTTTTTTTTGTGAAGTGGCGCAATTGTCGGGGTCGTTCACGGGTACAATCGCCTTAAAATAAACTGTATTCCAACAAGCGATACAGTACTTTAACATATCACCGGAAATCATTATAAAATCATAGAATTTTACACACACACACACACACACACACACAGAGAGAGAGAGAGAGAGAGGGAGAGAGAGAGAGAGAGACACGCACACACACACACACACACACAAATCACGCCTATAATCCTTTACGGGGTAGGCAGAGCGCAAACTGCCGCAAAAACGGACATTTACGTCACGTCTGACAAACATTTGAGGGTCATTCGGAAAATAGTGTATCGCCATAGTGACTGTGACTCCTACGGGAAAGAAATGGGGTGACGCTATTCTAAGCCGGCATCACACAGCCTACAAATTAGAATAAAATTTAACAAATTATATGTATTACGTTCCTACTCATTTCACAATTTACTTTTCAGAGTATCTCCTCGGCGAGAATATCCTGGCTGCCCCAGTTTTGACTGAAAACGCTACTTCCCGAGACATCTACCTTCCTAAGGGCACCTGGTACGAGGAGGGCGATACTGAAAAGGCCCACGTAGGTCCTATCTGGCTTAGAGACTACCCTGCGCCCTTAGACGTGCTGCCGTACTTTGTAAAAGCACCGAATAGTGAGCCTGATGCTGCGACAGCTCCTTATGTTTCTGCAAGCCTGGTACTTTTGGCTGTGATAGTGAACATTTACAATGTATTGTAACTTCAAGCATTTCTGTGATCCTTGTAAATGAATTGTACTTACTTTATTAGAGTAGTTTAAGTTTTAGTGTTAATAATTAAATAAAGTTAAGCCGAAACGACACACCTTGCTTTCTTCTTCTTTATTTTGTTCTCATACAAACATTTATCTATATCCGTTGCGGGGAGGGCAGGGCATAACGGCCGTAAAAACGAACATTTACACTACGACTGACACTAATTTTGTGGATCATTCAGAAAATGGTTGCGGAGGGTGCCCATGTCTAGCAGTGGACTGTTGTGGCTATTGTAGTTGTTGTATCGCCATAGTGACAAATTGTCAGCCTATCGCGTAAAATTGCAATACCTACACATGTAACCGTCGAGTCCCTTAGTCGCCTCTTATGACAACCACCGAAAATAAATGATTTGATGCTATTCTAAGACGACATTACACCGCTGATTATTTCGTTCCCAAATGAATATTGTAGATCAATTCCTTTTATATACATAAATCACGCCTATATCCCTTACGGGGCAGGCAGAGCGCTAACGGCCGCAAAACGGACATTAACACCACATTTGACAAAAGTTTGAGTGTTAATCAGATAACTGTGTATCACTATAGTGACCGGTTGTCAGCCCATCGCCTAAAATTGCAAAACACATATAACCCTCCAAATGGGGTAATGCTATTCTAAGCCGGAATCACACGGAAAAACGGAAACGGAAATTCTTTTTATAGTGTTTATTTAAATGTTGAGTCCTGATCAAGAAAAGACTCTTACTGAAAATTATTACTTTTCAGCTGTAGGTAACAAACGATGTTGGTAGATTTGCATAAAAGTAATAACTTCTGAGAATGACATTGATGAATGCTACAAATGATTGCATCCGACATTATTATGTAGGTACAATCTTGTGTACTTCACAACAAGTAGTGGCAAAAGTAGGTAGGTACTAGGTACAAGTACTTAAGTAGTTTATAGATAAGTAAATTGACCATGAAAACATCGCGCCTTTATACCTTTAGGCTAACAACCTGTCACTATGGCGATACACAATTTTCCGAATGCACATTAAATTTTGCCACACGTGGCGTAAATGTCCGTTTTTTGTGGCCGTTTTCACTCTGCCTACACCGCAAGGGATTATATGCGTGATATGTGTATGTATATTTTGTTTTTGTGTTCCGAATCCATAACTGAGTATTACTAGACGAGCACATGACTTAATAAAAACTACTATTAATGCGAGTCTAGGCATGATCGGCCTCGACAGTGGCGCCACTTCACAAAATAAATATTTTCACTTTATACAAACAATCTATCAGAATGTCATTTGCTCAAGTTTTTGTATTAAGTATCCTTAAGTAAAATTAGAACCTGCAAACTCAATGAAATATTTGCTGTAATGAAAGTAATGGCAAATAATGCCCTAAAACGGCCACTTTTGGATTGAATCGGGCCATTCTGATAGGTGTGTATAAAAAGAAATTTTTTTTTGTGAAGTGGCGCCACTGTCGAGGCCGTTCACAACTACATTCGCTTTAAGTAAAAAATCTACTACGATAATGGGGAACTTTCACAATGTGGATTATGATTCTGAATAGCCATTAATTGCACTAAAACTTTAAAGAGTAGCGTACAGAACCTAATTATACGCGTACGTGCTAATTACCAACACTTGCACTGGCTACTTTATGGCTTAAATAAAGCTGAATATTTAAGTCGCTATGTACGATATTTTGCAAGCTAGACTCCATTCATACATACATACACATATCACGCCTATAATCCCTTGCGGGGTAGGCAGAGCGTAAACGGCCGTAAAAACGGTCATTTACGCCACGTCTGACAAAAAATTGAGGGTTATTCGGAAAATTGTGTATCGCCATAGTGACAGGTTGTCAGCCCATCGCCTAAAATTGCAATACACACCCTCGATTCCCTCAGTCGCCTCTTACGACTCCCACGGGAATGGGGAGATGCTACTCTAAGCCGGCATCACACGACAATTCAATTTTAATTCTATAATTCAACTCAATTCATGCTCAGCATTGAGGCGGTTCACCTAATTGTCGTCCGTCGTTGCGTATAATTAACGCACCGTAACGCATGCGTCTGTCCGACAAAAGGAAATTGCGAATTCCGATGTTAATCCCATGAATGAATGCATTTATTTATTAATCAATCAATAAAGTACTCTTAAAACTAACGACTTGAAAGACGCATTAGTTGCGCACCGTAGCCCTATTTGTATGGGACTAAGATCTGAATTCGCTAATTCCTTTCGTCTGACAGACGACAAGTGGGAGAACTGCCTAAATCAATTCAAAATGAAAATATACTTAATTGTATAACAGAAATGTATAGCCGTGTAATGCCGGTTAAGAATAGCATCACCCCATTCCATTACCGTGGGAGTCGTAAGAGGCGACTAAGGGACTTGAGGGTGTGTATTGCAATTTTAGGCGGAGGGCTGACAACCTGTCACTATGGCGATACACAGTTTTCCGAATGACCCTCAAACATGTGTCAGACGTGGCGTAAATAACCGCTTTTGCGGTTGTTTACGCTCTGTCTACCCCGCAAGGGATAACAGGCGTAATATGTATTTGCGTGTGTATAACAGCAAACACACAAAAAGAACAACTTCGTATAATTAGCGGCCTTACGTTATTACAAACTTATTTGTACTGCAGAAAATAGTTCTAACATAACTAAATCTACCAGTTTACGGTCTTTTATTGATACTTTATCGTGAAATAAATTTACAAAAACAGAGACCGATAGATATCACGCCTTTATCCCTTTTGGGGTAGGCTGAATATCAACGACTGTAAAACTACTTTCATATAATTTACTAATAAAACACTTTTTCACTAGTTCCACTAATTAAAAATATTTGTTTAATTTGATATTAAACTAAATGCGACCGGTTTCGAACATCATCATCGGGCAGTTCCTAAATTAAAATATCATGGAGTTCCATAAAGAAGTAACAACACAAAGTGTAACATACTTTCATATAATATACAAAAAATGGTTGCACAACATTTAGCATAACTTTGAGTCGCTATCACTCAATCACTACCTGATTGTCAAACAAGAAGAGGTGGTGCTCAGTAGAAGCGCCACTCCACTTTGTTTACAGTTTTCCGCATAAGTGGATGACTTTTTTGCCTATTGTCCCGATATGACGTCGCTCGTGCTATAAAGGAGTATTTACAAGGTCCGGTTTGGTTACTTAAACTACTTACAAATCCGACTTCTTTTCTTTCAGATGTTCACTGCTGGTGAAAGAAACTCGGTCACAGCTCACACTACCTTTCGAAACCAAAGGCATAGGAATCGTAGAAAGGGACTTCATGAAGAACTTTGTGTAAAAATGACTTGTCATATTAACGGAACTCCGACGGACTCCGGAATCGAATTGCTCAATTGTGTCATTTCATACTAAACCCATCCGTCGAAGAAGAATCTATATGAGGTTTTTAGACCCCCAGAACATAATCCTACCATTGATTTTCCCATTTAAAAAATGCTATGAAATCACAGGCTAGAAGTCTGCAACTGAAATTTTCAGTACATTGCGTAGCCGGTAAACTGTTAACTTATTGGCTAACCGACTACGAAATTAAAATCGAAATTTACCTAAAATTGTAGCCTGTAATTTGATAATATCAGGCACAGTCCGCGGTTTCACCCGCTGCTGTTTTTATTCCCCAAAAAAAGACGCTCTCCACCCTCTTAACTTACTGCACACAAAAAATCAAAACATAAAGTCGTTCTGTTGTGACTGAAAGAAGGACAAAGAAACAAACACACTTTTTTATTAATAATATTACTATGGATTCTAATATTTCCGTGTTTCAATTGAGTGTGTAGTCTCTTTGACAGAGCGACTGCAATTATAAGGCGTGATAATTATGTCCTGGGCCATCAGTGCATCAGTGTGTAGTGGACTGCCCAACAGGATGCGTTTTGTGCTGTCTTGTGAGTAGTGACATTTTATTTTATAGAAATACGAATAAAATATGGAATTATGTGTGAATATGAAAACTTATAATAGACAAAAACCATGCAACTAAGTTGATTGTGTTAAATGCATTTTGTAAAAATAGTTTTAAATTATAATAGTAAGGGATTTTTTTGACTGATGGGGTGCGCGACTAACTTTACAGACCTAAGTTTACTACGGCGTAGCATTTCGTAGACTTTACTACGAACAAAGCTACGAAAGGTACCGAAGTCAGAGATTTGAACGTTTTTAAACGTTGTTTATGTATTTTTACGATAGCCTGGTTTTGGATAGAACACATTGGAGACGTAACTAACATAATTTTGCTATTTGGTGTTTGGTGACCAAATAATTGCAAAAAAGCAAATTATTTCGTATTCACGACACTTGCGGAAAGTTCCTTTGCGGAATTGTAGAATACAAATTCAATAACGATTTTGAATAGATTTTTTAACATATGCCGCTGGTATCTACCTTATTTCACGGAACTATGTCCCAACAATGTAATATTTTATTTACCTATATCTTTATAAATAGCTTTATGTAGAAAAACGTCGTTAGCGCGGGAACATCCATCCAAGATCTATTGTCTTCATATCGATGAAAATTATACCTTTGGCAAGTAATGAAACCTCGTGTCTCTGTTGGTTTCATGATCTTGATATAATATATCTTTCATAAATTTGTGATTGAAAAGAATCTACTTTACAACGCTTTTAAACGCACCATTACCTAACTTCAAGAGTAAGCGGGTTTGTCTACGATCCCTATAATAATTAGTCGATAGTACTATATTCATCAAACTTGAGCCAAGTGACACCCGCTGATGTTATCATAGTTTTTGAACCTCCTACGACCATAACTTAATTTGTGTACGCATTGGGCAATGAGTGCGGAGCCTTAATACTTACTTTCGGACAATTATATGCTGCTATGCTATGAATGCAATGTACTGATACATTACGTGTTTCTGAACAGTGGTTGCAGCAGCCGCTGCGCTTGCGCAGGCAGTGGATATCAACATCCTAAGCGCACCAGCAGTCAAAGCGCGCCTAGAGAACAACCCTTATGGAGGACTCAACATTGTCCTCACTAGAAGTAAGTCATTATTATCAGCAAAATCGGAGCAGAGATTCTAAACGATATCAAACTAAAATCAGAGCCTAAATAACCATTGTTCACTTCAAACTAGTTTACGTAGATGATGTTGCAACAACCTTGGTGCTGCAGCCAAAAGATTTCCCCGACACAACAGTCAAATCTTAATCTCAATAAATTTTACCTACTTCTAGGAAGCCTGTAGTAAAATTCTGAAGTGTCACAAAGTCTTGTTGTATGTATGTCTGTATGATTATTAGAGTACTTACTACATAAGTGTTATTTTAAAATAAGTATAATAATTTTAAAGCGTAAATCTTTTCATTTTTGTCTATTTTAATGTAAAAGTTGCCTGGAAGAGATCGCTGCAAGCGAAAAGACCGCCTTTGCTTACTTTTAGTCTTAGATTTTCTGTATTGTTTTGTTTCTGTCTGTATGTTGTAAGCTATAGTGTTCATTTATCTATCTGTTTTCACAACAACTCTTCCTTTCAACAGAGGGTCTAACAGAAGTGATAGCCGTCATCGGCCGACGGACTGGCGCCATTAAAGACGTGGTCCAAGATGGCGACGTGGTCATCCAGTTCGCCAACGACACCACGGTCAGGATCAGCGTGGAGGAGATAGCTGGTGCCAAGAGAGGGCAGCTGCTGACCTTCACGTGGGAAGCGCCGAAGAGTGTACGGCTCGAGGATTGCGTGAATCTTGGTAAGAAACACACACACACATATCACGCCTATAATCCTCCACGTAAAAAACGGACACTCACGCCACGTCTGACAAGTGTTTGAGGGTCATCCGGAAAATTGTGTACCGCCATAGAGACATGTTGTCAGCCCATCGCCGAAAACTGCAATACACACCCTCGAGTCCCTTAGTCGCCTCTTACGACTCCCACGGGAAAGAAATGGGGTGATGCTATTCTAAGCCGGCAACACAGCAAAGTGGTAAGAAACACTCTGATCAAAAGTTTATTAGTGAAGATGCTTGGCAACGCATTGCTTTTACTCCGAATTCTTCCGATCCCTTCAACATTCCGTCCTTAGAGCTATCGAAGCCTAGGTATATTCGCCGCCGCCAATACCTACTTAATTTGTGGTATATTGAAGGATGAGGTCATACGAGGGCAATTATGTGAGTCGCGTACTTTCTGTCAGATACATACATACATAAATCACGCCTATATCCCTTACGGGGTAGGCAGAGCGTTAACGGCCGTAAAACGGATATTAACACCACATCTGACAGAAGTTTGAGGGTCAATTAGATAATTGTGTATCACTATAGTGACAGGTTGTCAGCCCATCGCCTAAAATTGCAATACACATCCCTCGAATCCCTTAGTCGGCTCTTACGACACCCATGGGTAAGAAATAGGGTGATGCTATTCTAAGCCGGCATCACACGGCGGTCTAAGCCGGCATCACACGGCGGATTCTGTCAGATTCATAGTAAAATGCAGTATATCACACAATTACGTTGCTGGTTTGGCCTCACCTTAGGGCGGTCTCAAATGCACTGCAGATAATAATGTTTTTGACCAAAGGAGTTTACGAAATCCCATGCATAAACCGGATTTCATGGCACACGTCGCCGCATTAAATTGCGAAGACAGATCGTCCCACATTACCTTCTGCTTCTTTCTGTGTGAGACACCAAGTCATCCAACAACCCGATGAACCCTGGTGTCAGAGTTTTTCAACCGCCTACTACTAGCAATAGACCTATGACATGGTTGTGTAACGACCGCTGTTTAAGTAATTATAGACAGCAACCGGAACCGACGGCTTAACGTCTTACGTAACGGAAATCATCTTTCTTTTCGGACAATCGGGTGGTCCTAATCAGACTGGGAAAAAAATCACAAAGTGATAAATATCACAAATGAAAATAAGAAATACAAAAATATGTTAGCAACCGCCGGGACTTGAACCCAGAACCGTGAGGTACCGTCCCACTGCTCTACCAACTGAGCTACCGGCGCGGCGGCGCCTCGAATAACACTTTTAAATTTTCAATCTCTTGGTACTCGTCTCGAAGCGATGTACAAGCGATATCTAGTATAAGTTATTGTAACGAATACTATGGTTAGTCCACAATTAGAGTAGGAATTCAAACTATGCGATGGTGCTTTGCTTATTAAAATATATTATAAATATGCTATATTATTCACGGTCCCAGTTTCAAGTCCCGGCGGGCGTTAATATTTTTTCAATTTCTTATTTTCATTCATGAAGATAACTATCACCTTTGTCAGTGCCTCACCGAGAATCAAACCGGGGTTTGCGTCGCAGGCAGCCGCACTATCATTACGCCATATTATATATAATATCCTTTATTGCATAAAAACAAACGAAAATGTACAAACAGTGTGAGCAAAGGCGAGCTTATCTCTAAGAAGAGATCTCTTCCAGCCAACCCGTCGGCAGTGCGAGAATCAATATTCTGTGAGGACAAAACAATCAACAATTAAAACAAATTTTAACTATACTACAGTACTTGACATAAATATATACATTATACATATTACCTTGGGGAAAGGATTATGTTCGTCACCGAATGCCTCGTGGGTGCAATGAGTGAATTTGGGGTAAAATGATAAGCTGATGATGATTACCACAGGATCCAGCCACTGGTATGGCGGTCCCCAGCAGAAGCGGCAGTACTGGCCGATCGAGCGGCTGGTGTTGCCAGACTACTCGTACGTCACTAAGGAGGCTGACAACTGCGGGGTTGCGGAACCCTACTGGCTCAACTCTGAGGGCATCTTCTACTACTTCGACAAGAAAGTTCCGCTGTTCATTGATCAGGTGAGAATTAAATAACCAAATAAATATACTGAACAATTCACACAGCGCCATCTAGCTTGTACTATGGGAACTAGATAGCTGATATTAATTATATAAATTTTTTTTGTAAATAAATACATATTAAGTATACAAAGAAACACCTAGACTAAATATACATATCTGAAAATGACTTAACAAATATTTGTGTCTTGTTGGGATCGAACCCACAACCCTCGGCGTAGCAGGCAGAGGTACTATCCGCTACACCATCGGCCCAGTCAAATAAGAACCTACAAACTCAATGAAATATTCTCAGTAATTAAAGTTATGGGCATGGCAATTAATGCCAAAAGTTTCCGTTTTAAGACACTTTTTGCAGGTTTTAATTTAACTTAAGGATAATACTTAGAACTTGGGCAACGGACATGCTGAAATATTCGCTGTATTAAAAGCCGTTGCTCAAGTCCTAAATATTATCCTTAAGTTAAATTAAAACCTGCAAACACAATGAAATATTCGCTGTTATTAAAGTTATGGGAATTATTACAAAAAGTGGCCGTTTTTAGGCACATTTTGCCATAATTTAACAATATTTTTGTATAAGGAGAAAATTATTTTTTTGTGAGTGTCGAGGTTGTTCACGGGTACACTCGCCTTAATGTTTACAAGTTGCACACTTGTAGGACTAGTTTAATTAAAAATGCTACGTACTTGTAAACCAATTGAATCTCTAGATTATCTCTTACAACTTTATACTCCACTGCTTGAGATACAGCTAATTACTGTATTCTATTTATCTAGTTAATCATGTACTTACCCATCTTGAACAATAGATTGTTATGCACTAAGAAGCGTACTATTGCAATTAGCTGTATAGCTATCTAATTGCACCTGTCACAAGAATCAATTTAACAAACTGATATGTATCTCTCTCAGGTACGTAATTTACGTGCGTTAGTTTACTATACATACATAAATCACGCCTATTTCCCTTACGGGATAGGCAGGGCGTTATCGGCCGTAAAACGGATATTAACACCACGTCTGACAAAAGTTTGAGGGTCAATCAGATAACTGCGTATCAAGATTACCTACTATAAGTTTACCTAATCCTTCTTTAAGCGGTTTTTCATAAGGTCATACTTATTTTTTGTACTGTCTAATAAAAACTTCTAAGCGTGAAATCTTTACAGAGTCATTAATATAGTACAAAAGTAGAATTCTTAGTAACGGCTTAAAAGTACGGTCCGAAATATTAAAGACTTGATTCAACTTTTTCAGAATATGATTAATTTGGAATTAATAATTGAACAAATAATACAAAAGATTATTTTTGACGCCATTCAAAATAGTGAAATAATGTCGATTTATTAACGTTTCAAAATGTTTTAAAAAGTAGCTCATTGGACCTGTCAGTTAAGTAGCCTATTATGTTAATTATATTACGATTATGGATGGAATAAGAATGTAAACGTGAAAAGAGTAGACGTTCCAGAAGTTGACTTGCACTGATAAAGGTGTCTTGTTACGTATATTTGTAGTACTAATATAACTTTAGTGGAACAAGTTAGATTAAATAGTTGCACTAGTTACAATAGGTTGCTCAATAAAACAAGTAAGAGAAAATGTCGCATTATTTCCATCATTGAACTGTTCAATAGAACTAGTGATATCAAGGGCAGTAAGCGAAGTCAAATTACTCGTAAAATTGATGAACATAATAAAACGCAAAAAGTGGAGCTGAGTGCTACATCAATTTGCATACAATGACAAAGGCTGAACGCGAATTAAGTACCTACTTGCAGAAGATTTGTTGACTTAATAGCATGAAGATTATCCATGATACTTAAATGCAACATTTGTCTTATTACAATAGATCAGCACGTGTAAGTATAGGTTATGCAAGGCGCCTATTTAGATACCTATAACAAAATAACTCTGCCAAGGCCTCTTTTTTACGATGTTATATCTAGTACGAACTAAACTAATGTCTAGTCTGAACTATACATAAAATCTTTCTCTTGAATCACTATCTACTAAAGAAAACAACACCAAAATCCGTTGTGTAGTTTTGAAGATCTAAGCATACGAAGGACATAGGGCCACGGGAAGCGCCTCCATTTTATACTATTAAGTGATGCTAGCAGATCGTTGCGTATTATTCGTAACATGTTTTAGCATAGCTTTTAGCTTAACGCGCTGCAGTTGCCAGTTGAGAGTTGCCAGTGATAAACTACAAGCCAGATATAAATCCTACTAATATTATAAGTGCGAAAGTTTGTATGTTTGTTTGTTACTTCTTCACGCAAAAACTACTGAACCGATTGTAATGAAATTTGGCACACATATAGAAGATAACATGGATTAGCACATAGGATAGTTTTTATGAGTACGCGGGCAAAGCCGCGGGTAACAGCTAGTTCTTTTATACTTTGTTCCCGTCTCCCCAGAATGACTTTGAGAAAAACGCAGCATGCTTCATAGCCTAAATCAAGCCAACGCACTAGTATTACTGTGCCGTGTGATGCCGGCTCGGAATAGCATCACCCCATTTCTTTCCCGTGGGTGTAGTAAAAAGCGACTAAGGGACTCAAGGGTGCCACTATGGTGATACACAATTTTCCGAATGACCCTCAAGAAGTGGCTTAAATGTCCGTTTTTTACGGCCGTTTACACTGCCTACCCCGCAAGGGATTATAGGCGTTATATATGTATGCACTAGTATTAACTACAAGCCAGATAAGAAAAGAAATAATAAATGTCTCATATGTTAAATTATACTTTATTTGCCTAAAATATGGTAGGTATAAAGATGGTAAATAACATGTTATAGTTTCACATATTTTGCTAAATTACAAATTTTACACATTTAATAATAACTTAATAATTATAACTACATAATAATATTATTTAATAATGCCAATAATTACATATTGTGATTAAAATATTCATTCAAAGTTCACATTTAAACATTTCACACTGCGCCATCTAGCCCCAAACTAAGCAAAGCTTGTACTATGGGAACTAGATAGCTGATATAATACTTACATACTTTTTTGTAAATAAATACATACAATTCATAGAAAACATCCAGACACAACACAAATATTTGAAAAGTAACTTACAAATTTACCGAATGACCTGCAAATATTTGTCAGGCGTGGCGTAAATGTCCTTTTTTTGCGGCCGTTTACGCTCTGCCTAACCCGCAAGGGAGAAAGGCGTGATATATGTATGTATGTAACTTACATATACTTGTGCTGTGTGGGGATCGAACCCACGACCCTAGGCGTAGCAGGACCAGTCGAATAAAATTATTTTATATATTTTTTGTTCTCGTGCCCCCAGAATGACTTGGAGCAGGCGTAGCGGCGTAGCAGGACCAGTCGAATAAAACTCTTTTATATATTTTTTGTTCTCGTGCCCCCAGAATGACTTGGAGCAGGCGTAGCGGCGTAGCAGGACCAGTCGAATAAAACTCTTTTATATATTTTTTGTTCTCGTGCCCCCAGAATGACTTGGAGCAGGCGTAGCGGCGTAGCAGGACCAGTCGAATAAAACTCTTTTATATATTTTTTGTTCTCGTGCCCCCAGAATGACTTGGAAAAGAACGCAGCATGCTTCATAGCTCAAATCAAGCCGCCATACTCTAGCAAGCGTGACCGCAATGACCTGATCTACGCGGTCGGCATCTTCGAAGACGTGCGGCAAGCCCACGAATTCGCCGTGGAGAAGTACTTGGACAAACCCACTGGTAAGCCTGTCTCCTGGAGAAGAATCAGATTGCTTAAAAATAACGGAGCTTGTACTATGGTTCTTACATACATACATACATACATAAATCACGCCTATATCCCTTACGGGGTAGGCAGAGCGTTGACGGCCGTAAACGGATATTAACACCGCGTCTGACAAATGCTTGAGGGTCAATCAAGATAACTGTGTATAATCACTATGGTTCTTGATTGCTATATTTTTTGACTGGTCCGATGGCGTAGCGGATAGTACCCTGCTACGCCGACGGTTGTGGGTTCGATCCCCACAACTCGCAAATGTCTGTTAAGTCATTTTCAGATATTTGTGTTTAGTCTGGGTGTCTCTATGTATAATATGTATTTAATTACAAAAAAAAGTATTTAAGTATTAATATCAGCAATCTAGTTCCCATAGTACAAGCTTTGCTTGGTTTGGGGCTAGATGGCGCTGTGTGAACTATCCAGGATATTTATTATTTATTATATTATTTTCATAAATGAAAATATTTAAATAAGCAAAGCTTCGTCGTATGGATTGAATTCCCACTGTAATGAGGACTAACCATAGTATTAGTTAAAATATCTAACACTTGTGCGTCGCTTTAGGAAAGGATTCGGCCGGGGTGCCGGTAGCTCAGTGGCAGAGCGGTGGTACTCCAGAGGTTCCGGGTTCAATCCCCGGCCGACGCAAAAAAAAACTTACGCAAAAAATAAAACAACTTCCATTTATCGTTAACGGAACTTGCTTTATAGATCAACATTTTCTTCAAACTTTAAAGTCAGTGGAGTGATTGCCACGCAGCATGCTTCTCGTCCCACTGCTTAAATAAGAACCCGTATCTTATAGCACGTTCACTCCATGCATCTGCTCCAGCTTTTGCCACTGTCGCGAATATTGCTTGAAATACTTCCGCGGAAGTATCAACGCGAATGAGTGTTCACCCACTGCCGGTTTACTCTTTTCGCATCAATATGAGTGACCGAGATAGCAATACATTCCACACGCTTTCGTGCTGCCGTTCTTTTGACTCGCGCACGAAAAGCCGACAATCGAAGAAGCACGGGAAGTGGCAGCGGCATGACGAGTAGCAGCGCGAGTAACCTGTTTACATATTCGCGCTGCCCACTTCCCTTACTTTTTCCCTGTCCATAATGGCATTGTGTGAACGTACTATTAAATAGCATGAGCTGTTGGAGTCACTGTTGCAAATACAGGGTGTAAGGGACGGTGTACCGAAAACTTTGCAGGCGTGATCAGACCACGAAACTGAACAACTTCTTCTATCGAGGCTATGTTGGTAAACGAAAAAAATGTTTGTCCGCAGAATCCAAAATTCCCGTTCAGCTGACTGAATTTCTATGGAAACTTGAATTATTTTTCTCGTTTACCAACATAGTGTCCATAAAAAAAGTTGTTTAGTTTCATGGTCTGAGCATGCCTGCAAAGTTTTCGGTACACTGTCCCTTACACCCTATATAGTACACTATTATTTCTTGCTCGTTAGACATACTAAACTGTTCACGTACTAACATTCTGGATGATTATTTCCACATTTAAATACCCTATTTCAACCCCCAGGGATCCCCGACGAGCGAATGATCACGTACCCGATTTGGTCGACCTGGGCTCGCTACAAGCGTGAGGTGGACCATGATGTGGTCATGAGGTTCGCTGACGAGATCACCAGCTACGGCTTCCCCAACAGCCAGCTGGAGATCGATGATCTGTGGGAGGTTTGCTATGGCGCGCAGACTGTGGATGTTGAAAGGTACAGAATCTTCTACTCTTCAATATGCGGTTTTAACCAACATAAAAAATATCTGAAAGAAGCACAGATGAGTTTGTGTTAACTTTGTCTCAGCTTTATCTGGTATCGAAATCTGGTGTGCGTCAGAATGGCTGGTTGTTTGTGGCGTTGAGGATTGATTTAAAAATTGCTACATAATTGCTTATATTTGCTACATATAATAAAAAATTGCTACATAGGATGTATATTTAGTAATAAAATATATTTTTTGACCAGCCATCCTGAGGTTTGGTTGACTGGTCACCTCCTAGTTTAACGTCAAGCATGCGGAGTTTCCCAAAATGTATTGCGTCAATGATTGCTACATATTTACTTCTTCGAAACTATAAACATAATTATGTTAAATAAAGATATAGAGATAGATAGAGATAGTTTATTTGTAAAACACGGGTAGATATAAATACAGATGATAATGTGATGTCAGTGCTGAATCAGAATCAGAATGGCTGGTCAAAAGAAATATTTTATTACTAAATATATATATCCTATGTAGCAATTTTTAAATTAACCCTCATAGTCCAACGCCACAGACAACCAGCCATTCTGACGCACACGAAATCTGGCCGTAAGGCGAGTGTAGTCATGAACGGCCTTGACAGTGGCGCTACTTCACAAAAAAAAAACTCTGTGCAAACAATCTATCAGAATGTCCGTAGCTCAAGTTTGTAGTATAATTAATAAGTAAAATTAGAACCTGCAAACTCAATGAAATATTTGCTGTAATTTAAATTCCGGCAATTAATACCAAAAGTGGCCGTATGAGGCACTTTTTGCCATAACTTTAATAACATTTGTTTGCAGGTTCTAAAAAACTTGAGCAACGGACATTCTGATTGATTGTTTGTATAAAGAGAAAATATCTTTTGTGAATTGAGTTTGAGGGTCATTCGGAAAATTGTGCATCGCCATAGTGACAGGTTGTCAGTCCATCGCCTAAAATTGCAGTACACACCCTCGAGTCCCTTAGTCGCCTCTTACGCCACGGGAAAGAAATGGGGTGATGCTATTCTAAGCCGGGCACTTTCTATATCCTTATTTAGTCTTATTATAAATTACATAATAAGACTAAATAATTGGGGTTGGTATGGGATCTACCTCCTAGCGGTCCACCCCGGGCAACGGCAACACAGGCTTGCCTGTGGATAAGTCCGGCTGAACGATCCCAATAAGCGGTGGAAGGCTCCGTAAGGGGCCGCCTGGCTCGCGACCACCATCCCACCGAAGTCTGGCGCCAAGTAGCTTGCTGCGTTCCGTCAGTGTGTGGGAGTGCCAGTGCCTTAACAGGCTTCTTCTGGGTGAGCTCGCTCCATCTTAGACTCTGTCTCTGTCCTATGACCTAGACTAGAGTCAAGAGCAAACCCATCACTAATAAAAAAAAAAAAAAACATACTTTTTAAGAATTCTAGTATTAGTGAATTATGAGTAATATAAGTGTCCTCTTATGTTGCAATAATCTTTCTATAGGGTATTTGTATCTATAAATTGTCATACTTTAACACCAGCGGCCTATGTTATGAAACTACAGGCTACAAGTCTACAGGTGAAATTCGTAGTATATTGCGTAGCCGGTTAATATTCCTGGTATCATAATTGCTAACCGACTACGCAATGAACATCGAATTTAACCTGTAAAATTGTAGCCTGTAGTTTGATAATATTGGACACTGTATGTACTACTACATACATACATACATACATAAATCACGCCTATATCCTTTACGGGGTAGGCAGAGCGTTAACGGCCGTTCAACGGATATTAACACCACGTCTGACAAAAGTTCGAGGGTCAATCAGATAACTGTGTATCACTATAGTGACAGGTTGTCAGCCCGTCGCCTAAAATTGCAATACACACCCTCGAGTCCCTTAGTCGCCTCTTACGACACCCATGGGTAAGAAATGGGGTGATGCTATTCTAAGCCGGCATCACACGGGAAAGAAATGGGGTGATGCTATTCTAAGCCGGCATCACACGGCAATCTAAGCCGGCATCACACGGCAATCTAAGCCGGCATCACACGGCAATCTAAGCCGGCATCACACGGCAATCTAAGCCGGCATCACACGGCAATCTAAGCCGGCATCACACGGCAATATGTACTATGTACTACTACCTTGTGATATTATGCAATAAATACTATATGAATGTGATGTTCACAGGTTCCCAAATATGAAGAATACGGTGACTATGCTGAAGGCGAAAGGCTACAGGGTGACCGTGTGGACGCACCCTTTTATCAACAAGGGCTGTGAGCCCTGGTACACTGAAGCTTTGAGCAAAGGGTGAGCTTAATTACCTTAATACACACGCATATCACGCCTATAATCCCTTGTGGGGTAGGCGGAGCGCAAACGTCTGCTAAAAACAGACTTTCGCACCACGTCTGACTAATATTTGAGGGTCATGTCACAAAATAGAGAATGTACAGAAGGATCACTCGGTCTTTTTTTCGATTATTTCCGCTTTCGGCAAGGGCTGCCACAGTTTTCTTACCGATTTTATTTAATGGAGTAGGTACCTAAACATACAAGGAGTAACAGAAAGGCTATATCAAGCCGAAAGGTGCTCATGAAACTGAACAACTTTCCACATTTCCCCACTTTGACCTCCTTTCGGCTTGATATACCCTTTCTGTTACTCCCTGTATTTACATTAGGTACGTAGTGCTACCTGCATAGCACAATTATTATGAAATGGGCAATGACGAGTAGGTAGATATCTGCTCTGGGGCTGTTGAGACTGAGCATCACCCCATTTCTTTCCCGTGGGAGTCGTAAAAGGCAACTAAGGGACTTGAGACAATACACACCGTATTGCAATTTTAGGTGATGGGCTGGCAACCTGTCACTATGGCGATACACAATTTTCCGAATGACCCTAAAATTTTTGTCAGACGTGGCGTAAATATCCGTTTTTGCAGCCGTTTACGCTCTGCCTAACCCGCAAGGGATAATAGACGTGATATGTGTACCTATGTATGTACTTTAAAAATGAAAAGTTGTTTTTAGCCTTTATTTAAGTAGGTAGAAACTCAAATCACATTATAAAAAAATATTATACTGAATAGAGTTATTAATCTTGTTTGTTCTTTTATAAAAGCAAGTTTTTATTTAAGTTGGTACAAAATATTATAGGAACATTGTACAAATCACATCGTATACTAAAAAACCTATTTATTACCTATTTATTTTTGCGTGAAGCCATTTTGCACGTCCGCACTAAACGCGGTTGACACTCGACTACAAGTGTGTTTGGATTGGTTTGGATTTCCTTGTAAACGGCGGCGTGTCAAAATGTGGAGAGTTTCGTGACGTTTGCTTGAAGTAAGCTCTCTGTATTCGGCGCGCAGCCGCCAATACTTACTTTGTGGTCATGTAGAAAACTGTGCATCGCCATAGTGACAGGTTTTCAGCCCATCGCCTAAAATTGCTATACACACCCTCGAGTCCCTTAGTCGCCTCTTACGACTCCCACGGCAAAAAGAAATGGGGGTATGCCATTCTAAGCCGGCATCACACGGCAAATTACCTTTATCTACTCGAATACTTTTTGTTTTGATTGTATGTAGGTACAATTAAATAATAAATATCATGGACATTACACACAGAGCCACCGTGCGCCAAACTAAGCAAAGCTTGTACCTACTATGGGAACAAGATAGCTGATATAATACAGACAAACTTTTTTTTGGTATATAAATACATACAATACATTAAAAAAAAAGTTATTTACAAACTATTGTGCTGTGAGGGGATCGAACCCACGACCACCGGCGTAGCAGGCAAGGGTACTATCCACTACGCCATTGGGTCAGCCAATTAAAGTATGCAGTCGAAAAACTTCCTATTATCATCATCAGACAGCTATCTTCCTGAGTACCGGACATAGGCTACTTTTTACCACGGTAAAATATTTTATTCCGACGAAAACTGTAAGCAGCAGCGGGCTGGCGTCTTGTTATTTATAAGTGGCGTAAAAAGCTTTAAACAAAAGCCATAAGAATAGATAATAATACTGGCGTATAGAAGCGAAACTCCTTTGTCTGGGCCCCAAAAGCCACGCTTTAAACACCTACTTCCCCCCGCAGCCCGTAACGCCCCGCACTCTCCCGCGCTTTAAGTCGGGGCTGTCACGTGCCAATAATTTTATTCCAGACTAGCGGCCAATCAAGCGGTTGCGACCACTGCTAACAGTTTTCCCGTGGGAACAAAATATTTACCCGTTTTAAAGTCTTACCTTACCATTTTATTGTTAATAGGTAGGTAATATTTTCGCCGTGCGCCTTCGCAAAAGACGGACGTGTTACTTGTTCCAAAATTACTTTATTTAAATTTTTTAAATCTGCTATACGCGAGTTTCATCCTTATTTCTAAGCACATAAGCTCAAAGTATTAAATCCATCCTAAGTGGCACCTGTGACCTTCTCAACGGAGTGACATCGAACTGGACCTCGGCGGAACGAGACAACTGCTTGACAGCTCGTCTTATTCGCACATTAGCCAGCGCTGCTCAAACTATTTCAAGATGTCATTAACTTGTCCGAGTTGTGATCAGACTGTCTCTGACGGAGTAAGATGCTCTGCTTGTGAGGAAACACTTTGTTTCGGTTGTACCGAATTTACAGAGGCATCATTTCGAAGGGTTACTGCTCCAAACAAGAAAAAATGGAAATGTCAAAATTGCGTGCGTATAAATGATGACCAAAACAAGGAAACGCCTAACAATGAAAAATACCCTGCTGACGAGGTTAAACAAATCCTTTTAATCGTCAAGGAGACACAGAAGGATTGTAAAACATTGAAAAAGGATATGAAAGGCCTCAGGGCTGACATTGCTGAGAACACCAAAGCAATTACGTTTTGTCAAGAGGAGATTAAGGATATTAACGCTAAAATCGGAGGCTTGGAGTTGAAGGTTCAGAAAGTAGATTCTCATGACGAGGAGATTGCAGCATTAAAGAACGAAATCAAATTGCTAAAGAGGGATTCGGAAGACCATGGTCAAAGAGCACGTCTGTGTAATATTGAAATACGTAACATTCCACAATCCAAAACCGAAAACCTGCTGTCCATCATTCAGAAGATATCGGCTGCAATTGAGTTCAACTGGAACAATGATGACATTGAATTTATATCCAGAGTTGCGCCCAAAAACCCGAAAGAGGGTAAGATTAGACCAATAGTACTGAAATTCCTAAAGAAATCAAGGAAAGATGCTTTTTTGTCGCAATTCAAGAAATTCAAGGGGATCACTACAGAGGCAGTTGGACTTCCCGGGGATGCCCACAAGATATTTGCATCAGATCATCTCACATTGACCAACAAAGTACTGTTGCGCAAAGCCAAAGAGGCCGTAGCGGGAGGAGGCTTTGTATGGACCGTCGATTGCAAGATTCTGGTGCGAAAGTCCGAAAACTCCCCAATTATCCGCGTTCAACAGGAAGAAGATTTAAAAAAACTAGGGTGAATTATTTCCTAATGTTTTCCATTTACATTTATTTACTTTTTGTTACAGTTATTATTATAACAACTCAAGATCAGTTTCCTTACAAGTTACTTGTGAAAAGTTTGAGAACCATTTGCATTCCTAACATTCATTTGTCTAACGCAAATCAGAGCAGTTGCTTACTTTATGCTATAATAGTGGGTAGGCAGATGACATATTTTGCAATCATAGATGCTGGCCTGTACAGTCACGAATTGCGTATTCTGGTCTTTGTGTACTACATTTTAAGATTCTTAATGATTATTGTTTCGAACGCACCAACTTCCTTCACATTTGTCGAAGCAAATATCGTATCATATGATTGTTTGGAATTAAAATGATTAATTTAAGAGTTTTTTACCAAAATGTACGGGGATTACGTACAAAAACACAAGCATTTTATAAGAATGTACTCAGTAACGATTATGATTTAGTCGTTTTAACGGAAACGTGGCTGAACAGTTCCTTTTTCAACACGGAGATATTTGATTCGAGATATTCAATTTTTAGACGCGATCGTAATTATGTTGCAACGGGACAATCATTGGGGGGCGGAGTTTTAATTGCGGTCAAAACTGAGTTTTGTGTTGTTGAACAATTATCCTGGCGTACCTCTGCGGAGGATTTGTGGGTGAGTATTAAATTAGGTCCATCATCAAAACATGACTACTTGCACATATCTTGCGTGTATATACCTGGAGGAGACAGTAACTTCGAAACTCAGATTAAATCCTATTTTGAAAATGTTTGTTCAATATGTACCACTCAGTCCAGTGATTTGTTTCTCATACTAGGAGACTTCAACTTAGAAACCGTTCAATGGAATAAGCAATCAAACAGTGACTATTTACTACCGTCGGCGTCTGCTTCTCAGTTAGTCAATTTTGTCTTTGATTCTCTGTCTTTTAGTAATTTAAAACAGTTCAATTATTTGCAAAATTATAGTGACAACATTCTTGATCTAGTTTTGAGTAACTTCACGCCAGTAGTATCGGAAGCGGATGAACCCTTGGTTAAGGAGGACAAAGCTCATAGGACTCTTCTTATTGATGTCAACGCTGATGGGGCAAAACTTCTTAGTGAACAATGCAATATTTCTTATAACTTCTTCAAAGCAGACTTTACATCTCTGTCACATGAGTTAAATCAAATTAATTGGATAGATTTGTTCTATAGCTTATCATTGGAAGATTCAGTTGAGGCCTTTTATGATAGGTTGTATTTCTTTATGGATATCTATATTCCAAAGAGACGAGTAATTACGCAAAATTACCCACCTTGGTATACATCTGTATTGATAAAGGTAGTAAAAGAAAAAATGAAGTACTTTTATAAATATAAAAAATATAATAGTAAGATAGACGAAGATAATTACAAAAAATTGCGAACAAAACATAAAACTTTAGAGGAAAAATGCTATTTTTTATATATAAATAGAATACAAACAAACATCAAAACAAATCCTAAGTCATTCTTTAGTTATGTAAAACGCAATAGTAAAGATAAAGGTTTACCTAATTTAATGCACTATAACTCTGTTACTGCCAATGATGGACAAAATATCTGCAATTTGTTTTTAAATTACTTCTCTTCCGTGTATGAAACGTCTCACCCATTAGCTTATACCAAAGCATCTGCTAGTCTATCTGCTGAAGCACAGAATGTTATCTCAAATATTGAAATAACGGAAAACATCGTTAAAAAGTACATTAAAACACTGGATGTAAATAAAAGTGCTGGTTCTGATCGTATTCCCCCGATTGTTTTAAAGGAATGTTCACAGTCCCTTTCTGAACCGCTTTCTCTACTTTTCAACTTATCGCTGAGGGTTGGCAAATTTCCTGATAAATGGAAGGAAGCTTTTATTTCCCCTATTCACAAGGATGGGTCTAAAAATGACACAAAAAATTATCGCCCAGTCTCAAAATTTAATACAATAGCAAAATTGTTTGAAAAAATTGTTTACGATCAGCTATACAACGTTTTAAAAAGCTCATTTAATAACTTCCAACACGGTTTTATTGCCGGCCGCTCAACTGTCACAAATCTAGCTACTTATAATATGCTTGTACTTTCGGATATGGATGAGGGAGCGCAGGTGGATGCCGTGTATACCGATTATAGTAAAGCATTTGATAAAGTAGATTTCTATGTCCTTGAGGCTAAACTAAAAGTGATCGGTATACACGGAAATCTACTTCGCTGGCTTATCTCCTACCTGCGCAATAGAAATCAAGCAGTCGTAATTGGTGGGTACAGATCAGATTGGTACAGTCCCACTTCTGGAGTCCCGCAGGGATCTTTGTTGGGACCACTCCTTTTTAACATTTTACTCAATGACATCACTGATTGTTTTCATTACTCAAAATTTTTATTATATGCTGATGATCTAAAAGTGTTCAAAGGTGTAAAAACCATAGAAGATGCTGAGAGGCTTCAGTGTGATCTGAACCGATTCGATGAATACTGTATTATGAATAGACTGCACCTAAATGTGCGTAAATGTTTTGTAATAACGTTTACAAGAAACCATGTGGTACATACATTTCCATATAAACTGCAAAATAATATTCTTGAGAGGAAGGAGATTGCCAGAGACCTGGGTGTTCTTCTAGACAGCAAATTGTTATATGACCAACACATTAATTTTATTGTTAATAAGGCAATGAAGACCCTTGGATTTATCATAAGGCAATCTAAGAAGTTTACTGATATTCAGGTCATTAAAACACTTTATATAACTTACGTTCGCTGTCAATTAGAATATGCTAGCCAAATTTGGAACCCTCAATATATAGTATATACTTCTCAGATTGACAGAGTTCAGAACAAGCTTCTTAGATACTTAAACTATGCATGTGGAATTAAATGTGACAATTATGAGGAGGCTTGTGAATACCACAAAATCGAACCTCTCAATGTGCGACGTGAAATAGCTGATCAACTACTTCTATATAAGATTATCAATAATCATCTTAACTGTCCTGACCTTATAAATAATATATATTATCTGGTACCCTCACGGTGTAACCTAAGATACAAGCGGCTTTTTAGTCATGATCAAATTAGTACAAAACAATATGTTAAAAATGGTTTCCTATACCGAGCTTTATCTAACTACAATAAAAAATATACTGATCTTGATATATTTCATCTCTCCTTTGCACAGTTTAGAAAACAAATTAAAATTAAAAATAATTTACTTTAAATACTTAGTCATGTTTTTTCTTTTTGTATTTTTAAACTGTGCATTTACATGGCATAAATTAGAATATGCTAAAACTTTATATACTAACTTAAAATAAGCAACACGTTTGAATCTTGAAGTCATATGTGGATACCTATAATTGGTTACGTTTGAAATTCATGTACTATGTGTATCATAATCTGTGATTAACTGTTGGTTTCCCTAATAAAAATTTATTAAAAATTTATTATTATTATTTATATATTACAGCCTACTCTTGTACTGGCTTATAAGTATGTATTTAAATACCTTACCTCACCGAACTATCTACCTACTGCGTGGTATTGACGGACGATCTAGGTTATTCTCGCTCGGCACACGGCACAAAGCACACCGCCACCACGCCGCCGCCTCCGTTTGATACCTACCCATTCGCCGCCTCGCCGATTGACCAAAATGCAATAATTTTAAAAGATTTGCGATGAATATTAATTGTTTGTTATACCTATTCAAGGATTTCTTATCAAATGAACTTTTTGTTGCAGTCGAGCGGTGTTAAGTAGGTACCTACTTACCTACGTTAAAAAACATACCTACGATACGAATGCGCTTATTTATCATTATCAGCTAACAATGAATTAAGCACCTAGGTAGTTTAAATTAGAAAATGGAAACTAGGTACCTACGTAAGAAAAAATAGGAGTACACACAACAATTACGTATAATAACGAATGGTAGGTATTTAGGTATTTACTGTAAAATCATAACTTACCTTGGCTCATCTTTAGGCAAATTAAAAAAACTTAGATGTGGAGTCTTCCTCGCACCACTTTTGCAGCCATACACACCACAATGATTCGGCATTGCTAAATTTTTCACAAAAAATGAAAATTCGACCCGCACGACGAATGTTTCCGCGGCGAAGCGCACTCCCGACTGAATTGTTCGCTAAGAGACAGCCAGACGGATTGACCTTGAGCGCGTCTGGAGCGGGAGTGTCATCTCTATGTGATTTCTACTCTATGCAAAAGCTTTCGTAGAAAAGTCGTAGCAGCAATGTAGCTCGAATAGCTACGCCGTAGTAAACTGATAATCATCGGTGAGACCATAAAAATGGTACACGTACGTACGTTCTTTGCAGAAACTTATGTATTTTTCAAGCAAGATAATTCTTTAGATAAGATCACATTCTTCATTCAAAATAAGTCCATACTAACTTCTACATACATACATACATATATCACGCCCATAATCCCTTACGGGGTAGGCAGAGCGTAAACGGCTGCAAAAAACGGACATTTACACCACGTCTGACAAACATTTGAGGGTCATTTGGAATATTGTGTATCACCATAGAGACAGGTTGTCAGCCCATCACCTAAATTTGCAATACACACCCTCGAGTCCCTTAGTCGCTTCTTACGACACCCACGGGAAAGAAATGGGGTGATACTATTCTAAGCCGGCATCACACGGCAACTTCACGATACTAACTTCTGTTCCTTCTTATTCAGCTACTTAGTCTCCTCGGAGTACGGTTCAGCAGAGACGAGCTGGTGGAACGACAACGGCACGACCACCGCCTACATCGACTTCACGAATCCTGAGGCCAGGAACTGGTACCTGGACCGGCTGATGCGGATCAAGAACGCTTACGGCATCGACAGCTTCAAGTTTGATGGTGGCGAGTCTAGCTGGTCTCCACAGGTAAAGATTTGACTTAAATATTAATGAAAATGAAACATATTTGGCCACTTTTACACGAAGAATGGCTAACCACACTGTCAAACCTAGCTCCATATAATTTGCCGCTCATTGAAACCATTCACCAATCGCGATATTTTTAGGGAAACAGCATGTAAGTTAACTCCTACTTCCCTATTTTCCCGGCATTTGTAAATGGTAAATTTGAAGTGTTTGTAGCGACCTCTGGGAGCTTCGATAAGAAGCTCACTCAAAGTGGTTCACGAGCAAGCAAGACGCAACAGAAGTTCCAACATATCTGCAAGATGGCGCCACGTGACAGAACAAAGAGCCTGAAACGCGGTATTGAAGTGTTTCACTGCGCAATGCATATATACAACTTCCAATTCTATGCAGGTGGACCAGTCGGTCCCCTGGACACACACCTGGCCAGGCGGGTAGCTACCCTTTTCCCGACTCCACCTGGAACCCCCCAGTCTGCCTATTGGCATCACCCACCATATGTTTATGTAAAATTGGATACGCTTTTTATACGTAGAGCCCAAGACTAAAATATGAAGTAGAAATATTTTTTATTACTTTGTGTTGTAGATCCCAGTTCTCAAAGGTGACATCCGTGACCAGCCTGGGGTGATTACTGCGGACTACGTGCGCTCCGTCGCGCAGTTCGGCCCCATGACCGAAGTCAGGTCTGGTTACAAGTAAGTAGAACCCTCAAAGCCCCCAAAATTATCAACAGTAGCCTCCTAAGTCCACTGTTGGGCATGCGCGTCTCCCTTTAGGGAGATATTTGGCATAGTTTCTTTACCATGCAGGCAGGCAGGATGTCGAGTGCACCAACACTCGACATCCTGCCTAGTGTCTCGAGCCCAACGGTTTCAACCACTGCTAACCGATTTCCCACGGGAAACACACCTTCCGACATAAATCATACATAAATACTTTCCTCTTGAATCACTCTATCTTTAAAAAAAACATCCAGGTCCGTTTGGTGGTTATTGAGATTTAAGCATACATACAAACAGACACAGGGACAGACGCGGGAATCGACTTTACTTTATACTATGTAGTGAAATGATGGCTTACTACTGCTCATTGCCTGGATGTATTCTTTAGTCAACATTTACAACAACCTCGGGAAAAATAGGGTGATGCTATTTCAATAAGCTTAGATCATTTTATACAGGGTTATTTTTTATTCACCCCGGAAATTTTACAGGTTGATTCTATTCATGATTCTGAACAACTTTTATTATGGGGTCACCTGCGAAATCGCGAAACAGAAAACAGCTACTCCATAGAAAAATTCACACCTACTCGAACAAAATGTATGGAACAGTTGGATTTTTTTTCGCGATTTCGTAGGTGACCCCATAATAAAAGTTGTTCAAAATCATGAGTAGATCACCCTGTAAAAATTCCGGGGTGAATAAAAAAGAATCCTGTATATTATATTCTAAATCTTCTTTGAATTCTTTGAATGTCCTCAGAACGCAAGACCTTCCGATCTTCGTGCGTATAATCGACAAGGACACGTACTGGACATTCGAGAACGGCCTTCCGACCCTCATCACCACCTTACTCCAGATGAACATGAACGGCTACGTGCTGGTGCTGCCTGACATGATCGGGGGGAATGGCTACAATGAGCCTCCCAGCAAGGAGTTATTCATCAGATGGCTTCAGGCAAACACCTTTATGCCTGCTTTGCAGTTCTCTTACGTGCCGTGGGATTTCGATAACGAGGTAAGGCAATGATATAGATTGGAAAAAAAGTCATTTTTGTGAGTTCCAGGAATCAGATTTCTTGCTGCAAAATCACAGAGAGACAGACATTATGTTCAACTTTATGTTGCGATATGACAACAATAAAAGTTGGCGTGTCCTCTCTGTCTGTCTGTCTTGGCTTTACGTGTATGTCTTATTATGTTAATTTGCAATTGGCATCAGAATGTTTTGTTCATTAAGGACAGTGGGCAAAAGTGGTCCAAGAACCTCCACCATTGAGACTTATTGGAAATGGAAGAACACACTTATCAGATTATCCGAGACAAGTATTACCGAAATCTAGACTGGGATTTTTTTTTATAGTCACTTGAAGTTACTTTAAAAATATTGTTCAAAAATGATTTTAACTGGAGCGAGCCATTTATTTTGAAAGTTTTTATTGACATTGCGTGTCTATCCAATGTGCCACAATGTAAACTTCATGTAACGACACTCCACATAACGTCAAACTCCCCAAAACATTCAAATAACATGACTTTGGTTTGAAAAAAGTGGTCCAAGAACCTCCACTGTTGAGACTTATTGGAAATGGAAGTACATACTTGTCTGTGACACATTTATATTGATATTACGTGTCAGTCGAATGTAATACAGTGTAAACTCCATGAAACGATACTCCACATAATACAAAACTCACAAAAACATTCAAATAACATAACTTCGGTTTGAAAAAAGTGGTCCAAGAACCTCCTCTGTTGAGACTAATAGGAAATGGAAGAAAACACTTATCAGATTATCCGAGACAAGTATTACCGAAATCTGCACCGAGTTTTTTTTTTCATAGTCACTTGAAGTTACTTTAAAAATATTGTTCAAAAATGATTTTAACTGGAGCGAGCCATTTATTTTGAAAGGTTTTATTGATATTGCGCTTCTCTCCAATGTGCCACAATGTAAACTTCATGTAACGACACTCCACATAACGTCCAACTCCCCAAAACATTCAAATAACATGACTTTGGTTAGAAAAAAGTGGTCCAAAACCTTCCACTGTTGAGACTTATTGGAAATGGAAGTACATACTTGTCTGTGACACATTTATAATGATATTACGTGTCAGTCGAATGTAATACAGTGTAAACTCCATGAAACGATACTCCACATAATACAAAACTCACAAAAACATTCAAATAACATAACTTTGGTTTGAAAAAAGTGGTCCAAGAACCTCCACTGTTGAGGAGTGAGACTAATAGGAAATGGAAGAAAACACTTATCAGATTATCCGAGACAAGTATTACCGAAATCTGCACCGGGTTTTTTTTTTTCATAGTCACTTGAAGTTACTTTAAAAATATTGTTCAAAAATGATTTTAACTGGAGCGAGCCATTTATTTTGAAAGATTTTATTGATATTGCGCTTCTCTCCAATGTGCCACAATGTAAACTTCATGTAACGACACTCCACATAACATCCAACTCCCCAAAACATTCAAATAACATGACTTTGGTTAGAAAAAAGTGGTCCAAAACCTTCCACTGTTGAGACTTATTGGAAATGGAAGTACATACTTGTCTGTGACACATTTATAATGATATTACGTGTCAGTCGAATGTAATACAGTGTAAACTCCATGAAACGATACTCCACATAATACAAAACTCACAAAAACATTCAAATAACATAACTTTGGTTTGAAAAAAGTGGTCCAAGAACCTCCACTGTTGAGGAGTGAGACTAATAGGAAATGGAAGAAAACACTTATCAGATTATCCGAGACAAGTATTACCGAAATCTGCACCGGGTTTTTTTTTTCATAGTCACTTGAAGTTACTATAAAAATATTATTAAAAAATGATTTTAACTGGAGCGTGCTATTTATTTTGACAGATTTCATTGATATTGCGTGTCTCTCCAATGTGCCACAATGTAAACTCCATGTAACGACACTCTTAATAACGTCAAACTCCCCAAAACATTCAAATAACATGACTTTGGTGTAAAATAAGTGGTCCAAGAACCTCCACTGTTGAGACTTATTGGAAATGGAAGTTCATACTTGTCTGTGACACATTTCTATTGATATTACGTGTCAGTCGAATGTAATACAGTGTAAACTCCATGAAACGATA
Organism: Tuta absoluta; assembly: GCA_027580185.1. Lineage (NCBI taxonomy): Eukaryota > Metazoa > Arthropoda > Insecta > Lepidoptera > Gelechiidae > Tuta > Tuta absoluta. Next base: position 1,853,541 of record JAQAHW010000055.1, on the reverse strand, counting down.
CTCCACATAATACAAAACTCACAAAAACATTCAAATAACATATCTTTGGTTTGAAAAAGTGGTCCAAGAACCTCCACTGTTGAGACTTATTGGAAATGGAAGTACATACTTGTCTGTGACACATTAATATTGATATAAGGTGTCAGTCGAATGTAATACAGTGTAAACTCCATAAAACGACATTCCACATAATACAAAACTCACAAAAACATTCAAATAACGTAACTTTGGTTTGAAAAAAGTGGTCCAAAAACCTCCACTGTTAAGACACATTGGAAATGGAAGTACATACTTGTCTGTGACACATTAATATTGATATTAGGTGTCAGTCGAATGTAATACAGTGTAAACTCCATAAAACGACATTCCACATAATACAAAACTCACAAAAACATTCAAATAACGTAACTTTGGTTTGAAAAAAGTGGTCCAAGAACCTCCACTGTTAAGACACATTGGAAATGGAAGTACATACTTGTCTGTGACACATTTATATTGATATTACGTGTCAGTCGAATGTAATACAGTGTAAACTCCATGAAACGATACTCCAAATAATACAAAACTCACAAAAACATTCAAATAACATAACTTTGGTTTGAAAAAAGTGGTCCAAGAACCTCCACTGTTGAGACTAATTGGAAATGGGAGAACACACTTATCAGATTTTTCAAGACAAGTATTACCAAAATCTGCACCGGGTTTCTTTGTTTATAGTCACTTGAAGTTACTTTAAAAATATTGTTCAAAAATGATTTTAACTGGAGCATGCTGTTTATTTTGACAGATTTCATTGATATTGCGTATCTCTCCAATGTGCCACAATGTAAATTCCATGTAACGACACTCCACATAACGTCAGACTCCCCAAAACATTCAAATAACATGACTTTGGTTAGAAAAAAGTGGTGCAAAACCTTCCACTGTTGAGACTTATTGGAAGTGGAAGTACATACTTGTCTGTGACACATTAATATTGATATTAGGTGTCAGTCGAATGTTATACAGTGTAAAAAAACACCATGAAACGATACTCCACATAATACAAAACTCACAAAAACATTCAAATAACATGGTTTGAAAAAGTGGTCCAAGAACCTCCACTGTTGAGACTAATTGGAAATGGAAGTACATACTTGTCAGATTATTCGAGACAAGTTTTATCGAAATCGGCTGCGGTTTTTTTTGTTATAGTCACTTAGAGTGACGATAAAAATACTATAAAGTATGTACTTCCACTTCCAATAAGTCTCAATAATGGAAAGTCTTGGCCAACTTTTTTCAAACCAAAGTGATGTTATTTGAATGTTTTGGGGAGTTTAACGTTATATGGAGTGGAGTGTCGTTACATGGAATTTACACTGTTTTACATTCGACTGACACGCAATATCAATATTAATGTGTCACAGACAAGTATGTTCAGCCATTTCAAATAAGTCTCAACAGTGGAAGGTCTTGGACCACTTTTTTCAAACCAAAGTCATGTTATTTGAATGTTTTGGGGAGTTTGACGTTACGTGGAATGTCGTTACATGGAGTTTACATTGTGGCACATTCGAGAGACACGCAATATCAATAAAATCTGTCAAAACAAATATCACGCTCCTGATAAAATCATTTTTTAAGAATATTTTTGTAGTAACTTCAAGTGACTATAAAAAAAAATCCCGGTGCAGATTTCGGTAATACTTGTCTCGGATAATCTGATAAGTGTGTTCTTCCATTTCCAATAAGTCTCAATAGTGGAGGTTCTTGGACCAAGTTCCATACAATTTTGCCCACTGTCATTTAAATAAAACGTCTACAGTCTTATTACAACAAAAGTTAGACGTGGTTCAAGCTTTTTGACAGCGTCAAATCGTATAGAAAAATCAAGTTCTATTATATTCTCTTTGTAGAAAAATATTTTTAACTTGTAATAATAATAACACAGCTAGTTTTCTCTAAGAGTTTTTTAGCGTACATTGCTTTAGCATTTAGGTATTTTTGACGCATCTGTCTGTCAGGCGAAAGGAAAATTTGAATTTTCATGCAAATAACGGATACCTCACTGAGGATAGCACACTGTAACGCTGCGATTTTACCATAATATACAAAAAAAGAGATTTTACCAAGGTGTTTGACGGACGCATGCATCAGTCCGTCATAGTGTGGGACTCGTCTTTTGACCTAGTCTAAGCTTTTGACCAGCATTTTCTTTTGTCTAAATTAAATCTCTATGATCTTAGGAATTATGTCAGAGGTTAACATTGAAACACCTTTTTACAGACGATTCAAATCAGCAAGAAATACGTGGCCCTCCACGCGCAATACGCTCCTCAAATCGTTGCGGCCTGCAGAAAGGCGGTGCTCGATGGGTCTCCGGTCAATCCGCCCATTTGGTGGATCGCTCCTAATGATACCACAGCTTATGACATCTGGGATGGTAAGCTTCCTAAACTTCACAATCAATAGCATCAGCTACAACCTCAAACAGTCCACTATTAGGTAGGTATTGTCACAGATATATAATACTACGTATTGTTTAAGTTACGGACAGCCGTTGGAATTATCTAATCATGCCGTGAGATGTCGGCTTAGAATAGCATCATCCCATTTCTTTCCCGCGGGTGTCGTAAGAGACGACTAAGGGACCCGAGGGTTTCATGTGTATTACAATTTAAGGCGACAGGCTGACAGCATAATATGACTTAAGCAATACACGATTTTTCTGAAACGGTTCGCAAATAATTGTCAGACGTGGCGATAGCGACCATATACGGTCGTTAACGCTCTGCTTACCTCGCAAGAGAGATAGGCATGATATGTATTTATGTTAGAGCGATCAGCACATATTTTATGGTCTATAGAGGCGCCTTATGCGGATACAACATTAGAATGATGTACTTACATAAATATCTGTTAAAGGTAGCCACAGACATAGCTATAAATTTCCTAGTGTTGTTGCCGTTCGATAGTTCAAAATCGTAGTTCAAGAAGATATTATCAAAGAATAAGACTACGTTCGTGGCCACCTTTATCAAGTGTTTCTATTCTATCTATCTATGTGCATAATTACTGTACTGAAAACTATTTTTACAGAATACCTACTCGGTGAAAATATCCTAGTGGCCCCTGTGGTAGAGAACCGTGCTAGGGAACGCGACATCTACTTACCAGCTGGGACTTGGCTTGTTCAGGTATGACACAACTTTTCTAAATCAAGAGCATGAACGGACCACTGACGACCGATGTGGCGCAAAGGTTCCGGGTTCGACTCCCGGTGGGGAACTCACAAAGTTGACATCCATCACTTCGTGAAGTTGTTCGCAGTCCAATTAAAACATTGCAGGCTAAACCATCTAATTGTCTGTAAGAAAAAAGGGAACGTTAAGCCGTCGTCGCGTCGCGTCGGTCCCGATTGATATCTATGATTACTTAAACGGCAGGTTACACAACCATGTCACAGGCCTAGTAGTAGTAGGCGGTTAAAAAACTCTGACACCAGGGTTCATCGGGTAAAAGAAAGAAAGATATTAGTTAAAATATTCGTTGGACGTCAGCGCCTCGTCTTTCGCGGCGCGGACTTAAATAAGATCTCTTTAAGAGAGACTCTATCATAGATGGTTTAGGAGGAGTAATGATGAGGCCAGTAGGCCGAGTGATGACTGTGAGGAAAAAGGTAGCTACCTGGTTGGTCAGTCGGTGAATAACTTCGATAACGCGTTTCAGGATTTGTATATAGAGCGCATGCGCGCTTCGCCACAATATATTCATATTCATAGCCTTTAGTCAGACACTAGCACATGTTAGATTTACTGAATCCAATTTACTAATATAGAATTTAAATACATATGCTATTGTTTAAATACTTCTTTTATTCCTCAGGGGGACCCGAACAGGCGTCTGGAAGGTGGAGACTGGTATCGCAACTACCCTGCACCACTGGACACTCTGCCCTTCTTTATTAGAGTTTAAGATTTAAAATTAATAAGTATTCAACGGCTTCTACTCTGTATGTAAATATAGGTACCCTACTTAATTATTTGCTCTGATTTTTTTATGAATAAATTATGTGTATACAATGTTTTTCTTTATATTAACTAGATTGACATGTTAAAAGTAAAGTTTGTAAAAGGAACGGCATGTTAATTTGGATATTTACGTATGGTAAACAGGGCTGTTGCTCTCCAATTCTTACTGTGTAGATGAGACCACATCATCATCATATCGTATGGCAATCCCTGCTTGGATCATACGTCAATGTCTAGGTTTTTCAGCCAGCTCTCTGCGCCAGGGGTGTACTTGTGCATGATCGGCTATACCACCGGGAAAACAGCAAAGTGGGCATTCGTTCACAACATGGGCTAAGGTTTGGTCAGGTGCTCCGCAGTTGCATTGTAGGGACTCCTTTAGACTCCATTTGTTAAGATGGTAATTTGTTTTCTCGTGGTTGGTTCTAAACCGGTTTAGCCGGGTCCAAGTCTTTCTGCTGGCGTCAAAACCGGGCTGCTTTATCGTAGGATCTGTCACCAAATCAGTGTTCGTGTTCTCGAATAGACCCCACTCCGTTTTCCACGACTCATTTATGGAGATCTTCTGTTTGATACGCTCGTCGGTCCAAATGAGACCACATAAGTAGGTACGTTGCCTTTGTCAGACTCAACGGTGCACAGAGTTCAGTCAACTGATGGACATCGGTCTCCCCCATAGGTACATACCTAGTTACCCACAAAGTAAAAAGGTGTAAGTTTTGACGTTTATCACATATCTGCATCGCGTAATGAGTGGAGAAGGTGGGTGGACGGCTAACTACAAGAATCAATTTTGCTGATAACTTTCTTACAGGCGTTTGTGAATTATTCACAACAGTTCCTTGTCGTGAGGTATTTTAAGATAAGATAAGATAAGATAAGATAATTCTTTATTCAATAAACTTACTTATAAATAGGTACACTTATACAAAATAATTATGAGGCTTTCCTATTTCTTGAACTAAGAATGTGAATTCCTGTACCTCAGGTAAACAGACAGCCGACATAACTATTATCTTTAAAGAAACAAAAGAAAAAAATACTATACAATTAAAATAAACTTACTAAAACATATTATACAATATAAGTATTCTATAACTATAGCATTAGTGCATATGTAAAATTAATTAAATACTTAAACAAAAAAACAACGAAGACCATATAACTGTAACAAAGCCATCATTCGCTGCCTCAGCAACGTTACAGTTTTATAAAAAGAGCCAGGTCTGAAAATATAAAAGTCACGCGTAAATACAAATGCTAACTTAGCACAACTCGTATTCTAAAATTAAACTCTAGCAGCGATGTACTATGTTTATCGAAATGTTATTTAGAATTTCTTAATGCTTAGCGTCGAAATGGTTTTAGGGGCACTCAAAGTCTATTGAACTAAGAAGTCGTAGTTCAGCGACTTTCCGGGCTGGGCATTGGTCGTCTCCAGTTTTGTGGTTGCTAGGTTTCTTGAAACGCTGGCACGTTGCACATTTTCCAGGTTGATCCTTTTTGGCACATTCTTGATGCTGCGCCCAGTAAATCCACAGTGGCCACAAGTGGGGTTGTCGTCCTTGCAAAATCTCGCTGAGTGACCATACTGTTGACACTTGTAGCATCTGGTTACAAGGGTAAAATCCTTTACAGGGCAGGAGGACCAGTTGATAAATACTCGCCCCTGCTGTACGAGCACTTTTCTTATTTCAGCTGTCACTTGTAAAATGAAGTAACACGAAGCTGCTTCCTTCTTCCCAGATTTATGGCTAAGGCTGATTGAGCTGAATGTACTTTCCTTCGTTAAGCTTAGGCATTTATCGGCAATATTTTGCTCATAAATGCAATCCTTTAATTCATTTTCAGACATAGGTATTAGAGGGCACACCGAGCAGGATTATTTTCGGCCTTTTCTTGGCGGTCATTTCAATAGTCAGTCCAGATTTTCTGAGATTTTCAGATTTTTAAGCTTTTCCAAGTCATCCTTTCTATCTGTGCTAATCATTACTCCTCCGTTTTTGGTTCCTCTTACTCCACAAATGTGCAACTTGAGTTCTTCAGGCTTGATTTGTGATTTTACTAATTCTTATTTTGTACTTGATTCCAATAAGTTGACCCCAAGCTGTGCTTGAAGTCCGCCAAGCATTTTGTTATTAGCTACTCTTAGGTCATTGACCTATTATCCAAGAGAATATAAAATACTTATTATCGCGGGCGGAAGCGGAAGTAAGAAGAAAAAAGTTAAGTAAGAAAAAGAAACTAGAGATGAACCCACGTTTTATTTTCTCAAAACCGGTTTACCGATTTTTACAAAAACTACCACTCGCAATACTCTCTCTTTTTATGGCAACACAGAACGTCCGAAAATCGAAAAAGCGCTTGTCACAAAGCCGTCATTCACAAAAAAACAAAGCGCGACTCACAATGGCAGATCCGAGGATTCGGCAAATAAAAATCAAAACCGGCGTCGTGAAGCGCATCGCTAAAGAGAAAGTCGTCTACGAGAAGGAGGCCGAACAACAGAGGAACAGAGTTCAAAAGTTGAAAGAGCAGGGGGACGATGAACACAATATAAGGAAACAGGAGGAAGTTCTTCAGGAGTCGCTTATGATGGTCCCTGACTGTCAGAGGAGGTAAGCTTTCGGCTTATTTTACTATTTCTAGAACTTTATAAAAGTCCTGGAAAATATGTGTTATTCGCAACCGTATCTATGAAGTTATTTCGAGTTATAAAAGCATCTGTGTTTTAGAGGTTAGAATAGCGTTCTTTGTTTACCGCCTGAAAATCTGAAAACTGTCTCAGACAAAGAACAAAGAAACTGATTAAAACTTTTGTTATGAAATTTGGATAGCAGGTATTTTACTTGTTGTATTCTGATAAAGTCTGTACAATTATTTTCATAACTATTGTTTCAGATTAGTGAAAGCCTTTGATGATCTAAAATCAATATTAGAAACTGAAAAAGACCTCAAGGAAAACGAGGACTACCGAACCGCACAGACTGTGCTCAAAGAAGCCGAGGCACAATTGCCTGAACCCATTGTCTAATTTATTAATTTACTTATTTTTAACTCCTTTGCTTATTTATAAAATAATCATGTCATATAACCCTAATTTTTATAGAAATTTTCCTCCACAATGTACATTCCAAAGGCCCAATTTTGTACCTCCCCCTCCTCAACCACCTTCCTTTTACTTCCCACCTCCTATTAAAGCCCCAATATCTGATCAAGAATTTGTGGCACAATTTGTTCAAGTCCCCACTAAACCTTTGAAATACAAAACATGTCCCAACCTTTCAATAAACCAGGTTAAACACAAACTTTGTAACCTAGTTGTAAACTTAAAGTACATAAAAGAAAAAGAAACATTTTTGAAAGAACATGTTGATACTATATCAGAGGAAGAATGGGCAAAAACTTTAGCTAAAATAGAGAAATCCAAAACTCAAATCAATGATTCCATTGCAACAATAAATGACACATACTTGGACACTCTGAGAAGATTGCTGGCAAAAAGATCTGCTAAAAGATTGAGATTGAATAGAGCTAGAGAGGAGAACAAGAAAGAAAGAGAAAATAGAATTAAAGTGATGAAGGAGAGATCTAGGGAGATAGATGAAAATCTGCAGAAGATAAAAGATGATATTAATAAAGCTAAGCAGGTAAGAAAATACACAAAAAAAAACAGTCTGAATAAGTAGGTTCATAAATGATATTAGGGTCATACCACAAAAAAGTTCAAAGACACATTAAATGCAATTTAAAATAAAAGTCCATATAGAAAAACACAAATCTTTACAGCAACAGAATTAATTTTTGTAGCAAATCCTATAAGGTTCTCTTTCCATTGTAGAAAAGCAATATGATGTTTTTTTTGCACAAGTCATATTTATTACTTAGAATAGAACAGTAGTCCTAATTATTTCTGTACAATCTATCAGGAAGAAGAGGAAAAGCTTCAAGCCGATACGATCCTAAAAGAGACTCTACGCAAGAAGCAAGATGCCAAGAAATGCATCACAAAGCTAGACGCGTTGCTGAAACTGTATAAGGCGAGACAGAACACGGCGCGGGGCCGGGGAGAACCTGTCTCTGATACAGATGCTGAAGTATTTGGGAGTAATATTGGTATGAAACGTCATTCTCAAAATAAATAAGTTTGCTATGTAAGGGTCAAATGACACCAATAAGTACTATTCTATTTTATAGGATTATGTAACCATGTGATGCCTGCGTGGAATAGCATCACCCGAGTGCTATTGGTGTTATAAAAAGCGACTAAGAGATAAACGAATCCAGGGAATGGCAGCAGCATTCTCTGTTACTGCATCTTCTTGTACTTCGCTAGCCAATTGCCAGTACTATATCAGTACAATGTTGTGGTGTATGTTTGAAGCGAGCGAGGCGTATAACTTGCTCTGATATGGATATGACCCAGAGACCTTAACATTTTATCAAATGTGGTTAATTGAATACCTACCAAATTTTAAAATACTCGTAATTAGGTATACAATAAAATTTACTAACGCGGGCAGAATTTGTACCTACCTGCGACTTTCATCATGAATAGTGGCGTCGCCTCTCCTATCTGGGCTACCGCAGCTCGTTCCTTGCCCGCAAATTAAGCAAGGGTATATTAATGCCAATAACGAGTGCCACGACTCCATCTTCCGGGTTAGTTTGTTACTAATACACAGCGACCTATCCATTCTTTACATATTGAATGTATTCTAAGCCACTAGTCATCGCGAAAGTCGCAGGTTCAAATCCTGCCTGCGGTGCTGCGGTAGAAAATTTTGTAAATATTAATTTCAAACTTTCCTTACAGAAAAACTCAAATCCCTTTGGGTCCAAAAACTGCATCTTTACGAGAAAGAAGAGTTAGACCTCCGCGCCACACTCACACAAGCGAGCGACGCGCAAAGCTCTTCCTCAATGCAACACACGAAGGTTCTGGAGAACTTGCAAAAATGGCGAGAATTTCTGTTCGGTGGAAACCTGTCGCCTCAAAGAGATTTCCAAGGAGATATTGGAAGCTTTGTTGCTGTCAGGTCAGTTTGCAAATTTAATTTCAAATGCGGAATATCTAGAATGTTTTCTTGGTCCATTACATCAACTTCCCTGGATATCCATTTCCCTAAACAAAATAATTATACATTTAAGTACTAAACCGGGTAAACTACAACTACAATTACAACAGCCACAACAGTCCACTGCTGGACGTGGGCCTCCCTTTATTGGAAGGTATTTGCCACACCACGCTTGGCAGGCGGATTAGCGAGCGCAGTGCAAGTTGTCCGGTTGTGTAGTACCGGGTCTATCGCGATGATATAACGTCCTCATCTTAATGTTTACTTTACACATACATACACATATCACGCCTATAATCCCTTTCGGGGTAGGCAGAGCGTAAACGGCCGCATAGAACGGACATTTACGCCACGTCTGACAAACATTTGAGGGTCATCCGGAAAATTGTGTATCGCCATAGTGACAGGTTGTCAGCCCATCGCCTAAAATTGCAATACACACCCTCGAGTCCCTTAGACGCTTCTTACGACTCCCACGAGGAAGAAATGGGGTGATGCTATTCTAAGCCGGCATCACACGGCACGTTTACTTTTGTTTTGTTTAGTTCTTAAAATGTTAAATAAAGACAGGTGCTTAAAAATATATAAAAAAGGTCTCTACATAAGCAGGAAGGTACATAAGTTTCTGGCTGGGTTAGATATTTGGACTTTAGACCGTTCTTACGCCGCGCGCATAAGACTTACATTGGCGGTGCGAGTGTCTAACCGGATGTGCGATCGACTGTACCTACTTCCATTGATGTTGTAGAGGTAGAAGGGGTGGGCTGTATTTTTAACCTTTTCACCGCCAGAGACGGGTATAGCCGACAACCCGCGACTTGCCGTCAGCGCCACGGTCGGGTACAGCCGACAAAACGTCGTTAAAGTTTATGTTTATATACTAGCATTTTAAAACCGTATATATCTTTTATTTTTTCGCATATTGCATTTATTGTACCCTCTACTTTGATTTATGAACTTTTGCGCTTAGATATCTATTAGATTTGTAGTATAAACAAGAAAAATACTGATTACGTTTTGAAGCTGTCAGAAGTACCATTCGCACACGCCATAGTCGGCCCCACACGACTGGAAGTGTTGTTCCTTACTAGTACAAATGTGAAATATCGATACATCTATAATATATTTACGGAATATACTATGCCTAGATATTTGTCTAGTTTGTCATAACAATAACATTTTCTTATTACTTTAATGTATATTGAAAATATTCCCGACATCGATTTGTAGAAATACGCCAAGTATTAGACATTATTTTCTTTGTTTGATTGAGTATCGACAAACCGGTTTCGGCGACTCGTGCGCAGCGATAATTGCTTGACCATTGTGAGTGCACTGTACGCCGTAGTCGGGTAAAGACGACACGCTCTGACGTCATTGCAGTAGTGACATAAAAATAGTGATGGGAAAATGAGTGCCGACGATCTTAGTTCAGCAGAACTTCTACAGATTTTAGAAAGCGTAGAGGATGACGTTGATCTGTCGTTTGAACCTGGATTACTCGAATTAGAAGATTTAGAGGTAAGTAATTACCTAATAATCATAAATAAATTAGGAGCGTTTGGGAGGGTTTCATGTGAACTTAATTTAACGGGTCAAATTGTGATACAAGATTATTATTAGATAATAAGAGATAAGATAATTATTTATTTAATAAACGTATAAGTAACTATCCATCTATCTATCTAATTAGCCTATATTAGCCCACTGTTGGATATAGGCCTCTTCTTTATAAGTAACTATGAAATGCTAATAAATAACCGCTAATATAAGTACAATACCTTACGAAGGGCGTTATAAAAAGTAAATAGAAACAAACCGAAGAAATAATCAAATGAACCGGGTAGGAATAGAAAAAAAAATGTTCAAGTATCATAAATCTTAAAATAATAGTTATGTCGGCTTCCCATTTGCCTGAGATACTAGAATTCATATTCTTAGTTTAGGAAATGGTTAAGCCACAGAATTATTTCATATAAGTGTACCTATTTGTAATTAAGTTTATTAAATAAATAATTATCTAATCTCTTATTATCTAATAATAATCTTGTATCACAATTTGACCCGTTAAATTAAGTTCACATGAAATTTGTGCCACTCAAAATCGTTTTAAAAGAAAACAAATAGGCACAATAAAGTATTAAAATAAATACCAGCATAAATCCTATGATGTTCTAATTTTTTTTATCGATATTCTGTATTACTTACATCCTTATTTGTCCTAAGGGTTTGAGAATATAGAAATGCCACCGACGCCACAGTCGTCTATAACCGACAACGCGATATAGAGAGACGCGTCATAGAGATGCGCCAGTGCTGATCGAAAACTGAACTAAAAATGAACTTGTTGAATATGCCTAGTGTTGTTTACGAGGCCACCACTACTACCACTATCCTATATTATTATTTTGATCTATATGAAATCAGAACTGAAAAGTAGGGGGCAAAATAATGGTTTTAGATTAATTAAAACTCGGTTTAAAAAGTGAAGATTTATTATCGATATGAACTGTTGGACATCTCTATTTTATTGAGTATTTCTTTACCAAAAAATTGGTGTGGCGCTGGTTGCAATTTTTTACTCGAATGGCTTGGCGGCGAAAAGGTTAATAATTCCAAATGCATTGCTATTTTGGGCGATGGGCTGACAAACTGTCACTGTGAAGATACACAATTTTCCGAATCACCCTGAAATATTTGTCACACGCGGCGTAATGTCTGTTTTTTGCGGCCGTTTACGCTCTGCCTACCCCGCAAGGGATTATAGGCGTGATGATGTGTGTGTGTGTGTGCATTTGTTTTACAATGTTTATTGTGTAACCAATTAACCGTGACGCCAACGGTCTAGTTCCCCTTCGCTAGGTAGAACCTTGTACACATGCCTGACTTAATGCTTGAGTGGTTTCGTGCGTTTGTGCGTTACAACCAAAACATATGTTCTGACCAGGTGATGTTACGTTAAGTGATTTTTGTTACATCAAATAAATATCCTAGCAACACCCTAACGTCGGGCGACATCGAACGCCATTTTTATTAGTTAATTGTATTCACTAATAGCATGTAACTCACTACCTGCGTCTGTGTTTCCAAACGCATACAACCCTAATCTCTTCAAAGTAAGAGTGAACAGGATTCTTCTGGGTGAGCTCGCTCCATCTTAGACTCTGTCTCTGTCCTATGACATAGACTAGAGTCATGACCAAACCCATCCTTAATTTTAAAAAATAATGTGGAGCCTACAACGCATTTAATGAATCTGTATGTATATATCGAAAACTGAGTAAATCTTAATGAAATTTTACTAGTGCAAAATTGCCGATCAGCTGATTTGAGTTACTATGAAATATGAAAGCTTAAAATATCGGACCACTATATCTAGTCCTGTCTCTATGATGATACTTACACAATTTTCTGAATGAACCTTAAATCTTTGTCAAACGTGGCGTAAACGTTACGCACCCCTTAAGGGATATAGGCGTGATATCTGTATGTATGTATGTATATCTAATTCTTAGAATACTATGCGAAATGTGCGAAGTCTCGTAATCTTGTAGAAGCTAAATCTCATGTAGCAAAAAGCCATAAGCAACAAAATGTCAATCCCATTAGCAAAATGCCTAAAGTTGCAAAATTTTATGTTACTTGTACATTTTGCTCCAACCAACACAATTTTAGGTATTTAATTAATGTTCGTGTGTATGCTGTGTGATTCCGGCTTAGAATGGCATCACCCCAATTTTTCCGTGGGTCGTTAGAGGCGACTAAAGGGCTCGGGGATTGCATATGTAGGTATTTCATTTTTTGGCGACGGGCTGACAACCAGTCACTACAGTAATACACGGTTTTTCTGAAACGACTCTCAAATATTAATCAGACGTGGCGATAACAACGGTATTTTAACGGCCAATCACGCTCCGCAAGGGATAAAGGCGTGATATGTGTATGTATTTTCCGTGTAGTGCCAGCTTAAAATAACATCACCCCAATCTACAAGTAAGTGTCGTAAAAAGATATTCAAGATTTTAAATTCCCTGGATGATTATCCAGGGTCATCCAGGGAATTCAAAATCTTGCACTGCGCTCGCTAATCCGCCCACCAAGCGTGGTGAGTATGGCCTTTGGCAATACTTCCCTAATAGGGGGAGGCCCATATCCAGCAGTGGACTGTAGTGGCTGTTAATATTATGTGTATGTATGTAGATTGAATACCAAACTTTAAAACACTTCCCGTGTTAAGTATATAATTTTTTGAAAACTTGCAAATTTTTTTAACGCGGGCTGGATTTGAACCTGTTACTTTCGTCATCACTAGTGACTTCCATCTGCGCTACCGCAGCTCGTTCCTTGCCCGCCAATTTTGCAAGTATATTTTGATGCCAGTAACGCGTAAGTAAAAAAAATATGTATGTTATACAAATACAAAATAGTTTATTTGCCAAAAATACATTCCAGTTGTGAAATTACCTTTAAATTAGAAACCTTTGAACACATTTCTGCCTTACTAAGAAGAAAAACCGTAAGTCGGTAATTTACGGAAATTGAGTTAAATACAGTTTTGGGATCAGTGAAAAAAGGCCTTTTTTTCTCTCTAGGAACGGTTGATATTGAAGAGAAACTGCCAATTTTAGAAACCCGTAAGTCAACACTTTTTAGGACTTTACCTCTAATTTTGTAGCTCTTACTAGCAAAAAAAGCATATGTCTTGTGTCAGAAGCAGAAAAGCCATAAGTACTGGATTTACGGTTTAATCACTATACGAACACTAAGCAGAAAAACCATATGTCACTATGCATACAATGAGACTTACTAGATATTACCAGATAATGGTTATTTTGTTATTATTCCTAGTATGATAAGAAAAGTAGAAAGTTTTTACGTTGTAGACAGGTTTGTGTTTTCATAATTTGAGACATCAAACTATTATTTTGTTTCAAAATTCCTGGTCGCAAATCCACACTAATATTAAAAATGCGAAAGTATGTCTGTCTGTCTGTCTGCTACGCTTTCACGGCCAAACCGCTGAACCGATCTTCATGAAACTTGGCACACAAATTGCTAGCATACCGAGAACGGACATAGGGTACTTTTTATCACCATTCAAAGGTCTGGAGTATAGATGTAGACCACCAGGTGTACCACCAGGAGCCCAGCTAAACTATTAGAGATACAGGCATGGTTCTAAAACAAAAGTTGTTCAATATGATGGCCCGCTTCTTTTCACAAGGACATCGAGGATCTGGAGTACCTTATGTAGAACACCAGGTCTACCATCAGGAGCCCACCTAAACTATTAAAGCTACAGAAATGGTTCCAAAATAAAAGTTGTTCAGTATGATGGGCCGCTTCTCTTCACAAGGACATTGGGGATCTGGAGTAAATAATGTAGACCACCAGGTGTACAGGAGCCCACGTAAACTATTAGATATACAGAAATGGATCCAAAACAAAAGTTGTTCAGTATGATGGGCCGCTTTATTTACACAAGGACATTGGGGATCTGGAGTACCTTACGTAGACCACCAGGTGTACCACCAGGAGCCCAGCTAAACTATTGGAGATACAGAAATGGTTCAAAAACAAAAGTTGTGTTGTATGATGGGCCGCTTCTTTTCACAAGGACATTGAGGATCTGGAGTACCTTATGTAGACCACCAGGTGTACCATCAGGAGCCCACGTAAACTATTAGAGATACAGAAATGGATCCAAAACAAAAATGGTTCAGTATGATGGGAAAAAGTTGAGAAAGTACATTGCCTTCTTTACCGAGGACAGAAAATCAAAAAATGTGGTAAAGAGGTATAAAAATGTATTACAGTAACTTAAATTACCTTTTTATCTGTCTTATCTACTTATGCTGACCATTTCAGCGTGCTCAAATCGGCACCTCTGGAGTAAGTACTCTGTTATCTACTGACTTTTGTATTCAATGGTTATAAATATTGATCTCTCAGGCCGGATAGCAAATTTTGAATTGTCCCTTTAACAAAAGAAGCAAGCAAGTCATCTTTAAACAGTAGAGATAAGAACTGTTCTAATATCACTGTCACATTTACTATGAATACACATACCTACATTAGAACTACTGCCTTAAAAACATCTAACGCGGACGAAGTCGCAGGTAAGAGCTAGTAGACTATATTTACTTAGGTTTTAGAGTTAGATGTTGTAGTTATTATGTTCAGTGTACCTCAATGTGATCTCAAAACTACATTAATAAATATTTCAAATTATAAAAAAAATCTTGTTTTATTTTAACTCAGCTATAAGGGATATCTCACACACACATGTCGTCGCTGGGCTGGCGGCATGATAACGCAAGGGGCGGATGCTTCCAGTACTTTTGCTATGTGGCATGCCGCCGCCATGGCAGAGGCATCGAGGTCCATACAATATCATAAAGTAAGTACTAAAATTTCGTAAATCCAGCAGCTTCCATCTCTTTAGCCCGGCGGCGGTATGTGTGAAAGCTGTCTTGGAGCATAAAAAGAACATATTTGCAAAGAATTTTGAAGCTCCATTAACAAATGAATACGATACTATTAACAACAACGCTTGCGTAAAAGACATGAGATGATACTTATGGTTTATTTACAAGTGAATCCGTTCACAAAAAGCCATATGTCCGACTTATGGTTTTTCTGCTTAGTAAAGTGATACATTTTTTTCGGAAAATACTTATGAGTTTAATATTTTTGCCTTTATAAATAAAACTATAACGAATAGCGCAAAAACACTGTACACAAAAAAAAAATGTGTCAATTCTCCATACATAACAGTAATTTGTAACGTTGTATGTTTATTGAATCCTGAATTATTAACATTTAAAGTCTTTTGCGTTTTTCTCAAAATGAGTCGCCACTGACTTACGGCTTTTCTTCTTAGTGGGGCAGATTTGGTCAACATTTGGCAAGTGAGCATTCGAAAACAAAATATGTAGGTAAATTTATTAGAGCACGCAAAAAAAAAGTAAAATAAAAATAGAATATAGATATGAAAATATTATGAAAATTTTAACCGTACATACATGGTTGAAAACGGGATGTGAATAAGGATGGGATAGAGAAAAGGGAATTCACGTGATAATTGTCAAAATTTCCTCCGTTTCAGCGTAATCTAGTGAGAAGTAATATTCGTGTGTTTTTCAGATCTCAATGGGACCAGTTTATCAGCCCTGAAGGAACCTCTCTCCCGGTCGGTTGGGTTCTACCTAATCTTAAAGAAACATAATTTTTATAATAAAAAGGTTGTCTATATAAGTTACTTACGTAAATATCTTTAGCAGTATTTTTGTACCCGAAAAGCTTTTGGAAAGAGATTGATATTTATTGCACTTATCTGTAGCTTTTGATTATTTTATGCTTTAATGTTGCATTTACGAAGCTTGATGATGGATGATAAATAAATTAATAATGAAGTTCTTAAAATTGTGGTTTCAATTCTCCTGCTTTTAGAATTACGCACCTACTCTTTTGAACTCAGAAAACGCTTTTTGTAAATGAAAGTAGGAAATTGAAAAATATTAGTCGGGTCTTGAACCGGGGACCGTGGGGTACCGTCTCACTGCTCTGCCAACTTTTTTTTCGTGTAGGACACCGAGTCGACGAACGACCCGATGAACCTTACCAATTTTTCAATCTCTTGGTACACGTCTCGAAGCGACGTACAAGCGAAATCTAGTATTAAGTAGTTATAGTAACGAATACTATGGTTAGTCCACAATTTGAATAGGAATTCAAACCATGCGATGAAACTGTTCTTATTTAATGCTACGATTGTTGGTGGAATGTAAAATATCGATACTATGGAATGAAAAGAAAAAGTTGCAAAAAAATTTTGCGTCGTCGGCCGGAGATTGAACCCGGGACCGCCGACCGTGGAGATCGTCCCACCGCTCTGCCACTGAGCTATCACAATGAGTGCAAAATAAACCATAGTACTTTGGACTTTAGCTTCACAATTTCGACTTACTATCCTTTTTTTATGTTTGTGTTGAAGTTATTTTGCTATTGCCGTGTGATGTCGGCTTAGAATAGCATCACCCCATTGCTTTCCCGTAAGTATCGTAAGAGGCTACCAAGGGGCTCGAGAGTTAATGTGTATTGCAATTTTAAAGACAACGCTGCGTCAAGCGGGCTGCAATGCTGCGAGACTCGCGTCACGCAGCGCTGCAGCAAATACTAGCGTATATTTTGCCGCATCTATCCCGCGCGTGCAGCCCGCTCAATGCAGCGTTGGCGCTTAGGCGATAGGCTGGCATCTGTCACTACGGCTATACACAATATTCTGAAAGATTCTCAAAAATTTGTCAGACATGGCGTAAATATTCGGCTTTTTACGATCTGCCTATCCCGCCAGGGATACAGGCGTGATATGTATGTATGTGTTATTTTGCTATTTGGACCATTTGCTTTTGTGGCATTTTGCTTCTCATAGCATTTTCAGAACTTGTAGTGCATGTATTGCAGCTAGTAGATTACACTTATTAATAAAACAACTGAAAAGGGCGTATCAAGTCTTTTATTCATCATATTTTCGTTCGGATACATATCAGTAAGAAATACAGTAAAAACACACCACATCATTGATAGACTAAGTTTTCGCACTATATTTTACAGTTACTTCAATTATAAACAACTCATTTAGTAATATCTAGTCTAGACTTTATTTTACTGAACAAATTGTGAAGGCAAACATTTTAATATTAATGATGAGGACTAATCGTACGAAAAGGCAGAAAGTTCATTTCTTTTAATTTTACGATTGACTCACAACAGATATAACCTATAATTGGTATTATTTATTTATGATACTACCGCCACTAAAGAGTAAATACAAAAACGCCTCGGCGCATAAGGACAGGGTTTCGAAATGTCACGACTTTTCAATTTTGTATCTAGAACTGTAATTTTTTGTGTAAAACCCTTTACTGGTGGCACCTACTTATCTTTCTACTTTTTACGACTTATATTTCTTAACTTGTTCTGCACATTTATACGACAATGAAAACTTGTATTGCAGTCATATAAAACAAACATTCTGTAAATAGTACACTTTTAATTTCGCTTTTCAATCAAAGTGATTACGAGTTTAATAGATAAATAGAACGAAATTTTTCATTGTGGTAAAAATGTGGCTTTCGAGATCTTAGAAAATAAACCAGATTTTTTATAAACAGGCATGTGTAATGTATAAAAAATAATAGCGTTTTATAGCGCTATTTCTATTTGAAAACAAAAATAAAACACGAATGACACAGTAATGTTTTGTTATGCCAACTTGGCAATACCGACAATATTCAAGCACTGCGGTTGGCTTATTATTTCATTGTTGCAAACTTTTTTCTTTTTACTACAGTTTTATCCCAAACATTACACAGATTTTAATTAATTAATTAAATAAGTAACACAGAACACACTCATGAGGTAATATGGTATCACATATTACTGACAAAGATTAAGGCTTATGGGTATGTTTTTTTTTTAAATTGCTTTTCTCGTATTTGTTTTTTTTTTAAATTAGAATTAAGTACCTATATTTACACAATATAAAAACAAATCGAAGTACTAACTAAGTAAGCCATTTTTTTTTCAAGTAAACTATACGTTTTGTTAAAAAAAAAACAATGTGCTACGTCACATAGTTCTGCGATTTCGTATGTAGCATTTTTTAAACTGTTATAATATGAGCTCAGTAAATGCGTTAATATAGTTTTGTAAAACACTTTTTTATTTTGTTGAATGTTACAAAGTTTATCTGTGTGCATATTAAAATATTACTTACTAGTAATAACGTAACCTAAAGCAAAATATAATATCTAAACTAGTTTTATTATTTGCATTTAATTATAAATGGGGCTTTCTGTAACAATTTCGAGTAACAAAAATTTTAATTAGCTTTACTTGCTAAAAAAATAAATCTATCTAGATATCTTAAACAGACATGTTTAAAAGATTATAGGCATAAATATTTTTTTTTTTATATTTATAATTTGGTATAATTTTGATCAAATGAAGTGTATTGCAATAGTAAAGTTTTGTTGACATAAATGAAAGAAAATTTATTTTTTAATTTAATGATGTAAATTAAAATATACTACTTATTTGTGACCTAAAAAGTAAACAATAAAAAAACAGACAAGCCCTCCTAACGTAGAAAAGTCGAAAAATAAATTGAACTACAAAAGTGTAACACACTAACTACTCTCGGGTCACTCCAATAAGGCCATTTTGGCAGCTGTCACACCGTATGGGTAGATGTCAACAAAGAAAAATATACTATAAATCAAAACAATAGCATGATTTTGACAGCTGCCTATTTTGCTTTATTGGAGTGACCTTAAGCGCCAACGCTGCGTCGAGTGGGTTGCATTCGCAGGCTAGTTTGCCAAAATACACAAGTATTATAAATTTTTAAAGTTGAAAACATGACTGCTTTCTGAGAAATTCGGGATAATATAAGGATACTTCCGATACAATTCCCTTCGAATCTGTTCAGTGGTTAACGAGTTTCAGTCCTTTAAAGAATCGCACATATATACATACATACAAGAACTCTAAAAACATTACACTGCTTTTTTGGTCGGGCAGTCGTGTAAAAAACAGCGCGGGCCGGGCGACCCGCGTCACTCAGCGCTGTTCTTGTATTTTGCCGCGAATCTAGCGCGCGCGTGCAGCCCGCTCGGCGCAGCGTTGGCGCTAAGGCAGAGTAAAGGTTAGCGCAGATTCGCATGCTGCGTTCAATCAGTGCAAGCCTTTGGTGTACAAACGTTCTACGTAAGAAACGGTTTCAGATTGTTACAATCGTTATACCGCTTCCGCCTATACGCTGAACAAGATAAACCGATTTCGGTGGCTAATTTGTATGAAACGAATGGTTAGGTAGGTAAATTAAGGCCAAACTTGTATGAGACGTATTTGGCACAAAATTAGGACCTACATAAGACGGTTTCTCACTATTACGGACTGACGGATTTATTTTACAACGGATACCATCGCACACTGCAATGCTGCGTTTTGACCAAGGTGTTTGACAGATGCATCCTTCATTACGTCATAGTGTGGGATTCGCCAAAGAGAGATACAAACTTTTTCTCACTTGCATCCTCCTTATTTTTGTCACCCAAATATACCCTCATCCGTCATTGCCTGTATCCGCCGTAGTTTCCTATGAGCGATGTAGGCAAAGGCGCCCCGCGGTTAATATCTACATGCCACTACGTCGTAGCAATCTGTCTAGAACGACGTAGCAATTCTTGTAGAAAATCGTAGCAATGCGTTCAACGTTGTAGCAATGCGTTTGGAACGTCGTAGCAATGTGTGAAGAACGTTGTAGCAATGCGTTTGGAACGTCGTAGCAATGTGTGAAGAACGTTGTAGCATTATGTGTAGAACGTCGTAGCAATGTATGTAGAACGTCTTAGAAATCGTGTAGAATAACCCTTCGTAACCATTTTTTCGTTTCAGCTACGCTACCGTTTCGCAACTAGTTACGAATATACACAGTTTTGTTCTATATTTGAAGAGCCATCATTGCCACAGTCCGGCGTAGTTCCCTATGAGCGGCGCGGGCAAGGGCCCCCCCGCGGTGAATATCCGCGTGCCGCTCGCGTCGTAGCAATGCGTGTAGATCGTCGTAGCAATGTGTGTAGAACGTTGTAGCATTATGCGTAGAACGTCGTAGCAATGCGTGTAGAATGTTGTAGCATTATGTGTTGAACGTCGTAGCATTATGTGTAGAACGTTGTAGCATTATGCGTAGAACGTCGTAGCAATGTGTGTAGAACGTCGTAGCAATTCGTGTAGAATAACCCTTCGTGAACTTTCGTAACCATTTTTTCGTATCTAGCTACGCTACCGTTTCGCAACTAGTTACGAATATACACAGTTTTGTTCTATATTTGAAGAGCCATCATTGCCACAGTCCGGCGTAGTTCCCTATGAGCGGCGCGGGCAAGGGGCCCCCCGCGGTGAATATCCGCGTGCCGCTCGCGTCGTAGCAATGAGTGTAGATCGCTGGTACGTACTTTACCTGGTTGAAACCGTCCGCCTCTTCGTCCGGGAACTGTTGGGGAGAAATATTGTGATTTTAGTTACGCCAATTTGACAGGATTTTACAACTGGTAAATTTATAAGGGTGGTTGTTAATGCAGCGTCTATTAAATGTCAATCGCGGCTTCTAATAAAATTAGTAGTCCCCTAAAGTTATAAATCAGCGACAACATTTGATCACCTAAATAAAACTTTTTTTGGCTGTTTTGCTTTTAAAATGATATTCAGCGTCTGATTTTGCAAGTTAGTGAAGAAATCGAGGGCGGTGCTAAATGGGGGTCCAAAATAAAGGGCAAGGTGGGGCATGTTTGGGCAGATTGGGGCAAGGTTTGGCGTGATGGGGTAAGATGGTGTAAATACAAAACGACTAAGCCGGCTGGTAGTCTGGTCTGATACATATTGTATGGGAGTTGCAAAACATATTTTTTCGACCAATTTTACTTGATAAGTACAGTCAAATATGCCGGCTTAGAATAGCATCATCCCATTTCTTTCCCTTGGGAGTTGTAAGAGGCGACCAAGGGACTCGAGGGTGTGTATTGCAGTTTTAGGCGATGGGTTGACAACCTGTCACTATGGAGATACACAATTTCCCGAATGACCCTCAAACATATGTCAGACGTGGCGTAAATGTACGTTTTTTGCAGCCGCTTGCGCTCTACCTTCTCCGCAACGGATTATAGGTGTGATATGTTATATATGTGTGTATGATTTTGAAGGCATACCAGCACTTTTCAAACTTCTAGTTAATTTTTTAAACTTCATCTCATCTGTGCAGATTGGAGCAGACCAAAATGATACGAAACAAAATAGAAAGTGAATGTGAATCAGTACTCACGACGTAACCTCTGCTGGCCCTCAGAGTGACAGTCTTGGAGGAGTGGATGTTACTCTCCAGGTACTTGCCCGCGCGCATGTCGTAGAACATCAGCAGACCTAGGGACAAATTCATTTTTACGACCACTTCAGTTATTACGGTTCCGTATCTCAAAAGTAAAAGGAACCCTTATAGAATCACCGCTCTTCTCTTCCCTTCTCGTGTGGGACACCGAGTCGTCCAACGACCCGGTGAACCCTGGTGTCAGAGTTTTTCAACCGCCTACTATAGGCCTCTGACATGGTTGTGTAACGACCACTGTCTAAGTAATCATAGACAGCAAACCGGGACCGACGGCTTAACGTGCCCTCCGAAGCACGGAACCATTTCTTTTTCGGACAATCAGGTGGTTCACCCTGCAATGTCCTAACCAGACCGGGAACAAATTCACAAAGTGATAAATATCAATTTTGTGAGTGTCCCACCGAGAATCGAACCCGGTACCTTTGCGTCGCAGGCAGTCGAACTACCACTGCGCCACATCGGCCGTCACCGCTAATGACACTAGACATTGTCCGTACCTAATTCTACTGTCTTGCAGTGCGGGTTGAGCATTCCGATGTCGGCCATTGTGATGTTGTGTACATTGTAATGTCGGGCACAAATTAGATTTACAAGTTTTAATGCATGGAGGTATATGAAATATGTCAAGCCTTTATAACTCATTTCTACAGAACTACTAAAACCTGTTTTTTGGTCGTCTCTTTCGGCAAAGCTTCGAAATA
Organism: Tuta absoluta; assembly: GCA_027580185.1. Taxonomy (NCBI): domain Eukaryota; kingdom Metazoa; phylum Arthropoda; class Insecta; order Lepidoptera; family Gelechiidae; genus Tuta; species Tuta absoluta. The sequence goes on along the minus strand of JAQAHW010000055.1, from coordinate 1,830,800 downwards.
TTAGTTTAGGAAAAAATCCGAACAAATTTTTGAAAACTTGCAACATTTTTAAGCGCGGGCACGATTTGAACCTGCAACTTTCGCCATCACTAGTAGCGACGCCTCATCCATCTGGGCTACAGCAGCTCGTCCCTTGCCCGCGAATTTTGCAAGTGCATCTGATGCCAGTAACGCGTGGCACAACTCATGATTAAAGAGGCGGAAGAGGTCGCAACTAGTGATGGCTAAAGTAGCAGGTTCAAATTATACCCACGCTTGAGAATTTTGAAATTTTTCAAAAATACCTTTATCCCTTGCAGTTGCAGTGCACGGAAAGTGTTTTAAAATTTGGTATCCAAACATATTTGTTTTATAATAAACATGTTTTTTTTGTTTTATAATAAACATGCCGTGTGATGCCGGCTTAGAATAGCATCACCCCATTTCTTGCCCGTGGGAGTCGTAAGAAGCGTCTAAGGGACTCGAGGGTGTGTATTGCAATTTTAGGCGATGGGCTGACAACCTGTCACTATGGCGATACACAATTTTCCGGATGACCCTCAAATGTTTGTCAGACGTGGCGTAAATGTCCGTTCTATGCGGCCGTTTACGCTCTGCTTATCCCGCAAGGGATTATAAGCGTGATATGTGTATGTGTGTGTATGTGTATGTTTTTTTTTGGAGCCGAAAATGAACAACATTTTAAAACTAAGGATAAATTTCGAAGGGCTTATTGTGCATGTTACGGAACTTTGCTGGGCGAGATCAACCCGCACTTGGCTTTGTAAGGTAGTTTTTCTGTTCTATAGGCTAGGTAAACTGTAAGCAAATTAGAATTGTTCGGTCCGTCGACTCTGTGTCCCACACGAAAAGAAGAAGAAGAAGAATTACCTAATCCAGTGCCAATGGTGAGCATGTTATCTCGGAAGCTGGCGGACCTGATGCCGCAGCCGTTGTAGCGCGAGGTGATTTTCTTGATGCTCTGCAGCGTGCGACAGTCCAGGAGTAGAGTGTAGGACTTGCAGCCGATCGCGTAAACGCCACTGTCTTGCTGCAAAACATATCATTTAAATTATATCAAGTGAAATTTTACTGGTGACCGATACTGAAAACAGAGGTGTTGATAAGGAACAATTTACCCCAAGGAACATAGGTCGTATGACAAAAATATTTTGATTAATTTTGACAAAAAACACTTGTACTCGTTTCACAGTTTTATTGCGGGGTAACCCGACCGGTTTCGCTCACATGAGCATTTTCAAGGATTTTACAAAACACAAATCATTATTCAAGAAAGAACATCACATCCACTAAATTATAATTATTTACATACTTATTTGTTGTATCTGTGTGCATAAGAATAGATAATAATACTGGCGTATAGAAACGAAACTCCTTTGTCTGGGCCCCAAAAGCCGCGCTTTAAATACCTACTTCCCCCCGCAGCCCGTAACGCCCCGCACTCTCCCGCGCTTTAAGTCGGGGCTGTCACGTGCCAATAATTTTATTCCAGACTAGCGGCCAGTCAAGCGGTTGCGACCGCTGCTAACAGTTTTCCCGTGGGAACAAAATATTTACCCGTTTTAAAGTCTTACCTTACCATTTTATTGTTAATAGGTAGAGAGGTATATGTACAGAATTTTAAAATAGGTGCAAAAATGGCGCCGTGTGGTGCCAGATTAGAATAGCATTATTTTTGTAAAACGCGTTCTCCCTATGAATACAACACCTTGCATTGCTAAATTTTACACAAAAAATTAAAATTGGACCCGCACGACGAACGTTTCCGCGGCGAAGCGCACTCCCGACTGAATTGTTCGCTAAGAGACAGCCAGACGGATTGACTTTGAGCGCGTCTGGAGCGGGAGTGTCATCTCTATGTGATTTCTACTCTATGCTGTGTGATAAATGGTAAACCGTTAACTATTGTAGGTAGGAGAAATAAAAATATTCGGGTTGCAATTCAAAAATTGTGTACCTAAATTAAATATGTCATTAAAAATAAAATGTCATCAATAATTATGAATGTAAACTTAGTTCTATAGATTGACATCTATCTTTATAATAATAATAAATAAACAAAATAATTTTATCATAACCAAATGTCAGGAATAAAACTCTGACACCAGGGTTTATCGGGTCGTTGGACGACAAGGTGTCCCACACGAAAAGAGAGAGAGAGAGAGAGGAATAAAACTGAATACCTATAATATCCACTTGTTGCCAATATAGATGTTAAATTTAGTTACAAAAACATGACATGTCGCAAACGCAATTATTTAAAATACATAAGTAGTGGCGATCTACTAAGTTCTACCTGCTCATTAAGTAGTCTGTCATTGTTTTGACATGCAATTTTATTGATTTCAAGTGCTTCAAGTTTATTTAGCTTGTGTCCTTTTTCACATAATTGCAATATTTTAAAATTATTTGAGGGGTCAAAACTATGGTTTTCTGTAATAAGGTGTTGGGCAAATGTGGAGTCGTTCTTTTTTAACCTCCAGCTTCTGAGGTGCTCTTTAATCCTTGTGTCAAAAGATCTCCCCGTCTGACCTATGTAGTTTTTATTGCAATTTTGACATGTCAACTCATACACTCCGCTCCTTTTACCCAATGGGACGGTATTAGCTTTATGAGCTAGACATTTTTTCAGGTTGGTTGGTGTGTAAAAAGCGGGTATTTTGTTCTGAACCAACCTACCGCATTTATAAGAAATATTTCCAATAAAAGGTATTTTAGCCCATTTTTTGTTCTGTTTATCACTAGTATCTGCTTTATACAATAATTTAGAGACAATTGACTTTTCTTTCAGTTTAAAAATTTTTTCAATGAGGTTTGTAGTGTAGCCGTTATTTTTAGCTATGGCTTTAATAGTCTGTAATTCTTTGTCAAAGTTTTCATTTTTCATGGGTATTGTCAGGAGTCTGTGTATCATAGAATGAAAAGCTGCGTGTTTGTGGTTTATGGGGTGTTTTGATTCTGCGTGAATTACTATATCGCTATAAGTGGGGTTTCTGTATATCTGGAAGTCATGCTTAGAGTTTATTATTGAGATTGTCAGATCTAGAAAATTTATTTTATTTCCGCCTATCTCCACGGTGAATTGAATTTTTGGGTTGATTGAATTTAAGTATGTCAAAAAAGTTTGAATGTCATTATCTGGTCCGATCCAAAGACAAAGTATGTCATCTACATATCGGTACCAATATGCTATGGATTTTTTAAACTCTTTGTTTGCTAGAACGTCTTTTTCAAAAATGTGCATGAAAATGTCAGCACAAATAGGAGATAGTGGACTTCCCATTGCAAGACCGTTTTTTTGGGTGTATATTTTATTGTTAAAAACAAAATAGTTTTGAGCTAGGCAAACCGAGATAGTGTGTTCGAGGTCAATTATTTGTTGTGGATCTATTTTTGACTCAGTTAATACCTCATTGATCGCACATTTACATTCATCTACTGGGATACTGGGATACAGATTTTTAACATCAAAGGAATCCATAATAGCGTCCTTTGGGATCGTAACACCCTTGATATTTTTGATCAGATATCTGTATCCCAGTAGATGAATGTAAATGTGCGATCAATGCGGTATTAACTGAGTCAAAAATAGATCCACAACAAATAATTGACCTCGAACACACAATCTCGGTTTGCCTAGCTCAAAACTATTTTGTTTTTAACAATAAAATATACACCCAAAAAAACGGTCTTGCAATGGGAAGTCCACTATCTCCTACTTGTGCTGACATTTTCATGCACATTTTTGAAAAAGACGTTCTAGCAAACAAAGAGTTTAAAAAATCCATAGCATATTGGTACCGATATGTAGATGACATACTTTGTCTTTGGACCGGACCAGAAAATGACATTCAAACTTTTTTGACATACTTAAATTCAATCAACCCAAAAATTCAATTCACCGTGGAGATAGGCGGAAATAAAATAAATTTTCTAGATCTGACTATCTCAATAATAAACTCTAAGCATGACTTCCAGATATACAGAAAACCCACTTATAGCGATATAGTTATTCACGCAGAATCAAAACACCCCATAAACCACAAACACGCAGCTTTTCATTCTATGATACACAGACTCCTGACAATACCCATGAAAAATGAAAACTTTGACAAAGAATTACAGACTATTAAAGCCATAGCTAAAAATAACGGCTACACTACAAACCTCATTGAAAAAATTTTTAAACTGAAAGAAAAGTCAATTGTCTCTAAATTATTGTATAAAGCAGATACTAGTGATAAACAGAACAAAAAATGGGCTAAAATACCTTTTATTGGAAATATTTCTTATAAATGCGGTAGGTTGGTTCAGAACAAAATACCCGCTTTTTACACACCAACCAACCTGAAAAAATGTCTAGCTCATAAAGCTAATACCGTCCCATTGGGTAAAAGGAGCGGAGTGTATGAGTTGACATGTCAAAATTGCAATAAAAACTACATAGGTCAGACGGGGAGATCTTTTGACACAAGGATTAAAGAGCACCTCAGAAGCTGGAGGTTAAAAAAGAACGACTCCACATTTGCCCAACACCTTATTACAGAAAACCATAGTTTTGACCCCTCAAATAATTTTAAAATATTGCAATTATGTGAAAAAGGACACAAGCTAAATAAACTTGAAGCACTTGAAATCAATAAAATTGCATGTCAAAACAATGACAGACTACTTAATGAGCAGGTAGAACTTAGTAGATCGCCACTACTTATGTATTTTAAATAATTGCGTTTGCGACATGTCATGTTTTTGTAACTAAATTTAACATCTATATTGGCAACAAGTGGATATTATAGGTATTCAGTTTTATTCCTCTCTCTCTCTCTCTCTTTTCGTGTGGGACACCTTGTCGTCCAACGACCCGATAAACCCTGGTGTCAGAGTTTTATTCCTGACATTTGGTTATGATGAAATTATTTTGTTTATTTATTATTATTATAAAGATAGATGTCAATCTATAGAACTAAGTTTACATTCATAATTATTGATGACATTTTATTTCTAATGACATATTTAATTTAGGTACACAATTTTTGAATTGCAACCCGAATATTTTTATTTCTCCTACCTACAATAGTTAACGGTTTACCATTTATCACACAGCATAGAGTAGAAATCACATAGAGATGACACTCCCGCTCCAGACGCGCTCAAAGTCAATCCGTCTGGCTGTCTCTTAGCGAACAATTCAGTCGGGAGTGCGCTTCGCCGCGGAAACGTTCGTCGTGCGGGTCCAATTTTAATTTTTTGTGTAAAATTTAGCAATGCAAGGTGTTGTATTCATAGGGAGAACGCGTTTTACAAAAATAATGCTATTCTAATCTGGCACCACACGGCGCCATTTTTGCACCTATTTTAAAATTCTGTACATATACCTCTCTACCTATTAACAATAAAATGGTAAGGTAAGACTTTAAAACGGGTAAATATTTTGTTCCCACGGGAAAACTGTTAGCAGCGGTCGCAACCGCTTGACTGGCCGCTAGTCTGGAATAAAATGCAAAAGCACTTGAAATCAATAAAATTGCATGTCAAAACAATGACAGACTACTTAATGAGCAGGTAGAACTTAGTAGATCGCCACTACTTATGTATTTTAAATAATTGCGTTTGCGACATGTCATGTTTTTGTAACTAAATTTAACATCTATATTGGCAACAAGTGGATATTATAGGTACTCAGTTTTATTCCTGACATTTGGTTATGATAAAATTATTTTGTTTATTTATTATTATTATAAAGATAGATGTCAATCTATAGAACTAAGTTGACATTCATAATTATTAATGACATTTTATTTTTAATGACATATTTAATTTAGGTACACAATTTTTGAATTTTATAAATCTCCCCACTTTGGGGTAAATTTTCCTGGTTAGGCAACCCGAATATTTTTATTTGTCCTACCTACAATAGTTAACGGTTTACCATTTATCACATAGATACAACAAATAAGTATGTAAATAATTATAACTTAGTGGATGTGATGTTCTTTCTTGAATAATGATTTGTGTTTTGTAAAATCCTTGAAAATGCTCATGTGAGCGAAACTGGTCGGGTTACCCCGCAATAAAACTGTGAAACGAGTACAAGTGTTTTTTGTCAAAATTAATTAAACATGGAGTTTCAAAAAGCGCCAACAATCGCAAGTATTAACTATAAAATATTTTGAGCTTCCATAGTAACCCAATTAAGCTGATCGGCAATTTTGTATGGGAGGTCCATTATTTTTACCTTTTTGACCTATGTTACTTGGGAAAAGTTTTTCCTTATCACCAGCCCGACTTGAGTTTTCGCAATCGGTCACAAGTAAAATTGCACCCTATATATATATAAAAAGTCTATTTTTAAATATTTAATACTGAACAGATCTTTAGAAATAAAATTTTGTGTGTTCATTATAAAAATGAAAACAAATGGAAACGACAACATCATCACATTAGAAAATTAACATTATGGGACGGTTTTTGCAATATTCTACTTTGAGAAGGCATTTGATAGTAAAAAACCGAAAGGAGATCAAGGGATTCATTAAACTTAACAACTTTCGCCATGGAAAATTTAGTAAATATATTTCTTTATATATTTCGACCTGTTTTGTGAGGAAAGTTGTTCAGTTTCCCTTGAACTCTTTTTTTACTCCCTATATTATCAGGTAAACCCTTCGCTTCAAACAATGAACACTACATCACACAAACGATAATTGTCAATAAGTAATAAAAAAAAACAGTATGAGTACCCCAAGGTAGTATGTTAGGGCCATTATTATAAATCGAATACAAAAATTCATTTTCATTTCATAGCGATATTTAGAGAATACCGTGAAGAGCCATGTGATGCCGACTTAGAATAGCATCACCCAACAACTCATGGGTGTCGTCAAAAGCTACTGAGCGATACATTCATACAAGGAATGAGCAGCAGTAGCTCGCCAATCCGCTTGCCAAGCGTGGCGAGTATGGCAATACCCTTCATTAGGGGAAAGCTCATCACCACAAGTGACTATTGTGGTTGTTAATGTAACGTAATATTTTAAGGAAAAATAATTTTAAGGTATTTTAAGAAAGACGGCCGATGTGGCGCAGTGGTAGCGCGACTGCCTGCTACGCAAAGGTTCCGGGTTCGATTCTCAATGGGACACTCACAAAGTTCATATTTATCACTTTGTGATTTTGTTCCCAGTCTGGTTAGGACATTGCAGGGTGAACCAACTGATTGTTTGAAAAGAAAAATGGTTCCGTGCTTCGGAGGGCACGTTAAGCCGTCGGTCCCGGTCGCTGTCTATGATTATTTAGACATTATATTGTAACACAACCATGTCAGAGGCCTACTAGTGGTAGTAGGCGGTTGAAAAACTCTGACACCAGGGTTCATCGGGTCGTTGGACGACTCGGTGTCCCACACGAAAAAAAAAAGAATAGTCATGATGTAGTTACCTGCGTAGCGAGGCAGACCAAATCCTGACACGAGGGCAGTTTCCTAGACAGTGTTTGTCGGAAGGTTTCAGCGTTGAACACGTGAATGTACCCGTTTAGAGTTAAAGCCGCGATCTCCCGCCAGCGCTCGTTGAATGTTAGCGCGCGGACTTTTTGACCTGAAACGAAAAATTGCCGTGTAAAAATTGAAAAAGATTTTTTAAAAATAACAATTGCTTTAAATTTTTTTTTAAACAATCGTATTACATGTCACAATAAAACAATTTTAACAACTTAATCCGTTTTATTGTGATGAGTAATAGTTGTGCAAACTTAAGAAAATATTAGGTATTACATGTTTTTTTATTACACATTATTTCCATCAATCTTAACAAATACCCAATCATTCATAAATGTCGTGAATTTCTATAGCGCAGTGTGGGACTGGCTGGTTAGTACGACTAAGAAGATCATTGACCTTATTCGGGTTACGGAGAGCGAACTCGCTGGTATCACTATATACCAAGGAGCAGTAGTTTAACTCGAGCACTTTTCCGCTTGTATCTACCTACATTAGCAGAGATGTCTACAAATTGGTTTTGCGAACCCGAATTTAAATGATATCACACTTAGGTACCATAATGCTAAGATACAGTAATGAATCATATCATTACTCAATGAATATTAAGGTTTCTAGGTATTAATTTTCTGGATTTCAGTGCGGTACGAGATTTTATGTAGTAGCCGTGTACGTATAGGCCAGTCGGGCGTGTGCATGTGTGTGTGCGCTAACCGGGCGTTACTATGAAGTTAATCTACTGCTCCTTGGTATATTGTGCTTGTGTCAAGCAGTGGACGCACGTATGTTGATGATCGCTTACCAGAGCGGCACTCCTTGAGACAGACCGGCGACACGTAGTCGTGTATGGGCGCGGAGTCCGGCGGCGCGGCCGGAGCCTTCCATAGCGCCAGTTTGTAGCGTGTGTTGATGATCGCTTACCAGAGCGGCACTCCTTGAGACAGACCGGCGACACGTAGTCGTGTATGGGCGCGGAGTCCGGCGGCGCGGCCGGAGCCTTCCATAGCGCCAGTTTGTAGCGTGTGTTGATGATCGCTTACCAGAGCGGCACTCCTTGAGACAGACCGGCGACACGTAGTCGTGTATGGGCGCGGAGTCCGGCGGCGCGGCCGGAGCCTTCCATAGCGCCAGTTTGTAGCGTGTGTTGATGATCGCTTACCAGAGCGGCACTCCTTGAGACAGACCGGCGACACGTAGTCGTGTATGGGCGCGGAGTCCGGCGGCGCGGCCGGAGCCTTCCATAGCGCCAGTTTGCTGTCTCGGGAGCCGGTCACCAGGAACTCATCGTCCAGCCAACACATGTCCAGGATCTGTAAAATAATAATAATAAAATTCTTTATTGAATATATAAAAAAAAGCAAATAACATCCTTAACATAGAAATATGTGAAGTAGGTACAACAAGGCGGCCTTCTTGCTATGGTAGCAAGTTCTACCAGGCAACCTTTGGGTGATAGGAAAGCGCGTAAAGGTAAGTGGGATAGTGCATATAATATAAACATACTTACACATACTACAAACTATGGTAAACACTAATACTTAAATAACCTCATAATATTATAGACTAATACATATAAACTAACTATGATAAGATAGGATAGATAGATATATATTCTGCAACGAAGGACATAAAAGAAACAGAAATAAATAGCAGTAATAGCATAAAGGTATTATATGTTAATAGATTTCCACCTAACGGTTTCACCCGTTGCAACTAATTTTGCCGTGGCAATAGTTGTTTTCCTGCGGTAAAAAGTGGTCTATGTATCATTCCAGGTTATACTCTACCTGTGTACCAAATTGAATCCAAATCGGTCAAGCCGTTTGAGCGTGAAGAGGTAACAAACATACACACACACACACACACACAAACTCTCAGATTTATAATATTAGTACGGATAGCAGTAAACGATAAAAAAAATGATTTGAAAGGCATGATTTGAACCTGCGACTTTCGCCATTACTAGTGGCGACGCCTCTTCCATCTGGGCTACCGCAGCGCGTTCTTTGCCCGCGAATTTTGCAAGTGTATTTTAATGCCAGTAACCGTGGAGTCGAGCCGTGCAAGTTTTCAAAAAATTGTATTACCTACCACGGTAAGTGTTTTAAAAAAGTTTGGTATTCAAGTATGGCAATACCCCCCAATATGGCAAGGCCCATGTCCAGCAGTGGACTGTTGTGGCTGTTAATATTAATGCTATCTAAACTAGCCTAAAGTTTTCTGGCAATATTATTGCTATCTAAACTAGCCTAAAGTTTTCTGGCAATATTATTGCTATCTAAACTAGCCTAAAGTTTTCTGGCAATATTATTGCTATCTAAACTAGCCTAAAGTTTTCTGGCAATATTATTGCTATCTAAACTAGCCTAAAGTTTTCTGGCAATATTATTGCTATCTAAACTAGCCTAAAGTTTTCTGGCAATATTATTGCTATCTAAACTAGCCTAAAGTTTTCTGGCAATATTATTGCTATCTAAACTAGCCTAAAGTTTTCTGGCAATATTATTGCTATCTAAACTAGCCTAAAGTTTTCTGGCTATCTGTTTATGTGCTGTCACAGACACTATAATACTACTCGTAGTGCTGTGATTTTTACAAGCTTTAATTTGACTTGCCGTGTTCGTTAGTTTGTACGGACAAATCTTGGAAGCAAAATTTGCGCCACTAAACGACTTCCGATTGAACTAAACTTTTGCATAGACATGTAAATTGGGTGACAATGCAATATTATGATGTCAAAAAGCTGATATGATGATGGAGCCGGAAGGTGGTCATAGCATCTCAGAGATGAAACTTTGTACCCCTATCGAGTTTGGGCTCGTTGGGATCGTCTTGCCAACCACTCTTCAAATAGTGCACTCAAATAAATAAAAGCTTGTTTTAAAAAACTTTTTTTACTATTGCTTTTTTTTCTACACTTTATTTCTAAATTTAATAAATAAGTATAGTTATATGAATGGCATATCAATGTATCAACATACCCAGTCTTTGTGCGCCTCTCCCACGCATACAGGGTCTAACGTGGGCAGACTGTAGATCGCTAGTTCACAGGAATTCCGCGCGCCTGTCGCTAGTAATGTTCTGAAAACAAACCGACATTTTTAACATGTTTGCAAATTGCACATTGTATAGTTTGGATATAAAAAGAAATGGAATAAGGAGTTCGAGGGTAACATGTGTGCCTATTGCAATTTCAGGCGATGGGCTGACAACTTGTTACTACGCTCTGCCTACTCTGCAAGGGATAAAGGCGTGAAATATGTAGGTATGTATAAAAATAAATAGTTCAAGGGGTGTTTAATTGTAAAAAATATTGAACAACTAAAGGCGTAAAAATCATTGACCTCTCAAAGTTGAACAAAGGAAACAGTTATCTGTAAACTATGTTAGATGCTGATCAACTTATTCTACCCGTAAAAACCTTACACTGCCCTCTCTAGTCTGCCTGCCAGGCGTGGTAAGTATGGCAAATACCGCCGCTTGTGTCCAGTAGTGGACTGCTGTTTGTTGTGCTAGTAGTAGGTTTACCTAGAGGGGCTGATTAGTAGCGCAATGTTGGGATATTGTCTAGAATAAGCAAGTCAATATCTGATCACTTCGTAGTAAAATAAAGTCTCTTCTCGTGTCCCTTTGTATGCTTAGATCTTTAAAAGTACGCAACGGATTTTGATACGGTTTTTTTAATTCATAGAGTGATCAAAGAGGCCGGTTTTTAGGTAACTTTTACCGCTTAGTTAATTCAGGAAAACGGGTAGCAGCGGCTGTAACCGCTGGGTGGGTCGTTAGTAATTATATACATACATCCCGTTATATCCGTTGCGGAGTAGGCAGAGCGTAAACGGCCTTAAAACGGGCATTTATGCCACGTCTGACAAACATTGAGGGTCATTCAGATAATTGTAAATCGCTATAGTGATAAGTTGTCAGCCCATCGCCTAAAATTTCAATACACACCCTCGAGTCCCTTAGTCGCCTCTTACGACACCTGCGGAAAAATTGGTGATGCTATTCTTAGCCGAAATCACACGGCATACATACATATATCACGCCTATAATCCCTGGGAAGGCAAAGCGTAAACGGCTGTAAAAGACGGACAATTACACCACGTCTGACAAACATTTTAGGGCCATTTGGAATATTGTGTATCATCATAGTGACAGGTTGTCAGCCCATCGCCTAAATTTGCAATACACACCCTCGAGTCCCTTAGTCGCTTCTTACGACACCCACGGGAAAGAGATGGGGTGATGCTATTCTTAGTGCAACACCAAGCTACATAGCCTGGCACATCGCTGCAAGGTTGCCTGCTTGTCGGTTTTTTTCAGATTGTACTTCGGAGAGTGTGCTCAAGAGCTTCACGACCTTGTTCCACAAGCTCCTTTCTACCATTGAACATTCAGACGCACCGCCGGATACCATCCGTACCTGGTAGCCATTCCACCAATTCGGACTAAGCGCTTCCAGTCATCATTTGTAATGCGCTGCTAAAGAGTGGAACTCAGTACCTGCGTCTGTGTAAACAAACGCATACAACCCTAATCTCTTCAAAGTAAGAGTGAACAGGCTTCTTCTGGGTGAGCTCGCTCCATCTTAGACTGTCTCTGTCCTATGACCTAGACTAGAGTCAAGAGCAAACCCATCATTAATACAAAATAAAATAAAGTGTTTCATATTTACCTAGAGGGGTTGATTTGTAGCGCGTGTATGCCGGTCTGGTGGTCAGGGCCGGGCCACGGCGCGCGCGGCCGCAACGTTGGGATATTGTCTAGAGTCCTTCTACGCACGTCGTACACCATTAGCTGAAAGAATAAACATATAGGGTGAAAGTTTACTAGTGACCGATAGCGAAAACTTAAGACGGTGATAAGGGACTACTTTCCCCAAGGAACATAGGTCGAAATACGAATAAAGGGCGGGGCAGACCGGCTCCGTATGCGTTCCGTATCCAGCTCTCGTCCGTAGTCACGCACGAACTGATGACGTTGTAATGTACGGGACTGTATGAGATACGGCACACCGCTTGCGTGCAGCACGGAACGGATACGCAACGCAAGCGGTGTGCCGTATCTCATACAGTGCTATTCATTACAACGTCATCAGTTCGTGCGTGACTACGGACGAGAGCTGGATACGGAGCCGGTGTGCCCCGCCCTTAAACATCGGAGCTCCTATACAAAATTGCCGATCAGCGGATTTCAATCCATGTTCCTTGGGGAAAGTTGTTCCTCATCACCAGCCCGTCTTAAGATTTCGGTATCAGGCACCTTATATGATAAGGGACAGCTCTCCGAACTATCCGATCCATCAAACTTTTTAGTTTGGCGAGAAGTTTAAAATGTCATTACCATGCACTTGCCAAATGTATTTCTAATAATAAAAAAGGATACTGACAGGGTGCATGTAGACCGTGACAAAAAAAATCTATGCCCTTTAGAAAATCACGATTTTTTAAATATAGGAACTAATAATAATGGGAACTCCTCTTTTTTTGGACGTTAGGCGACTCAGTGTCCCACACAAAAAGAAGAAGATCTACTTTATATTTTCTGAAATATTATCTCATGGGAAGTAGTTCAGTTTCATGGTCAGAACACTCTTTCAGTGTTCGAAGGGCTGTCCTTTACATAAGTATTGTTACATCAGCTTATCGGAAAGTGCTTTCGTGGTCTACCAGTCAGAGCGTTGGTGCAGAATCCAGACGTTTCTGGTTCGATCATCGGGTGAAAGATACTGATGTTTCTTCAATATGAAATTTCTTTCAGTTTGGTAAGGGCATTGTAGTCTTAACCAGGGCTGGAGGGCTTTAAGAGGCACGTTAAGCTGTCGGTCCTGGTTGATGCATATGATTACTTAGATGGCGGAGACTAACTAGCAGTTTACAAACTCTGACACCAGGGTGGATTTCGCTCGATGCCCTACACGATTTGAGTGAAAGAATTAGGAAGTCTGATTCCTTTTTCAAATTAGGTGCATGATAACCTACCTTATTACACTTGGTGCCAAACTACACTTATCTATGCGACAGCCATTGACAACATAAAACTTTGTTCATGTTGCCCAAACTGACAGGCATTTGAAATCCTACCTTATTACACTTAAAAACTACATAATTACTCTAAAAAACCTACATATTACACGTAAAACCTACCTTATTCACTTACAAGTTACATATTACACTTAAAACCTACCTTATTCACTTACAAGCTACAAATTACACCTACAACTTACCTTATTACACTTAGTGCCAAAGACCACTTGTCTATCCGACAGCCACTGACTACAAAAGACCTTGTTCATGTTGCCCAAACTGACAGGTGTCTCGCGAAACATGTCGTGAGTGAGCATGTGACGTGTCGCGTAGGACGGGTCGATTGAACGCGGCTGCAATAGAAGGATTTAAGTTATTATAGACATATCACGCATATAATCCCTTGTGGGGAAAGCAGAGCGTAAACGGCCGCAAAACTTGGTCATTTACGCCACGTCTGACAAAAATTTGAGGGTTATTCGGAAAATTGTGGGTTAATATTATGGTAAAATGCATTTTTGTGTTATACATGTGTGATTTATCTACACAAATTTTATACAGAGGAAAGATTTGATTGTTTGTTTGAATTGAATAGGCTCCGAAACTACTTGACCAATTTAAAAAAATATTTTGCCATTAAAATCCTACATTATTCCTGATGAACATAGGCTATATTAAATAGGAGAAAAAAAATAGGGATCCGCGTGAAAACTTCGATAATGCAACCCCACTTGTGAAAAATGTACCAAAAAATACTTATATCGCGTACGCTGTGGAAATTATTGACAATAGACAAAATTTTGTACCACTATAGTGACAGGTTGTCAGCACATCGCCTAAAAGTGCGGTACACACCCTCGGGCCCCTTGAGGTGACCTCTTACGACTCCCACGGGAAGGAAATGGGGTGATGCTCTTCTAAGCCGGCATCACATGGCAATAATAACATTCGGTCGTATAAAAACTAACCAAGTTTTATCGTGTTGTTTATCGACTTGTCACACACGACAAGAAGAAAAAAAAACCCTATCTAGTACAGTCAAGATAAGGCTGGGTTAGACAGTTAGAGTGTCTTCTAACCCATTGATATATAAGTCTAACCGCACGTGAGCTTGACTGTACCATACTATTTCAGACTTGACCTATACTATATAATGTTATCCACTCCACTTTTATCTCTCTGATAATAAGTCATGTTAATTTGGATAGTACTCTGTTGACATGCGTGCAAAACAGCTGATTGATAAGATAAAATAGTGCATTTAATTTACAAACTATAACTTTAGTTTTTTTGGTTATACAGCGAAACCTGGGACCTGGATAAGGAAAACCCATGTAACTGATACACCCAACTAGGTCCCGCCACATTTTAAGGCGAGTGTAGCCGTGAACGAACTCGACAGTGGCGCCACTTCACAAAAAAAAAACCTTTAATACAAAAAATATCAGAATGTCCGTTGCCTAAGTTTTTGGTATTATCCTTAAGTTAATTAATCCTTAAGATAAAACCTGCAAACTCAATTAAATATTCGCTGTAATTAAAATTATGGCGAAACGGCCACTTTCGCTATTAATTCCTATAACTTTAATTACAGCGAATATTTCATTGACTTTGTAGGTTCTAATTTTACTTAAGGATGATACCAAAAACTAGGGCAACGGAAATTCTGATAGATTGATTGTATATAGAGAAAATATTTTTTTTTGTGAAGTGGCGCTACTGTCGAGGCCTTTCAGTTTTATAATAATTGCTGAACACTTTAAATGAGATATTTAAATTAAGACTTCTATACGTGACACGTCTCTGTCTCGCGGGTGTTTTGGTTAATTTTAATAGAAATTCTTGACCATTTTTAATGATAAATTGGTTGATGTTCACCTCTGTAAGTGACAACCTCTATAAATGAGTTAATTCTAATCTTAAACCTCACTAATCGGGAAACTGGGTAAGTGATAAACCTTTTAAAAAAAATACTTACAAACAGGCACTTTTGGTATTAATTGCCATTACAGCGAATATTTCATTGAGTTTCATCATTGGCCTCACACATCTCTGACAGACGATTTAATCAGTGTCTGAGGCAAGACTTTTCATGGCTGTATAAGCCGATACTGGAGCGGCATAGTTTTCCGCACGCTCTACAAGTGAAGGTGGAATTTGAGACTGGCACATGCATGTTTAGATGACGTTTTTGCCTTTTGATAGCGAGACCAGAAAACCAGGCATTATCGTGTGTTTTACGCCCATCAAACACACGCTTACGCCATTCGTCCCTATCCTCAGCAAGCTTCTCCCAGCTTTGATGGTCAATGTTAAACGCAGCCATGTCCCGCTTGGCGCAATCTTTGAAACGCAGTATAGGTCTTCATTGAGTTTACAGGTTCTAATTTTACTTCATGATAAAACTAAAAACTTGGGCAACGGATATTCGATTATTTGTATGAAGAAAAAATATTTTTTGAGGAAGGGGCGCCACTGTCGTGGTCGTTCACGGGTACACTCACCATAAACAGGTTTTACTGTATAATAATCTATGGGAGAAAATAATAATTCAAATTTGACCCCTAAGTATGTACATACATGTATCAAAACAATGCAACAAATTAAAGTTAAAATGTCATAATTGTACATAACAAGTCATTCACCTTTCGCCACATGGTTATTATTATTTTACGTACAATGTATAGATTATCTGTACCTACAATGTACTATGATTTATTATGCACTCACAGTGCTATAATTATTTAATAAATACATACATATACGATGCCTTTATCCCTTACGGGGTTGGCAGAGCGTAAACGGCCGCAAAAAACGGATATTTACGCCACGTCTGACAAACATTTGAGGGTCATTCGGAAAACTGTGTATCGCCAGTGACAGGTTGTCACCCATCGCCTAAAATTGCAACACATCCTCGAGTTCCTTCGTCGCCTTTTACAACACCCACGGAAAATATATGGGGTGATGCTATTCTAAGCCGGCATCACGCGGCATATATTAATTTCATGAAATTGAAAAAAAAAAAAATTGCGCCCGCCCGCGGTCTGACACAAAAAGAGTTCGGGCCCCGGTGGGCGTTAAATTTTTATCAATTTCTCATTTTCACTTATAAAATTAATATAGCACTGTGAATGCATAATAAACCATTGTACATTTACATAATAATACTGCCGTGTGATGCCAGCCTAGAATAGCATCACCCCTTTTCTTACCCATGGGTGTCGTAAGAGGCGACTACAGGAGGGTTATATATAAAACTATAATATAATATAAGGTTTAATAGAAAACTGGCTGTGGAATTTGTTTGAATGTCTCACCTCGGGCGCTTGTATCTCCCTGGAGCGCACATAGTCCACAAAGTTGTATGAGGTGGAGAGGATCCGGTGCTGCTGGGCCGGAGTGTCTTCATCGCTGTCTGATTCTGAGTACACCGTGAAGTCTTCTAGTTTGTCTGGCTTACGTTGTTGCTCCAGTCTGTGACAATAAATATTAACTGGTTAATGAATTTGTTTTTTTTTTAACATATTTTTCTTTTAAATATTTTTTTTATTCGACTGAATAGAAAAATTACAGATTATATATAAACAATAAAACCGTTTAGTAGTTGTAAGGAACGCCATGTCAAGACAAACTCAATTATTAGGGTTTTTATGACACCATTTAATATGTTTTGTAATGAAATGAAATATTTTTCTGTATACTTTACATGGTTTGCCATGTGGTGCTGGCTTAGAATAGCATCACCCCAGACTTGTAGGCACAATATATCAAGAAGCAATAGTTTAACTTGAGCACCTTTTCGCCTGGAACTACCTACATTTGCATATTTATCACCAAATTTGTTTTCGGAACAGGAATTTTGTGATGCCACACTTTAATTCTATTATCTTAATCAACAGTAAGAAAACCATGACTGGAATTATTATTAAATTAGTAATTAGGTTTCTAGGTATAAATTTAGGTATATTGTACTGTGGGTGTTGTTAAAGCGACTAAGGTGGAAATACAGGGAATGGGGAGCAGCATTCCCGTTGAAAACATCTGTGCAATGCACTCGCCAATCTTTCTACCGGGTGTGGTGAGTATGGCCAATACCACCAACTTGGAGGAGGCCACTATCCAGGTGTCAACTGTTGTGGCTGTTAAAGTTGAAATTATGTAGGCCAATCCAGCATTTTAGAAGAAATTAAAATAAGAAAAATAATATTTGGGTAATATTATTTTTCTTATTTTAATTTCTCTGTTTGGGAATGTTGTTTCATTTCAAGAAATAAACCCACCCTTTGAAAGGCATATAGATCTTTTCCTGACATCCTGTATAATATTATTACCTGTTAGTAAGCTGTTTAAGCCATCAGTATATATTTTTTCTTAATGGTGTTAAAAACAGAATTTCACAAACAGTGTTAAATATTACAGTAATCTATTTGTTGAACAATAGAATAAAGAAATTAGAAGATAAACAGTTATCATAATTATACTCTTACTTGCTTTTATTATATTTATTTTATTTAATAATAAAAGCTTTAATTGCTAGATTACCAAATGACTATCATTGTTAAATAATCCTTACCACTTGAGGAAAGTAATTATTTTAACTAATAGTTAACATATACAACACATCATGCCTATATCACATGTGGGGAGGTCAGAGTGTTAACAGCCATAAAAATATGTTAACATTACTCCATAATAATTTGCTCAGGTCAGATAGATCATATTATAATCTATAAAAAAACTATATATATAATAAAGTAACTAATAGCCGATTAAAAACTGTATTGCCGATTAGCTGATTTGAGTAACTATGGAAACTCAAAACAGTTTTTTCATATTTCTATGGGAAAAGTTGTTCCTTATCACCAACCTGACTTGAGATAGCTCTATCGGTCACTAGTACAATTTTTCCCTATATGTGGACCTTACTACATTTCCGTGCTTATGCACATGTTCAGTTAGTACCCACACAGCTGTAATTCTCGACTCAATCTATGAAAACTACCATATATAAGCCTCTCGTGCTATGTATTTTTGTAGTTACCATTAAATTGCAGATAAATACAGACGCGCGTAATATTCTGTTTATCATTTTGTAGCATAAAAATATAGCCAATGAAGTTATAACAACAGTAATTTGTGATAATTACAAATCAACACCCAGCTCTAGATAGCCTTGGAATTGATTGGCCATTTCGATGAGAGGCTTTTTGCTGACAAGAAATCTAGAAAATAACACGGCGATATGTATAAAAAAACGCACCTGAGAGCCCTAGCTTTGGCTTTCCTCTCTTTCAGTCTGCTAGGTATGTAGCAAGAAGGGTAGCGCCCTTCGATGGCTCGACGAATCGTCTGCGCCATTTTCAACTCCGCGAAAGTGTGTCAGAGCCAAAGTTCGCCAAAAATCACACGGTCAACTGTTCACTTTCGTTTCGTTCTGTTGTACAATCCCAAAATCGACGACATGTTTCATTATTTGTGCTGTCCACGCATCCACTTTTACTCAACACTACACAACGCATTTACTGAAGATGCATATTGAAAGTATTAGTTTACAGTCTACTGTACTAATTACCATGTAATTAATAATAAAATTTGCATTTATTTCTATAAAATTCAACAAAATAGTACGCTGACGGAAAGCTGGCTGACTGTCAATTAGGTCAGTGTTGCCATATGGATAAAATTATTTCTACCAAAACTAGTAGTGTGATATAAACCGGTATTTGCCGAATAATGTTTGGGTTTTAGAAATAGTTAAAGGTTGTTGCACGACGGATGCGTGCGTGTGGAACGTGCAGCGCGTGGCGTATGCCCGTATGCCTCATAGTTTGCCTTTGGTGTCAATGTACTAAATGTTGGTCCATCGTCACCAACCAAGCGTTGAAAAACATTTCATGAAAGACTAATTACCTATTCTTGCAGCTCTGATGAAATCAAAACCCATGATTTCAGTCAGCCTTGCCGAAGCAAATGTATCTGGATAAGCACTTGCGCTCAGAGCCCATATGGTTTGTGTGCCGTCTGCATTGGCGCGTTCCCAAATTGCGTCGTTGTGTATCGCCTGTCTGTCTGGCCGTGACTTCTCAAATACCATTGATTGTAAAATGCTTCGGACGAAATTACTGGGAAGGAACATATTTTACAGATTTGCTTTGCTTTCCAGTTATCATGTAGAAATACCTCTACAAGCAGTAAAACGTATCGTCCTTTTATGTGGGTCACCTAATTGACGTAGGTACTTACTTACGTCCCAGAGTACCTACCCGGGTGTACCTACTTGTATACTACCTGTGACTGAAAGTAGCGCCAGTTACAGAAAAGATGAGGAGAAGCCGTTAAGAGTAGTATGGGTTGCATATTTCGACCTATGTTTCTTGAAGAAAGTTTCAGTTTCATGGGCTGGTTCATTCCTTAAAAGGAACGCAGTACTTTTCCTTACACCCTGTATAATACATAGATTTTTTTCCCACTACATTTTATGCTCTCTTACGTGTTCTACTAAATATTGCAAAGTGATCCTGTCTCTACAAATAGAATACATTTTCTTGGAACCGTGCAGTGCAGTGTGCTGGCTTCATTAACATAATCTGACTGGTAAATAATGGGTACGTAGATAAATGTACCTACCTTACTCTCCGTAATGCATACTAAATTGTTGCAACTTGGGTACTTCGCTGGTAAGGTTTCAATATAAATAAATAAATAAATTTTTAGCTTGGACATTTCACACAGCACCATCTAGTCCCAAACTAAGCAAAACTTGTACTATGGCAACTAGGTAGCTGATATAAATATTTCTATACCTTTTTTGTAAATAAATACATAGAAACACCCAGACTAAACACAAATATCTGAAAATGACTTAACAAATATTTGTGTCTTGTAGGGATCGAACCCACGACCCTCGGTGTAGCAGGCAGGGGTATTATCCGCTACGCCATCGGTCCAGAATATAAAATATATAAAATAAGTTTCAAGCAGTCCAAGTAAGAAATATTATGAGCTACATTGTAAAACAAAACTTTCTTTCTTCAATTCTTTATCAATAAACTTATTATTACAAATAGGTAAAACGATACAAAATAAATTATGAGGCTTCTAATTCCTAAACTAAGAATTAGAATTCCTGTATCTTAGATAGCCGTCATAACTATTATTTTATACAACACCACCATACCATACAATAAAAATAGACTGTTCTGGAACTGTTTATTAACACTTATCTCCTTAGTAGCAGTAGATTCTAGTGGTCTAGAGTGCCTGACGGTACTGTATAGGTACCCAGCTGGATCTTTTATCGTAATATGATTAAATAGTTTATATACATACTTATATACCTTTGCCTTTATTTTTATAGTTTTATCCCGCCCGAGCCGGTTTTCTAATATGACAATACAAAATTGTTATAAAAAAAAGAAGATTGCGTTATACAAATTTCTTTTTTTACAAAGACGAATCATGACATCAATAAGTGATAAATACTATCCTACATTGAATAAAGATTTTAATTTTTTTTTTCATATAAATAGGTATTACGCCTATAATCCCTTGCTGGTTAGGCAGAGCGCAAACGGCCGCAAACAACGGACATTTACGCCACATCCAACAAATATGAGGGTCATTTGGAAAATTGTGTATCGCCGTAGTGACAGGTTGTCAGTCCATCGTCTAGAATTGCAATACACTCCCTCGAGTCCCTTTGTCGCCTCTTACGACTCCCACGGGAAGGAAATGGGGTGATGCTATTCTAAGCCGGCATTACGCGGCAATTATAGTTCCTATATTAAGCCGATAATAGTTTTTATCAGAATAAACCCTAATCTTTGAAAACCATTCAATTTGCTTTTACCAAAATGGCAGGCACTTCCTAGAAAGGCGTCGCGACGCGTCGCGTGGTATTTACTTAGTTTACCCCTGCCTGCCCCTCGCGTGACGTCATCTAGACGAATAGAATAGCTTTGATCTAATAAACTAAAATACTACGAGGTGAACAAGTCCATGGATGAAACTGAACAACTTTCCCCAAGGAATATAGGTCGAAATTTAAAAAATAAATTGGCTCAGTTGGCTGAAACATTTAGTATGGGAGGTCCAAATTAATTTTATCATATTTCGTCCTATGTTCCTTGGGGAAAGTTGCTCAGTTTCATTGGCTGGTTCACCCCTTAAAATACTTGCAGTTTTTTTTATATTCTGTATTTCACTATCTGTAGGTATACTGTTCATTGATGTGTGCTAAGTAAATAAACCACTTTTCAGAAAAAAGAATGATATTCTATTCATCACTAAACTACTGCAATGATTGCATTAACTCTTTCAGAATTAGTAAGGCTATTACCATGTAAAGCCTCCGCATAGTGATAGGGCATTCAGACCATGAAACTGAACATCTTTCCCCTAAATATATTTAAAAGAACGTTTTTGTTGTGGTCCCGGTTGCTGTTAATATTACTTAGATGGCGGTCGTTACACAATCATGTCAGAGGCCTACTAATAGTAGTAGTTGGCGGTTGAAAAACTCTGACACCAGGATTCATCGGGTCGTTGGACGACTCGGTGTCCCACACGAAAATAAAGAAGGGGAAAGTTGTTCAGTTTCATAGTTTGCAAAGCTTATCAGTATTAGGAGGATTGATCCTTACATCCCGTGTTATATAAGCTATCACACTATTACCAGTTGTGTGATTGTGATGGCGACTTATAATAAATAGCATCATCCTATTTCTTTTCCGCAGATGTCGCGTAAGGGTTTCATGTGTGTCACTATTTTAAGTGCTTAGCTGACAACCTGACACTATCCTGAAATTGACGACCCTCAAATATACTATGGTTTTATTTTGCACTCACAGTGCTATATTACTTTCATAAATGAAAATAAGAAATTGAAAAAATGTCAGCGCCCGCCGGGACTTGAACCCGGGACCGTGGAGTACCGTTCCACTGCTCTGCCAACTGAGCTACCGGCGCCCCGACGTAAGCCGACGAAATCTTCAACCTCTTGGTACTCGTCTCGAAGCGACGACAAGCGACATCTAGTATAAGTTATTTGAAACGAATACTATGGTCAGTCCACTTAAGAGTGAAATTCGAACCATGCGATGAAGCTTTGCTTAATTAAATGTACTATGGTTTTATTTTGCACTCACAGTGCTATATTACTTTCATAAATGAAAATAAGAAATTGAAAAAATGTCAGCGCCCGCCGGGACTTGAACCCGGGACCGTGGAGTACCGTTCCACTGCTCTGCCAACTGAGCTACCGGCGCCCCGACGTAAGCCGACGAAATCTTCAACCTCTTGGTACTCGTCTCGAAGCGACGACAAGCGACATCTAGTATAAGTTATTTGAAACGAATACTATGGTCAGTCCACTTAAGAGTGAAATTCGAACCATGCGATGAAGTTTTGCTTAATTAAATGTACTATGGTTTTATTTTGCACTCACAGTGCTATATTACTTTCATAAATGAAAATAAGAAATTGAAAAAATGTCAATTTCTTATTTAATTAAGCAAAACTTCATCGCATGGTTCGAATTTCACTCTTAAGTGGACTGACCATAGTATTCGTTTCAAATAACTTATACTAGATGTCGCTTGTCGTCGCTTCGAGACGAGTACCAAGAGGTTGAAGATTTCGTCGGCTTACGTCGGGGCGCCGGTAGCTCAGTTGGCAGAGCAGTGGAACGGTACTCCACGGTCCCGGGTTCAAGTCCCGGCGGGCGCTGACATTTTTTCAATTTCTTATTTTCATTTATGAGACCCTCAAATATTTGTCAGACGTGGCGATAACGACCGCTTTTTACGAGAGGTCTACCCTTGGGTCTACGCCACAAGGAAAAAGGTGTGATATGTGTGTGTATTAGCCTAGTAGTCCAATACGGCTGGCATTATTTGAAGGCAAAACTTACAAAAAATCTAAAGTCGCTTATTTTTTGTACGATTGCGTTATGTATATAAATATAATCCTACTAAAATTATCAATGCGAAAATTGGTATGTTTGTTTGTTATCTTCACGCAAAAACTATTGAAAAGTTTGAAATGAAATTTTGGCACACATATAGAAGGTAACATGGATTATAACATACGATAGTTTTTGTCACAACTTATGCGGGCAACGCCGCGGGTAACAGCTAGTATATACATACATTTTGGATTCAATGTGTGGTAGCTCATTCATTAAATTAATATTTTAAGTGTCTTTAATTATTTTTTTAATAAAATATTATTATAATAAAATAAGTATAACAGTTTTGTCAATGAGAGTTTACATAATGTTAAAACCCAGTTTGAGCTGTTTTTAAACCACTGCAAACGAAAGTAAGTTAGCATATATACCTGAAATGACACAAATTTAGGTTAGTCACCAGGAACTTTAGTGCCGTGTGATGCCGGATTAGAATAGCATCACCCCCTTTCTTGACCGTGGGATTCGTAAGAGGCGACTAAGGGACTCGAGGGAGTGTATTGTAATTTTAGGCGATGGGCTGACAACCTGTCACTATGGCTATACACAATTGTAAAACCCCGTTGATGACCCTCAAATGTAAAAAGGGATTATAGACGTGATATGTGTGTGTGTGCAACTTTATATTATTTTAGTGTAGTTAAGCTTAGTATATATTGTTATTTGTCCCTTAATACTACCTATAAAAAAAATTGTTGAGCCAAAACACAAAATAATGAATTGGGTTCGGCCAATGGTCCAGAAACTATAATCCAAAAATAAACGACATTAATATTTTTTTAACATGAATAAGCCCAGTATGGCTAGATACTGGGCTATAGTTTCAACGCGCACTGATTGCGCCAATAAAACTGCAAGCGGGTGGGTGCGGCGACCTTTATATAGGTAGTTGCTAGTTGGGTCTACACAGGGCAAAGACCCCGTTGCGTAAAACCCATTTCACAAAGTGTATTTTTCGTATTACGTAATGTTTCTTGAGAGAAGTTTCAAAGGCGGTTCACCCACTAGTCGTCAGTCGTTGCGTATTTTTAATGGACCGTAACGCATGCGTCTGTCAGACGAAAGGAAATTGCGAATTCAGATTTTATTCCATACAAATACGGCAACGGTGCGTTTACGGATGCGTCTAAACTCCATTTATTTAAGGATGACCAATAATGTAAACAAACTTTGTATGTAACTGACAGTTGCGAGCTGTCAGTTACATACAAAGTTTGTTTACATTATTGGTCATCCTTAAATAAACGGAGCATATATAAATGATAATATAATAAATAAATGTTTCAAAAGCTTTTGTAATAGAATATAAGTTACATTTAAGAGTGATTTGTTTGTAATTTTGATATACCTACCAAATAAATCAATAAAAAAACACATAGCCATCTAGCCCCAAACTAAGGAAAGTTTATAATTTGGGAGAGATAGATAGAGCAAGATAACTGATAATTATATGTGTTTGTAAAGAAATACATACAAACCCAATACTCCCTCCCTGACACAAAACAGATATTTGAAAAGAGACTTACAAATACTTGTGTTATGTTATGATTTAACCCACGAACCTCGGCGTAGCAGGCTGGGGGTAGGTACTATCCACTACGCCAATGGGTCAGTCAAACGAATTGACAGACGCATCGGATGGCAGATAGGAGAACTGCGCCTGAGACCGGGTCAATCGCGATAATATGGAGGTAAATATTAAATAATCTACCTATGTCCCGTCCCCGACGTTTCAACACAGTTTCATATACAAGCTATTACAAAATAGCGCAAAAATATTAATAAAAAAAAATTAAAATGCTTATGCGGAATGATGAAGGCACGCGTAAGTTTGGCGCAAAAATACTTTTGGTTAAAATAAAAGGAGTATTTCGTCCACAGTAAAATCAAACTCATTTTTTGCAGCAGTAGCTCCATCTATTCGCGTTAAGTGGCGAATCGGTTTTAACAGGGGGAATCCTTATTAGAATTATTTTATATTTAAAATTTATTTTTATTATTTTGCGAAAATGTGGTGAATCGGTTTTAACAGGGGGAATTCTTATTAGAATTATTTTATATTTAAATTTATTTTTTATTATTTTGCGAAAATGTGATATTAACACGGGACTATTCCCATCGAGTCTCCTTTAACGGGCCTACTTCCACGAAGTGAGGTGAAAACGAGCTACGAGAATGCATTTTATGCATAATCTAAGGCACATCACTGTCAACTAAATTTTGTTTTTTAATCTTCAAGATATGAGGAATACGCCAGGGCAGCGCAAAATCTCATTTTATTTTTAATAACGGAGAAATTAAAATTTGAAGTTACCTCTATTTTTCAGTGATGAAGCGTGGCGTAAGAGATTTCCTCCGCCAGTGCTAATCCAACTGTATTGATCTTAGTATGATTATTAATGGCAATTTCACGTTAAACCCGCCCGGGCGGTTATTTTTTGACAAAACGTCTTAGTTATTATGAAATTTAGCAAAACACTTACTGTTTCCGGCTGATTTCCTTGGGAATAAAAGGTTTTTGTTTTGATGTGTTTCCTCTGCTGTCAAAACTGACGTGGAATTGATCATAGATAAACGGAATATGATGCAGACGCGACACACACTACATTTGTTCGATATTTTGACCGTGAAAAATTATTGTAGCTAGAATTTTGCCGTAAAATATATCAACTATCTACAACAACGGCATTCTATCCGCTATGGATAATTTTGCCAATGTCAATACTACGTTGATTGATACATCGAACGAAACGCAAAATATGAACCGTTTAGACGTAGGTATTAAAATTTTTTTTACGATCGCATAATAGGATGACGTGGTTGTTAGTGCAGATTAGTATGAAGTAGTAAGGTTCGATTTATATGCAACACTAGACGGCGGCACGGCGGCACAAAAGCAGTTTTTTAACCGCGGCGGAAATTTTTAATTGTAAATATGGAGCGCTGCGCATACGGTCACCACCAACCACAGTTTTAGGATAAATTATAAGAAAGCAAGGATAATAATTATGTACATGTACTTACGTACATACATACATACACATATCACGCCCATATCTCTTGCAACTTGCGTACCTAGTATACAAAAGTATTATTTATGTTGTAAAAGATTTTTGTCAGATTTCAGTTCAAGAGTGGGATCAATTGATTCGGAAGGTTTTTAGTGTTATGGGGTAGAAGGGTTCTAGAGTGGCACTGGGTCAAGATGTTCATGCTAGGGTAACACTAGGTTGAAAGGTTCTAGACTTATACCTAGCTGGAAAGTCCTAGAGTGTCACAGAACAAAATGCCAATACTAATGTTAAAATTTCGGGAAGGTCGAGAGTATCATTATATTAAAGGTTGTGGTCACCCTGGTTCGTTGGTAACACCGAAATATACCAAACATTGTATAGGGCTATAAATCCCTTTTCTAAAAATACCAATTTCAAGACCAAA
Source organism: Tuta absoluta (assembly GCA_027580185.1). Lineage (NCBI taxonomy): Eukaryota > Metazoa > Arthropoda > Insecta > Lepidoptera > Gelechiidae > Tuta > Tuta absoluta. The sequence goes on along the minus strand of JAQAHW010000055.1, from coordinate 1,803,868 downwards.
AATTACAGGATTATTCAGATAGGAATGGATTAAAAACCTTAGTCAAAAAAACAATTAGAAGCACCTTCGATTTTAAAATTTTCTTAGTTACTTTAATAGATATCACCAAAATGTATGATAATTTTTAACTATGAAGCAATTCAACTGGTGTCGGTGATTAAAGGAAAAAGATTGTTAAAGGTGTTCGAAGGTTTGAAAATTTTAAGGCATGCGGCTCTGTGTATGGATGGTCAACAAATATTGTTCAAAACCTAATGAACGGTGCGAGAATGCAACCGCTATATATTATCATATCATAATATCATACTCGAATATTTAATGGCCGTCGCTAATTGGTTTTTGCTATTTATATTTTGAACTTACATCTATGTATACTGATTTATGCAATAAACGTTTAAAATTGAAATTGAAATTTGACAGTATTAGTTGCGCTTAAGGTGCACGCAATGACGAAAATGACAAAGAAATATCCAAAAAAAGTTTCTTAATGTCGAAGTTCGCAAAAAAATTTACACTACCAAAAACGAAACAAAAATATGTTTGCGCAAAGTGCGTAACATGATACTGGCCACTTGCATTTTTAAACCTGAACCAGGCCTGCGACACTCGCCTATACCTACGGAGTTAAGTACCTACGCCGTCGTGTACCGCGACGGTACACTCCGCCAGAGCCGGATCGCGCTCGCTAGTGGAGCGCGCGCGCATCGATGCGGTGACGTCATTTCACTTGTGACGCGTTCTTTAACGAGACAGTCGTGCAGGTAGTGGAATAAATTGTTTGTGTTGTGCTTCTTTACGAAATTTAAACCAATCAATTTATTATGATGATGGGACAAATTAGGACTAGGTGTTCTGTGGACGGATGTCTTAATAAAAAGAGTGATTCCAAGTTGTCCTTTTTTACATTACCAAAGGATTGTGCATGGTAAGAAAAATAATCCGTTAATAATAGGTAAATGTACCTACTATTATTGATTTTTTTGTGCTTCGTTGATTTTTATCCACAAGCAATGTCATAGTTATACAATGTAAAGTAGGTACCTATTTAACTAAGAATAAGCTACTCAAGGCAATCTAAACATGAACGCAGAAATGTTCGCTCGCAGTGAATCCCATTTAAGGGACCAATTTATTTTGGTTCTTCTTAGTAATTCTATGAAATGCTAGTATCAGTTGGTCCCTTCATTTTTTTATTATGACTAAGAATATTCACGACTTATTGAAAAATATTGTAAATACTTACAATAAACACTATAATATATTCTGTGTAAATCGCTAATATACCTACTAAATCAGTTTAAGATTTTATTTTTCATAGTTATATCCCGAATCCGGCCCTGGCGTTTGAGCTCCCGTGTAGGTAGTCAGAGAACGCAAAGGATTTGTGCTCTTATGCGCGTGCATTTGAGTTTAATTGAGATAGCGCACGGTGTCTTGGATGTTACAAAAAAAAGTGTAGGCTATTAAAACGGCGGCTTTCTTCAACATCAAAGGAGTGTCGCTTCTGTAGGTACTACTATTATCAATTCTGTGCCTGAACTAATAAGTTGGCTTTATTTAGTTTAATGACTTTGCTTCTTCTGTAATAACGTTAAACTAAAAAGTTGTAAATATGATTTGAGATGTTATGAAGATAAGTGTTTTGTGAACTGATTAAGCCCTTATTTTTAGATGAATTCTTTTCATGTACTGAAAGTGTAAGAATAACAAACAAACAGACAGTACAGTTTATAGAGTTCATAATTAATATGGATAATATGCGTTCAGCTAAGTCTTGGCGAATGGTTCAGCTTATTTCAAAATATGGTCCTTATAATACAATATAGGTTAATATTCCTTCCAAGTTATAATATCAACTTTGTGAGTAGTCCACCGAGAATCGAACCCGGAACCTAGGCGCCGCAGGCAGTCGCACTACCATTGGTCGTCAAGTATTGTATCAGTACCAGTTAGACTAACATTATATGAAATGGTGACACCTCTATAATATACTCTTTGACATGACTTCCGAATTTCATTTGAATTTCGTTCCTTCCGGCGAAGTAGGACTCTTAAAGACGTAGGTCAATTTAACATTTGTATAAAAAACGTCCCGCCTCAAGCCAATCCCACTATGACGGACTGACGGATGCGTCTGTCAAACACCTTGGTCAAATCCTACGCCATGGTATCCGTTTTTGTATTGGAATTCGAATTTCCACTTCATCTGACAGACGGAAGCGTCAGGCTGTCTTAGTGGGAGGACTGCGTACAATAAAAAAAAACAATGTCACACTATTCTGTACAATATGCGCAGCACGTAATGTTTAGTACTATCATATATTCTGTGGTAATGTACACCACTTCCGTAGCCGGAGGTAAAAATTTGATTGAACTCGCGCTACGCCGTAGTAAAATGCCTACATCGTAGATGCAGCTACGAAATCGAATTCATCGTTTTGCTATGGCGCATTTGACGCAGTATGTTACGTAATAACAAGAAATAAAAACCTTTTAGGATCAACTAATAAAAATAATAATAAATAAACTTCAACTGTGCTATGTACCGTAGATTTCTTCATCTTCAGATCTTAATGGTGACTATAGATAGGACCATCTGAGGACCTTTTAAACAAAAAAAGATTTTTCAAATCGGTCCAGCTTTCTAAAAGTGAACAGTTGACGTGTCTTAAAAACTCTGACACCTGGTGTTCATCGGAACGTTCATCGATTGGGTGTTCTACATGACAGAAGAAGACGTAAAAACAGTGACCAAACATAAAAAAAACCCGACGTATTGAGAACCTTAGGTGGCTTTCCCACTGCACCGCAGTCCGTCGTGTAGCGCGGGATCGCAGATTTTAAAGTTGTATGCAAGTACATCAGTACGTACCGCCTAGTGCTACACACCGACAAAGCGTCAACGCGCAGTGGCGGGATCTGCCGCTCCGCGCTACGCGTCGGGGCGCGTTCCCAGTGTGTGAGGCGCCTTATATACAGGGTGTAAGGGACAGCCCTCCGAATACTGATAGGGTGCATTGATACCATCTAATACATCTAATCCATGATACCATAATTTTAAATGTAGTACCATTAAGACTATGGGTTTATGACCTGAAATAAAGATATTTTTTTTATTGAGACCATGTAACTGAACAACTTTTATTTTTATTTTATTTAAGAGCCCAGGTTGTCCCACTGCAGGGCAAAGGCCTCTCTCCTCTTTTTCCACTTCTCTCGGTCCAGTGCTAGGCTTTGCCAGTTCAGTAGATAGGCGCTAAGTTCATCGCTCCACCTCTTTCGGGGCCGTCCACGTCGCCTCTTAACATTCTTGGGCACCCATTCCGTTGCTATTTTAGCCCATAAAGCAGTTGGCATGCGGGTAACGTGGCCAGCCCAATCCCACTTTAAGCAGGCAGCCTTCTGAGCTACGTCCTGAATTTTTGTTTGTGAACGCAGCACTGAGTTCCGAATTCGGTCGATCAGTCTGACTCCAAGTATGCTGCGTTCCATATTACGTTGGCAAACCCCAAGCCTGGACTTCTGAATATCAGTCAAAGACCAGGTCTGAGCTCCGTAGGTAAGGATGGGAAGAATGCACATGTCCATAAGCTTGCGTTTTAAAGATATTGGCAAGTTACCTTTCATGAGGTCTTTCATAGCCCAATAGCTCTTCCAGGCGTTCTCAGTCCGTCTTTCGACTTCCTTATCTTGTCTCGCCTGGAAAGAGACTATTTGGCCTAACTGAACAACTATCCATAAAAAAATATTTCAGGAAACGTCAACAATTTTTGGACTTCCTATAGTAAATGCAGTCAGCTGATCGTGATTTTGTATGGGAGGTCGAATATGTTTTGTACATATGTTCCTAGGGAAAAGTAGTTAAGTTTCATGGTCTGCATGCACCCTATAAGTATTCGGAGAAATTTCCCTTACATCCCCTATATATTCTTAATTGCACAAAAATACACAGAAAAAATATTACAAATTTTGTTGCAAAGGCGAGCTTATCTCTTAAGAAGATATCTCCTCCAGCCAACCCATGTCTTGTAAAAGAATTTAAACTTTTGAATATAACAAAATAAATGAAAAACTAACTCTGTAAAACTGTACTGTACTACAACATGCATAAAAATAATATAAATAAATCTAAATGAATAGAAAAACAAACTTACATAAATACTATAAAAATACATAAATATTTCAAGATTGTTGAATAATAAACCTTCTTCTATAAAAAAATTAAAGCTGATATCAGACACTTAGAGTGAACTGGCGTTGGCTTGTCGCCAGTATTCGGCAAAGGCAAAGGTGGTTCAGATCCGCTGACTTGCCACGAGTGAGGCTTCCATTCGAGACCATGCAGTATTTCAGCATTTAGATTACAATCTATCTAAATGTCTCAGGGAGGCGCACTAGATGACTTTTTTTAGCTTAAATTGATTTATTTATTTATTACAATTTACAATTTATAATAAACAGTACATTGTAAATGCTAGTCAATAGCTTAGAATAACTAGTCAAACAATTTCAAAATTCAATTAATATAATAACAATAAATTAAAATTAACATTTCATTCAAGACATAATGTGGTAGGTAGTAGAATAATTAAAATATTTACAATACAACATCACGTAGTAAAAAAACAAAGAAAATTTAGGTTAGTCACTAAATTGAAATTGAAATTCTTTATTCAATGTAGGATAGTATTATCTCTTATTGACGTCATGATCCGTCATTGTAAAAAATTGTATCACACAATTTTTTTTATAACAATTTTGTAATGTCCTAATAGAAAACCGGCTCGGGCGGGATAAAAAAAAATAACGTCACTGCCACGGGGCTGGCCAGGTTAATCACACGGTATGTAACTTTACACCACCACCATCTGAACTAGGAACTTTATAAATTTTTGTCTAGTTTAGCTTAATCACTCGTCTGTCGCTTCATACTATAACAATTTCATTGGTTTTGAATTTTATTGTGGGTAGTTAAGGTTCAAAATTGTTGTCCGGCTCCCGGTACGTGACAGACAAGAGGTTAATATTTATTGTTATTTGTCTCTTTATATATTAAAGTTATTACCTTGGTATACATTAAAAACGTATAACATCTATCTATCTACATGCGAGGACCGCGTCGCTCTAAGATCCAGATCTCAGGCAGGGAAAAGTAATTCAGCCGTATTCGACCAGCAAACTTTTAGAGATAGTTTTCCGTAATAAATAATAAACGATTTTAAACCGCAAATCTCTTTATACAAACAATCTAGTGGCCGTTTTAGGCACTATTTGCCATAACTTTAATAACAGTGAATATTTAATTGAATTTTGCAGGTTCTAATTTTACGGATAATACTAAAAAGTTGAGCTAACATTCAGATAGATTGTTTGTATAAAGACCTTTTTTTTGTGAAGTGGCGCCACTGTCGAAGCCATTTGCGACTCAACGAAAGTTTAATATATTTAAAATAAATAATCTGCAATTTTAGAATGCTACGTTTTTGGCTAAGGTTCAAAGCAGAATCCGCTGGGCCACTCACTAGCAAACAGCCAGACTTACCGCACCTAAACAAAAACGTTTCAACCCCTAAGCCTCTGTTCACAGTACGTTTACCCAGGTAAATTGTTTCGGAACTGCCGGAGCTTACAAACCCATTATCGAGTGCAAATATTTGTCCTAAAATCAGGACTTAATCCTGAAATCCAGGGCACTGCGACTGGCGTCCTGCCAGAAGGACGTTTACCCAGTATTTCATGTCTGGACTATTATGGCGTAAGCATAGCGAGTTTATGGATAGTGTTTTTACATACATCCGTACATACATCACGCTATTTTCGGTTCCAGGGTGTGCAGAGCGTTAACGGCCGTAAATAAACGGTTGTTATGGCCACATTTGACTAATATTTAAGGGCCGTTTCAGGAAAACCATAGTGACGGCCGATGTGGCGCAGTGGTAGTGCAACTGCCTGTGACGCAATGGTTCTGGGTTCTATTCTCGGTGGGGCACTATCAAAGTTGATATTTGTTCCCAGACTAGTTGCAGGATGAACCACCTGATGGCATAGAGTAGAAATCACATAGAGATGACACTCCCGCTCCAGACGCGCTCAAGGTCAATCCGTCTGGCTGTCTCTTAGCGAACAATTCAGTCGGGAGTGCGCTTCGCCGCGGAAACGTTCGTCGTGCGGGTCGAATTTTAATTTTTTGTGAAAAATTTAGCAATGCCGAATTATTGTGGTGTGTATGGCTGCAAAAGTGATGCGAGGAAGACTCCGCATCTAAGTTTTTTTAATTTGCCTAAAGATGAGCCAAGGTAAGTTATGATTTTACAGTAAATACCTAGGTACCTACCATTCGTTATTATACGTAATTGTTGTGTGTACTCCTATTTTTACTTACGTAGGTACCTAGTTTCCATTTTCTAATTTAAACTACCTAGGTGCCTAATTCATTGTTAGCTGATAATGATAAATAAGCGCATTCATATCGTAGGTATGTTTTTTAACGTAGGTAAGTAGGTACCTACTTAACACCGCTCGACTGCAACAAAAAGTTCATTTGATAAGAAATCCTTGAATAGGTATAACAAACAATTAATTTTCATCGCAAATCTTTTAAAATTATTGCATTTTGGTCAATCAGCGAGGCGGCGAAGAGGTAGGTATCAAACGGAGGCGGCGGCGTGATGGCGGTGTGCTTTGTGCCGTGTGCCGAGCGAGAATAACCTAGATCGTTCGTCAATACCACGCAGTAGGTAGATAGTTCGGTGAGGTAAGGTATTTAAATACATACCTATAAGCCAGTACAAGAGTAAGCTGTAATATATTACCTACCTATTAACAATAAAATGGTAAGGTAAGACTTTAAAACGGGTAAATATTTTGTTCCCACGGGAAAACTGTTAGCAGTGGTCGCAACCGCTTGATTGGCCGCTAGTCTGGAATAAAATTATTGGCACGTGACAGCCCCGACTTAAAGCGCGGGAGAGTGCGGGGCGTTACGGGCTGCGGGGGGAAGTAGGTGTTTAAAGCGCGGCTTTTGGGGCCCAGACAAAGGAGTTTCGCTTCTATACGCCAGTATTATTATCTATTCTTATGCTGATGGTTCGAAAATAAAGATGGTGCACATGCTTTGAAAGGCACGTGAAGCCGTCGGTCACGGATGCTGTCTATAATTACTTAGGCGACGGTCATTACACAACCATGTCAGAGGCCTACTACTTTAGGAGGCGGTTGATAACATTTCCTTCTTAGCTGTTGCAATGGAGCGATCTTATATGATGGTTTTAGTATGTAGGTAGTTTAGTTTAGAGACTGACATACACCACTTTACCGCGGGAAAACATCTCATTCCCATGGAATAACGAAAACAGTTGCTGAAACGTCTTAGAGTCTGATACAACTTGTATCGATCCGACGTGGGATGAAGGCTAAGAATAGCATCGCCATATTCCTTTTTACACGGCTACCCAACAAAAAAGGAGTGTAATGTTTTCAGAGTTCATTTATGTATGTATGAATATATGTGCGATTTTTTAAAGGACTAAAAGTCGTTACCCACTGAACAGATTCCAATGGAAATTGTACTGGAAGACCTTACATTGTCCCGAGTGTAATAGGTTTTTAAATTTTAATTTATTAACAGTATATTTTAGATTCGGTTTGACAATCAGCGGGCGGGCGTGGCGATAACGACCATACTTTACGGCCGCTTACGCTTTTGCCTACCAAGGGATAAAAACGTTATGTGTATAATACCTATACAGGGTGTAAGGGACAGCCCTCCGAATACTGATAGGGTGCAGGCAGACCACCCTTCCTACAAATAATCACGGGACAAATAAATGGAACTGCGTGGGCAATAGGACGCTCTGTCATTGGTCAAGTGATTTATGTATTCCCTATCTGTGGAATATTCCAGAAGATTCGGATTTCCGCCTACATACAAACATAGGTGTACACACATACACTTATAATGCCTAGATCCTTTGCCATACTTGATTTGTGCCTTTAAAAATCACCGTTAAAACAGGAAACAAATGGGTTGATCACAATAAAACAATTTTAAACGGATTTAAGTTGTGTTTATTTTGGAATTGTTTTATTGTGATGAGTAATAGTTGTGCAAACTCAAGAAAATATTAAATGGGTTGATGCTATTCTAAGCCGGCATCACACAAAATCTGACTACTTAATATACTCTTAGCAGTACATCAACCTACCCATTTAAGGTATCAACTTTTACTGGTTACTTTTAGTAACTGTATAAAATCCAGTATAGTCAAAAGAAGTAGGTCATTATATATATCCATATATATCACTTATATATCCCTTACGGGGAAGGCAGAGCGTAAACGGCCGTAAAAAAACAGACATTTACGCCCCGTCTGAGGCACATTGAGGGTTATTCAAATAATTTCGTATCGTTATACCTACTGACAGGTAGTAAACAGCCCATCGCCCAAAATTGCAATACACGTCTAACCATCGAGTCAGTTAGTCGCCTCTAACGATACCCACGGGTAAAAAATGGGGTGGTGATATTCTAAGTCAGCATCACACGGCGAAGCATTCTTCATGATATATACAGGTGTATAAAATATTCATCATCATCATCATTGGCCTCACACGTCTGTGACAGACGATTTAAACAGTGTCTGAGGCAGACACTGCGTTTCCTGAGACGCCATTATGGAAAACGCAGGGTTGCCCAGGACCTGCGCCACCCTCTCGGCCTTCCTGGCTGGATCCGCAGGAACGACTAGTCGATACGTGCGGAGCCAGGTCGGCTGCAGGAGTCTGCCGCGCGGTAGATCTCTGTCACACGCGCCCCCAGGAGACCCCGTTCCGGGTTTAATTGTGGAGTTGGCCTCTCCAGGAACGTTGTGCTTGGGTCGGATTTATCCCTCGGTCGCTTCTTACGACCCCCACGGGAAGAGATGGGGTGGTGCTATTCTACTCTGCCGGCACCACACGGCTAATATTAGCTGCTAATATTTAAGGGGTGAACATAAGTCTAAATATAAAAAAATATTGCACCTCCCATATAAATTGATCCAGTCGGCTAAAAAACTTTGTATGGGAGGTCCAATTTAAAAATAAATATTTTTCGTTCCTTAGAGAAAGTTGTTTAGTTTCATGGGCTGGTTCACCCCTCGAAATATTTGCAGTAATTTTTTTTCACCTTATACATATGATTTTTCACCTTATAATTTTTTCACCTGCGTGAAATACAATAAAAATTCCAACAAATTGGGTTCATGCACAGATGATTGTGAATTATACTGGACTAGATCGCAGGTACATAAAAAAATAAAAGCCTAAATATGCATGAAAAGAGCTTGAAATATGCACGAAAACTGGCAAAATATGCAACATCAAATTACATGTTTTAGGTACAAAAACAAAATAATAAACATTTTACTTTCAAACTTTCCACCATATAAATACAAGCGAGGGTAGTCAGAAATCCACGCATTTTTACTTAACTTATTTTGACAGATTAATGTGCACTCGCGCCAACAATGAGAACAATTTTACACAAATTAAATATATGTATGCAATTTTACCGAAGCATACGAATAGACGGGAGGAACAACGAAAAAAAAAAACGGCATGATATGCTCGAAAAATATATATAAAATTTGTCGATAATTATGCATTATAACACGATTTTGGAGAAAATATGCTATTTGTGGTGAAAAGGGCTTAAATATGCAAATGCATATGCAAATATACAAATGCGTTTAATCCGGTTTCTCATCATTAGTATCATTAGTAGTGTCTGATCCACCAATTTACAGGAGTGGGTTCATACACTTTTTCATTATAAATGTGTAATTTTTTCCGCTCCTTACTGCCGTAAATTGGTTGACATCCCATTCACAAAACCACCGAAAAAAACCTTTTGAACTCAAACCCATTGCACTCCCTCCCCCTGCCCTACCACCCTTGCAACCCTTGCCCTTCCCTAAATGTAGGTCACTAGAGGTCATTCACCCCGCAAGGTCAAACACCTGATCGATTGCTACCCTTATGTGGGTGAATCCGTAGAGTTGTGTGAGGATAAGGATTAGTTAAGCCGGTTCTTAATAAATATACTAGTAAGTATCTATGTAAGTTACCTATTATGTATCTAAGTACTTACGGTATTACGGTAGAGGTCAAATGGCATAGTTACCCTATGCAGAAGTTTAAACTTTGAGTCAGTAAGTAAAGAGTATGTTTTTTCTTATTTCAACAGCTTAAAAGTGATGCAGGTTTGATAAGTCAAAAAAAACACAGGTTACCAATTATGATGCAAAAAACTATTTATCTTTTTTAGAAAACTTGCAGTATGTGCAGTTTATCTAATCTCTTTTCGTGTGGGACACCGAGTTATTCAACGACCCGATGAACCCTGGTATCAGAGTTTTTCAACCGCCTACTACCACTAGTAGGCCTCTGACATGGTTGTGTTACGACCGCCGTCTAAGTATGTGACATTTAGTTTCCTAACGTGAAATTAGGGTCCTAATGTGACATATAGCTGAAGTGACGATCGGCCTAAGGTGAAATTTTGAGTCCTTTTTAAGTGACATTATAGAGTCTTAAACTATCTGCAGTAAAATATAGCTTAAACTTAAGTGGCAATTGATCTTTTGCAAGTTGTCAGTATCAGTTTTTCAGTCAGTTAAGCTTACTGAACTGTTGCAACTATTTTAATCAATTGAACTGCCAATGGGAGTTTTTCTGTTGACAGTTCTCTTGATAGTTCTGAATGTCAAACCAAAGGGCGCTGTGCTAAACTGAAATTTTGACGTTTCAATATGGCTGGCGTCAGCCATAGTTTTGTCACAGGTTCCTTTCACGCTGTGTTCGTTACAAATAACCAATAATAAATTTAGAACAATTCAATAAACACAAATAAAGAATAATTTATAAAGTGGTACAGTTTTTGTGAAAAGAAACGTAATTTCAATTAAGCTCAGCGTCCATGACATTCGAGAATCCGTAGAAAATTTCCCATTGAACTACTGAGAAATCACTGAGCAGGTTGGTCGCTGCAAAAAGTATCTGTGTCGATGGGGCTACAGAAACTCCGAACAGTGCCCGTGCGGCGCTATTCCACAGAGCATGTCTCACCTCTTGATCTGCCCCGCGTGCCCCGATACCTGCACGCTAGATGATCAATCGATTGATTGATTGATTGTTTGATTGATTGCTTGATTGATTGATGGATTGATTGATTGATTGATTGATTGATTGATTGATCGATTGATTGGATGATTGATGGATTGATTTATTTATTTATCACACGATGTAAATTTCATTATAAAGTTATAGATGCCCGTTATAAGAATTCGCATAATGCTCGTCAAAAACATATAATAATAATTAATTCAATGAAAGAAAACAATGTCAGTAATCTGTACTAATATTTTAAATCTGAGAGAGTGTGTGTGTGTGTGTATGTAGGTTTGTTACCTCTTCACGCTCAAACGGCTTGACCGATTTGGATGAAATTTGAAACACAGGTAGAGTATTACCCGGAATAACACATAAGCCACTTTTTACCGCCGGAAAATAACTATTACCACGGGAAAATGAGTGGCAGCGGTTGAAACCGCTGGCCGGAAATCTAGTATAATATAAAATAAAATTAAAATTTTAAATCTAGATACTCTTTTACAGAGTAAAACGACTTATCTAGCAAAATGTTTCTCAGAAACGTTTCGTCAGATGTTTTATTTTTTAATTCGATCTTCATCCATTCCGATGCCGTTCGATTAGCTACTTATTTTATTGGTCCAACAAAATTTATTTCGCCGCGACACGCACAGGAGAAGATGAACAACTGAGAACAGATAGACGGATTAAAGTTTTTACTAGTGGCCCAAACATTTATGTACTTTATATTAAAATATACAAGTTGTAATTTATATTTTATGGGTCTGAAATAAAACTATTTTATTTTATTTTATTTATTTTTTAGCAGGCGACATTTCATGGCTTATGATGATGATGATATTGGCATAAGGCCCACTCTTGTACCTTTTGTGTAATATTTAACAAATAAATAAAATGATTCGAATATGCTATAACTGAATAAGGTTGACATGAATGATTTTGATCCTCTTTCCATTGTCACTCTTTGTTTCCTCTTTCAAGAAGTGTGGGTATGTCCGTTCGCAAACACAATGCGAAACTAAATAGCAAATAACTCTGCTTTGGGATTTTTACCAAATTTTTTGTCACGTTTACAAAATGCCTTTATGAGCAGGGAAAAAGTAAGGAAGGAAGCGCTAGCATGTAGACAGGATACTCGCGCTGCTACGCGCCATGCCGCTGCCACTTCCTGTGCTCCCGCGAGTGTCGGCTTGTCGTGCGCGAGTCAAAGAAACGGCAGCACCAGCGCGAGTGGAATGTATTGCTATCTCGCTCACTCGCAGTGCTGGGATAATAGAATGACAGCAGTGTGCGAACACTCACTCGTGTTGATACTTCCGCGGAAGCAAATACTTACTTTGTGGCGGAAGTATCTCGAGCAATATTTGCGGCAGCGGCAGGAGCACAATGTGAACGTAGTATTAAGTTGATTTCGGGGTATTGAACGATAACAGGTTGACCAACCATGATTTTATCTTCGAATTTTTTTTATTGCGGTATTCCCGAAATCGCAAGAATTAATCATTGTAGGTAAGTATTTTTTTGTTTAATGAGAATCATAAGCTGATAACCTCTGAGGCGCAACATATACATAGAGTTACCTACTGCTAAACAAAATCTATATCGGGTGAATTTTTACTAGTGACCGGTACTTAAAATAAAAGACTGGCTAGTGATAAGGAACAACTTTTACCAAGGAACATAGGTCGAAGTTATGAAAAAAATATTTTGAGCTTCCATAGTAATCTAAATACAGCATTCAAGGAATTCCATGATCTTTTCTGTCTGTTGTACATACTGCTTCCCTTTAATTAAAATCAAAGTTTACAATACCCGTACAACTTCGTGGATCATAATAATATTCTTTATTGCACAAAAAAATACACAGGAAAAATATATATACAATTTTTGTCGCAAAGGCGAGCTTATCTGTAGAGAAGAGATCTCTTCCAGCCAACCCATGTCTTGTGAGAGAATTTAAGGGGTTTGAGAAAAAGTAGCGACACAAAGAAATACTAACGCTACAATTTTTACTCAAATAGAACAAACTATAATAGGACTTAGTACCGCAATCACAACTAATTCTTTAAAAATGTAGGTACGCTTATTTCAAAAAAACATTCAAATAATAAGTTTGTACTGGGGAGTAGACATAAGTGTAGAGCTACGTGGAAAGTCATACAAGATGAAACAAACTCTACAAATTAATGCTTCTTTTTGGATAAAATTATCTGTAACGATGCAGTAATCACGGAACCACCGTCCATAGCTACTAGTATAAATATTTCATTGACATGAACAATATAAATAGATTTGACATAAAAAGCTGTGTGATGCCGGCTTAAAATAGCATCACCCCATTTCTTACCCTTGGGTGTTATAAGAGGCGACTAAGGGACTCGAGGGTTAGATGTGTATTGCAATTTTAGGCGATGGGCTGACAACCTGTCACTATAGTGATACACAGTTATCTGATTGACCCTCAAACTTTTGTCACACGTGGTGTTAATGTCCGTTTTACGGCCGTTAATGCTCTGCCTACCCCGTAAGGGATATAGGCGTGATTTATGCATGTATGTATGTTGACAAAAAAAGGTTAATATTTACATATAATTCAATTATTTCTGGTGCCGTGTGATGCCGGCTTAGAATAGCATCACCCTATTTCTTACCCGTGGGAGTCGTAAGAGGCGACTAAGGGACTCGAGGGTGTGTATTGCAATTTTAGGCGATGGGCTGACAACCTGTCACTATGGCGATACACAAATTTCAGAGTATCCCTCAAATATTTGTCGGACGTGGCGTAGATGTCTGTTTTTGCGGCCGTTTGCGCTCTGCCTACCCCGCAAGGGATTATGGGCGTGATATATGTATGTATGTATGTATGTCAATTATTTCTCATTCTATTTATCTGACACCTATCAATGAAAATGACATAGAAAAAACTGTAACCTATGGCTTTAAATAATACAAATAGCAAGGGTATAGACGGTATTTGTACTCTACTTACCAAAGCTTTACGCAAGCGACACAGGCCAGCAAAGCTAAAATAATTATACCATTTAAACAACAGTTTAACTTTAACATATAGGATATTCCTAAAATATGGTTATAGTAGCTGCAAATGTAGAATCTCATGCGCACCAATTGGGAGGCTTTCGCAGACCTTCGGTGTTTCAACACTTTTTTATAATTATAAGATGCGACGTATTTGATTACAAAAACCCTAGATTTAGGTGTGACCGACACGCTCTTAGCAGGTTTTTATGCCATGTAACAACAAGTATTGAAGTTTATCAGGTAGCCCATCCCTTTTTAATCGAATAAAATTAATCAAATAGCCGTGACGTCACATGTATACAAATGTAGAGAAAAGTCGGAGAATTTAGGAAAATGTTGGCGGCCGACATGCCGGCATCGCTCCCGCAGTGGATGTATGGAACAGTCGCCGACCGTAGGGAACAGTCGTTCGTGCGTTCAAGCCTTGATCTCACTACTTCTTCGTTACCCAGTTTGAAGACCCAATTCTATGCCTATTCCTTCACTATACAAGCTGTTCTCTCGTGAAACTCTCTTCCCGCTTCGGTCCAACGAGCACCATCTCTGGACTCGTTTAAGATTCAACTGAAAGCCCACTTCCTTTCCTTTCCTGACCCGTAACCTGTCCTATTATATCATCTGCCATTTCCTGACACCTATTTTATTAGGCGTCGAATACTATATTATTATTTATATATATTACTAGCTTTTACCCGCGACTTCGTCCGCGTTAGATAGCTTTTTTTGGCACAGGTTCTAAAGTAGATATGTAGAGGTACCTATATTCATAATAAGTATGACTGTGATATTAGAACAGTCCTTATCTCTACTGTTTAAAAATGACTTCCGTGCTTTTGTTGTTAAAGGGACAATTCCAAATTTGCTATCCGGTGTACTGCCCTGAGAGATCAATATTTATAACCATTGAATACAAAAGTCAGAAGATAACAAAAAAATCCTCGGTAAAAAGTTGCCAATGTCCTTTCTCAACTTATTCCGATCATTCTGAACAACTTTTGTTTTGGAACCATTTCTGTATCTCGAATAGTTTAGGTGGGCTCCTGATGGTACACCTGGTGGTCTACATAAGGTACTCCAGATCCTCAATGTCCTTGTGAAAAGAAGCGGCCCATCATACTGAACATTAGGCGATGGGCTGACAACCTGTCACTATGGCGATACATAATTTTCCGAATGACCCTCAAACATATGTTATTTATATATTTATAAAATATTGTCCTATTTATACCTAAAGTACTCCCTCTAATCATAATAACTATAGTTATATAACAAGTATATATGTATGTATTTTAAGTATTAACGTGCATCTATAAGTTATTTATTATTTTCCCTTAACTTCATCCACACAAAACACAGTTTACTTACATTTTGGATCCAGTCGACGAGAAAATCTAATAGGTTTCGACTGAAAAACAGCAGTCTATCTCTTATGGGATAGGCGTTTTTGCTGAGTCGCTGACCTTTTCATTATTGCGCCACGTTGCATATCAGAGTGCCTATGTTTTAAATTGATAGAATGTGTTTTTTCGTTTTTAGTTGCTTGTTTTTTTTCTTATGTACTTTGCTGTGTAAAGTGTCGCAGTTTTTTGAATAAATGTTTTTCTATTCTTCTATTCTATAATATGTCAGACTGAGATAAGAGCGTGATATGTGTATGTATGTTTTATTTTAGTGTAGATTTTTTTAATGCATTATTTAATGTTTTTTGTCGTCTTTTTTTATACCGAGTAAGGGACAACCCTTCGAATACTGATAGGGTGCATGAAACATCAAACTGGACAACTTTCCCCTTGAAACATATGTCAGGAAACACCAAAAAAATGACCTTCCATACAAAATCACAATCAGCTGACTGCATTTACTATGGGAAGTCAGTTTTTTTATGTTTCCTGAAATACCTATGTTCCTAGGTGAAAGTTGTTTGTATGTTCCCTATCAGTATTCGGAGGGCTATCCCTGATACCCTTTAATACAGTAATGATTAAATGTAATCATTACACTGGTACGAATAATGTGGCGTAGTATGTAAATTTTTAAATGAAAAAGTAGTTATTGTGGCATAACTGTAAAAGTTAGACATAATATGGTATCGCGGATATTATTATAGATATTGATGTCCTCTATAAAACTGTAGTACATCAATTTGCTCTATTGTCAATAATTTCCACAGCGTACGCGATATAAGATATTTTTTTTGGTACATTTTTTCACACGTTGGGTTACATAATCGAAATTTTCACGCTAATCCCTATTTTTTTCTCGTATAAAATATAGCCTATGTTCATCAGGAATAATGTAGGATTCTAATGGTAAAAGAATTTTTAAAATCGGGCCAGTAGTTTCGGAGCCTATTCGATGCAAACAAACAAACAATCAAATCTTTCCTCTTTATAATATTAGTGTAGATTATATGTACGTATAACTAATGCCGTGTGCCGCCGGCTTAGAATAGCGTCACCCCATTTCTTACCCATGGGTGTCGTAAGAGACGACTGAGGGACTTGAGGGTGTGTATTACAATTTTAGGCGATGGGCTGACAACCTGTCACTATAGTGATACTCAATTATCTGATTGACCCTCAAACTTTTGTCAGAAGTGGTGTTAATATCCGTTTTACGGCCGTTAATGCTCTGCCTACCCCGTAAGGGATACAGGCGTGATTTATATATGTATGTATGTATTATATGTAAATATGAATGTATTGTATGTAAAATTAATGTTATTGTGCACTCCGTCCCGCATTACGGCTACTCCCTTATCCTGTACCCTAAGGTTCCCTGGAAGAAATCGCTTACTAAGCGATAAGGCTGCCTTGTGTACACTTGTTTTTACTGTATTTCCTGTGTACAATAAAGTATTTATGAATTGTATTTTGGAATTGATGGTACGGAAATCTTTTCCCTGGCTAACACAGTCTTATCGAAACCGTATGTAGTTCGGTTAGTGCTCGAATCTAACGAAAGTTAACAGGGTAATATTCACAGAAATGTATAACAGGGTGGTTAAGATAATATAAGAAAACACAAGTTATTAAGATGCAAAAATAAAATTTATTTTCTTTGATGTACCTAATCCACGTTTTACGTAAGTATACTAAGTATCAGCAGCATATCAAGCTACTCATTTAAAGGATCGACTTACAGTGGTTATTCTTGTTAACTGTATGAATAACCAGAATATGTTTTATGTGCTGCTGTTTTATGTTAATCTTAATCTTACAAACATGCCTAGGAACAAAAAAATAAAACAATCTTATTACCTTCATGTTCCCAGAAACAAACAAACATAGTAGTACTAAAAAAATTATTAACTAAAAATGTACTTGGCTTAAAATATTTAGTAAATATTGTTTTCTGTATGTTTTGTTAATATTTTGCTGCAAATATGCTTTGAAGTCACCAATAGCAGGACTGAACTTTCTATCATCAAGAACATTTGACTCTGACGAGGATCTGAGTCTCATTCCAACTGAATTGTAAACGCCTTGTTGTGCTTTGCCGGAGTTACATTGGTGGTATGTAATCCCAGTTTGGCTGTAATATTTCGTTTTATAGGTGATATAACACTCTCTTCTCTCGTGCACGGAAATAGTTGCTGAATATTTTCCAGCTGCACCTCCTATTCCATGAGCTCCTGGTACTCCATTATTTCCATTCTTAGCTCTGAACTCTATTTGAGGAACTCGAACTACTCCCGCTGTACCTCCTTCCCCACCTACACCGCCGCGACCACCATCGCCTCCGTCACTACATGAAGTACCTATCACCTTGTAGTTTCTACAGACTGTAAGGAGAATATCACAAGAGTAACGGTTACCCGAATAAACCATAAAATTTCTACTTTGCCAATCCACGACGTTGTCATGCGGCTCGGGTTCAGTCATCCAATAATAGCTTAGAGAATTATACTTTATTTCTGGAACAGCACCATCTCTTCCTGGTTTGCCGTCTCCACCTGCTTGTCCTGGACTTCCGTTTCCCCCATTGGCGGATATGAATAACTTTTCTGAATTTGTTATTTTGTCTCCGTAGCCTAAGAAGTTGCCTGCATTACCTCCAGGCATTCCTGGCCGACCGTCTTGTCCTTCTTTAGCTTTCACCGGCTGAATCAATTCACCAGGCTTGCCGTCTAAAATAATCTTCCTATCTCCTAAAACGACCCAATGAGGTGCCATTATTATCAAGTTTATATTAAGACCGGTAAAATTTATATCTGTGTCGAAAAATACTTTTTCCAAACCAATTATTTCAAGGGTAGATTTTCCGATACAAGTTTTTAATTTTAATACTTCACTTATTTTTACTAAACGGCCTTTCACAACAAGTTTTGAATCAGTACAATATTGACTTAAACCATTATTGTTTAGAGTAAAATCCACTACGTTCTTTAACACATCAACGTTGTGCTGTGTTAGGTTAACATTTTTAATTTGATTGTATTCCGTTTTGTACAAAGTCTCGCTACAATCTTGTAAAATAAAACCAATATTTGTATCTCCAACGATCCGCCCTCGGTAATTAAGACTGCTTTGGACAAAAGATTTACAGTGACTTTGAACAGTATTACTGTTTTGTACATTATAAGAGGACAATTCATTGTACAATTTATCCAAAAATTCGTACCATGTAAATGAGCCACTCAGACTTTGAACGAAATGATTTAATTCGGTTGTAAACATCGGGAAGTATTTTGGATATGTAATTTTTTGTAATACTTGATCAGATATTTTTGTATTAGATAGTTTGAAAATCAAATATAATATATTTTTTTTAAATTCAGCGTTCGATGTGTCTTGTAATTCATTTAATTTCCTAGAAAATTTATGGACTTCTGCTTTAATTTCAGCTAAGTCAGATGATGTTCTTTCAGTTTGTGAAATATATTCCGCCACATGCGTAAGAGCGTGCCTGAAGCTTTTATGAATATACTCTTCGATGGAAATTGAAAAACGGTCGATAGATTGTTTTACGTTGATACTTGATTTTTTTAATTGAGTTGCAGTTTCCTGAATAGATAATTGTAATAAGTTTGTTTCCAATTTAAAACTTAAAATTGAAGCCTCATCTATGAATTCTAAGAAATTTGCTTTAGATACAACATTTAACATAATTTGTTTTGGTAGTGTGATGTTTAATCTATTTACTGTATTTTTTAATACTTTTGCAATATCTTTACAACGTTTAGTGTTTTTTATATCGGAAGCCAGGGTGAACATGTTAGTTACTCCACCCTTTACTTCGTTTTCGATATTTTGTACTTTTATCAACTCCGATTCAGCTTTATCGATTTCTTGGATATCTGTACTTTGTATATTCTTTTCAATCATATTGATTTTATTGTCATAATGATTTTTCAATTTGAGAACTATGTCTTTAACATTTTCTTCGAGACTTTCTTTTAAAACATCAATTAAATTGTGAAGCTTGTATTTTGTTTCGTCTGATACCGTGTAGCAAAAATCTTCCTTGTGTTTTGAAATGAACCTAAGATGTTCAGATATAATAGTTCGCACACGCTGTTTAGCTATTTGAAATGCAGGTATCAAACTTAATGGCCCTGTATCATCTGGACGTCGAAAGAGCATTATTTTGTTTTCCATTCCATAACTTCTTATGTCAAAATCTGAGTCGGCATTACTTTGATTTATGATGTTATAAATTAGATGAACAATTTTCTGTCGTACATCTTCGTCTAAATCATAACGTTCTGCAATATCATTCATGGCATTATCTAAAAAATTAGTAATGCTTTGTACAATAGCGTCATCACTAACCAACTTGCCTCGGCTGTATAAATTAGGGACTTTAGTCACAACCAGGCCCACACCAGCTGTGTACCTGTCTGTATTCTTTATCAGTTCTACTATGTGCTGCAGTAGCTTGAGAAAATCTTTTCGGTGTCCTCCATTTCTTACGGACTCGTAGTCTGTGACAAGCAGTATTTTTACTGTATCGACGTGGTCAATGATTCGCTTAATGAAATAGCTTGTAGCTATGTCATTTTTAACACCTCTTGTATCGCCAAAGCCGGAAGTGTCATAGTAAGCTGTTTCGGTTTCTTTATCAACAACCAGCTCGGGAAATGTAGTCTTGGATTGCACGGTGGAATTGCCAATCCTGTTGTTGTCTACGATGATGAAATTTCCAGGATCTTTTTCTACGGAGAACAGCTTTGAACTATCTCCAGCAATCCACTGAAAACAATGAAAAAAGAACTTAATGACAGGAATTTCAACTTTTAAGTAATAGTTGCGTATTTTATCACCATTCTTAGCCAACATCACTAAACTGGCGGTAACGCCAGATTATAATTTTTTTAACTCCAATTTATCCAGAAACTTTAGCTATCCTGTAGGTTCGTATTCATTTTTACAAAAAAGATTCGAGTTTAACCAATCAAAGGTTAACCTCAATCTTAGGTCACCTTAACGGTTTTATCTGAGAATCTTAATAATTTAAAAAATAATGATTCTTCATGTAAAATATTCGAAATCTTTAACCTGAACCGGAATCACATCTTTTTCGGTTTTCCTACTCCCATGAGTAGCCTATGTTTTATTTAAAGTTATATTCTATCCATATACTTTTCTTATTTATTTGTTATAAAAAAGTTTACAATTTATTTTCTTGGCACTCCTAAATCATAATTTGATTTGTCCGAGTGCTGCAGACTCCTTAACCTAAAAACTAAAACTATCTACATAGGTACATTATTAAAACAGAGTAATTACTTAAATCTAGATTTTTTTTCTTAGCTTACAAAAGTGTGGGTAAACTCTTCCGCTATGATTATTTACATCCGTCAATCCGTTTGTGCGGGAAGGCGTTACGAAAACACACACACTCAAACTCTCGGATTAATGCTAATAGTATGGATATTAACGGTATTTTAAACATTTGATCGAAGGTATTTTATTTAGTCTAGTCTTAGTCTTTAGGCTGATTATAAATCTTAAAGGAATGAGTAAACTGCCTGAACCGTTTCATAGAATTACCACCGCTAAACTATTATAGAGCTTATGATATCAAAATTATTGAAAGCTTCGTTACCAACACTACGGTTTGTGAGTGGCCTTAAAATTATGTTTTTTTATGAAATGCTGAGTATAATTTAAGACATACAATGCTACTTACAGCAGAAATGATAAGGACACATGATAAATAGTCAGGGCAGCATAACCGATAAAAATATTTCATCGAACTTTTTCCTTATTTTGGCATCATAATCATAACAGTACCACGAACTACTGATAAAACTATAGTTTATAAAACAAACATTTAAACAGATAAGCTGAATTGATATATTTTCGAAAATGTATTTGTATTGAAGTCTTAATTTCCTAAAAATAAATAAAAAAGAAACATCTTATTTTAATCGGAGAATCGTTGGCGCAATGTTTGACCACTCCACGAATGAGTGAATTGGTCGATAAAACTGAACATAATTCCCCGGGGAACAAAATGGAAAAACAAGTGGACCTTTCATGCAAAAATATCTTAGATTAGTATAGTTGTTCAAAATGTTTTTTTCGACCTTTGTTCTGTGGAAGTTGTCAAGTTTCATGGGCTGGTTCACATTTGCAGCAATTTTCTTTCCATCGTACTTACTTACTAATTATACATTTTTATGTTTGTGTGTGTGTGTATGTATGTATGTTTGTTGCCTCTTCACGCTCAAACGGATTGAGGGATTTGGATGAAATTTGAAACACAGGTAGAATATAACCTGGAATAATACATAGGCCACTTTTTACCGCGGGAAAATGAGTGGCAGCGGGTAACTCGCTGGGCGGAAATCTAGTGATATTATATAGAGGAAAGATTTGATTGTTTGTTTCTTTGAATTGAATAGGCTCCGAAACTACTGGACCGATATAACAAAATAATCTCAATTATTTATTTCTGATCACAATAAAACAATTTAAAACGGATTTAAGTTGTGTTTATTTTGGATTTTTCAATTCCTACTCCGTTTAAAATTGTTTTATTGTGATGAGTTATAATTGTGCAAACTCAAGAAAATATGTGTATTTATTTCTGATTTAGGACGAGGCATCGATATCTCTATCCTTTTCTAAAACGATTTGACGGAAAGTTTATTAGTTAGGTTAATGGCGATTAAATTGTCTAGAAATTGCGAAGAACCCATTGAAAGTTTAAATCGTGAATGGACTTAAATATCTCCTATCCTATTCCAAACCTATTTGACGGAAAGTGACAGCATTGATTTAAGCTAAGTTATGAGAATGTATATGCCAAATTAAGGGGAATGTTACTTGTAAAAAACGCTCGTGTGTGACGTGGCTAGCCATCGAAAATCAACACGAAATAAAAAAACAAAAGGGATAAAGGCGTGATATATGTATGTACTAGATTTCCGCCCAGCGGTTTTACTGCTGCCACTCATTTTCCCGTAGTAATAATTGTTTTCCTGCGGTAAAAAGTAGCCTATGTGTTATTCCAAGTTATACTCTACCTGTGTTCTAAATTTCATCCAAATTGGTCATGCTGTTTGAGCGTGAAGAGGTAACAAACATACACACACACACACACAAAACTCTCAGATTTATAATATTATCTACGGATTATCCAGAAATTGCGAAGAACCCATTGGAATTTTTAATTGTGTCAGGACTCAAATATCTCCTATCCTTTCCCAAACCTATATGACGGAAAGTGACAGCACTGATTTAAGCTTAGTTAAGAGAATGTATATCCCGCATAAAGGGCGATGTCACACACAGAGATATAACACGAAATTAGAAAATAATAGGGATAAAGGCGTGATATATGTTTGTATGGCGTACCCTGGGGGAGGCCTACGTCCAGCAGTGGACTGCAATAGGCTGATGTAGATGTAGTTATGTTTGAATGTATTTATATATGATTATTATTATTCTTCTTCTTTTCGTGTTGGACACTGAGTCGTCCAACTACCGAATGATTATTTTAATATAGACTTGTAAGCACTGTTAGCAGCTCCTGGATTGATTTATATTTAGTACTGGCTATTCTCAATTGCCGATTGATACCGGCTTAGAATAGCATTACCCCATTTATTTACCGTGAGAGTATAAGAGGCAACTAGGGATTCGAGGGTTACATTTTTATTGCAATTTTAGGCGATGGACTGACTACCTGGCACAATGGTAATACACATTTTTTCTGAATAACCCTCAAATGTTTGTCGCACAGATCTCTTATATATATGTCCTAAAGGTTTTGTCGGACGTGGCGTAAATGTCCGTTCTACAGTTGTTTACGTTCTGCCTACCCCGCGAGGGATATAGACGTGATATATGTATGTATGTTCTCCTTCTACTGTCAGCAGCACTTCATTTAAAGATCGGGGTTTTTATACAGTGGTCGAGAATACATACATACATAGATATACCATGCCTATATCCCTAGTGGGGTAGGCAGAGCGTAAACGGAGCTTTATTTTATTTTATTCACGTCTGAGAAACATTTAAGGGTTATTCACAAAAATGTATTACCATAGTGCCAGGTTGTCAGTCCATCGTCTAAAATTGCAATACAAATGTAACCCTCGAATCCCTAGTTGCCTTTTATACTCTCACGGTAAAGAAATGTTGTTGATGCAATATCTACATCGCCGTAGTAGTAGATAAAATTACTAGGTGGTATAGAGACAAGTATTACCTGAGTAAAAGCAGTTTTCCCGGCGCCAGTGTTACCGAACACTAAAACCACGTCCTTGTGTTTCGGGTCAAATACCATTTTTTCTTCATTCAGTTCCAAGAATCGCAGGATGTCATCTGTTGACTCTCCCAGCTGAAATAATAAACAAAATAAGATGTGAACGTATAGAATAGAAAGAATAGAAAAACATTTATTCAAAAAACTGCGACACTTTACACAGCAAAGTACATAGGTATGTAGGCTTAAATTTTATTAGTGGCCGATACTGAAAACGGAGTTCTTCTTCTTCTCGTGTGGGACACCGAGTCGTCCAACGACCCGATGAACCCTGGTGTCAACGGAGTACGGGCTGGTGATAAGTAACAACTTTTTACAAGGAACCTAGGTCGCAATATGACAAAAATATTCTGAGATTCTATAGTAATTCAAATTAGCTTATTGCCAATTTTGTACGGGAGGTAAATTTTTCTTTTCATATATCGACTTATGTTCCTTGGGGAAAGTTGTTCCTTATCACCAGCCCGGTCAGAGTTTTCGCTATCGGTTACTAGTAAAAATTCACTTTATATAAAAATAATCTAGAGGCACCATAGTAGCTGGTTTTCTATGTAGAGAAACATTGGTTTTTTTTTATGTAGAGCAATGCCATTTGGAACAAATGTTATATACGCCTACATGAACCCAGTTCACCCGGTAGACACTGTCTAGGGTGTAACTTGCTACAGCTTTTAAAGGGTAAATCGGCCCATTAAAGTGATAGTCCCGTACGGCTGGCATTATTTGAAGGACTACATATATTAGCCTATTGCAGTTCACTGCTAGACGTAGGCCTCCCCCAGGGTACGCCTTAGGGCACGGCTCGGTTTCCCCATCCAGTCGCTTTCAGCCGCCTTTTTTAAGTCATCGGTCCATCTGACCGGAGGTCATCCAACGCTACGCTTGCTGTGGCGTGGCTTCCAATCGAGAACCCGCTTACTCCACCGGCCGTCGGTTCTACGACAAACGTGCCCAGCCCACTGCCAATAGTTTGCTACACTTCCAGACTATGCCCGTTACTTGGTCTTTTTGCGGATAGTCTCATTCCGGATTTTATTGATTTTAGAGACACCGAGCAAAGACCTTTCCTTTTCTTATGGAATGGTCTATTTGAAGGCATAACTTACAAAAATTCTAGTCACTTAATTTAATTTTGTGTATATTTTTACGCTTACGTAAATTTTTATGCAAAGTATGGCAAATCATTATTTAAAATATTTATTTTTATGTCTACTATAAAATTATTATTATAAAATATATCAGTATTGTTTATGTGATGGTTTAAACAGTGTAAAAACCCACTGCAAACAAAAATATAGTAGCATATACCTAAAATGACACAAAATAATAAATTGGGTTCGGCCAATGGTCCAGAAACTATAAGTAGAAAATAAACGACTTTAATATTTTTGAAACATGAAAAGCTTTCCATACTGGGCTATGATCAACAATTCCTCAAATGTAATGGTACGCATAATATGTAAAAATTAATTGAATCATTAATACAAAATGTGTAGTATAGCGGGGTTAATTTATATGTGATTTATTAACCTGCAGAGGGCCATAAAATTAATATGCTTACCGTAAAAAGAACACTATCTGCTACAACCACTAAGAAGAGCCAGACGCAACATTTTGCACAACTCCCCATTCTTTGTTACTTCTGTCAACAAATAAACAGGTGTCCGTGCGCGAATACAACGCGAAAATAAATAGCGATTGTATGCTACTATTCTTTATATAATTAAAGAGATTTTTTTGCTGCGCCCCCGCATTGGCTAGTGATAATAGGTTGACCCGACGTGACCACGACTGACTTTATCATGGAGGCGGTATTCCCGAAAACGCTTATCATTAAAAAACAATGTATTACGAGAAATCAGCGAAAAGGTGAGATAAAGCTGATGACCTGTCATACCATCTAGTTTCCCATAACATAAACATACATTAACAGCCATAATAGTCCACTGTTGGACATGGGCCTCTCCCTATTAGGGGGTATTGCCATATTCACCACACTTGGCAGGAGAATTGACGAGCGCAATGTGTATACTTAGGTTGGTACCTGCAGCTCAATCAAACATCCTATAAAATTCTGAGTAAGAGCAAGTAGATATTGAAAAGAAATAAAAACTACGTCTGAGAGGTAAAGTGAAACAGCCTTTCAAAGACTGACTTCAAAAAAATATTAGTTGGAATGAAAATAATATCCAGAATCTCTATCTTCATGTTTCAGAAATATTTAAGTCGCTTATAGTTTCTGGACCATTAGCCGAACCCAATTTATTATTATGTGTCTTTATGTTAACATACTGTCGTTTGCATGTGAAAAACGACTCAAACAAGGTTTTTACAGTGTGTTAATTGCCACATAGACTATACTTCTTCTTCCTCGGGTTGGGACGTCTGCGGAGCTCGCAGACGGGTGATCAGCTCTACTAGGCGGGAACCATTTCACCCAATTCCCAGGAATTAGACTATACTGGTATATTTAATAATATAAATTTAATTGTCGACACTTATAAATTTAATTTAATAAATGAACTACCTTTACAGATAAATTCTATATTTACAGATTTAATGTAGTCTAGGCGATGAAAACCCGCGATAAATTAAATACCATCGCTTAGACTACATTCAATCAATAAAGATAGAATTGGTCGCCGGGTATTAGTTGCAAAACTAACCCGGTAGATGGAGCCGTGCCACGCGTTACTGGCATTAAAATACACTTGCAAAATTGGTGGGCAAGGAACGAGATGCGGTAGCCCAGATGGCCTCCGTTACGCACCGTAAACCCACCGTAGCCGTATTTGTATAAGAGTAAGATTGGAATTCGCAATTTCCTTTGTCTGACAGACGCATTCGTTACGTTGGGTTAAAAAAACGGAACGACGGACGACAAGTCATGCAAGGCATGCAAGACCAAAACATTTGCTCAGTCTTTTACTGTCCACGCCGCACGATTGTGGAACAAGGTTCCGATGGACGTTCGGAAAAGCACAAATATCGGGACTTTCAAGACGAACATGAGAAAACTTTGGGGTTTTAACTTGGATAACTCTGACGATTTATAGGGCTTGTATTTATATTTAATATATTATATTTTTATACTATGTATGTTTCTATATCGATAGGTATTTAATTATATAAGTAGGATTGTATGTACATACAATTATTATTCTTTTACAGCTAGCTATATTTAGTGTCTATATATATATATATAAATATATAAATATGTATTTTTCAATTACCCGTACCATAGTTTACCTGCGCACACCATGTCCTCTGGATTTCTCAAAGGTTGACTGGGAGAGATCCCTTAATGGGATAAGTCCGCCTTTGTGCCTTACCTTTTCTGTTATTTGTGTTTTTCTTTGTGATATTTATTTGGTGCAATAAAGTTATTACATACATACATACATACAAGTGAGTGAACCGCCATAAGCCAATAACATAATGCCCTGTCGCCATGACAACTGTAAACCAACAGCTGTGTGTGACGTGAACCGGATATTACCGCATAGAGAAGTGGGTGCTTCCGGTGCGGCCTAATATCCGAACCAAACGGGGTGAGAAAGCCCCGGCGCCTCCGCGCCTCAGACAAAGTGTTAAAATAGAAATAGAAAACTACATGCTAATAGAATACTTTTTTATATCTAAGGATAGATGGCGCTGTACTTATTTCGTTAACGTAAAGAAGCTAACGTCACATATTATTTCGATTTAATTTTCCTTTGGATATATGAGTTCGTCAAACGAAATTTAACTTATCATTGTTACATCACTCACTTAACAAAATAACGTACAAACAAAACTGGGTATTAATAAATAACAAAGCGCGAAATATGAGGATAGAATCGAAAAAGAAATAACTTCTTTGTATGCTTTTATGCTTTGGCATCTAGTAAAAGAATAGTAACATACTCAGTTCAACCCTTTCTATTAAATACTACTAAGACTAATACAAAACTTATTTATTATTCTCAAAAAGAAAACTAGAATGTGACGTTTTGCTGTGTGCGTAATTTTTTTATATTTCTGGACTCTATGATTTTAGCCCCGGGGCTATGAAAATCTACACCTGACTGTATGGTGGGGAGCAGGAGCTCACCCGGACAAGTTTTGTGGTTGTTCAAACAACCGGCGAGTTACGAGTTGTTCTGGGAAGAACGGACTGGACTGAATCTACTCGGCACGTGCCGGTAGTTCCCAAAGTAGGGAACAAATGAGGGACCTCCGCGATCCCGCCGGCGGTCGGTTGCTTGAGGAGCTTGTGGAGTGTGATCTACTCGCAATGCCTGCAGCAGCGGCTACTTGTGCGCGCCATGATAGCGCTTCTAGTGGCCGTACTAATTCGGGACCCGGAGCAAATAATTTCGAAAAATAATATAGATATATCTGCAGAATGGGGCTGACCGAATCCTCATACTGCAGATTCTGCGCTGAGGACAATGAAGCACCGCTTCATGTGCTCTGTGAGTTTGATGCATTTGTGCAAACTAGGAGCTGGACTACTGGTGGCTACTTGTTGTCCCCGAAAGAGGTCCAAGCGCTTGACTCTAAACAAGTTGTGACCTTCCTCAGATCAGCACAACTGGATCAGGTAATTAAAAGGAAAGGGTCAGCTACAATAGATCTGCACAAGACTTATCTCGCGCTTCTAACTCTACAGCGAAACGTCAAGCGTAGACTAAAGGTGCGCATCTCACTGACTGTAGATAAATTGTCTATGGTCGAGACTTGTTTCGCACTCGCAGCCCTCTCGCGGGGCGCATATAAGCACCTATAGACAAAACTCGCTCTGACGTCACTAGCGTTGAGATATGTCGCAGTCGCGGTGCACATATTAGCACTGCAGGTCGCAGTCAGTCCTTTAGTATCAACCCTTACTTCTCAAATAATAATAACACATTACAACACATTATTTGGTGCAAACAGGCCTCTTTGCTGTTGGCTTCGCCCTCTAATGCCTCTAAGGACCGGGTCCCTGTGGGCCTGAGATTCGGAAACGTACCAACTTAGATAAAAGTCCACTAATTATATCACTCATTTCGCGAATTTTACTGCATAAATTAAAATTAATTTCATTGTTGCTTTTGTGGCAGATTTTCTATGTAGCATACAGAGCAAAGTTTTTGGTAAAAGAAACAAGTTGTATAAAGGCTAAGGCTTTTTTCATATGGAAGACCGCGGGGGAGGCCTTTGCCCAGCAGTGGGATCTAGTAGGCTAAGTATATAATATAATATAATATAATATATAATAAGTGTCATCGACAAAAAATATAATGAAAAAAATACCTGATTTTTTCACCCTATATTGTAAGTAAAAAATTAGGGTATTATATAATGGCCGACACGAGATGGCAGCACTGTAGCGTCAAATCATAAAATTTAAAATTACATACGCTTTTTTGTATATTTCTATATATTTTTGGATTATTAATTCTTAAAATCATTATTTGGCTAGTTCTCATTGATGAGGGAACTGATGAGTGGCACCAGAAAACACATTGATCTGATGATAATATATTTTTCTCGATTTTTTATTTGGAAGTAAAGACCTTTAATTCCTTAAGCAAACTCACGAAATGGTTGTTATTATTATAGATATTTTTAAATAATTCTTTAAAACGTCGTTCTCTAGATTCCGTAGGTGGTGTCCAACCCTACTTTGCAAAGTGAAACTGAATTAAATCTTGTGTTTTGGTCATACGTACATAGGTTAACTTACATATTGTTGGATAGTGATGGAGAGTATCATATGGTGACATTCGATAGTAATTGAAAAGTAATTTTGCCATAGATAATCTCGTTTAAGCATTGGTGTCAAGAACTCGTCTCATATCCAAACGCACCTTTTATGGCGCTTGTCATTCGTTAACAGTTAGATTGAGACGTATGATAACCCTGCCTGCACGTTACCTTAGTCACCTCCCAGGATCTGAACGATGCAGACACGTTGCAAATTAATGGAAATCCGCACAAGAAGCTAAGACATTTCAGATCTGTCATTTTGTTTCATGATTTTGTCATACCTTTCATTGCGATTTTCTCTAATTCTATGTAAATGTGAGTTTTTCTTTCAATGAAATATGATGTACCACCGCTAATTGAAGGTCATTGTGTGTAACATTCGTACTTGCTTGCTATCAGTTTGCCAAAAAGCCAAAAAATATGCTTTGGTTATCAGATCCCTCATATCAGATCCATCACTTTCCGTCATCAGTGCAATGACGGATCTGATAAGGTGATGATGGAATTAAGAGATTCGGTAAAAGTGGGACTAAATCGGTGCCCACGGTTGGGTCTTTTGTTTATATTTTACTAATATATCCTTCCTACTAATATTATAAATGCGATATGTTTGTAACTTTTTCACGCAAAAACTACTGAACCGATTTGCAGGAAATTTGGCATACATATCGAGGTAACATGGATTACACATAAGCTACCTTTTGTCATCACTTGAGGGTCTGGAGTACCTGATGTATACCACCAGGTGCACCACCAGGAGCCCACCTAAACTATAGGAGATACAGATATGGCATCAAAGCAAAAGTTGTTTATCCTGATGGGTAGCTTCTGCTAGCAAATAGACATGGAAGGTTTGGCGTATTTGATGTAAACAACCAGAAGCACAACCAGAAGCCCAAAAAAAAACATTCAAAATAAATATTCAGATTTAAACATATCCTTCTATTTCATTTATTTACTTTCTCTCACTTCTTTTACTACTATATATTCCGTTTTATTATAAAATAAACAAACTAAAACTATGTTTTACAAAAACACTATTACATTTTATCAGATCCGTCACCCAAATCGTGGGCATTTTTATCAGATCCGTCACCTAAATAGTGGGACTCAATTTTCTTCATGAAAATCTAATTCAAATTCAAAATGGATTTTAAATTTTTCATTATACCACAATAATTAATGTGTATGTATATGTTACTCGTGTTAATACTAATGAACAAGGCCAATTGAACCATATTTGTTAGATCCGTCATACACCGAATACAGTTCTCTTGATTCCATCACAGCTAATAGTGGGCTAGCTATAACTTTGTAATTACTCGACCAAAAAGCGGGCCTTTCACATAATTTTATCTGTATTCCTCTAAAGTATGACGCAATGCCCCCAAAATACCAAAAAACATAATTTGAAAAATGATGACGGAATTATCAGGAGAACGCGTTTCGAAGAGAACTAGCCATTTACAATAATATTATTTTCTAGGCACATTTGTGTTTTTAAGTGCCAATAGATGTGTACAAACAAATCAAATAGGAACAAGTTTCCTTGAATTTTGCGCCTCAGATTAAATCAAATAAAAAAGAAAGTAAAATAAAATCAAAAAAAGATACAAGAAATGCTTGGATAAAAACAGGTTAAAAATAACATTCAAATCACAGAAAAAATCAAAATATATATTTTTTATTACATATTCGCACATCGTAGTTATTATATTTATTATACAAAATGTACAACATGTCTCACCAAGTCATGGCATGCACATTTTAAACAGTGTCATCGGTTCATAACATAATTTTATACAACATAAAATTATTTAATATCAATAATATACATAATTGATTTAATTTTAAATTAAAGTTAGTAATACACCAAATAATTTTATTACAATTACCTTATATTCTAAATATCGATTCATTTTATACAATACATTCGTAGCAATTTTGTCTTAAATAATGAAATGGAAAGATTCCTAATGTCTGCAGGAAAGTTATACATATTATAGTCTTATATACATGCCAAAAGCAACTTCTGTAATAGATATTTAAGGTTTACAATTGTGGTTTTTGTAAAAAGCTGTGACTGTTTGCTTTCCAAAAATACAGCCTTCAAAGATGTATAAAAAAGTAGCGTCAAGATTTTTAAATATGGGCCTACAAGAGTGTGGTGGTGATGTTGATTCACCAGTTATGGTTCAGATGCATTTTTATTGGAATTAGAAAAGTCGGTTCCGTTACCCCAAATAACGAAACCGTAACTCAGAACAGAACCCACATTATGCATGACAAGCAAAAAAGGCTGTTTTTAAATTGGTTAAATTTCAAAGTTATTTCAGCGCGTATAAAAATTCATTAACTCTATCACTGACTTTTTCAATTCGGTTAGTCCAATTTAAGGCGAGTGTGAACGACCTCGACAGTGGCGCCACGTCATAATTTTTTTTTGCCTTATACAAACAATCTATCAGAATGTCCGTTGCCCAAGTTTTCAGTAAAATTAGAACCTACAAACTGAATGAAATATTCGCTGAGATTAAAATTATGGCAAACTTTTTTTCCATAACTTCAATTGCAGCGAATATTTCATTCAGTTTGTAGGTTTCATTTAATTTAATTCAGTTGTGACAGCCGCAACGTTACAACGTTACAGCGTCGTTTGCCATTGAATGCGGCTTTTCTATGTGATTTCAAACCACTCTTACCATCATAAAACCAGGCCGGCAAAAACCGCAAAATTATGCGGTGCGTGTGTAATCCGTGTGATGCCGGCTTAGAATAGCATCACCCCATTTCTAACCCATGGGTGTCGTAAGAGCCGACTAAGGGACTCGAGGGATGTGTATTGCAATTTTAGGCGATGGGCTGACAACCTGTCACTATAGTCATACACAGTTATCTAGTTGACCCTCAAGCTTTTGTCAGACGTGGTGTTAATATCCGTTTTACGGCTGTTAACACTCTGCCTACCCCATAAGGGATATAGGCGTAAGTTATGTATGTATGTATGTATGTGTGTTATCAACAAATACGCACGAGTGAATACATAACTAATATTATCTATACCTGGTCCAAAATATTAAGTAAATATTGTTTTCTAAATGATTTATTGAGATTTTGCTGCAAATAAGCTTTGAAATCGACAATTGCAGGACTGAACTTGTATTTAAGAACATTTGACTCTGGTTCTGGTGAAGATTTATTGTGTCTCCCAAACGAATTGTAGGAGCCATTTGGTGAATTACCCGGACTACATTGGTGGTACTTGATTCCAGTTTGTGTATAATATAACGTGTGAGCGAGCAAATACCAATTTCTTTGTTCATCCACGAAAATAGAAGCAGAATTTCCGCCTTCTCCTCCCTCACCATGTGGTCCTGGAGCTCCATCAGTTCCATTCTTAGCAGTGACCTTTACGCCTTTTTTATAAGGAGCTTCAACCACCCCCCCTGCACCTCCTTCCCCTCCTACCCCGCCGTGACCACCATCCCCTCCATCACTGCAGGAAGAACCTGTAACTTTATAGAATCTACAGTATATCAAAGGAAAACCACAAAGCTCACGGTTACCCTCATAAATTTTAAAATTACTTTTCTTCCAATAATGGAAATTATCATCAGGTTCGGATCGGAGGAGTCCGTAAAAAATACTTGAATACAATACACGAGGAACGATACCATCTATTCCGGGCTTACCGTCACCACCTGCTTGTCCTGGACCTCCGTTTCCTCCATTGGCAGATATAATAAGCTTTTCAGAGTTAATAATCTGGTCTCCGTATCCTAAGAAGTTGCCTGCGTTACCTCCAGGCATTCCTGGTTTACCGTTTTGTCCTTGTTTCGCTTTTACCGGCTGAATTAGTTCACCTGGCTTACCGTCTAAAATAATCTTTCTATCTCCTAAGATGACCCAATGAGGTGCCATTATTATCATGGTAATATTCAGACCAGTAAAATCAAAGTTTCTGTCAAAAAAAACTTTCTCCAATGCGATAACTTCTAAGACAGATATTCCGTTACACGTGTTTAAGTTAATTTTACTTAGTTTTACAAAACGACCTTTCACTATAAGTTTTGTATCACTACAATGGTAGGTTAAGTTATTATCATTTAGAGTGAAATTCAGTACATTCGTTAGCAGTTCATTGTTGTACTGCGTAAGGGTCAAATTTTTTATTTTATCAAATTCCGCGTCATACAAAGTTTTGCTACAGTCTCGTAAAATAAAAACAATATTTGTATCTTTAACGTTCCGCCCTTGGTAATTAGCACTACTTTGGAGTAAAGATATACAGCGACTTTGAACATCATAACTGTTTTGTACATTATATGAGGACATTTCATTGTACAATTTTTCCAAAAAGTTGTACCAAACATGCAAGTCGATAAGGTTTTGAGATAAATGGTTTAGTTCGTTTGTAAAAAATAAATCATAATTCGGATCTTTAAATTTTTGTAAAACTTGTTCAGATATATTTGTTTGAGATATATTAAATAAACACTTTAATTTTTTTATTATGACTTCTGGATTTGATGTTTCTTGTATTTCAATAAAACTGCGATTAAAGTTATGGAGTTGAGTTTTGATTTCTGCAAAGTCAAATGCAGTTCTTC
Organism: Tuta absoluta; assembly: GCA_027580185.1. NCBI lineage: Eukaryota > Metazoa > Arthropoda > Insecta > Lepidoptera > Gelechiidae > Tuta > Tuta absoluta. Next base: position 1,769,612 of record JAQAHW010000055.1, on the reverse strand, counting down.
CAGTTTGTGAAATATATTCCATCAAATGCCGGAGAGCTTTTCTGAAGCTATTTTTAATATTTTCTTCGATTAAAACTGAAAGATGATCAATAGACTGTTTTAACATTATGTTTGATTCGTTTAATTTATTTGCATTTTCCTGAATGGGTAATAGTAATAAGATTGTATCGAATTTGAATCTTAAAATTGCAGCCTCATCTATGAATTCTAAGAAATTTGCTTCAGACAAAACATTTACTATAATTTGTTGTGGTATTGTAACATTTAATTTATTTACTGTGTTTTTTAATATTACTGCGATATCTTTACAGTCTTTAGTGTTTTTTATATCGGACGCTAGCGTGTATATGCTTTTTATTCCATCATTTACTTCTCTTTCAAGATTTTGAATTTTTATTAATTCGGATTCTGCCTTTTTGAAATCGTAGATATCAAAAGTATGTATATTCTTTTCAGTTATATTAATTTTATTTTCGTAATGATTTTTTAAATTTTGTGAGATGGCTTTTACATTATCTTCAAGGCTTTCTTTTAAAACATCAATTAAGTTGTGAAGCTTGTACTTTGTATCATCTGACACTGTGTAGCTGAAATCTTCATTGCGTTTTGAAATGAACTTTAGATTATCCGAAATAACAGTTCGAACGCGTAGCTTAGCCTGTTGGTAAACGGGTATCAAACTTAATGGCCCTGTATCAGCTGGTCGTCGAAATAGCATTATTTTTTCTTCTGTTTTATAACTTTTAATGTCAATATTTTCTTTAGAATCATTTTTACTAATAATGTTTGAAATAAGATTAATAATTTTGCCGCGGACATCATCATCTAAATTAATGTTTTGGGCTGTTTGTGCCTTGGCATCATCTAAAAACCCAACGATGCCTTTTACAGTTGTTTCATCACCAACCAGTTTTCCTTTGCTGTATGCATTAAAAACTTTAGTCACGACCAGGCCCATTCCAGGTAAATATTTGTCTGTATTCTTGATAAGTTCTACTATGTGCTGCAGAAGCTTTAAAAAATCTTTCCGGCTTCCTCCAACTCTAACAGCTTCGTAGTCTGTGACAAGAAGTATTTTGACTTTATCGACGTGGTCGATGACCCGTTTTATAAAATAGCTTGTAGCTAAGTCATTTTTAATACCTCTTGTATCACCGAAGCCTGAAAAGTCGTAGTAAGCTGTACCGGTTTCTTTATCGACTACCAGCTCGGGGAACGTAGTCTTGGATTGCACAGTGGAATTTCCGATCCTATTGTTGTCTACGAGAATAAAATTTCCAGGAATTTGTTCTACTGAGTTTAGTTTTGAATCATCACCAGCAATCCACTGAAACAATTGGAAAATATAAAATTATTGGTCCATTACATCCATGCATGCATATTTAAGTCACGTCGATATCTCATGCGGGGTAGACAGAGCTTTTAAAGACAAATAAACGTTCGTTTGTCAATAATTTCGCTCATATTAGAAAATTGAATAAATGTAAGGGTGTGAAAAAATTTATAAGTATCCTGGACTACTCACACAGCACCATCTAGCTCACAGATCACTCATAATTTTCCTTAAAGATTTTAATATTAAATGTTATCAAAAGGTTGGACAGTTGCATCTTTTACTTCATTCAATTAATATGTCTTTCCGCAACGATAGTATTTTAAGTCTCTCTCGAACTTTACTCCCAAAAAGGAACAGCTATTTGTTATTCCTTCCACGAATGACTCACATTCCTCTTTATGTTGGAAAAACATATAGAGCAACACCCATTATGCATCTTTATCTACACTCGTCTCATAATGTTCGAATTATGAATTCGAAAACAAATGCATAATGACCTACTTTATGCATTCTGCCTATAAAAACTAGGGTTTACTATAAATTACAGAAGCGTAATGACTTAATGAGAAAACTCTTAATACGATAAAGTTGAGAAATGAAACGAAGTTTTTTTTGCCAATACTCTTATTGCCAACTTCCGCCGCACCTGTCAGTTGTTGATGTATGGTAATGTTGCGTTTGTTTTATTAGGTTTTTGTTGAGATGTTGTTTAGTTGTTGTTCAGATGTTGTTTATTTGTTGTACCGTTGTTGTTCAGTTGTTGTACAGATGTTGTTCAGTTGTTGTTCCGATTTTGTTTCGATGTTGTTCAGTTGTTGTTCAGATGTTGTTCAGTTGTTGTTCAGATGTTGTTCAGTTGTTTAGGTAAGTCACTCCACATCTAAACAACTGCTAAATTACAGAATTTTCAAAAATTCTTATCAAGCCATATTACGTTCTCGTATTGAATTTGACCTTGTATCGAGCCTTGCAATGGCCGGTGCGTACGTTTAGAAAAGTGATTCTGAGTTTTTTTTGAGAGTGTAGATAAAATAGTGTATGCAACTGCTATAATTAGGCATTAGAATGCTCGTGTCAAACAATTATAACACTCGGCTGCGCCTCGTGTGATAAACAGACACTCGCATTCTAATGACCCCCATTATACGACAGTTGCATAAACTACTATTATAGGTGTAGAATAAAAGTAATTTCTATAGGCCTACTTACTAACTATATTAAAGATTCAAACCTAAACCTATCGTTTGTGGTATTCAATAAAAGGGTTTTATTATGGCGCTTCGAAAAATATATGATATTATCGTATTATAGATATTGGTTTGAAATTAGAATAAATATCTTTTTCAAAACCTCCAATATGTTGCCATTGCTGATACTAACCTACTAAAACAAATAGCAAATAAAATTACCTGAATGAATGAAGTTTTCCCGGCGCCAGTGTTACCGAACACTAAAACCACGTCCTTGTGTTTCGGGTCTAATACCATTTTTTCTTCGCTCAGTGCCAAGAATTGCAGAATATCATCTGTTGACTCTTCCAGCTGAAATAAAAATATTATTAAAATAAGGATGTAAATAAAGTAAGGATGTCCTCACGTACGGCGCACAAACGTGGTCTTTGACTGAAGCACAAATGTCCAAACTCAAGGTTTGCCAAAGCGCCATGGAGCGCAGCATTTTAGGTGTTAAAAGGATCGACCGTATCAGGAACACAACCACTGGAAACAAAAACTGGCATCGTAGACGAGGGCAAAAAGTCCGCACGGCTGAAGTGGGACTGGGCAGGACACATCTGTCGCAAGCATCCCGACAGATTGGCTATAATTGCCACTAAATGGATACCACAGGATGGGCGCCGTCGTCGTGGTCGGCCAAGGAGAGGATGGCGTAATGATATTGAAGCATTTCTCCGAGACTGGCATTTGGGTGCCCAAGACCGAGATACGTGGCGTGAGAAGAGGGGAGGTAAGTAAAAAAAGAAAAAAAAAACGATGTAAATAAAATTCAACGGGTGAACCCATAAAATAAGTAAATTATCTGAGGTCTATGTTCCGCAGTGGACATCTTACTGCTGTTGATGATGATATTTTAGCATGCTTACCGAAGAATGAACGCTGTCTGCTACAACAAGAAAGAAGAGGAACACGCAAGATTTAGCGCAACTCTTCATTCTCGGCGTTTCTCTTAATTTTTCCTTTCAACAGGTAAATGGTATGTCCGTGTGCGGACACAATCTGAATCTAATTAGAAAAACTTTGCATCGAGTCTTTATAAACTAATAGATTACAGGTTGACCCCTATGACCCAATACTTTTCTTAGAATCATTATTTCAGTATAAAAAATACAAGCGCTTATCATCAAGACAAAGTATAACAGTAAAACCCGTGTGTCTGTACATTAAACAAATTTACGAAAAATTAATTGTAGGTGATATAAATCTTTTTTTATTATTTTTTTTTGTCTGTCTGTTTGTCATGGCTAATCTCCGAAACTACTAGACTCGAATGAATCTTTTTGTTGTGTTGTTGTAGTAAGTATTCTAGATGTTGATCAGGTTTAATAGCACCAGTACCCGATATTATCAAACTACAGGCTACAATTTTACAGGTGAAATTCGATGTTCATTGCGTAGTCGGTTAGCCATTATGATACCCGGACTATGAACCGGCTACGCAATGTACTAAGAATTACACCTGTAGACTTGTAGCCTGTAGTTTCATAATATAGGCACCTGGTCGACATCTAGAATACTTACTACCGCGGAGAAATTGGGAAATACGATAAAATGTAGAATATTTAAGCCGCCAGCTACAGTATGAAAGATATGTAAATGTCTGCATAGCAAATGTTATTCCTGTTCTATATCTTAAATACTTTTGCCGTGGGAAAAATTCTCATTCCCACGGAAAAACAATAAACGTATAATTTTTAGGCCGGCAGCAGCTATAGTACGAGCACTATAGTACGAGCGATACAGAAATGTCTACATAGCAAAAGTAAATCAGCATTATATGCCGCTCCTGCTGGTACATTGACATCTAGGTCTAGAGTACCTGATGAGGAACACCAAGAGCCCAGTTTAACTATACAAAATACACAAATACCCAGATCAAAATAAAATTGGTTAAGCATGATGTGGCGCTTCGGCTGGCATTAATCACTTCTACTGGCACATGCATTGGAACATGAAGTGGAACATTAGAATCCTGGCTGTACCTACCGTACAAGAGATGGAAATGGGTCTTTACCACTATAAGTTGCTTTCATTACAGACGATCATAATGAGAACTCATAAAGCCCAGCTTAAGTTTCATTATCAACAGTCAAAAGCTCTGGTCCACCTCTGGACAACGGCTTCCCCCTATTGGTGGCATATTTGTAATACTCACTACGATTGGCTGTCACGTTGGCGAGCGCAGTGCAAAATGTTGTATTCAGTAACAATAAAACAATTTGAAACGGATTTAAGTTGTGTTTATTTTGGATTTTATAATTGTTTTATTGTGATGAGTAATAGTTGTGCAAACTCAAGAAAACGTTGTATTCAGTCTTGATACATCCATTAGTCGCCTTTTACGTCACCAACAGGTTAAATTGGGGTAGTGTTATTCCCAGCCGGAATCACACGGCACCCGGTACATAACTTAATGCTCAAAATAATCATTATAACAGACAATCTACCGTTCAGTGCATAAGTCAATGACTAATCCAATGTAAAACGCGTAGGTTTGGTTTTAAAACTTAAGCTTCAGAATAGAAAGTATATATTATATCATATACTTACACGGTGTAAAAAAATTGCAGAGAATATTTTAAGCGGTGAACCAGTACGTGAAACTGAACAACTTTTTCCAAGAAACATAGATCGAAATATGAAAAAAAAGTTGGCCCTCCCATACAAATTATCCCGGCCGGGTAACACACTTAGTATGGGAGGGTCAAATTATTTTTTCATATTTTGACCTATGTTCCTTGGGGAAAGTTGTTCAGTTTCACGTACTGGTTCACCCCTTAAAATATTCTCATCTATTTTTTTTACACCTTATATAGTAAAAATATCAGCTATTTAGTTCCCATAGTACAAGCTACGCTTAGTTTTGGGCTAGATGGCGCTGTGTGAAATGTCCAGGATATTGATTTATTAAAAGCTTATCAGCGTGATTGCCATTTTGTTCCTCTCAGAGCAAGTAAATTGAAGGAGAATGGCGCAGAAATAGAAACTTTACGTTTAAATTTAAGTAACAGGTTGCTGTTTTTTTTTTTAATTAATAATGGGTTTGCTCTTGACTCTAGTCTAGGTCATAGGACAGAGACAGAGTCTAAGATGGAGCGAGCTCACCCAGAAGAAGCCTGTTAAGGCACTGGCACTCCCACACAACTGACGGAACGCAGCAAGCTACTTGGCGCCAGACTGTGGTGGGATGGTGGTCGCGAGCCAGGCGGCCCCTTACGGAGCCTTCCACCGCTTGGTGGGATCGTTCAGCCGGACTTATCCACAGGCAAGCCTGAGTTGCCGTTGCCCGGGGTGGACCGCTAGGAGGTAGATCCCATACCACCCCAAGTCAAGAGTCAAGAGCAAACCCATTATCAATAAATAAATAAAAAGTCGACTTCCATGTTAAGGTATCGATGCTGCTCTTATGCCTTTTAAGCACATCCTAATATCATAAGAGCTGTCCGCCGTGCTTGCGCTTGCATTCTTGAAGCTAATTAAATAAAGAATTTCAGCTTCAATTTGCCTTAACAGACGTCTTGATTCCGGGCGTTTCTTAGTAAGAGAGAACAGGCTTCTTCTGGGTGAGCTCGCTCCATCTTAGACCCTGTCTCTGTTCTATGACCTAGACTAGAGTTTTTTTTTTATTATTAATGATGGGTTTGCTCTTGACTCTAGTCTAGGTCATAGGACAGAGACAGAGTCTAAGATGGAGCGAGCTCACCCAGAAGAAGCCTGTCAAGGCACTGGCACTCCCACACAACTGACGGAACGCAGCAAGCTACTTGGCGCCAGACTTCGGTGGGATGGTGGTCGCGAGCCAGGCGGCCCCTTACGGAGCCTTCTACCGCTTAGTGGGATCGTTCAGCCGGACTTATCCACAGGCAAGCCTGTGTTGCCGTTGCCCGGGGTGGACCGCTAGGAGGTAGATCCCATAGCACCCCAAACTGTTTAGTTAAAGTCAATAGCATGAAACACTGGTACTGGCGGTGGTACAGGTATGCTAATCATAATATTCAGTCAGCGAAACGAAGTTCGCGGGCACTAAGCTAGTTAAAAATTATCTTTTACAAGAAACGAACGAAAAGCTGATAGCATGTCATATCATTGGCAATTCGGGGTCAGCGAAGCCCGGCAACATACGTACCTAGTTTTTTTTTAGACGTGGAATCTACAATTTTACTCCCGGAGCTATGAAATCTACACCTGACTGTATGGTGGGGAGCAGGAACTCACCTAGAAATCTAGAGTGCCTGTTTGAAAAACCAAGAGTACATACATACATAAATCACGCCTCTTTCCCGGAGGGGTAGGCAGAGACTACTTCCTTCCACTTACTACGATCCTGGCATACTTCTTTCGCCTCCTCCACATTCATCAATCTCTTCATGCATGCTCGTCGGTTTAGGGTACTCTTGACCTGACCTTTCTTTAAGGTCAGGTCAAGTTATAAAATTATATGAGATACATATATCTACAAGCTGTTACAAAAAGACGAGTAAAGCTGAAAGGGTCTTGAAGGGTCAGCTGTAAAGAGTGTATACAGAAAAAAATAAATCCGTAGTGTCATGTATGAAAATTATGAAAAACTTATAATTTTAATAATTTCGATAAAATTTTAATAATTACATCCCGGCACTATTTATTACAATTTTAAGTTCATTACACTTACCAGGATGCCTCTATGATACTTACTAGACATTATGAAATGTCTAGTAAGTATGTTATTGTGTTAGGTATATATATATTAGTATATTAAGTAAACTTATTTTTATTATATTATATTTTTATTATTAGGTACATTGTGCACGATCTATCATCCTCACCTTATGCTATCTCTCTACCGTAGGACTGCTGGAAGAGATTTCTTTTTAGAAATAAGTAGTACCTGTTGTGTTGTTTTTCTTAATTGTAAGTGTCCTGTGTTTTATCTTGTGTGCAATAAACAGTTAAATAAATAATGAAAATAAAACTGCTTTTTTGCGAAAAAGGAAACCGCTTTGTACATTTATAATAAGTACCAAAATAAGCAACTAGTGAGGACTTCAGCTGCTGCGACTAAAATTGCTTATCTTGACCCCTACTATAACTGTACAAAGCGGTTAGTTTTTCCGCAAAATGCAGCTTTTGGAAGAAATATCGCCATAAGGTCTATAACTACATAGCAAACGTTGTTTAGCATGGTCGCTTTTGAAGGCATTGATTACCAGGAGTCCAGCTACCTAAACAGCCAAAAAGACATACTTAAAGCTCTGAATAGCAAAAATTTATACAATACAATATACTATATTGCACAAAACGAACAAATTATTACAAAAAACTGAAATGACAATAAAAATATATGATCAGGATGACGATCAACGCTTCTGTTCTACATATTCATCTACGGTCTTATCACAAAAGAGTTATACGTGGTTTAAGTTTTTTGACAGCGTCAAATCTTATAGAAAAATATTTTAAACACTGCCTGGTTAGTCTCTGGGCCTAAAGTCTGCTAATTGAAAATAGTTTCAGTTGTGTATCAATTGTCTATCAATGGGACAGTTTTATTTTATTTTATTTATTTCATTTTATTTTATTAGGTACAATAACAGATAACAGAATGAGAAATTACATACATATCTTTACATCTAGTGTAGCATTAGAACTGAAATCCTATGAAAATTGTACACAGAATTCGTTTTGGTCATTTCGTATTCTGCTAACAGTTTGAAGTATAGAAAATCACAGTGGCATTATATTGACCTTCGATGGCATTACAATGATTAAAAAATAAGAGAATCGGGGTGGGTATAGTAACCCGTTGTATGCTTAGCTCTTTAAAACTACGCAACGGCTTTTGATGCGTTTTTAAAAATTTAAATAGAGTGATCCCAGGGGAAAAATTTACTATGTATATTGATTTATTAATGATTTATATGTATCGCTTCAAACATACTTGTTTGCAGACTGCATTGTAAAACCTGATAAAGTGTGTCTGTGTTATGTGGAAAATGTGTAAATTAATGTTATTTAGTTTTTGTGTTTGTAACTAGTTAGTTTTATAGTGAAGGCTTCGGCTATCATGCTGTTAAATGTATTTTTAGAATAAACATAAATATTTAATGCATGAAAAAGGTCACATTTATACGGGAAAACGGGTAGCAGCGTGTGAAACTTCTGGGCGGGACCTTACTATGATATAAAAACTTGTCGCGAGATAAAGTTGGTACCATACATACATACACATATCACGCCCATAATCCCTTGCGGGGTAGCCAGAGCGCAAACGGCCGCAATAACGGACATTGACGCCACGTCTGACAAATATTTTAGGGTCATTCGGAAAATTGTGTATCGCCATAGTGACAGTATAGTCAGCCCATCGCCTAAAATTGCAATACACACCCTCGAGTCCCTTAGTCGCCTCTTCCGACTCCCACAGGAAAGAAATGGGGTGATGCTATTCTTAGCCGGTATCACAAGGCAATACTGTACCGGCGTACCGACTCGTGTTAGTAAGTTTAAGTTTATAAAAAAAACAATCAGGTTATAATTTACTTGTTGGGCACGGTATATCATATATATAGTGTAGGAAATGGCTTTATAAATTGATAGTAAAAGTTTGAGGGGATAAATTCTTTTAAGCATATTCAGATGAAAGCTACTTTTAATATATTTTATTTATTTGTAATTTGTTTGTTACTTTTCTGTTATCGCTACAAGTCATCGGGTGTATTCGACAACGTCACAATAAAAAATAATTATTCCTAGAAAATGTCTTGGGTCACGGTGACAACCTGTTATCGCCCAGATTAAATTTTGTTTAAAAAGACTCGTGGCAGAGTACATGCTATTTAGTTTCGGATTGTATTCTCACACGGACGTATCTTTTGCCTGTTGGAAGGAGAACTAAGAAACGGTCACTCACTACCTGCGTCTCTGTTTCCAAACGCATACAAACCTAATTTCTTCAAAGTAAGAGTGAACAGGCTTCTTCTGTGTGAGCTCGCTCCATCTTAGACTCTGTCTCTGTCCTATGACCTAGACTAGAGTCAAGAGCAAACCCATCCTTAATAAAAAAACGGTGAAAATGAGGAGTGGCGCCAAATCTAGCGTGCTCCTTTTCTTTCTGGTTGTAGCAGATAGCGTTAATTTTACGGTAAGCATGCCAAAATATCACCATCATCAACAGCAAATGCCGTGAGATGCCGGCTTAGAATAGCATCACCCCATTTCTTACCCATGGGTGTCGTAAGAGGCGACTAAGGGACTCAAGAGTTAGATTTGTATTGCAATTTTAGGCGATGGGCTGACAACCTGAAACTTAAGTGATACACAGTTATCTGATTGACCCTCAAACTTTTGTCAGGCGTGGTGTTAATATCCGTTTTTGGCCGTTAACGCTCTGCCTACCCTGAAGGCATGTAAGCGGGATTTATGTAAGAAAGAAAGAAAAACAATTCAGATTTACATTCGGTATTGATAAGGGTAACTTGCTTAGCATGTGTCAAAGTCCAAGACTGCAACGCTGGTTTTCAGCAGTACCCTGGAACTTATTACTAGGATTAAGTGATGCGGTGCTGAGATATTACATTACTAAATTACATGTATGTATGTATCAACAGCAATAAAATGTCCACTGCTGGACATAGACCTCCATAATTTACTGATTTTATGGGTTCATCCGTAGCAATGTTTTCACATCCTTATTTAATAATTACTTATTTCAGCTGGGAGAGTCGACAGATGACATCCTGCGATTCTTGGCACTGAACGAAGAAAAAAAGGTTTTCGACCCGAAACACAAGGACGTGGTTTTAGTGTTCGGTAACACTGGCGCCGGGAAAACTACATTCATTCAGGTACCAATCCAAGAAATAAAAAAGACGGCCAAGTGCGAGTCGGACACGCCCACCGAGGGTTCCGTAACATGCACATCAAACCCATTCATAGGATAACCTAGTTTATCCATCTATGTAGGTAAGCCCGTATGATGATGATGAAGCCCTAAACTCAAAATTTTGAGTCCCCATTAAAATCATTTGAAAAAATAAAAAATGAAATTGTGATTGGGCGGCAAATAAGTATATTTAGTAGTTAGCATACTACGACGGCCGATGTGGCGCAGTGGTAGTGCGACTGCCTGCGACGCAAAGGTTCCGGGCTCGACTCTCGGTGGGACACTCATAAAAGTTAATGTTTATCACTTTGAGAATTCGTTCCCAGTCTGGTTAGGAGAATACAGTCTGATCCACCTGATTTTCCGAAAAGAAAGACGGTTCCGTGCTTCGTATTCGTAAGGCACGTTAAGCCGTCGGTCCCGGTTACTGTCTATGATTGAAATGAAATGAAATGAAATGAAATAAGTTTATTGCATTGAATAGGGTTAAAATCTAGGTGTAAAAATCAATAATGTCCGCACTATTCAGCCAATTTAAATTAGCATGCAAGTCTTGTTTTTGAATTTAAATACAATTAGAATACATTAATTAATTACGTGTCATTAAATATAGTTATACATTCCAAATAATAATAATAAAAAAGTATTTTGACATAAAGTTAAATTTTAAAATTATTGCTATAGTCATAAACAAAGTAGGTACCTAAGTCATATCATAACAGGAATTCTTTTAGGCTATAAAAAGTTTTTCTCCATAAGCCAAATATACAGTTTTTTGCAGAAAACTTTTTGAGGTAACATTTTTAATTTAGTAGGCAATTTATTATATACTTTCACACACATTGCATAGCTACTATTAAGATACAACGTTGTTTTAGGACAATGGTTATAGACTAAGCGATCCGGTAACCTTGTTGCACGAGTGTTTATATCAATAGCTCTTTTAAATATTTGACTGTTTTGCCTGACAAACTTACATGCCTCTAGGATATACATACTTGGTAGAGTCAATATATTCAGTTTTTTGAACAACTGTTTACATGAGTATGTTGGGCCGACACCGCAAATGGCACGCAAACATTTCTTTTGAGTGATAAAGGCTTGTTGTATACCAATTCCATTACCCCAGATCAGAAGGCAGTATCTTAAAACAGAGGACACATACCCGTGATAAGCCATTAGTGAAAGTTTGTATGAGGCAATCCGTCTCATTCTTCTTAGGACAAAAACAAACCTGCTGATTCTAGTGCAAATCTTTTCAATGTGAGCAGCAAAATTTAGGCTTTTGTCTAGCAAGACACCTAGGAAAACAGTAGTATCAATTTTATTGAGATTAATACCATCATTACTTATATTTAAATTTAGTTTCTGACGGCCTTTTACACAGAACTGCATATAATTTGTTTTGGATAGGTTTACACTTAAATTATTTGTTTCTAACCATTGTATGATATTCGCTAAAGTATTATTTATATCTTTTTCATAACTGTTAAAATCATTGGAATTATTCGGGATTACAATTGATATGTCGTCAGCAAACATCACACAATGGTGGTTAGTCACTCTTTGTAGGTCATTTATGTAAAGAATAAATAATAAAGGCCCCAGCACGCTGCCCTGCGGTACACCATATCTAGTCACTATATAGTCCGATTGATATGTTGTAACTGTTGAACATTCATTCAAAAAATTCAGCTGTGTACATTGTTTTCGTCCACTCAGATAAGATTGTAACTAAGCTAAAGTTTTACCTCTACAGCCATACCGTTCCATTTTTTGTAATAATATGTCATGATCCACAAAATCGAAGGCCTTCGACATATCAATGAATAAGACAGTAACATACTTCTTGAGGTCAAGATTGTCGACAACTGACTTTAAAAGGTCGAAAATGGCAGCTGTTGTTGATTTGCCTTTCTGAAAGCCGTACTGATTCCGTATGATAATGTCATATTTCACACAGAAGTTCATAAGTCTTACATACATAGACTTTTCAAAGACCTTGGCAAAAACGGATATCAGCGTTATTGGTCGGTAGTTAGACATTATTGATTTGTCTCCCTTCTTAAACAAAGGTCTTACTAGGGATAGCTTCAATTCTTCCGGATAGATTCCACTTTCAAGGGACAGGTTGATTAGGTAGGTTAGAACATGTACTATGTGGTCTAGGCTTTTTTTCAGAATGGTAGTTGAGATTTCGTCGAAACCACAAGAATTAGTATTATTCAGAGATTTTACTATTTCCGCCACTTCTGATTCACTAAATGGCATGATAAAGAATGAGTTGACCATTTGGCTTATTGCTTCAACTCTATTTGTCCTCGGGACTTTGATATTGACTGAAGTTTTCTTAGTGAGGTTATAGTAATAGTCGTTAAAGCCATCTGCCATAATAGAAGGGTCAGTGGTTTCAGTATTTGCGACTTTCAAAAAGGGAATACTATGAACAGGAGGTCCACGAGTATCATTTTCACCTATAATTGACCAGGAGGTTTTAGCAATATTTTTACTATTTTTTATAGCAGCATTGGCTCTATTTCGCTGTGCTCGACATATACATTTTTTTAATATTTTGGAGTAATTCAAATAACTGGATTTGTTAGTTTTAGACCTTTGCTGGTAATACTGAAAACGTAATTTCCTCTTAGTCCTGCTACAGCGTCTCAAACCCTTACTAATCCATTTCGGTCCTGTGAGTTTGTTAACCATCTTAATCCGGTACTTAGGGAAACATTGATCATAAAGAAAGCAAAACATACGATGAAAGTTATTAAAGGCCTTGTTAAGGTTTTTTTCTAATAGAGTGTCTTGAAAAGTAAGGCTTTGTAAGTACGATAAGAATTTATTTAAATTTTCGGAGGAGAAGTCTCTTTTAGTTAAATACCACCATTCTATTACTTCTTGCTTCTTTAGAACAGGGAACCGAACTATCTGAGCTGTGTTGTGGTCTGAGAGGTGTAAGTGCTCAACATTGCCCTTAGCATCTTTAATGTTACTCAAAATAAGATCTAAGCATGCTTTATCCCTTGTAGGTACCATTATATGTGATAAAACCCTATTTGCATCCAGAATATGCTTGAAATACTTAGCCGCCGGCGATTCCAATAATATGTCTATATTAAAATCACCAGCAATCAGAAACTTTGTCCTCTTGTATTTATTTGTAATGTCATGCAGAAGTCCCTCCAATCTATCTAGAAACTTAAAAGCAAATTTTTTGTGACTATTGTATATGCAAACAATTATTAGGTTATAAGAAGGAATTTCCACTGCACAGCACTCAAATATATTTTTCTCTAAATATTTGTCGGCAATGTTTATATTTTGAAATCCTATCCCCTTCTTAATCAATATACAAGAGCCTCCACGTTTTATGTGTATCCTAGAATAAATTGCTGCAAGGTCATAGTTATACATTTTAACATTTTTTTCATCGTGTTTTATCACAAAAGTTTCAGTAAGACAAATTGCATCGGGATGAATATTTTGTTTTTGAGACAGTTCTTGTAGTACTATTTCCAACTCCTTGGACTTGGATTACTTGGACGGTGGTCGTTACACAACCATGTCAGAGGCCTACTTGTAGTAGTAGGCGGTTGAAAACTCTGACACCAGGGTTCATCGGGTCGTTCGTCGACTTGGTGTCCCACACGAAAAGAAGGAGAAGAAGTGAGCACACTTGCCGCCCCGCGCGTCGCACGTAATTTGGGACAGTAGCAACAAGTGACAGTCGCGGAAATCGAAATAAACCTAAGGCGCACTAAAACTTTAGCAATTCTGGGCTCTAATAATTGTTTGAATTTCGAATGCTATATTTTTTTAAGAAGAGAATTCACTTACTAATTTATAAAAAAAATGTCGTAAATACGTTTGTCAATAGTTTTTGATTATTCATTAAAGTACGCCATCCGCTATCGAAATGGAATTAACGCAGTAAGATTTAGGGCCTTGATTTTTTGTGATTTCAATTGTTCACTCTCTCCGCAAGATGCTACTTTCGTCTTCAAAACGCTTTTGGGACAGATGCACCTTATTTGAGCACCGTGAGGCGTTAGTATGCGGAATTTAATCGTGGCCGTGTATCTGTGATGCCGGCTTAGAATAGCATCACCCCATTTCTTTCCGTGGGAGTCGTAAGAGGCGACTAACGGACTCGAGGGTTTGTATTGTATTTTAGGCGATGGGCTGACAACCTGTCACTATGGCGTTACACAATTTTCCGAATGACCCTCAAATATTTGTCAGACGTGGCGTAAATGTTCGTTTTGCAGCCGTTTACGCTCTGCTTACCCCGCAAGGGATTGAGGCGTGATATGTGTATGTATGTATCTGGGTGAAACAACTTTTTCTTGTTTTGACAAATTATTTGAATATCTCCTATGTTTGTTGTTCTAAGTAAGTGTTAATATTTTTGTTTCATTGCTAGGTAAACAATTGATGCAAATTAACCAAAAAAAATAGTACATCACATATATTTAATTGCATTAACTCGGAAACTCATATTTTCATACAAATCTGGGGGACAAATTGGTCCACTGACAAAAATTTATAAAACGGAAAAAGGATCGTTGCTTTAAATATCAAATTAATTTAAGTATCTGGTCGCCTATGTAGAGGTAGACGTGGTGTAAAAAAGAAAATCAAAGGTAATGACTGATATCGCGTAACAAGAAAAAGTTGATCCACCCAACTCTCAAGGACGAAATTCGTGAAGGTGGCCCTCAACAGCGATCATCGAGGAAAATGAGGCTACTGTCTGGCAACTTATCGAAGAAAACCGGTGTATCACATATGAGGAGATTCGAGACATTTGGGCATTGGTATGAGCCATAGTCATAAAATTTTACATTCGTATTCAATAAGAATACTTTGTAGCCGATGGATTTCTCATAAATACACCAGGGGGCCAAATCTGAGGCCATATATCGAACGAGATATAGCGGTTCTGGCTTCGGTTACGCTTTTGGCCTTATACATTACGGATTTTGTTACCAAAATCACACTGGGTTTCTTTAGAGCCAGCAATGTAGGATCATATTGTAAGCTATAAACCGCACATGCGAGCGGCTAAATATCAATCAAAATCAGCTGATAATGTCAAAAACGAGATATGGCCCTATTCTGAGATTCTGGCCAGTATCTGAACCAAATTGGTTACTCCATCCCCTTCAGTTTTTATGGCAACAGAAGAAACAGAAAACATTTTAGCCTAATGTTTGAAATATCGTTCATTCCGGTCATTCAATATGCCAAATGTAAATAAAATATCAAAACAAACAAAAGTAAAGTAATTTTCACAAATTATAATAATAAAGAAGAATCGAGTGAATGGCTGCTTTTTTCTGGAAAAACCCGCTAGCATTGGGCTAGCTAATGTTCCAGCCGGCCCGAGAAGACATCATATCATATTTTTTGCGGAAGAAGATGATAAACTGTACAAATGCATTTGGTTAAGGTACTAACAAATACTTTAGTCCTACTACGATTTTACTATTTTCAGTCGCTAATAAAATCGCTCCTATGCTAGGTTTATTTATGCATTCGTTGCAGTTCCCAGAAATCTTTGCGATTTTTTTAAAGTTTAGTGGCATAATGTCTGTGTTTGTTACTTAGCTAATAATGTCAAACCCACGGTTTACTATTACGATTTACGATACTTTATTTATTCTAGAACCTCAAACCTATTCCTCTGAATATGCTGTATCCTTAAGCAGACATAGCGCCACCAGACATCCGGTGAAAAGTAGCTTGTGCATTGGAGTAACAGAAGCAAGAAACAGACACTCGACACCCACTGGACAACTACTCAATGTCTCGCGCTCGTTTGAAAAGCCGAAAAAGCTTATGAGGAATACGTCTGCTGTAGACAATGCGCCGCAAGCCAGGGACCAATTGTGGTACCCCCGTTGGCCGGCTCCTGTGGGGTTCATCACACCATCGGTCAAGTAGGCCACTGCAGGGTGAACACGGCAAATGAGGCTTCATGGATAAAACGCAGACCAATCGAGTCTGTGGAGCCCCATCTCAAACAATAGCAGGGAGGATCTGAATACGGCAACTAGGAGTGCTGTGGCCTTTACAAAATTTTGTCAAAAAATTATATAGAACTGAACACGAAGAAGAAGTTTTATTCTAGATACTTAAAATCTGAAAATGCAACCCAAAGGAGTTCTAAGCAGTAGATGTATATCATTATTAAGGATTAGAAGTAAAATCAGAATGAGTCTGAATAATCATAATTCAATACCGGAGGATATCAGACGTGCTCCGTCTCTTGAAAGCTTTAAGGCGCGAGTCAGATCACACTATCTGTCCGAAAAGTGATTTTCACTTATACTGTTTTGTTTTTCTCCCCTGTCCATTTAATCTGAATGAACATGCATATTTCTCTATAATAATGTATATGTATTAGATTATTGTAATATAAGGTATGTAGTAGTTTACTCATATTGTTATTTATGTAAAATATGTTGGTGTTATTGTATATGTATTTTATATAACCGTAAAAGCACTATCCCGCATCTCAAATCTACTCTCCTTTACCCTAAGGTTGTCTGGTAAAAATAGCTACCTAGCTATAAGGCCGCCTATATTGTACTCTTTCTTTTCTATCTGTATGTCCATTTCTTGTTTTTGTGCAATAAAGTATATTTATGTTATGTTTATGTTATAAATTATCATCGTTTTTAGAGAGCGTAGTCGTAGATTAGTTCAAAATATTGCGGTTTGGCACATATAAACTTTTTAATAGGAAAAATCCACTGTACAAACGTAAGAACTCATACTATTCAGTTGATACGTAAGAGGTGACCAAGGGACTGGCTTCACGTTCCTAGCTACGTATAACAATTGGAGGCGATGGACCAACAATGTATCTACATCTCTACACAATTTTCTGTAAAAACCATAAAGTATTTAGCAGACGTGGTGATGAAGGGGCATTTTTTACGGTCTTTAACGCTCTGCCTCCCCCGGAAGGAATTGACATGATTTGTGTGAATGTTGACTATCACAGTTCTATATTGTAACGTTTGACAGTCGGTTGCTTTACATACATACATATATCACGCCTATAATCCCTTGTGGGGTATGCAGAGCGTAAAAGGCTGTAAAACAGACATTTACGCCATGTCTGACGAAAATTTGAAAATTGAGTATCGCCATACTTATATTATACTTAGCGGAGAACGGAACTATTTTACCAAATTCTTTTTGGTAAAATCATGTCATGTCAAAGAATTACAAAATGTCATTGCTGTCGTTTATTCAGTTGTCATTTTACCTATTGACGTTGACATAGTCTACAATAACAAACGTGAAATAAAAATTTACGTGTTTCTTTTGCCTAAATAAACGTATATTGGCGAATAAACTGTAACAAGGCATCATAAGGGCTCTTAGTGAAAGCCTTGAAGCTTTCCCAATGCACAACATTCCAGCATTACATCTTCTATTAGAAAAAAAAAACTGGTAGCCTGAGCGATATATGTTTTTACTTTGATGATGATCACACACAATTATAGTTCCTACAATGTTTAGGAGAAGTGATTGTGTGTATTGGCTCATTAAATCCCAGATTTTGCTTCACTTGTTTGATGGTAAGCTTATGTTTACCAGATATTAACTACCTACTGTATGTTTTCATTGCAGCGCAGCTGTCTCCAGGAAACCCTATAATGGTGCAAAGTATTGCGATTTTCACACAATTTGCCAGCGTAATTCGTCCGAAAGTTTCGTTGCGAAAATTGTAGTGCACGCCGAGCAAGAAGAACACATCAGATGCACTTTAAGATATCAAGTCATTGATCCTTTTGAAAAGTTATTTTCTAGGAAAGTTTATCAAATACAATTTACTAATTTGAAATTCGATTTGTTTTACTTTAACTTCCACATGTTGCCACCGTAATAGATACACATAGGCAACCAGAGTTTGATGATACCACTAGACTAGAACCACTGGTGGTTCTACACAGTGCCGGTGGTTCTCGTGGTCCTAGAGGAAATCATCGAATTTGTAAATGCCACTTGTTTTAGGTAGCACCAACACCGGAAGTATGAAGTACTAACACTGCGATGCGAGGTTAAATAAATAAAAAAATATTAAAATTAATTTTAAGCAAGCGGTTTCTCGAGTTGACAAGCGTAGCGTTGGACACCCTCCGTCCAGATGTATCGAATTAAGGACGGCGGCTGGTAGCGACTCGTTCATTGGGTCGTTGGACGACTCGATGTCCCACACGAAAAGAGGAATAGAAGCGACTCAAGGGAAAAACGGGAAATCGTGCCTTATGGCGTACCCTGGGGGAGGCCTATGCCCAGCAGTGGAATGCTGCCGTAGGCTGATGCGATGTGATGATGTGAAATATAATTTTAAATGTATGTATGTGATGTAAAGTAAAAAATATGATTACAAAAACACGACTGAAACTGACTTTAGAGGCAGAAATCGATCTTAAAGCATAAACTCAGTTTAGGTCTTAGGATTGTGTAACAAGGAACAAGCTACTTAGAATTTTCTGATATACAAACTACAATACATCTATTTTATGTATATTTAATAAATTTAGCATGTTTACAATTGCTATGCTTTAAATATTCTCTATACTTGGCCCAGAGACACTGTCGCCGTGCTTTCAATTTAAAGTGAGCTCCATAGGTACTGAGGGCACATTCCATCCAGGCCAGCTGCAGAGCCAGAGTGAAATGACCATAGATGGGTTATCACGTCATCAGGGGGACACAGCAAGGTGAAGCGCGGTGGGGTTTGGCTTGTCTGGGATCGTTATTGGTCGTAGGTGGGTGCTTGTCTGAATGAATCTGCTAGAGCCACTCCGTAGTCCGACGTAAGGATTCTGACCGCTCCTCTCAAATCTCCGTCATACACTTTCGTTTCATTTCTTTTTTACACTGAAATGGGTCTTTGAAAAACTGGATTGACGAGGCCTCCAAGCAGAGAGGGGCACTGTCTACGTTGTGCTTCACATTGGTGGTTAAATAACCACTTAGTCTAGGACACTAAATGATGTGTATGCGAAAGGCATGCATTTCTCTATTTTAGAGCTTCGTTTTTCAGCAGCTAAACATCAAGCACCTCTTGATATGTGCTTAAACACAGGGACGATAGCCTTGAGATGTGCGAGGTCGTCAAAGAGTGAGGAAGCTGCAGGGAAAGAGCTGTGGTGGGATGGGACTGTGAATTCGCTGTAGGTGCTATTGATATCATCTTGAGCAGGAGGCGGGGTTTACGTCCAGTGTGGCCAAGCCAGGCAGTAGGATGGTCAGACGATGGCTTTTCGTAAGTTTTGTTCGAAGTATTGGGGCAAAGCAGGCAAAGTATTTGGGATGGATCAATTGGGTCCATATTGGCTGCTTGTGCTATACATCCTGAGGTTTGTTCCCACCAGAAGCTTGAAACACACACTGAAAAACACCTAAATCATTTCAATATCTTCGAAAAGTCCAATAAAAACAAATAATTATAAAATATTCTGTGTTGTTTATGTTGTGATTTGTTATTTTATGTCAAAAAGCTATATCTCGTATTTGACATAAAATAGGTATGGAAAGCTATCCTATTTTGACAGATATTTGGGTCCGTATTCTGATATTTCATTCGAATTTGAATGAACTATTTGCATTTTTTGACTTATGATTTCCATCACTCACACATTTGCAAAATTATAATTTAGTATACATTGATTGTTAAAGCATTTTGTTATTTTGTTCAGTACAAAATGTTCAATGTATTTCTATGTTAGCGCGTTTTTTCGTCGTTGAGCCAGAAGCTTCCATATCTCGTGCTATATCTCGTCACTGACATTTCGTGAGCAACCCAGATTTGACGCCCAGAACAAATTGATTGGTATCAAAATACTACTCAAGTATAATCATGCACTCTCAAATGCTGTCTATGATATAGTGACAGGAGACGAAACATGGATAAAAAAAAGTAACAATCTTCTGTATGAGGGTTTGAGGGCAAAGATAATCCGACAAAAATAAGGCAGGCATAAAACGTCAACTATTTTTTTTTGTGTTTTTTTCTCCAAGACGGGCCCTGTTTGCACGGTTTCGCTTGAAGGACAGAATACAGAGTGGTACACCACCATTTGTTTGCCCAGTTTGCTTGATAAAGTTAGGGAAAACTGACCTAGAATTCACGTCCTTTTTTTATTAATGATGGGTTTGCTCTTGACTCTAGTCTAGGTCATAGGACTGAGACAGAGTCTAAGATGGAGCGAGCTCTCCCAGAAGAAACCTGTTCACTCTTACTTTGAAGAGATTAGGGTTGTATGCGTTTGGAAACACAGCTGCAGGTAGTGAGTTCCACTCTTTAGCAGTGCGCATTATAAATGATGACTGGAAGCGCTTAGTCCGAATTGGTGGAATGGCAACCAGGTATGGATGGTATCCGGCGGTGCGTCTGGGTGTCCGATGGTAGAAGGGAGCTGGTGGAACAAGGTCGTAAAGCCTCAAGAGCTTTCCGCACACTCTCCGATGTACAATCTGTAAAAAACCGACAAGCAGGCAACCTTGCGGCGATGTGCCAGGCTATGTAGCTTGGTGTCCTGCTGCATCAAGACAGTGCTTCAGCACACACCGCAAAAAGACAAAGACATTTTTGAATGCTGAAAAGGTGGAGCTTGTGACAAATCCCCCATACAGTCCAGACATAGCACCATAGGACATTTTCCGAAAAATTAAAGATTTGATGAGAGGGAAGACATTTCCAGCTAGCTTTTAACGAGCAAGTTAAAAACATGCCTTCAGGCCAATGGTCCTTATGTTTTTAAAAATGGTTCGCACGGATGAAAAAGTGTTTAAAATGTAATGGAGAATATTTTGCAAGGATATAAATATAACATTTGACAAATATACTGATTTATTCATGAATTACGCAAATCATTCAGTGTGCTACACGTACGTAAGGCTCGAGTGAACTTTGTGTAGTAACTTTCGCGTTCTGATTGTTCGAATAGCAATATATTATACACTTTGCCGTTTATAATATGTCGGCTTAGAATAACATCACCTAATTTTTTTCCGCGGGTGTCGTAAAAAGCGACTAAGAGACTCGAGTTTCTCATGTGTATTATAATTTTAGGCGACAGGCTAACAATCTGTCACTATGGTGATACACGATTTTTCTGAAGCGGCCCTCAAATATTTGTCAGATGTGGCGATTACGGCTGTTAACGCTCTTCCTACCCCACAAGGGATAAAAGCGTGATATATTTTTTTATGTGTATGCAATATATTCACATATCCCGCGCCTCCACATTTGTTTGACAGCTGTCTGTCATATGGTACTCGAACGTAAACATATAGTGTTTTTGGCGTGTTTTGGCGTGGGATTATCTCATTATTTGTTTCGTAAGTTTACTTGAGTAATTTTCAACACAAAATTATGAACATAACCAGAAAATACTAATTGTTTTCTCTCGAGAACCAACGAAATTACAACCAAACATGGCGTCGCTGAGAGCATGGCGCGTGATGAGGGCCTGAAGTCTGCATACACATATCACGCCTATAATCCCTTGCGGGGTAGGCAGAGCGTAAACGGCCGCATAGAACGGATATTTACGCCACGTCTGATGAACATTTGAGGGTCATCCGGAAAATTGTGTATCGCCATAGTGACAGGTTGTCAGCCTATCGCCTAAAATTGCAATAGACACCCTCGAGTCCCTTAGGCGATTCTTACGTCTCCCACGGGCAAGAAATGGGGTGATGCTATTCTAAGCTGGCATCACACGGCACTGAAGTCTGCTAACAGAAAATCCTTTCAGTGGTGTGTCGATGGCCTATCAGTGGGACAGTTTTGGTCATTTCGTATTCTTCTAACAGTTGGAAGTATAGCAAATCATAGTAGCATTATAATGACAATTGACATTCCATGGCATTACAATCACAAAAAAATAATAGAGTCGGGCCGCTGAACAAGAGTTGCTGTCCCTCGCGTATTGTATTATAATTGAACGATTTTAGATCGTTATGCAGGATGTAAAAATGTTAGCTGCAAATATTTTAAGGGATGAACTACCTCATAAAACTGAACAACTTTCTCCGAGGAAAATAGTTCGAAATATGAAAAAAATGTGGACCTCCCTAAAAGTTTATTTTATCGTATTTCGACCTATGTTCCTTTAGGAAAGTTGTCCAGATTCATGGGCTGGTTCACCTTTTCAAATATTTTCCGCATTTTTCTTACATTTTGTTTGCCTAAGTGAAAGATGTTCAGTTTCATCGGCTGCTTCACTCCTTGAAATTTTAAGCAGATTTTTCTGTTCATTTTTCAACACCCTTATCGTCTTATATTTTTCTTAAATGACTCAAACTATTGCCAGTCGTAGCGATAACAACTGTATGTGCTTTGTCTACTCCCCATGCGATATAGGCGTGATTAAGGTACGTGTATATATAATAGACTAATAATCACGTGTTTTTTTATTGTTTCAGTGGATTGCTGGAGATGAATCAAAACTGATCTCTGATGAACAAATTCCTGGGAATTTCATTATTGTAGACAACAATAGGATCGGAAATTCCACTGTGCAATCCAAGACTACGTTCCCCGAGCTGGTAGTCGATAAAGAAACCGGTACAGCTTACTACGACTTTTCAGGCTTCGGTGATACAAGAGGTATTAAAAATGACTTAGCTACAAGCTATTTTATAAAACGGGTCATCGACCACGTCGATAAAGTCAAAATACTTCTTGTCACAGACTACGAAGCTGTTAGAGTTGGAGGAAGCCGGAAAGATTTTTTAAAGCTTCTGCAGCACATAGTAGAACTTATCAAGAATACAGACAAGTATTTACCAGGAATGGGGCTGGTTGTGACTAAAGTTGATAATTCATACAGCAAAGGAAAGTTGGTTTGTGATGACATTATTATAATGGGCATTGTTGACTTTTTAGATGATGTTAGGGCACAAACCGCTCAAAAAACTGATTTAGACGACGATGACCATAGCAAAATTACTAATCTCATTTTAAACATCATAAGTGAAAATAATGTCAATGAAAATAGTGGCTTAATAAAAAATAAAACAAAAGGAAAAATAATGATCTTTCGAAAACCAAATGATACAGGGCCATTAAGTGCGATACCTTTATTGCAACAAGCTAAATTACGCGCTAGAACTGCCATTTCGGAATACCTCAAGTTCATTTCAAAACGAAATGAAGATTTCAGCTACACAGTATCAGCCGAAACAAAGTACAAGCTCCACAACTTAATTGATGTTCTTAAAGAAAAGCTCGTAGAAAATGTGCAAACTATAGCACACAACATGGAAAATAATTACGAAAATAAAATCAATATAACTGAAAGGAATACACAAATTATAGATATCTTTGATATTGAAAAGACAGAATCAGGGTTGATCAAAGCTCAAAATCTGGAAAAAGAAGTAAATGATGGAATAAAAAACGTAGTTACCCTGGCGTCCGATATTAAAAACACTAAACGCTGTAAAGATATCGCAGTGATATTACAAAATACAGTAAATAAATCAAACGTTACTATACCACCACAAATTATGTTAAATGTTTTGTCTGCAGCAAATTTCTTAGAATTTGTTGATGAGGCATCAATTTTGAAATTTAAATACGATGCAACCTTATTACAATTACCTTTTCAGGAAACTGCAAAAAAATTGAACGCATCAAACATCCAAGTAAAACAATCTATTGATCGTCTTTCAATTTCATTCGAAGAAAATATAAAAAAGAACTTCAAAAATGCTCTAACGCATTTAAAGAAATATATTATTGCAAAAATAGAAAGAACTTCACTTAACTTAGCAGAAGTTAAAACAATTATTAACTTTTACAGCACAGAAGTTACAATAAACAAACTAAATGATATGTTTAAAATGTCACAAACAAAAATATCGAGACAAGTATTAAAAAAATTCAAAGATCCAAAATATGATCAATTTTTCATGACTGAACTAAACCTTTTGGTTCAAAGTCTGAACAACTTACATACATGGTACAATTTTTTGGAAAAATTGTACAACGAATTGTCCTCTTATAATGTACAAAACAGTAATGCTGTTCTAAGCCACTGTAAATCTTTTATCCAAAGCAAAAGTAATTACCGAGGGCGAAACGTTAGAGATATCGATTTTATTTTACAAGACTGTAGCAAGAATTTGTATGACGCAGAATTTGATAAAATAAAAAATGTAAATCTTACGGAGTACGACGTTAAACTGCTAAAGAATGTAGTGGATTTTGCTTTAAACGATAATAACTTATCTCACCATTGTAGTGATTTAAAACTTGTTGTGAAAGGTCGTTTTGTAAAACTAAGTGCAATAAATTTAAACATGTGTAATGGAATGTCTGTCTTTGAAGTTATCGCATTGGAGAAAGTATTTTTTGACAGAAATTTTGATTTTACTGGTCTTAATATTACCATGATAATAATGGCACCTCATTGGGTCGTTTTAGGAGATAGGAAGATTATTTTAGACGGTAAGCCAGGTGAACTAATTCAGCCAATAAAAGCAAAACAAGGAAAAAACGGTAAACCAGGAATGCCTGGAGGTAACGCAGGCAACTTTTTGGGATACGGGGACCAGATTATCAACTCTGAAAAGCTATTTATATCTGCCAATGGAGGTCACGGAGGTCCAGGACAAGCAGGTGGTGACGGCAAGCCAGGAATAGATGGTGCCATTCCAGAAATACCGCCGACATCAGACTCGGAAGAAACATCGCCAGATTCACTCAACGACTATTGGAAGGAACAAAAATTTACAGTTTCTAGGAGTGAACTTTGGACTTGTGATTTTCCTTACGCATCCTGTAAAGAATACGAAGTAACAGGTACTTTTTGCAGTGACGGAGGCGATGGTGGTCGCGGCGGGGTAGGAGGGGAAGGAGGTGCAGCGGGGCTGGTTCAATCTCCTTATGGAAAAGGCCTAAAGGTCAGTGCTAAGAAGGGATCTTATGGAGCTAGTGGATTACCTGGTACAGGTGGAGAAGCTGGACATCCTTCGGCAACTATTAACGTGACTGAAAAAAATAAAATAATATCATATCGTGGGGCAATTTTTTCTTTTTTATATTATGAAAAAATTAAGACTTTGTACCATTCGTGTAGTTCCGGCTGGACACCACATAGATATTACAATTTGTTAGGGAGGGTTAGATCCTCACAAGTGTCACATTATGTTTTGAATCTTAAAATGAGTCTTGCTTTTGATGATTTCAAAGCTTATGTGCAACAAAATATTAACAAAACATTAAGAAAACAATATTTACTTAATATTTTGGAACAAGCACAACAGCAGGCAGGCAAGTTGTTTAGTTTCACAAGTTAGTTCTACTTCTACTCACCCTAAAAATACTTAAAATGAATTTAATATGCCGTGTGATGCCTTATAATTTTAAGAATAGCATCACCCTATTTCTTTCCCTTGGGAGTCGTAAAAAGCGACAAAGGGACTCGAGGGTGTGTATTGCAATTTTAGGCGATGGACTAACAACCTGTTACTATGGCGATACACTATTTTCTGAATGACCCTCAAATATTTGTCAGACGTTGCGTAAATGTCCGTTTTTTGTGACCGCTTGGTCTCTGCCCCGCAAGGGATTATTGGCATGATATGTGTGTGTGTGTAAATGTTATAGCTTCTTCTTCAAATTTAAGCGTCAAATTCTTGTCGATGGAATAACTTCAAATTTTTTTCTTTTCTCTGCTAGTGACTTGACCTCCTGACACGACATTGACTTTTACCTTTATTTGGGTAAAGTAGGTGCGTCTAGGTCTACCTCTACCTATTTTTCCTTGTACTTTGCCTTCAATAATATTCTTTATGAATAATGCCCGCGCTTAAAAATTTTGAAAGAAAATAAAACTTTTGAAGTCGTCGTGACGTATAATAGCAACTTATATAAAATAGCACAAAAACACCGTATCGGTTTGCGGCTGCCACATGCTGTCCTTTGTTTGCTAGCAGTTAAAACCCGCAATATCATGCGGCACTTATGCAAATGACATAAGATCTACGTAGCAATGTGCCGTTCCCGGTAAGATTGTGAATATTCCCAGTAACTTTCCCGGGCAAGAGGAATATTCCCCGAAAACATAGAAACATTTAAAGAATAAAAGGAAAAACCAATGTAGGTTTTTTAGGTAAATCAATAAATTTTATGTACCTATATAGGTATTTAGTAAATTTAAGTGTTTTTTGTAATAAAGTGTTTTAATGTGAGCAATAAAGTGTTTTCTGTCTGTCTGTCTGTTTGTATGACACAACGATTTCCTGAAGACCACTATAGAAAGGTAGAAGGGAGTAGAGCTCGTGGTAGACCCCGAAGGAACAGTTTGATCAAATAAATGAAAACGTAAACTTATTAAATAGGGTGAAATTTTACTAGTGAGTGATACGGAAAAAATTAACAGTTTTACAAGTAGAACTAACTCACCTTAAAAATATATGGCTGAATTTAATAGCTGATAGAAGTAGACTTAATTTGATTAGTGTTGATAGTGAATGCATTTTTTATCTATATTGATTAATTTTTATTATTATTAAACTGTATATTGCACAAAATAAAAACATAGGACACATAACATATATGTAAAAATTCACAACAAGTTTTACTTAATGTATTTGAACTATTATTAATAATGTAGACTTGACTATTGTGTTATTTGACTAGAATAGTACCTACATAGTGTAAGTTTATTTTTCTTCTTAGCGAATCGATTCTGGCGCTTTATATATCCAATGGCGAAGTTTGTTGTTAAAATTATATAGTCACTCATAATTTTAAATATTGTTTATCAACTTCACGAAGAAATAGAAACGATACACCAAATATACAAATATGAATATGCATTTCAATTCTATATTTTATTTTACTTTGTCTTTTTATTTATTATGTTCTTTAGCTTTAATTGCCTACATGGACGTCCTTTATGTTAATTTAATTAACAAAAACAAAATGTGCTTGGCTGTAACTGTTCCGAAGAAATATAAAAAATTAAATGTTTTGTTTCTGGAGGAGGCCTTCACCCAAAAATGGGTGCCTAATTTAAGTACAAATTAATAAGTTATTAGTTATAGATCGATTGGTGATAAGTAAATGTATTTATGAAATAAATACTAATATTTCTACAAGTGTACTCATAATGTAGCCGTGTGGTGCCGGCAGAGTAGAATAGCACCACCCCATCTCTTCCCGTGGGGGTCGTAAGAAGCGACCGAGGGATAAATCCGACCCAAGCACAACGGTCCTGGAGAGGCCAACTCCACAATTAAACCCGGAACGGGGTCTCCGTCAGACGCCTGTGACAGAGATCTACCGCGCGGCAGACTCCTGCAGCCGACCTGGCTCCGCACGTATCGACTAGTCGTTCCTGCGGATCCAGCCAGGAAGGCCGAGAGGGTGGCGCAGGTCCTGGGCAGCCCTGCGTTTTCCATAATTGCGTCCCAGGCAACGCAGTGTCTGTGGAGAGGACACTTCATCGGCTTATACAGCCATTAAAAAGTCTTGCCTGAGACACTGATTAAATCGTCTGTCACAGACGTGTGAGGCCAATGATGATGACTCATAATGTAAATAAGGTTAAAATTTGTAAAGTAATAAAATTAAAAATTTAAGAGATAGATTTTAACTAATATATTGACTATAATTTAATGAATTGTAATATCTAAATAATATTTGTAATGAATTGGGAATAAATGACTTTGAATTGAATTGAAATGTTTTGTTTCTACTGTTTGTAATTGTGGTTTCTTAGCTAAGTGCATCTTTTATAACGAGCTTCAAGAATGCAAGCGCAAGCACTTGCAGACAGCTCTTACGATATTAGGATGTGCTTAAAAGGCTAAGAAACGCCTGGAATGGAGACAAAGGCAAATTGAAATTAAAATTCTTTATTCAATGTAGGACAGAATTACCACTTATTGACGTCATGCATAATCCATCACACACACACATCACGCCTATGATCCCTTGCGGGGTAGGCAGAGCGTGGACGGCCGCAAAAAACGGATATTCACGCCACGCCTGACAAGTGTTTGAGGGTCATCCGGAAAATTGTGTACCGCCATAGTGACAGGTTGTCAGCTCATCGCCTAAAATTGCAAAACACACCCTCGAGTCCCTTAGTCGCCTCTTACGACTCCCACGGGAAATAAATGGGGTGATGCTATTTTAAGCCGGCATCACACGGCAAATTCTAAGCCAGCATCACACGGCAAATCCGTCACAGTAAAGAAAATAAATTTGTATAACACAATTTTCTTTTTTATAACAATTTTGTAATGTACTTATAGAAAAACGGCTCGGGTGGGATAAAAAAATTAAAATAAAGACACTGCCTCGGGACTGGCCAGATAATTCACAAGGCGTTCCATGCGTTTACGCCACCACCATCTGAAAACGACATTTTGTTTCAAATTGAAGTCAAGATTTTCATAGCGTGTTATTTACATGCGTATAATTAACCGGACCCCCTGAACAGAAAAACCTGCCAAAAATCGACGCCTTTGAAAAATCACGTAAAGACCACAGAATACATAATAGTCAAAGACAAACTTGACGCAAAAATAGCAAGCTAAAAGACACCAACAACGGCACTAACGTACCAATATTGTGGCGGCTCACCTGTCCAAAATGGTCAAGGAGGTTAAAGGCGGATATAGATAGCAAGATTTTTAAACCAGTTTTATTAAGACAATTAGCAGTCATTCAATTCTGAAAATACTATGTGTCATCATTGTCGAGGATCTAACAGATAACATACACCTATCAGTTACACAATTTGACAATCTTTACTGGATAAAAAAAGAATCCAAAGTAAACTCGATTTGAAACTTTTTTCAATTTTGTATCTACAGAGTAATTACAAAAAAAAAATGCAATAATTGAGATACATAACCTTTTCTAGTACGAATACCTAAATTAGACATTCTTGCGGTATATTGGCTATATTGGCTTATAGTTTCTGGACCGGAGTGTATATATTTTTTTATTACTTTTACTGGCATTAAAAATACACTTGCGAAATTGGCGGGCAAGGAACGAGCTGCGGTAGCCCAGATGGAAGAGGCGTCGCAACCAGTAATGCGAAAGTCACAGGTTCAAATCCTGCTCGCGCTTGAGAATTTTGCACGTTTTCAAAAATTGTAATATGTGCTTTACAAACACGCGTTACGCAGAACGGTCCAAAGTCCTAACTGTCTAACGAAGCCTGGTCTTTACTGTACATACATCAGCCTATTGTTGCCCACTGCACCACAGGGTACGCCATAGGGCACGATCTCTCGTTTTCGCCATCCAGTCGTTACCAGCCGCCATTGTTACACGACTTCCCAACAAAAATAGAAGTGTAATGTTTTAGACTTTATGTATGTATGTATATATGGGCGGTTCTGTAAAGGACTGAAACTCGTTAACCCACTGAACAGATTCGAATGTGTATTGTATCGGAAGAATCCTAACATTATCCCGAGTGTCATAGGCTAGATTTTACTTCAGAAAGCAGTCGTGTTTTTAATTTATTATTTATTAAACTTGTTTAACTTATCGGTCCATTTAGCCGTAGGACGTCTAATAC
This sequence comes from Tuta absoluta, assembly GCA_027580185.1. Classification (NCBI taxonomy): domain Eukaryota; kingdom Metazoa; phylum Arthropoda; class Insecta; order Lepidoptera; family Gelechiidae; genus Tuta; species Tuta absoluta. The sequence continues at coordinate 1,739,588 of JAQAHW010000055.1, read as the reverse complement.
TACGCTTGCCGAGACGTAGCCTCCACTTGAGAATCCGCTTACTCTACCGTCTACCGTCCGTTGCTGCTACGATAGACTACGAAATGAAATTGACTAAAGTAATAAAATTGAGTAGGGCATTCGAAGACGTAACTTTTATTCAAAAAAGCTCCTTCCTCGAACTTGCCGAGTGAATACTTTGACACTTAAAACTTCGCATGGAAAAGTGAATCACATTTTTTTTATTTTATTAATGATGGGTTTGCTCTTGACTCTAGTCTGGGTCAAAGGACAGAGACAGGGTCTAAGATGGAGCGAGCTCACCCAGAAGAATGTTAAGGCACTGGCACTCCCACACGCTGACGGAACGCAGCAAGCTACTTGGCGCCAGACTTCGGTGGGATGGTGGTCGCGAGCCTGGCGGCCCCTTACGGAGCCTTCAACCGCTTAGTGGGATCGTTCAGCCGGACTTATCCACAGGCAAGCCTGTGTTGCCGTTGCCCGGGATGGACCGCTAGGAGGTAGATCCCATACCACCCCTTAAAACACACATTATGTGACCCTCTTTTGTCACAACTGCTATAACAGCCACAACAGTCCGCTGATGGACATGGGCCACCCCTTATTAGGGGGTATTGTCGTAATAGGCGGATTGGCGAGCGCAGTGCAAGGTATTGTATTTACTGAGGATGCTACTGTCCGTTCCCTGGATAGTCGATCATTACTGTTTATACACGGTTGTATATGGGGTGATGCTACTCTAAGACACCTCACGGTACAACACAATACAACGGTTACAAACAATTATTAGTTTCATTTGAAATATGTGTTCCGTACGCCAAAATATAGGGTTTTGTAGTCACTAAATTAAATTGAACCCAATTTAATTTTTTATCAATCATTTAACATTGTTTGGTACAGCTTGTTTCTGTGTGATGCCGGCTAAGACTAGCATCACTCCATTTCTTTCTCGCGGGGGTTGTAAAAGGCGAATAAGGGACTCCAGGATTTCATTCGTATTACAATTTTAGGAGACAGACCGACAACCTATCACAAGAGATACACGATTTTTCTGAAAAAGCCCTTAATTATATCTCAGACGTGGCGATAGCGACCGTTCATGCACTGCCAACCCTGCAAGAGATAAACGCGTGATATTTGTATGTATGGTAAAGTTTTGAAATACTGTGTCTCACAATAAAATTGAGTGTTACCATTTTACACACACATACATACACAAATCACGCCTATATCCCTTGCGGGGTAGGCAGAGCGCAAACGGCCGCAAAACGGACATTTACGCCACGTCTGACAAATATTTGAGGGTCATTCGGAAAATTGTGCATCGCCATTGTGACAGGTTGTCAGCGCACGGCCTAAAATTGCAATACACACCCTCGAGTCCCTTTGTCGCCTCTAACGACTCCCAAGGATAAGAAATGGGGTGATGCTATTCTAAGCCAGCATCACACGGCAGATATATTCAATTATTCTACTTTTAGCATTTAGGCGGTTATCCCACTTGACGTGGCACGGGATTTTTTTCCTGTTTGGGGGCGCCACTGGGCTCTCAAACCACCTTAATACAGGAAGTGTTTTAAAGTTTGGTATTCAGACAGACAGAGTTAGCGAAATGATCAGGGTTTAAAGGAATTATAGAATTTCACTTATGTAGGTCTGCTGTAAGAAATTTCTTTTTAGAAATAAGTAAACCTGTTGTGTCTTGTCTCATTATAAATTGTTCATGTGTATGTTTTTGTGTACAATAAATAGTTAAATAAAGTACAAATCCATTAAAATATGCCAAAAAAACTGTTGCGAAGAAATGGCGTGCAGCCGCATTGCGCCGCGGTCGATACGACCAACCACTCACGCACCCCACAAGGGATCACCGTATACTGGTCGTTCATACAGTTGATAATATTAACCAGTATAGGCTGACGTTTGCTACTAGTGGTAGTAGGCGGTTGAAAAACTCTGACACCAGAGTTCATCGGGTCGTTAGACGACTCGGTGTCCCACACGAAAAGAGAGAGAGAGAGAGAGAAGGACTCGAGGATTTCTATATATACGTTTATATACTTATAATATACACATCAAACATAAACACACACACACACACACAAACACACACACACGCACGCACACACACACTCTCACACTCAAACTGCATGCTACGTTTAAAATTTTATTTTTTCTTAGTTTTTCCCCTTTTATTAATTTTTCTTTTATATCGTTTAAATCAGAAATTGTTTTCACTTTACACATTATGTTTATTGTAAGTTACTGTAATGGGAGAGCGGGATCTCCTGCCACAGGTATATTACATACTTACTGGGAGGTTCCGGCCTCAGAATATAGTTTATGATTGTAAGCAAATGAAATAAACAATTTTTAATTTTTAATTTTAAGGATGTGTATTTCAATTTTAGGCGATGAGCTGACAACCTGTCACTATGGCTATACACAATTTTCCGAATGACCTGCAAATATTTGTCTGACCTGGCGCAAATTACCGTTTTCTGCGGCCCTTTACGCTCTGCCTAACCCGCGTATGTATGTACGTAGGATTATTGTTTTATTTGATTTTATTTTTAGTATATTATTGGTTAATTATTGATTTTAAGTTACTCATGCTTACGTGTTTAATGTGATGTAATAACTATTAATTCAACTCTAGTTATAAGTAAATTGCTACACCCTAACAGGGTTCGTGTACCTATCTAGCATAATTATAACACGTCCTTGTACTTGTACATGATTGCAAATAAATAAATATGAAATAAATAAATATGTATTTTGATGCCAATAACGCGTGGCAAAAATCTTGCAAGTTTTCAAAAATTGTATACCTAACATGGGAAGTGTTTTAAAGGTATTCAATGTTCGCTATTAGACACTCAAACTGCCAATGTAAGTCTTATGCGCGCGCAATAAGAACGGTCCAAAGTCCAAACTGTCTAACCCACCCTGATCTTGACTGTACCAGCTGAAATTTTTATGGCAGACCAAAATACTTTTTTCATATTTCGGACTATGATATTTCCGTGTGATGCCGGCTTAGAATATCATCACCCCATTTCTTTCCCGTGGGAGACGTAAGAGGCGACCAAGGGACTCGAGGGTGTGTATTGTAATTTTAGGCGATGGGATGACAACCGGTCAATATAGCGATACACAATTTGTCGAATGACCCTCAAACATTTGTCAGACGTGGCGTAAATGTGCGTTTTATGCGACCGTTTACGCTCTGCCTACCCCGCAAGGGATTATAGGCGTGATGTGTGTGTGCGGACTTTGTTCCTTGGGAAAATTTGCTCCTTATCACCACCCCGTACTAAGTTTTCGTTATCGTTCACAAGTGAAAAGTATACAGGGTGTAAGAGACGGTGTAACGAAAACTTTGCAGGCTAGCTATCTACTAGAACCTATGTTGGGAAACTAATTTTTAAAGTCTTTTTTAGATGGCCCTCAAATATTTGTCAGACGTGGCGATAGCGATCGTATTTTACCGCTCTGCCTACTCCGCAAGGGATATAGGCGAGATATGTTTGTATGTATGTAGAATCGTTTACATACATACATACATGCGTGATTTATGTATGTATGTATGTATACATACATACATAAATCTTGCCTATATCCCTTACGGGGTAGGCAGAGCGTTAACGGCCGTTCAACGGATATTAACACCACGGCTGACAAAAGTTTGAGGGTCAATCAGATAACTGTGTATCACTATAGTGGCAGGTGGTCTGCCCGTCGCCTAAAATTGCAATACACACCCTCGAGTCCCTTAGTCGCCTCTTACGACACCCATGGGTAAGAAATGGGGTGATGCTATTCTAAGCCGGCATCACACGGCAATCGTTTATCACATCTAGAATTTCAGTATTCACTGTCTACGTTCACAGCGCGAAGGCATGTCGCGCATTTGCATTCCAATGGCTCGTCTAGATTAGGTAGATGCTTAATCTCTGTTATCCGATAAAAATGTCAAGTAATTAATTGTCTGTGCGCCTAGAGAATTATTAATTCAAGCGACTATTTATGCGATTTTTTAATGGATTCTTTCTGTGATTTTGTGGGGTAAGAAAGTTGCTTGATATGGATGGATGGATAGTTAATTTAGGATGAATTTTTTCTAGTGACCGACAGCTTCTTCTTCTTTTCGTATCGGCCTGCCATGTCACAAGTGATAAATATCAACATTGTGAGTGCCCCCACCGAGAATCGAGCCCGGAACCTTTGCGTCGCAGGCACTCGCACTACCACTGCGCCACATCGGCCGTCAAGCAAAAGTTATGCTGGAACCGATAGCGAAAATTCAAATTTTAAAGTGGTGTAATTTTAGGTCGAAAGTCGAAATACAACAAAAATTTGGACACCCATACAAAATTGCTGATTTCAGTTGCTATGAAAACTCCAAATAATTTTGTCATATTTCAAACTATGTTCCTTGGGTAAAGTTGTTCATTAACACCAGCCCGTCTTGAGCTTTCGCTAACGGGCACTAGTAAAATTTCACCCTTTAAAATTTGATGTAATAAATTATAGGCCCGGGGACTCATTTTTAAGAATCATTGAGAAAAACTTGTTATCAATGTAGGTAGTAGCCAAACTACAACATCTACATTCTTCAAATCTTTAGCTACCTCTACGACAACCTTTGCAAAGAAATGAGGTAATCCTATTCTATTGACTGGTCCGATTGTGTAGCGAATAGTACTTAACTCCTGCCTGCTAGGCCAAGGGTCGTGGGTTCGATCCCCACAAGACACAAATATTTGTTAATAAAATTTTCAGATATATGTGTTTACTCTGGGTGTTTTCTATGTATAATATGTATTTATTTACAAAAAAAAGTATGTTAGTAATAATATCAGCTATTTAGTTTTCATAGTACATGCTATGCTCAGTTTGGGGCTAGATTGCGCCGTGTGTAATGTCCAGGGCATTAATTTTTTTATTCTAGCCGGCAGCACACGGCAACCACAACCTGTCACTATTCGCGATACACAATTTTCCGAATGACCCTCATCCCTCAAACATTTGTCAGACGTGGCCTAAATGTCCGTTTTTTGTAACCGTTCAGGCTCTGCCTACCCCGCAAGGGATTATAGGCGTGATGTGTATATGTGAGTGTGTGGCAAACGGCGCGAACCTTAATATATAAAGGTTATTGCAAAACCCACATCATGTGTAGTGCGAAAGTCAATGACCCGCGTTTTCGCCGAACTTATACGCCCGTGTCACACACTCTGACCGATATAAATGTAGGCACAGCCACAGAATAGATAATAGTAGTACCTACAGAAGCGACACTCCTTTGATGTTGAAGAAAGCCGCCGTTTTAATAGCCTACTCTTTTTTTTGTAACATCCAAGACACCGTGCGCTATATAAATTCAACTCAAATGCACGCGCATAAGAGCACAAATCCTTTGCGTTCTCCGACTACCTACACGGGAGCTCAAACGCCAGGGCCGGTTTCAGGATATAACTATGAAAAATAAAATCCTAAACTGATTTGGTAGGTATATTAGCTATTTAGTAGCTTATTCTTAGTTAAATAGATACCTACTTTACATTGTATAACTATGACATTGCTTGTGGATAAAAATCAACGAAGCACAAAACAATCAATAATTGTAGGTAAAACCTATTATTAACGGATTATTTTTCTTACCTTGCACAATCCTTTGGTAATGTAAAAAAGGACAACTTGGAATCACTCTTTTTATTAAGACATCCGTCCACAGAACACCTAGTCCTTTTTTGTCCCATCATCATAATAAATTGATTGGTTTTAAATTTCGTAAAGAAGCACAGCACAAACAATTTATTCCACTACATGCACGACTGTCTCGTTAAAGAACACGTCACAAGTGAAATGACGTCACCGCATCGATGCGCGCGCGCTCCACTAGCGAGCGCGATCCGTCTCTGGCCGGGTGTACCGTCGCGGTACACGACGGCGTAGGTACTTAACTCCGTAGGTATAGGCGAGTGTCGCAGGCCTGGCACAGCCCTGATCGATATTAGGTACATACCGTACAGTCAAGCTCACGTGCGGTTAGACACTCAAATTGCCAACGTAAGTCTTATGCGCGCGGCATAAGAACAGTCTAAAGTCCATCCATACAAGGTTCTAGCAGAATAACCAGCGTCAGAGCATGCCGGAAACATGATGAGAGGACCTTTTCACTGTCACATGCAGTGCTTGGCACGATAAATTATCCCCACAATCTTCTTCTTCTAGCGTGTCGATAGCAAATATTATCCCCACAATATCTCTAGTCGTCACGTATCTTTTTAGAAAAAATCCTAAACTATTATTAGTGTTTAAAATGTGTTAAACACTAATAGGTAATGGTATTTTTTCAGTGAATAAATGATTTATCCATCTATCTATCAAACTGTCTACACACAGCCTAATCTTACTTTACATACGTACTTAAATAGTCTAGAAGTGTAGCAAACTAAAGTAGCATAGCAGTAGTATGGAGTATGCGGTTTCTCAAGAGGAGGCCACGTCTCGGTAAGCGTAGCGTTGGACGCGCTCCAGCCAGATAGACCGATGAACGGCAGGTAGTGACTGGATGGCAAAATATCGTGTCTTATGCTATGGCGTACCCTGGGGGAGGCTTACGTTCAGCAGTGGACTGCTAAAGGCTGATGTGATGTTGTTTTGTAATCGACATATATAGATGTTTTTTGGCCTTGATTGAAAGAAGTAAATGGCTTACAATTTTATAAAACCTGATGTTTTCTACCGCAGGTAGGATTCGAACCTACGACTTTCGCCATCACGAGACTACATTGAATCTGTTACGAATTCGCGCTTATTTAAGTTAAAAAAAAAGATAATTTATTTCCCGCTTAATGGCCAATGTATTTTTACCATCACCCGGCAGAGAATGATAGAAACACGGGAAACTACTATAAATAAATGTTTCAGTAAGTGTAAAAAAAAATTTGGACTTCCCATAGTAAATGCAGTCAGCTGATCGTAACTTTGCATAAGAGGTCGAAAATACTTTGTCGTTTCCTGACAATATATTTCCTAGGGGAAAATTATTCAGCTTCATAGTCTGCATGCACCCTATCAGTATTCGGAACGCTGTCCCTTACACCCCGTATACTACAGGCTATAATTTTCAGGTGAAATTCGATGTTCATTGCGTAGTTGGTTAGCCATTTTGATATCAGGAAAATTAACCGGCTACGCAATGCACTAAGAATATTACCTGTAGACTTGTAGACTGTAGTCTCGTAACATAGGGTACAGAATTGGAAGAACAAGAACTAATTTTCACAGTTGAAAAGTTTTCGTCAAGTTGGCTACAGTGTCTTGTTTCTTGGCAGTGTTTTGTGTTTCAAATGAGCTCCGCAGGCCAGCCGCATTATGTTATAGGCAATACGGATTAATGTACTGTTCTTTACCTATCTATTATTTTAAACTTAAATATATACACACACACATATATCACGCCTATGACCCCTTGCGGGGTAAGCAGAGCCTCAAATACAACGCCTAAAATTGTCAGACAACGCCTAAAATTGCAATACACTACCTCAAGTCCCTTAGTCGCCTCTTACGACGGGAACAAAATGGGGTGATGCTATTCTAAGCCGGCATCACACGGTTAAGTAACTTAAGTATATTATAATAAATTAATCTTTATTTTTGCCGTGTGATACCGGCTTAGAATAGCATCACCCCATTTCTTTCCCTTTGGAGTCGTAAGAGGCGACTACGACTCGAGGGTATGTATTGCAATTTTAGGCGATGGGCTGACAACCTGTCACTATGGCGATACACAATATTCCGAATGATCCTTAATTATTTGTCAGACGTGGCCGTTTTTTACGGATTTTTGCGCTCTATCTACCCTGATTATATATATATATATATGTCGCAGTATTATGGCAGTATTAGGATTTTGGCCGAAATTCTAGAATTTCGGCCAAAAGCCGGATTATGGCAAAATTGTAGACTACATTCGACCATCGTCCTAAGTAGATCCAGGTTTTCGGTCAAAATCCTAGGATATTGTCCGAAATCCTGGATCTGCTTAGTATTATGGCATAAATCGCGATTCGGGGGAATCTATGACACAACGCTAACATAATAACAACGCTAAATATGTTATTTTTTTATGAGAAATTATTCCCTGGTTCCATTCCTTTCAGAAAATACTGATTTATTTAAAAAAAAGAAAAGTGTTTAATTCTATCATTCATAATCTTTATTTAGATACTAGGTGATACACATGATAACAGGAGGTTCTGTTTACCTTGTTATATTTTGTTAAAGACAAAACACCCAAATGTTTATTTTATTATCTTAACAATTACTCATCTAATAATATTATAAACAGTTACTTAAGTAATTATTTCAAAAACTGCTGTGTGAAAAAAGTGGCTGTGTGATGCCGGCTTAGAATAGCATCACCCTATTTCTTTCCCGTGAGAGTCGTAAGAGGCGACTAAGGGACTCGAGGGTGTGTATTGCAATTTTAGGCGTTGGGCTGACATCCTGTCACTATGGCGATACATGATTTTACGAATGACCCTCAAATGTTTGTCAGACGTGGCGTAATGTCCGTTTTTTGCGGCCGTACACGCTCTGCCTTACCCGCAAGCGATTATAGGCGTGATATGTGTATGTATTATTTCAAAAACATTTTTTTTACTACTTGAAAAATCTTTGATGAATGAAACGATACTCAAAAGTTTATGTTAAAATATGTTGATGTTTGTTTTATATTAATCATAGTTAGCAGAGGTTAGCACTTAATTTTTATGGTATTTTAATGTTCATGAAAAATGGTTAATTTTTATCTCGAGACTGGATAATAATAATAGTGATTAGTACATTCTATCTGGAATCAATAAAAATAAAAAACTTTTGTAAATCTTTAATCGAATTGATTATTTCAAATATTTTTTGGGTCTTTTATTTTATTTCATAAAATTTTGTTTAGTTCTTATTTTTCTCTCCAGGAGCATAATAATAATACAAATTAAAGTAAAGACAAATAGTAATGCATGGCGATAGTCAATATTCCGTGTAATGACGGCTTAAAATAGCATCACCCCATTTCTTTCCCGCGGGTACAACACCCAGAAGCAACTAACGGATGGAAGTTTTCATGTGTATTACCATTTTATTTTACTATAGTCATTCACCCTAACTAACATTCACACTAGAATAGCCCTCAAAATTGTTTACGGCCATTAAAACTCTGCATACTCCACAAGTATATATGTATGTGTATAGTCACTACTTTATAAATTCCATAAGCCTTCGTTTTACCATATTACTACGTAGATCCAGGATTTTGATCAAAATCTTAGGATTATGGCCGAAATCCTGGATTTACTTAGGACGATGGTCGAATGAAGTCTACGATTTTACCATAATCCGGCTTTTGGCCAAAATCCTAGAATTTCGGCCGAAATCCTAATTCTGTCATAATATTCAATTCAATTCTTTATTTCTGCTTACATGTTGTAAAAAGATCTTAAAATGTAATTAGACACAAACATGCACCCTGCTAGGGTATCGCAATTTGGATATAAACTTAAATAAAGTAGCTATCTTATTAACATTTATATTTTACATATTATTACCATTTTGCATAAGTATATTCTTCAATATTTACATAATTCACGAATCCTATTGTAATTAAATTTTATTTAAATAAAGATTATTTTGGTCTGTAATGTAATAGCCCTATTTAGCTAGCCCAGTAAACACACATCACAAAATTGTTAAGGGCAATAAATGATTTTATTTGTAATTATTATAAATAACTAATTTATCTACTCATCTAGAAACTCTTGCACCGTGTAGCACTTTTTTATCAATATATTTTTAAATGTATTTTTAAATTTATTGGGATCAGAAATTTGTCTGATTGGCTCTGGAATTTTATTGAATATTTTAACTGCCATTGCAACATATATATATATATATATATTTAAATATATTCTGTATTTTTATGACCACCTAAATGCTTATTTATATTTTGTACGCGTGCATGCAAACGAAATATTATCTTCTAACTATATTCTGACAAATAAATAATTTTGGTTCATGTTATTATAAAATGAAAAGATTTGCTTCTGTTACACGACTGCCCAACCAAAAAAGGAGTGTAATGTTTTTAGAGATCATGTACGTATGTATATATGTGCGATTTTTTAAAGGCCTGAAACTCGTTTATTACTGAACAGATTCGAATAGGAAATGTATCGGAAGAATCCTTACATTATCCCGAGTGTCATAGGCTAGGCTTTATCTCAGAAAGCAGTCGTGTTTTTAATTTTTTTATGCTTGTTGGTTAGGCAGTCGAGTAAAAAGTACTAACCTGCTTACACTTTAGTTGCTTGCAGATTGTTGTAGGCTAAACGCCTAAATATAAACCTGGCGCCGAAATTGGGGTAAATTATAGAGTGAATATTTAAATGAGGCCCGTATCGGGTTTACGATCTTGTTTCAACTATTTGGCAGGCTTACCTACCTATCAAATGCGACTTTGTTTGCTTTTCACTGTCTTAAAAAAAGTAGGTAATGCAAAATTTTAATCTTCCCACTTTTCGTCCGTCGCTCCGTATTTTTAACGCACCGTAACGCATGCCACTGTCAGATGAAAGGAAATTGCGAAATCCGGTCTTATTCCCGTACAAATATGGCTACAGTGCGATAAAAATACGCAGCGACGGACAAGCGGAAGAACTGTCTTACGCGGCTGTCTTCACTATTCATAGTTATAATTTGAACACACACACACACATATCCCGCCTATAATCCCTTGCGGGGTAGGCAGAGCGCAAACAGCCGCATAAAAACGGTCACCCACGTCACGTCTGAAAAATATTTGAGGATTATTCAGAAAATTGTGTATCGCTATAGTGACAGGTTGTCAGCCCATCGCCTAAAATTGCAATACACTCCCTCGATTCCCTTTGTCGCCTCTTACGACTCCCACGGGAAAGAAATAGGGTGATCGATCACACACTAAGCCGGCATCACACAGCACAATAATTCGAACGGGTTTAATAATTCGTCGCTATGAAACCGAGGATAAGCCGGACAGAAGAAGAAGTACTAAGCTTGTATAAGAGAAAAGAGTGTTACTCATTACAATAGATAAAAAAAAAAAAAAAAAAAAGGTTGGGCCGCCTGATACGACATGATCAGTTATTCAAATCGATCTACTCCCTTCTTCCCTTTGATTTCTCCCCCACCCAAAGGTTGCCTGGAAGAGATTGCTTTCAACGATAAGGCCGCCTTTGCGCATTTTTAGTTTAAGTTTTCCTGTTATTTATTTGTGTTTTGAATAATGTAGGTATATCAAATACCTACACGTAGAAATTGCAGTAGGTATTCGATATACCTACACGTAGCAAGGGTAAGTAGGCACCTAGCGGGCCAGTGAGATAAAGATTTAGTACGCAATAACAGTTTACTAGATATCCGTGCGTGCGACGCCCCAACCCTACAAAATTAGGGCAAATACTAAATTGTACTTCGGAGAGTGTGCTCAAGAGCTTCACGACCTTGTTCCACCAGCTCCCTTCTGCCATCGGACATCCAGACGAACCGCCGGATACCATACCATCCATACCTGGTTGCCATTCCACCAATTCGGCCTAAGCGCTTCCAGTCATCATTTATATTGCGCACTGCTAAAGAGTGGAACTCACTAACTGCGTCTGTATTTCCAAACGCATACAACCCCAATCTCTTCAAAGTAAGAGTGAACAGGCTTCTTCTGGGTGAGCTCGCTCCATCTTAGACTCTGTCTCTGTCCAATGACCAAAACTAGAGTCAAGAGCAAACACATCCTTAATAAAAAAAATATATATCACAGACAATTCACACAGCGCCATCTAGGCAAACTAATCTTGTCCTATGGGAACTAAATAGCTAATATTAATACTTATATACATTTTTTCATAGATACATATTATACATAAAAAACACCCACACTAAACACAATTATCTGAAAATAGCTTAACATATATTTGTGTCATATGGGAATCGAACCTGATTTCCACATGAAATCGAAATCGTGTGATGCCGGCCTAGAATAGCATCACCCCATTTCTTACCCTTGGGAGTCGTAAGAGGCGACTAAGGGACTCGAGGGTGTGTATTACAATTTAGGCGATGGGCTGACAACCTATCACTATGGCGATGCACAATTTTCCGAATGAGCCTCAAATATTTGTCAGACGTGGCGTAAATGTCCGTTTTGCGGCCGTTTTCGCTCTGCCTACCCCGTAAGGGATATATGCGTGATGTGTGTGTGTGTGTGATCGAAATCGAACTACGACCCTCGGCGTAGCAGGCTGGGGTACTATCCGCTACGCCACCGGCAAAGAGTTTGTTTATAGAGTCCGCACTGCGAAAAGAGCCTAGCCTTAAAAATTAACTTAAATAAAAGTGAGCCACCGACTAATCGAAGATCCCCTGCGGGGTAAGCAGAGCATTAATGGCCATAAAAACGGACGTTTAAGCCACGTCTGACAAACGTTTGAGGGTCATTCGGAAAATTTTGTAAAGCCATAGAGAAAGATTGTCAGCCCATCGCCTAAAATTTCAATACACATGGTACCATCGACTCCCTTAGTTGCCTCTTATGATACCTACGTAAAGGAGTAGGGTGATGCTATTCTAAGCTGGCATCACACGGCAAATGAAACTCGTAAAAAACTTGATCACATACTAAAACGTTTTTTATGGCCGTTTAGGATCTGCATACCCTAAAGGGATATAGGTGTAATAAATGTATGTCATTGTCAGAAAACTTGTAACCTACAAAATGATTTTCAAAGTACAAAATGTCGAAAGTCGAGGCCAAAGAAATCAAGAGGCATTTTTATGTGAGCAAATTTACAGACGTGATGAACCCAGGTGGAACCCTAAAGAACAGTTCGTCGAAGTCTGTATAAGGCGGTTCGTCCCAGGGGCCTTTATGTAGGCCACTGACTGTGCTTCAGCAATTTTCACCTTTCAGCTTTTATTCTCGAAATATATTTTCGGAGCTTACCTTGGATACAAATTTTAAATCTGTTAAACGTGTAGGGTAAGCAATTTTTAGAAATCTTGCACAAGTCTCATGAGGTAGGATTAGAACCTGCGACCTTTGATCTCATATAAAAACTGAACAACTTACATAAATGCTTTATACGGGGTGTTAGGGACGGTGTACCGCAAAACTTTGCAGGCATGATCAGACCATGAAAGTAAATAACTTTTGGATATATTGGTAAACGAGAAAAAAACTTCGATCAGCTGACTGACTTTCTATAGAAACTCCGAAAAAAAAAGATTTCCAACAAAGGCTCCATACTAAAAGTTGTTCACTTTCTTGGTCTGATCATGACTGCAAAGTTTTCGGTACACCGTCTCTTACACCCTGTATCCAGTAGACGACCAGAAATTTTTTCTTTTTCATATTTAGACCTATGTTCATTGAGGCACGTTTTTCAGTTTTCATGTTCTGGTCCACTCATCAAAATATTAGCAGATAGATAGATGAACACTTTAAGGCTGCCCGCACACGTCCGATAATCGGTGACCGATTTTTGTAGGAGTAAGGCTGCCCGCACACGTCCGATAATCGGTGACCGATTTTTTGTAGGAGTAAAATGGAACGTATTGATTGCAATGGTGTAACGCCCACATCCTACAAATAGTCGGTCAGAAATAAAATCGGTGCATCCCGACCGATCCGATTGTCGGTGAAAAATGAAACACTCGGAAATGTATGCGTTAACGCACACTACTCACCGACAGTCGGCCGTCCATGACGTGCTACTCCCTCGAAACCAACAGACAAAGTGACGGACGTGTGCTTTGAGTCGGTCACAAAATCGGTCTTAAGAATCAGAGGAAAAATCTGCCCGATTATCGGTCCTATAAAAAGTCTGACGTGGGCGGGCAGCCTAAGGCGGTGCACTCGTACTTGTCGTCCGCAACTCTGTCAAACGACTTGACAGACAACTCCGTCCGTTACGCACCGTAAACCAACCGTAGCCGTATTTCTATGGAAATAAGATTAAAATTCTCAATTTATTTTCGTCTGACAGAGGCATGCGTTACGTTGCGCCAATAAAAAACCGAACCACGGACGACAAGTGAGAGAATCGACTTGCTTTTAAATACAGAGAACTTAATACTAAAAGTAAGAAAAGGCGTCCTTATCGCTTGCAGCGATCCTTCCAGGCAACCATTACATTAAAAAGAGACAAATAGAAAATATTTGCAAGTAAGTAGTTGCAGGAGAAAATTTATACTATAATTATTACATTTTTATTTTATTACCTATGTAGTAGGTCCACTTACAATCATACAAAAATATTCACAAATATTATAAAAATAATATATAAGGAGCTAATATTTTTATATTCTGTATATCTCATGGGGTCTAATATACTCAACTGAAGTAAGACTTACATAAATTCTTCAGGGACCAAAGCGGTAAATAACCAGTAAATATGATCTTGTAAAGCGGAGGGAGTGACAAACGATACAGTTTGGGAATCAATTCCTTGATTTACGGTCTCTTTGGGACTTACAATGTGTCGTTCACAACATGGGCTATTCAATAATACTATCGCTTTGGATGATTTATGAAGCATTATTTATTACTTACTAAACACATTGAGAGGGAAATGATACATAACTCTCGTAGGGCGGCGATGATAGTTCCAGAAAGAAAAAAAAGTAAACATCATACATACATACATGAATCACGCCTATATCCCTTATGGGATAGGCAGAGCGTTAAAGGCCGTAAAACGGTTATTAACACCACGTCTGACAAAAGGTTGAGAGTAAATCAGATAACTGTAACTGTGTATCACTATAATGACAGGTTGTCAGCCCATCGCCTAAAATTGCAATACACACCCTCTAGTCCCTTAGTCGCCTCATACGACTCCCACGGGCAAGAAATGGGGTGATGCTATTCTAAGCCGGCATCACACGGCACAACCGGGTCAAGAGGTAATTTTATACATAAACTACATAAATTATCAGGCTTACATCCTTTGCGAAGTAGACAGAGCATAAACGGCCGTAAAAAACAGACATTTCCATTACGTCTGACAAACATTGAGGGTCATTCGTATAAGTGTATCACTAGTGTTACAGGTTATCAGCCTATAATCGCCTAAATTGCAATACACATGTAACCCTCGAGTCATAAGGCGGGGGGATATAGCGCAAGCAAGATGTTAAAACCAGTTTTATTAAGACACAATTGCAGCTGTAGCGACCTCTGGGAGCTACGACAAGAAGCTCACTCAAAGTGGTTCACGAGCAAGCAAGACTCAACAGAAGTTCCAACATATCTGCAAGATGGCGCCACGTGACAGAACAAAGAGCCTGAAACGCGGTATCGAAGTGTTTCACCGCGCAAACGCATATATACAACTTCCAATTCTATCCAGGCGGACCAGTCGGTCATATCTGGTTAAACATATATTTTTTGGGTATTAGATGCAAAACTAACCCCTTTAAATGGAGCCGTGCCACGCATTATTAGCATCAAGATGCACTTGCAAAATTCGCGGGCAAGTGACGAGTCGCGGCAGCCCAGATATAAGAGGCATTGCCACTAGTGATGGCGATAGTCACTGGTTCAAATCTGCGCGTGGAAGAACAAATTGTGCAAGTATTTTAAAATACCCTCAAGTCCCAGAGCTCCCATCTAACTCCATTTCTCAGGATCTGAGTTGCAAGAAAAGAAAAATACGAATTGTCACAGGCTTTCACTTAAAAAGATTAATCAACGCCCAAAAGAAAATATTTTTCTTGAGGTTTACTCAAAATTAAATAAAGAAGGGCACAGTCCCTGAGAATTTGCGGTACAATAATATTGTTTTGAGGTCTTTTATTTTGGAGCAAAGGGATTGTGGTTTTTATTTTTTGTTTGTTTTTCGAGAAATCAGATTAAAGTTTGCAGAGAATTTTCATTAGTTTTTTGTGCCATTCTACCTTCATAATGTTTTATGAGAAATTTGTACTTACATAACTTACATTTGATTTTAACCGTTAGGATCTGTGTGCCACTTTCTTTTCGTGTGGGACATCGAGTCGATGGACGACCCGATGAAACCTGGTGTCAGAGTTTTTCAACCGTCTAAGTAACCATAGAAACTATCATTCTTAAGGACACTCAAGTAGTTCAGCCTGCAACGTCCTGACCAGACTGGAAACAAATTCACAAAGTGATAATATGAACTTTGTAAGTGCCCCACCGTGAATCGATCCCGAAGCCTTTGCGCCGCAGGCAGTCACACTACCACTGCGCCACATCGGCCGTCGAGCCGCATGTGTCACTAAAATTATAAAACATTTTTACTTACGGTTTGGTACAACTCTTCCGGCAAACGACTCCGTGTCAGAGTTTTTAAACCGCCTACTAATTACAATTTGCTGTGTGATGCCGGCTTAGAATAGCATCACCACATTTCGTTCCCTTGGGAGTCGTAAGGACTAAGGGACTCGAGGGTGTGTATTGCAATTTTAGGCGATAGGCTGACAACCTGTCACTATGGCGATACACATATATCCGAATGACCCTCAAATATTTGTCGGACGTGGCGTAAATGTCCGTTTTTTGCGGATGTTTAGCGCTCTGCTTACCCCGCAAGGGATTATAGGCATGATAGGTGTGTGTGTGTGTACTAATTACAAGCAGTACGCCTCTGATGTGGTTGTGTGACGAGTATTAAATAGGTCAACCAAGATCAAAGACATTTAACCTCTCGACTCTATCTGTTTCCTTGCCTGGAATGAAAAAGTAAAGGAGGCTGCCTCTAAGCGGCCCTCGGGTGCTTGAAGGGCGCTTACTCGAAAGCTTATCTCAAACAGTCTAGTGGGAAGTAAAAACGTTTGCATTTCAGGATTCTTTCTTGTCTGGGACACGGAGTCGTTTAGCTAAAAGTAGGCCTTTGACATAAAAAAATATTGCATACAAATAATGACTTATACTCTAGATACATGTGAATGTTAATTTATGAAATAAACTGAAACTGAAACATGAACTAATTTCACTGAACAAAGCTTAAAGCTAGGTAAAATTTATAATTTAGAACAATTTTGATAGTATCCAAACGAGGCCTTGCCTATATCTTAGACAATGTGTGTCCACCAATGTTCAATATTTGATGTGTACAGTTTCGTTCAGTTTATTATTATTATAAATAAAAAAATAATATTATAATAAAAGAGAATAAAAAGTTAAAGTTACTACTTAGATTAAAGTCTCGGCTATCTGAAAATTAAAAATGGTTGTGTAACGACCGCCGTTTAATTAATCATAGACAGCAACCGGGATCGACGGCTTAACTTGCTCGAAAATCTAATAATTATGTTTAATAGCAACATTAAAGACACATACACTTTTTTGTTTCCGCCATTTTATCTCCAATCCAATTAGAGATTTAGATTCGCGTTAAATTGCAAACTCAGAAGGGTTTAGTAAAATAAAAAATTGCAAAAACAACTCGTAAATTAGCAAAAAAAAAATACCGAAAGACATAATGTTCTAGATTTATTGGATTATAAAAAATTCAAACAAAGGCTAATCCGCAACAGGCATCGTCAGACATTATTCTAAAAATACAGAACAAATCAGCAACAAGCTTCGTCAAAACCTGTGACAATAATACGTTTCAGCCACATGCTTCGTCAAAAATAACAATGCTTACTTTCAGCAACATGCGTCGTCAAATTCAATCAAACAGCCCTCCCCAGGCCATACCCCGTCCGAAGGTGCCTAAAATACTTGCAGCATTACCCCGCTGAATTGTTATAGACAACCTTTGGGCAAGATACGAACCCGAGCGAGGATCAAAACCTTTTTCCCGCAACCGTCGACCTATCTCCGCTATAAACTTTTTGGCCTCGGACCCCCAAACGCCTGTAGTCTCCACCGCCACGGGAACAAACATGTAAGACGGCTTCAGGCAAGCCATATTGTCTAATTTTTTTAAAGAGTTATAGAGGACACTAGAATCCAGTCACATTTAGAATGGAACATACAATATTTCTTTAAAGGTCACTTCAACCCCCATTATTGCAGAAGACGACGCAACAGCATTGTATGTTAGTGCGCACAGATAACAGTTGTGGCATTATATTCGTTTGTGGCCTTGTTTGTAACAGTTGTAGCAGTAGTGGGCTGCAAACAATGGCTATCGAGATACTCGAGGTGGAGCAAAATATCTATGCAGTGAAAAAAATATACCAATATTAAAGCAACTGTAACTGTTTGTGAAAGAGTAAAGTTCCTCTAGTATGTGTTAAACATTATTTAAGTACTTGCTGTGTGATTTTTCTTTTCGTGTCGGACACCGAGTCGTCCAATGACACGCTGAACCTTGGTGTCAGAGTTTTTCAACCGACTACTACTAGTAGTAGGCCTCTTGACATGGTTGAGTAACGACCGCCGTCTAAGTAATCATAGACAGCACCCGGAACCGACGAATCATCATCATCATCACATCGAAGCACGGAACCATTTCTTTTCGGACAATCAGGTGGTTCACCCTGCAATGTCCTAACCAGACCGAGAACAAATTCAGTAATTGATAAATATCATCTTTGTGATGCCGGCTAAGAACAGCATCACCCTATTTCTTTCCCGCGGGTGTCGTATAAAGCGAGATTAGGATAAGTCCAGGAAACGGGCAGCAGCATTCCCTGCGAATGCTACACCTTGCAATGCGCTCACCATTCCGCCTGCCAAGCGTGCTGAGTTTGGCAATAACCCCTGATAGGAGTAGGCCTATGTCCAGCAGTGGACTGTTGTGGCTTTGTTTGGGTGTAAGGCCACGAAC
The DNA here is from genome assembly GCA_027580185.1 of Tuta absoluta. NCBI lineage: Eukaryota > Metazoa > Arthropoda > Insecta > Lepidoptera > Gelechiidae > Tuta > Tuta absoluta. Next base: position 1,720,740 of record JAQAHW010000055.1, on the reverse strand, counting down.
ATGAAAAATACCAAAACCTTACGGCAAAATATCGCTGAGAAACAAAGCCGTTAAGAACTCATAAAAAAACTTATAAGATTTTAAAGACAAGAAAATTAGCAAGAGGTCTGAACAAAATTGTTCCCCCCCACTTCCTCTCCCCACTACGAGAAAGTTAAATTTGTTGCAAAGAAATTTATCTCACAAGTAAATGGTTCTTTTTGTGTGAAATCTTCTGACGTCAGGGTGGACAAAGGACAAAGGATTTCCAGAAGTTGAGAGATTATTTATGAACTAGTAATATTTCTTTCCCTTGGGTGTTGTATGTAACAGGCGACTTAGGATTTCGAGGGTTACATTTGTATTGCAATTGTTAACGATGGTCTGACAACCTGGCACCTATGGTGATATACAATTTTCTAAATGACCATTCAAATGTTTGTCGGACGTTGCGTAAATCTTCGTTTTTTGCGTATTTTTACGCTATGCCTACCCCAAGAGCATGCATATGTATGTTTTTCAAATACTAAATTTAAAAAAAAAAACATTTGAAAATTTCAGAAAACTTGGTAATGGATGAGACGCGGTAGCCTAGTTGGTAGAGGCGTCGCTACTTGTTATATTGAAAGTAGGAGGTTCAAATCCCGTCTGCGGTAGAAAATTTTGCAATTTTTCTAAAATTTTATTTTTTATAACTTTATTCAGATAAGTATTTAGTTGCAGGTAGTAAGGATAAGCACTGCATTCATTAAATTGAACAACTTCCAAAATAAAAATCGGATTTGAATTATTGTTACACCTGATTATGTACGTATAGTTATGTTGTACCTATACTGATGTGTTATGCAATAAATATTTGATTTGATTTGAAAATAAGTTTGATATTTTTCACAATTATCTATGATCCTTAGGGAAACTTGCTCAGCTTTGTGTGTTGAAAGAAAGGCAGTAGTTTTCCTTAAACCCTTTATAGTAGGTATCACTACATAGTATAAAAAAGTCACTTTCCGTGTCCTTTTGTATGCTTTGATCTTTAAAACTACGCAACGGATTTTGATACGGTTTTTAAAATAGATAGAGTGATCCAGGAGGCAGGTTTTAAGGTTCATTTTACCACGAAAAGCTTTGATCCTTCAGGAAAACTTAGTCACTGACAGGTGGACTGAGGCACGCTATCGACACAACTGTACTGAAACGATTTTCATCAAGATCAAGTTAACTTTAGTCTCGGAATCTCATATGTTTGATGCCTTTAAATGGTTTTCCTTTTCAGCGCAAGTTGTCATAAGGAATACCGTCTATCATAATACAACTGAACAAAACATTGGCCATAGCATAGAAAATGCTACTAAAGATTTTCTGATATTATGGAACTGGTCGTAGGTACTCTATCTTAATATTCTATTTTTGACAGTCCCTCTAACTAAGGTGAGCAACAGCGTCTTTGTGACTTCAAAGCACATTTCAAGTCTCGAAGCGATCAAAAGAAAAGGAAACAGTAAAGAACCTTCGCGGAGACTCAACGCCAAACTTAACCCTAGGCCAGTTACAGAGTTCGCCGGTGCGCCGCTCGCCGGCAAACGTCAAACGATTCCATTATCGATTGTAACCACGAACAGCTGAGCTCCGAGGTTATCCAGCCGGGTGTTTAGACGCAATGCAGATCACGTGTGGTTGTGCGCTGGACAACCTACAACCACTTCTGAGTACGCCCTTATCCCCCCTCTCGTTCTGCCCAAAGACGGAGACGGTGGAGCGAGCAGTGGAGACGATTGGGGGTTGAGATCAGACGCCGGCGCGTCTGCGTGTCGCGCAGCGCCGTCGGTCGATGTCGGATGCGCGCGCACGAGACGACCATCACTCCCCTACCGGTGGTAGCCATTCCGAGCGCAGTTCTCGTCGCGAGCGGTCGCGTGAACGGTCTCCCTTCGGCGCACCGTCGGCAGTGTTGCCGGCGCCGCCGTGGGCGATGGACCACGATGAGGAGCGGTCCCTGTCTCTGGGCACGGAGGTGTCCGCCTCCGTCCCCCCGCCGAGCCCCCTCACGGGATGCTACTTACTCGCCGTGATCGGGGAACCCCATACGCACGAGCACAAGGAAATTATTCTGCAGCGACTTGTCAAAGGTACGTCTATTTCCTCCAGGCTGTGCAGTGCAACCCTTCTGAAATGTTTACCTGTCAAACTGACAGCGTTCCGAGAACTGTTCGAAATTCAAATGCAATTAGACGGTTTGCGGCTGCGGCATTATTCTCATTGATGTTATTTTGTTAGCATCGATAAACGCACTTTCTCCGTGCTGTTTGGCTGAAAAATAATGTGGGAAAGTGTGTTAATTGTGTTTTTTTAATCGGTTGAATAACTTCTTACAATTTAGCTGATTTAGACGTTGGATTGGTTCTTATTAAAATAGCTACATGGTTTTTATGTGCCGGCGTTTAATCGTCGGGTGCAAAACGCCGTGACTGTTGATTCACTGGTTCTATTTGATTAGTTTTTGCCGCCCGGCTTTGTCTGCCTCCTGTTACGTCATCCGTGACGTCACAACTATTAATGGAACTGCGGTTTTTTTTCCGCAGTAATAATAGCGTGAAAATAAAACTCCAGATCAGTACGTAAAAAAGTTATTTCAAATCTAGATCTACATAGCAATTACGAGCTGTAAATGTAACAGAAAATACACTGAAAACAAAGGTCTGAATTGGGTCACACCTTTATAGCCTTCTTACACACCTTGAATTTGGTGAAATAACCCAAATTATAAGTTTTATGGCAGCAATAAAGAAGTGCCAGCGGTGTTTCAGTCGTGTTGACATATTTACGACTCCGCCGCTAAGTATGATGTTTAACTTCATAACTTGGATGCAATGACCCCTTGCAGTTATGTTTCTGGGTTCTGGCCTTCTTCGGACTTATTTCTGCCTGCAATTTTGTAAGCCTCAAAAGAGCTTCGATTTAAAATAATGGAGGAAAAGCAAAACGTCATCCACATATATCAACTGGATATGAATGGATTATAACATCAGCTAGGTAATACTAAAAACCATAAACACGACATGTGATTTTGCGGCGGTAAGATTGCTTGGTCCATCGACAAAAAAAGTTAAGAAGACTCCGCTTAATTTTCTAAATGGGTTCGGGACTCCGGGCGGCTGTCGCAAAGGTAATACAGGTATAACAAGCATAATAAATTAATAAAATTAAAAACACGACCGCTTTCTGAGATAAAGCCTAGCCTATGCCACTCAGGTCAATGTTGGGATTCTTCCGATACAATTCTCATTCGAATCTGTTCAGTGGTTAACGAGTTTCAGACTCTTAAAGAATCGTACATGTATATACATACATACATGAACTCGAAAAACGTTACAAGTTACACTCCTTTGTTGGTTGGACAGTCGTGTAAAAAAAAAAAAAATAATATACAATGGTTTCAACGAGTTGAAAAGCAGTTTTTGAAGATGGCTTTAAATGTTAAGCTAAAACACCGATGCCAAAGAGTCGCTCTGAAACAGTATCGTGCTAACGCGGCTGATTGCATGATTAGCAGTAACCGGCGAAATGGTGGGCGACTCCTGCTGCGATGCGGAACTAGAGTTCAAGGCAAACAAATCACGCCTGTATCCTTTGCTGGGTAGCAGCCATGTGCAAAATGGCTGGCGACTGCCCATGCCTCCATCCCTTGTCAGGATACTAAAATATCATCGGCCTTCCCACACAATAAACTTTAACAGCGTTGCGGAACTAGAGTTTGAAGTGAAGGAACCACGCTTGAATCTCATGCGTATAGGCTGAGTATCATCGTCCTTCCGACAGATTTAGATCAGATTTCAGGAGCTCTCGTCAATTACCTGTAGTGTCAATTGACTACAAATTCAAAATCGAAATGGACCAAACAGGTGGGAATGGGCCAAACAGTTACAGTGCTACTGTAACAGTGGTAATAAACTATTATAAAAAAAAATTAATTCGTCTTGGGACATTCAACAGATCTATTACAAAACGGCACCAATATTTACGAGAAATATCGGTCGAAATATTTTTTTAGACGCCACGGGAATATTTGAAAAAGGGAGGGGCAAAATCGCTTATACAAACCCCCTCCCCCTGAGGTCAAAGCCAGCACATAAGATAAGAATAGTGATGACCCTAATTTCATTATGTTCTATAAAAGGATCAGGATTAGACTAGATTGATCAAGATGAATGAATTTCAGGTCTTACCAAAAGATTTTATAACGATCTGTCAATGTCAAACGGATTCAGGGGTCTGAGGTCGCATGCTGTCAAAAAGCCTGTTTAGTATTGGAATCGAAATTATAAAAAAAATATCTACCTTGAATACTTATAAATTAACCAGCTAATCGGCAATTTAGTGGGAGGTTCTATTTAAAAAATATATATTTTGACCAATTTTCCGTGGAAAAAGTTGATCAGTTTCATAAAGTACCTTGACCTCCTTTTTATATCCTTTTGCTACTCTCTGTATGTAATTATACTCTTAAAATCAATTATGACTAGCGACCCACCCACCGGTTTCACCCGCTGCTTCCCGTTTTCCTGAAGAAACAAAACTTTTCGCGGCAGCAGGTACTAAAACCAGCTTCTTTTTATCACTCTATCTATAAAGAAACCGTATCAAAATCCTTTGCACAGTTTTAAAGGTCTAAGCTTACAAAAGGACACTGACAGCGACTTTATTTTATACTAAGTAGTGATAAAACTAAAGATCAAAATCCATTAAGCAAATAAAATGGATTACTAATTTTGCGTGCCAACGGCGGCGTTTTGAAAGACATCAAGCGGTGAAAATAATATTGTTTGTAAACGATTTCTCACTGTTTTCAATTGGGTTCTATCCAGTCGTTGAGGCGTCGGTAATGGGTGTAATTTTCATATAATTTATTTATTTAACCATTTATTGTACACAGGAACAATTTACAATGTGACAAGACACAACAGGTTTACTTATTTCTAAAAATACATTTCTTCCAGCAAACTTACACAAGTGAAATTCCATAATACGAGACGCGTGCACAATAGCAAAAGTACTGAATATATGCTAAAACTACAATACTTAAATACCTTTACTAGAAAATATTTATACATATATAATACTACATACACTACATCGGATTAATTTAATACAATAATATTTTTGAAACTTTCACATAATAGTTATCAATTGCGATTTTTTATAATAAAGTATAATATTAAGCCAAGGTTCATCACCGAATTTCTTACAAAATAAATAACTTATGGAATAACATTTAACAAAGTTTAAAAAAAAAAAAACATTTCTTATGTTAGTTTTAGCTTAATAATTAAATTAATTTTCAGAAGTTTTTTAAGATTTTCAGTAACAAGGCGAAGAAAATCAAACAAAATAAAAGGGAGCAATTTCTAGAATTTAAAGCAATAAAGTTTCATATTTTGATTTATTTCTTCGTAAGTTGTTGTCTTTTTGTCAAGGAATAACCATGAAAGTGAACTGAAAAACTGTCCATGACGACATTTGACTGGAAAAAAGTAAGTTTTTAAACTTCAATTTGAAAACCAATTCGGCTATTAGGTATGTTAGGAATTTGTCTGAAATTTCTGGAGTTGTTTAGGAGGGTGGTAGAATGAAGTCTACGATAATGCTATATTCTAATTCCTAGGGATACGTCCTGATTTCTGATTATGCCATATAACCGCGACACATGCACGGTAAAATCTTACTAGTGACCGATTGCAAAAATCTTGGTACGGGCTGGTGATAAGGAACAGCAGGTCGAAATACCAAAAAAGATTTGAGCCTCCTATACAAAATTGCCGATCAGCTGATTTGAGTTAGCATGGAAACTCGAAGTATTTTTGTCATATTTCGACCTATGTTCGTTGGGGTAAGTTGTGTCTTATCACCAGCCTGAGTCACAAGTAAAATTTCACGCTATACATGGTGTAAAAAAATTTGCTGAGATTATTTTTAGGGGTGAACCAGTACGTGAAACTGAACAACTTTCCCCAAGGAACATAGGTCGAAATATGAAAAAAAAGTATGGGAGGGTCAAATTATTTTTTCATATACCGTCCTATGTTCCTTGGGGAAAGTTGTTCAGTTTCACGAACTGGTTCACCCCTTAAAATATTCTCAGCAATTTTTTTTACACCTTATATATTAATGTTCTAATTATTTTTTAAATTCGCCAATTTAGCCTCGGTCGTCGTATTACTTAAGTCCGAAGCCGCAAAAATGAAGGTCGGCCGAGACGCAGGGTATTAAGGTTGTATTACATAGGCTAAGTGCTGCCCCCATCACTTGAAAATTCATAATTCAATAGAAACGTAATTTAGCAAAAATCCGCTTCTGTCAAATTAAAGGACAGGTACTTAGTATATTTATAGAATGTTGTATAAATAATAGTAGTGTCGCTGCTATTAGTGGCCACTTTTAGCACTTTCGCTATCTGTAACTACCTTCAGTGCAAATATTTAAACAAATATGTGAAAAGAATTGGACTACAATACAAAATACTTTTAAAAAATTGCCACTTTGTATGGGAGGCTCTTTTTCATATTTCGACCTATATTTTTGGGGAAAGTCTTTCAGTTTTACCTTGATAATTTTTTACAAACGTAGGAATTGTAAAATCCGATATCCGAACACAACTTAAATCCGTTTAAAATTGTTTTATTGTGATGAGTAATAGTTGTGTATACTCAAGAAAATATTATTTTTTTACAAATTAAACATTTTATAAGTATACTTAAGTACCTGTACTTCAATCTGACTGAAGCAAATTTTCGTAAATTTACGTTCACATCGAGTTATAACCTTTTTAAGTGATGGGGGCAGCACTTATAGCCTGTGTAGCCTGAAGGAGTTAATCTTGCAAACAAATTCCTGATAAGTATATATATATACATATATATTTTATTAGTGGTGGGTTTGCTCTTGACTCTAGTCTAGGTCATAGGACAGAGACAGAGTCTAAAATGGAGCGAGCTCACCCAGAAGAAGCCTGTTCACTCTTACTTTGAAGAGATTGGGTCATATGCTGATATAAGCCATTTAATGATTCAAATTCAAAGATTCAAAGATTCAAAGATTCAAATATATTTATTGCATAACTATAGGTAAAGAATACAGGTGTTTACAATTTATTTTAAGTCCATCTATAGTCTACCGTAAAGGTGTACAATGTCACGTGTTATTAATTAATATTATGAATTTGTCACAAAGTTAAATATTTTTTATTAATTGTGTGAAATATAATCTCTAAAAATAAATGTCAGTACCAATTTTACATTTTAAATCACAAAATATTATTATTAACAATGTATAAATTAAATTAAGAATATATTATTTCATGCAGGTATTCCTTACTATTTATTTATTTTTGTCATTTAAAAACTCCTCGACGCTATAGTACAATTTAGACATTAAAAATTCTGTGACTCTAAGTTTAAATTTATGTAAAGGGAGTTCTTTAAAATTATCAGGAATATGGTTATAAATTTTAACGCTCATGTAATAGAGGCTCCTATGATAAAATTCAGAAGAATAATTTGCCGTGTGTATAAGTTTATGGCTGTTTCTCAAATTATGCCTACGACCCTTTCCCGTCTCAAAGAGATTTATATGTTTTTTTACAAATAAAACTACTTCTTTTATATAAAGACAGGGAAGAGGTAGCATTCCATATCTATAAATACATGAACACCTCTGAGATAAACCACCAAGAGCTCTAACACAACGCTTCTGCATTTTAAAAGCGTTAATAGCGTTAACAGAATTGCCCCAGAATATTAAATCATAATCCATAAACCATAATCTAGGGTATGATCTGGTAGGATAGGTTTGTGCTGCTCGTCTCGGGATTTTGGGTCACCCGTGCCTGTGATTGGTTTTGGGACTGCGATTACTTGGATAGGAAACATCCCAGAGGGTCTGGTCTCATGGAGATAGGTATGTTATGTCTCTGGTGCCATTTTTCTAGTGGTCGATAGCGAAAGTTCAGATCGGGCTTATGATAAGGAACAACTTCAATCACTACAGTTTAGTTGTGTGAAAAGTAAAACACACGCACAAAAAAAATATTTTCGCAAAAATAGCCCAGTATGGATAGCTTTTCAGGTTTAAAAAATATTAAAGTCGTTCATTTTTGGCTTATAGTTTCTAGACCATTGGCCCAACCCAATTTATTATTTTGTTTCATTTTAGGTATATGCTAACATACTTTCGTTTGCAGTAGATAAAAACGACTCAAACTGGGTTCGTACACTGTATTAACTGTCACATTGACAATACTGGTACATTTTATAATGTTTGTTTAATTATATACACTTAAATTTTTTATTTATTAAACGAGCTACCATACATTTAATTGAAAATTTAAGCAAGCGTCAAAAGTGACTGAAAACGTAATATGTGATTTACAGACACGCACTACGTAATCGTACAAAAAATAAGCGACTTTAGAATTTTTATAAGTTATGCCCTCAAATAATGCCAGCCGTATCGGACTAAAATTCAAAACATCCCGGACTTACCCTATTAAAGAAATGAAACGAAACAAAATTTGTTGCGTACTTTAAAAGATCTAAGCAAGCAATCAGGGACATGAGAAGAGATTTTTATTTTATACTATTTATAGTGATAAGTATCTACATATATCACGCCTTTAATTCCTTGCGGGTGTAGGCAGAGCGTAAACGGCTATAAGAAACAGACATTTACACCACGTCTAACAAACATTTGAGGGTCATTTGGAATATTATGTATGACCATAGTCAGCCCATCGCCTAAATTTGCAATAATCACCCTCGATAAGTATCTTATTTATTTATGTATGTATGCATTGCAAAGAGTAGCTAGATAACATATAATTTTTCCACGTGCATACCTCGTACCCACGTGGGTACGACCGCTCACTTTCTTTACACACCGGCACATGCAAATTATGTTCACAGTCTGTGGCACAATGAGTAACTTTTTAAGGCGAGTGTACTCGTGAACACCCTCGACAGTGGCGCCACTACACAAAAAAGGGTTTCTATTTATACAAACAATCTGTCATAATGTCCGTTGCTCAAGTTTTTTGTATTATCTTTAAGAAAATGTTGAACTGCAGGTTCGAACTCAATGAAATGTTCGATGTCATCAAAGTTACGGCTAAAAGTGCCTATAAGCGGCCTATTCCTTTTCAAACTTATTTGACGGAAAGTGACAGCGCTAAATTTAGGGTAAGTTAAGAGAACTTATATCCCGAATTTAGGGCTATTTTCAGTTTAAGTTAATCTCATAATGACCACAAAGGCCTGAGAGACGGCAGACTAAGGGCGAATTGAAAATGAAAAATGAAAAAATGAAATTTTTATTCAATGTATCCTACATTGAATAAAAATTTCATTTTTTCATTTTAGTGTTATCATAGCACTTATTGACGTCATGATTCGTCATTGTAGAAAACAGAATTTTCTTTAACACAATTTCCTTCTTTTTAAAACAATTTCGTATTGTCCTATTAGAAAACCGGCTCGGGCGGGATAAAAAATAAAGGCACTGGCAAAATTCTTTCTGGCAATACATCAGACCTATAAAACTAATGATAAATCGCGCGCATTAGTGAGTTAGTGGTCACTTATGAGACGACGCGACATTTGACTCATCAGCACTCAGGGCCCCGATCCTCTTAATTTAATCATTGTACTGCCATTGACACTCATCTGTGATATTTCCACTTGATTTTTTATACTTCAAACTGTTACCGTAACACGAATTGACCAAAACCATCCAACTGACATACATACATAAATCACGCCTATATCCCCTACGGGGTAGGCAGAGTATCAACGGCCGTAAAACGGATATTAACAAAACGGATATTAGATAACTGTATATGACTATAGTGACAGGTTGTTAGCCCATCGCCTAAAATTGCAATACACATCCCTCGAGTCCCTTAGTCGGCACTTACGACACCCATGGGTTAGAAATGGGGTGATGCTATTCAAAGCCAGCATCACACGGCAGACACGCCATTGAATCACAACTGTGAGGCTTTTCTAATAGCGGAATACGGCCCCAGACCGACAGACAGACAGAAACACTTTATTGCTCACACTAACAATTATAACATAAACAAGAACAAAAATAAACAACACAATATAAGCAAAGGCGGCCTTATCGCTTTAAGCCATCTCTACCAGGCAACCCTGCACTGTAAGAGAAAACATTGAAAAAAACACACTGTAAATAGTAACGGCAACACGTAAAAGACATAAAATCATTAACCTCACCGCACCTCAGCTAGTTGATAGTATTTTTGCTCAGACAAATTGACACATTAGGCGTCTATCTCTGTCTTCTTGGTAGTTCTTTATTCATGTATGAAGAACTAAAACATGATTTGGGTTTACACGACTTACTTGTTTAATAGTTGGTGGAGAGTTTATCCCTTCTAGCTGCCTTCTTCACGGAGGTCTGTTCGGCAATCACAGCTGACGGGCGGGCGTATGTGATCTGTCGACCTCCGTGAAGAAGGCTGCCGTAAGCAGCCGAAACGTAGAGTGATAAACTCTCTACCAACTTTTAAACAAGGAAGTCGTGTAAACCCACATCATGAGTGATACTTGTTCGTTTAGTAACTAAAACATGTTGGTCTTTGAAATGTGTAACTTGATGTCTGGCTTGTAGTACTGCAGCCAAGGACTTTATCGTGACTGCAGCAGTAGGCACAAGATATGTTTACAGCGATGCACTGCAGTATGCACTATACTAATTATACGAATAACTGTGTAACAACTAGCCATACCGTTTCGCAACAAGTGAGGTTTATTGATGTACAAAAAGATTTCTGGTTTACAATTTATTTGTAAAAGACACAACCGCTTACTGTGTATTTCGAGGAAAATTTGGGAAAGTAGACGTTTTGACAAAGTAGACATTTTCGGAAAGTAGACATTTTAGGAAAGTAGTAATTTTGGTAAAGTGGTAATTTTGGGAAATAGTCATTTCGGGAAAGTAGACTTTATGTGTATAAAGTATATTTCTTACATATTCCTCATAGAAAAAGTAGTCATTATGAAAAAGTGTTTTTTTAAAGTGGTCATTTTGTGAAAAAAGTAGTCATTATGAAAAAGTGGTCATTTTTGTAAAGTGGTCTTTTTGGTAAAGTAGACTTTATGTGCCTAAAGGTGAAATATCTGTAATTGCTCATAGTAATTGCTCAATATCAAGAACAAATAATAAGAATCATAAGACAAAATAAACAAAAAAGGAGACAAAACTTGTCAATTCATCTGACTGCCTGTCGAAATACAAATCACAAACATAAATAAAACAGTCCAATGCATCTGTTTCCAGCTCACCTAACCATTCAAACGAAAATTCTGAAAACATGTTTTAATTAAAACTGAAATAACATTTTCGCGATACTTCATCAATGTTTTCAAACCTTTCCATCTGACCTTTAATAAAATACCTTTGTATAAGCTTGGATAAAGATGTCAAGTATTAGCCGATATTGACGGAAAGGTCGAGGTTTTTCAAGGTCAAATGTCCAAGGTCATTTAATTCTTGAGGTCAGTCGACCTTCATCTTTACAACATTGACGTTTGTGCGTGCGGTGAAAACATGAACTAAATAGGTACAAAAGGTGCAGTGAGACTAAAAAGTAGACTTTGGCCTCCATTCCGGACATACATTCTCCTAACTTACGTCACTTTATGTCAAATAGGTTTTGAAAAGGATAGGAGATATCGAAGTCATGTCATGTTGATATGACACAAAATACGCGCTATCTGTCGAAATTAGGCGACGATGACAACAATGGCGACTAAATTGATTAGTCATGGCGAAGAACCCATTGACATATATTAACATGACAGGACTTAGGTATCTCCTATCCTTTCTTATCCTATTTGACGAAAATTGACAGCAAATTGAAGTTGAAATTTACTTTATTCGATGTAGGATACTATTATCTATCACTTATTCACGTTATGATCCGCCATTGTAAAAAAAAAAAAAATTATAACAATTTTGTATTGTCTAGTCTAGTCTCTATTGGAAAACCGGCTCGGGCGGGATGAAGAAAAATAAAAATAAAGGAACTGTCTTGGGGCTGGCCAGGTTAATCACATGGTATGTATCTTTACGCCACCACCATCTGAAAACGAAATTTGTTTCAAAGTCAAGATTTTCAAAGCTTGTTGTTAACATGCGTGTAATTAACCGGAACTGGAAAACCCCCCAAAAACCTGCCCAGAAGTGCTCCTACTCTAAATTAACAATCGCTCTAGGCCCTAAGCTATCCTAGCTAATTTTGAGTAAGTAAAGTTGAGAGATTTTATTTCCTGACCTTTATATTTTTAAAAGTACCGAAATAAACCAGATTTTAGGTGACACATCATGAGTTATACTTGTTCAATTAATAATAGAATAGACGTTAGATATTTTGGTAAAGTAAACGTTCTGGGAAAAAAGACGTTTAGGGTCAACACATATTTCTAGGACAAAAATAATTTGGGTCCTCTGGGTCACATAAGAGCGAATAACCTACGGTTCATTAAGTTGAGCTCGGAGTTCGAGCGTTCCTGAGCGACCGTGCGTTGCCACTTTACGTCAAATAGGTTTTAAAAACGATAGGAGATATCGAAGTCATGTTATGTTGATATGACGCAAAATACGCGCTATGTGTCAAAATAAGGCGACGATGACAACAACGGCGAAAATTGACGAGTCATGGCCAAGAACCTATTGACATATTTTAACATGACATGACTTAGGTATCTCCTATCTTTTCTTATCCTATTTGACGGAAAGTGACAGTTGATTGAAATTTACTTTATTTGACATAGGATACTATTATCTATCACACATTCACATTCCTGAGCGACCGTGCGTGAGTCATTCGTCAACGACCGAGCCAGTTTAATGTGTTAATCTGTCTGATTATGGCACATTGACGCGCTCCATGTGTTCAAATACGTATGAGCAGGTAGCAGTCTGTTGAAGCCACCTTAATACCCATAGAATTTATTCGATGGTTAAATTCCTTTACATGGTATGCACAGCAGAATTTGGAAAAATGTATTACTTGGAAAAATATTTCCGTCAGATTAAATACGGACGTAGGTATTTACCCAACTTTTAGCCTGTACCTAGTGCATGGTCATACAGATAGGTATATGGATATTATGGATGATATTAAATCTGTTCTCAACAAACTTGTCGTGTTTGAGTCGTAGATAGAGACTCCAGTAATATTATTAATACGGTTCACGGGAAAAGTAAAGCTGACCGCCTGAGCCTGAAGAGTGCTAAATAAAAATTGTTTCGGTTGTGTGTTAAAAGCCTGTCAGTGGGACAGTTTTGGTCATTTTGTATTCTGTCTAACAGTTTTAAGAATAGAAAATGATAGAGGCATTATAATGCCAATTAGCATTTGATGGCATTACAATGACTGCAAAAATAAGAGGATCGGTACTCTGGTCGGGAGTTGTGACCAGGGCGCGAAGTCTGCTAAATGAAAATCGTTTCAGTTGTATGTAGATAGCGTGTCAGTGGCGTGGTTGTGGACGTTTCGTATTCTGATAACAGTTTGAAGCATAGAATATCATGGAGACAATAAAATTACAGTTGAGTGTCGCTTTGCTAGGGTTAAAAAAAGAGGGTTCGGGCCCAGGGGACGGACTAGACAGATTTGAAAGTTGTATTATATTCTGATCGATGGAAAATCTGTAACATCGTGGTTCAGCACATACTAAAGGGAGCGCATTTTAGTGTATGCGCACGATGAAGTAATGCGGTGATGATTTTTTCGACCGTTGTTCGAATGGTTGAATGGTTATAAAAGTCTTACAATATTGTATGATAATTGGCGATGAGCGGGCCCGATCGATGGAGCGTGGCAGCAACGGAAGGCAAATGTAGTGCGCGGAGCAAACTTCACAACGTAATCGGCAGTCTCCTACATGCAGTGTGGGACTGATTTTACAAAAGAAAGAACTAAGAACTTTAGGTTAGGTTAGGTTCGTCAAAGTCCCGGTTGGAATCAGTCGGAATAATATAATGTGTTTTACTATTGACCGATAGCGAGATCTCAAGACAGGTGATAAGAAACAACTTTCCCCAAGAAACATAAGTTTAAATACGACAAAAATATTTTGAGTTACCATAGTCACGCAAATCAGCTGATCGGGAATTTTGGTTCAGAATTTTTTTTCGACTTTTTATGTATTTTCCGTGGGAAAAGCTGTTCCTTAACACCAGCCCGTCTTGAGATTTCGCTTTATAATTTCAACCTATATATAGAGCAATAATGAGATTTCATGTGAATATATTAATCTTAACTGTAATGCGTCAAATTTTCTACTTGTAAATTATTCCGTCCACCAGTGTATCGTATTTGCCCAATTCCAACCCTGTGCTACACCGTAAATGAGTAAGCAAATGAGATGAATGCACGATAATTTTACCATCGACTGTCCGGCCCCAGATTTGCCCCATATTATAATACCATAAGTGAGATATTTTTGCGTTGAGTTGTTAATTATTCAGTCAATCAGTGTATCGGATTTGCTCAAGTCTAGCCCCATACTACACCGTATGTAGACCTTGGCGGTACCGCGATACCGGCAAAAAGATAATTAAGAATTGTACGGTCGACCGCGCACTCTCGATGCTGTAGGAAAAGAGATGGATTACGTTCTAGAGAAACAGAACATAGTAAGGGGATATAATTATGGCGGTTTTCCCACTTGTCGTACGTCGCTGCGTATTTTTAGCGCATTCGTAACGAATGCGTCTGTCAGACGAAAGGAAATTGCAAGTTCCGACCTTATTCCCCTTATACGGCTACGGTGCGTTTACGGTGCATTACGGTACGTAATGGATATGGTGCGTATCCGTAAACGCGCAGTAACCTATTTGTATGGGAGTAAGATCGGAATTCGCAATTTCATTTTATCTGACAGACGTATGCATTACGGTGCGATAAAAATACATAGCGACGGACGACAAGTGGGCGAACCGCCTTATAGAGACATATAAATTGATAGCTGAAAAAGTGCAAATGTGGAATTTTGGAAGAAAAGGTCCAGTAGTGGGGAATTGAGTTAAGATAATACCAGTTTCGGAATCTAGGATAGTTTCAGTATGGTAATACTGAGTCGAAAACAATGTATATTTCCTGACAAAGTTCATTTACAGTAAAAGAAAAGACTAAATTAACAAATGGCTACTTATCTATTCCGGCCATTTGTTTAGACTTTCATAGATGTAACTCTGAAAAACTTAACTTCATAAAATTTCATTATCTCGGAGTCCCAGAAGAAAAATATTAGTCCTCAGACCAGTATAATCGGAATCTATAGTAATCCCTTTATCATACTGACTATAAAAACGACATATTTTGACCGCGTGATGCCGGCTTAAAATAGCATCACCCCATTTCTTTCCCGAGGGAGTCGTAAGAGGCGACTAAGGGACTCGAGGGTGTGTATTGCAATTTTAGGCGATGGGCTGACAATCAGTCACTATGGCGATACACAATTTTGCGAATGACCCTCAAACATTTGTTAGACGTGGCGCGAATGGCCGTTTATGCTCTACCTACCCCGCAAGGGATAATAGTCGTGATACGTGTGTGTGTATTTATTAACAGAGGCAACTGTCGCTTTTGTGTGGGTTCCTTCTGTACCAACTTCGATCAACACGGCCTACCGTTTCCGGGTCGGAACGAGACGTAAAATTAAAATGAAATTACTTTATTCAATGTAGGATAGTATTATCATTTATTGACGTCATGATCCGTCGTGGTAAAAAAATATATTTCTATAACACAATTTTCTTTTTTTATAACAATTTTGTATTGCCCTAATAGAAAACCGGTCTTCTATAAGACCGCGTTGCTCGAAGTGTGCCAACTCAAAGAGCATAAAGTGACGTTAGCTGTCAAAATAAAAAAGTACAGAAAGTATCAAGTAGGAACACGATGCTCGGATTTTCAAAGTAATTTAATAGTGTTTAAGTAATTTTATTAATAGAGTGTAAGATTCCATACTCAGTCAACGTGTAACAAGCATGTTTGCGATAATTAATTATAATCTGTAACCACACACTGGAAAATTATGCAAAAAACACCCCTTTTATAAGCCGGTCAACATGAAAAAAATCTGTTAAAAAGGTCTAGGTAGGTACGCTAATTCTATGGCTATTGAGGATCCAATTTTCTTACAATGATAGAAGATATATAAATTATTTAACAATATATCTAATAATGTTCATGAACGGTACGCTTAGAGCAAATTATACTTACTTAGCCCTACTACTAAATTCAAGTAATTTAATGTATAGATTATTAGTTATTGAAGTCTTTTTTTACAGAAAATAAAAACTTCTTACAACATAAATTTTAATTTAATTAACAGATACATAGAAAACATTTAATTTACAAAGGGACGTATTCTAAATTTAGGGGCCCCGATACTAGAGGTACAATATTTGCTGCCCCTGGAGTGCAAATCTATTTAAAAGAATTCATTATAAGGTGCAAAGTTCACAACAAATTCTAACTTATGCGTTAATATTATTTCATTTCTCAAGCGTATTAGTTCTTATTTTATTTTTTTAGCTACCTGAAATGTTTTTAAAGAAAATGTCAAAAAACAAAATGTTTGTATTAATATTATAATTTTATTTACCAGGTAAGTGTCTTCAGACAGCCAACCAGTGTAACTAACTCCTTCAATCAGTAAGTTTAATTTTGTGCCTAAAGCTAAGTTAAGCTGAGTCAACCCCTTTGATGGATGTGTTCTGTCGCGCTGGCATCCCGCCAAGGTTCCGGGTTCGAGTCACGGCTGCGACAATCGCGTTTGTTTCGCTACTCGTGTGGAGTGGCATATTGTACGTACTTGCAGAAGTTATGTATAAATTTGATTTTATAATATTAAATACCCGCCCGCTCAGCGGTTTTAACCGCTACTTACCGTTTACCCGCGGGAAAAAGGCCTTTTCCCGGCATAAATTATATTATACTAAAACCTTTCTCTCTCAATTAAACATTAAAATCATTCTATGTACTTAAGAAAACCGCATCAAAATCAGCGATTTTATTTTCTTCTATGTAGTGATGACCTGTACTTATATTGAAATAGAAATTTACACTATTTTCCCAACCATTTCTGAAACAGATGGCTTCCTAACGTAATTTGGATTTGATTGTCTCGTAGATGATTTATTACGTCAAAACCTTGTACCTAATACTTACTAGCTGAAAACAGTCGGTAGCTAGATAAACTTAGAAACAAGATTTTAGTATTTCTGGAAAGCTGAGGAAAAACTGTATGGTGCCAGCTTTGAGCAGCACCACCCCAGTTCTACCCGTGGGTGTCGTAAAAGGCGACTAAGGGATGAATCTTGCGAATGGGCAGCAGCGTTCCCTGTGAATACATCACCTTGCACTGCGCTCGCCAACCCGTCTGCCTAGCATAGTGATTATAGCAAATACCCTCCAATTTGGGGAGGCCCATGTCCAGCAGTGGACTGTTTTGGCTGTTGAAGTTGAAGTAGGACAAGGTTGGTTTAACTTGGTTTCCTTTTGTTAAGGTACAACATCTTGTGCGCAACTTTTTTTTATTTAGTGATGGGTTTGCTCTTGACTCTAGTCTAGGTCATAGGACAGAGACAGAGTCTAAGATGGAGCGAGCTCACCCAGAGGCAGAGGCTATTTAACTTAAATCCAGTTTTCGTTCAGCTTCGTACATACTATACATTATATATTTGATTTATTAAATAAAATAAAGTTATCTTAATAGCCTTAAATTCAAATGAAATTTCCCCTAATTCAAATGAAAACAAATTTACGGAATGGAAGGTAAACGAGGGTAAAATTTAAACGATTTCTCGGTAACAATTCACAAGGTATTAGGATAATAAGATTTTGGAATCCATCCTAAAAACAAGATATACAATTACTCGTTTTGTTCAAAATAGACGATATTCAATCTTTCATTAAAATACGCCTGTCACGGTCTGGCTATCGATATCTCAAATAGTTTAGCTAGATGTCTAGGATACTTAGACATCATCATCATCATCATCATTGGCCTCACACGTCTGTGACAGACGATTTAATCAGTGTCTGAGGCAAGACTTTTCATGGCTGTATAAGCCGATACGGGAGCGGCATAGTTTTCCGCACGCTCTACAAGTGAAGGTGGAATTTGAGACTGGCATATGCATGTTTAGATGACGTTTTTGCCTTTTGTTAGCGAGAGCAGAAAACCAGGCATTATCGTGTGTTTTACGCCCATCAAACATTTAGACATAACATACGATATAATACCTAAGAAGAGTTTATTTATTTTATAAAAATATTATTATAGAAACAAAATTATGATAAAAATAAAAAAAATAAAAATAAAAATATTGTTTATTGCCTTTTTAAAGTTTACAAATCTTTTATCTTATCTAGACAGGTACTAAACATAAAAAAGGCAAAAGGAAATGGCTCAGCATTTGCTGGCAAGACCATTGTCTGTTCAGCGCTGATTTTCAGCCATTGCCTCCTCCCTGAGATCGTGGCGGGGTAAAAAGGTAGATAGGAGAGGACTTCACAATATCAAAATAAAATCTAAACATCCTTTAGAAAACAAAAGTTACATAACTAGCTCAATAGAAAAATAAAGAGTAAAAAACAAAAACTGACACTTCAGTCATATTCTTTGAGTGTTAAAAAAAGTTTAAATAAATAAAAACAAATTTGAACCCTTCCATTGTGTGTGTGTGTATGTGTGTGTGCGTTTGAGTGTGTGTGTGTGTGTGTGTGTGTGTAAGTGATGGGCTTTTATAATGAAAAATAATATTTTAGGGGTAACAGTTTCCAGTAAGCATGCTTCAAGTTTTCTGCCGCAAGTTGCCTGTTTAATAAAGCTCTTTTATATTTGGCTTTGAAACATGATCAGCAACATGCTTCGTCAAATGGGGTACAGTATTTATATTCAGCAACATGCGTCGTCAAAATAACCTAGTCAAAAAGATCACCCCGGCTCATACCTTGCCCAAATGTTCCCAAAATACTTGCAGCGTTTCCTCGCTGAATTGCGATTGACATTCTTTGGACAAGATATGACCCGGAACGCGGATCTAAGCCCTAATTATATAATTCCCTTGAACATCTTTGTTGTTTCAAAAAATATTTTGACGTAGATATGGCCTTAATTCGGGAAATAAATTCTCTTAAATTACCTCAAATTGGTGCTGTCACTTTCCGTCAAATAAGTTTAGAAAAGGATATGATTTTTTTTGTCATGTCATGTATTATTATTTGTTTGGCCACAATTCGGGATGTACATTCTCCTTACTTGCCTTAAATTAGTGCTGTCATTTTCCGTTAAATAGGTTTAGAAAAGGATAGGAGATATTTTAGTCGTGTCATGTCTTATAATTACATGCAAAATACGTGTTATCTGTCAAAATAAGGCAACAATCAAAACGATGGCTACTTAATTGACTAGGAAAAGTGAAAAAACCCTTGACGTTTTTAAAAATGACAGGACTTAGATATCTTTTATCCTTTTCTAAACCTATTTGACGGAAAGTGACAGCACTAATTTAAGGCAAGTAAGGAAAATTTTAAATCCCGAATTGACCTCAATACGTGTTATAAGTATGTAAAAAAAAAGCGACAATAAAAACAATAGCGACTAAGTTGACTAGAAATTGCGAAGAACCTGTTGACATTTTTAAATTTGGCTTAGATATCTCTCATTCTTTTCTAAACCTATTTGACGAAAAGTAACAACACTAATTTAAGGTAAGTTTAGAGAATTTTTATCCCTAATTGAGGGCGATAACTTAAATTTTGTTTTGATTTTATATTACCTTAAAATATATCTCAAAGCGACCGCAAAATGAGCCTGAAATTTAGTGCCCCATAAAAGGAAAATTTGAAGTGCCTCAAGGAGGCTTATGTTGTTCAATTTAACCGGAGACGAGAAGAGCAGATTTAGGATAAAACAGTACCTAAACAAAGTTTATTGTGATTTATTTTGCAAAAAGAGCCCCGTAATAGGAGCGATAATAATGGCTGGCCGGAAAAAGAAAAGAAAAATAACTGGCAAATGCTGTGGTAAAGATAAAGACGAATTAAATTTTCCCGTCGGTGACCTTATCTTGCCTTAGGTCAAAATGAAAGTCAAGAGCAAACCTAACTTCACGGCCGATGTGGCGCAGTGGTAGTGCAACTGCCTGCGACGCAAAGGTTCCGGGTTCGATTCTCGGTGGGGCAATCACAAAGTTGATATTTATCTCTTTGTAAATTTGCAGTGTGATGCCGGCTTAGAATAGCATCACCCCATATCTTTCCCGTGGTAGTTGTAAGAGGCGACTAAGGGACTCGAGGGTGTGTATTGCAATTTTAGGCGATGGGCTGACAACCTGTCACTAAAGCGATACACAATATTCCAAATAACCCTCAAACATTTGTCAGGCGTGGTGTGGATGGCCGTTTTTTGCGGCTGTTTATGCTCTGGCTACCTCGCAAGAGATTATAGGCGTGATATGTGTGTAAATTTGTTTCCAGTCTGTTTAGGACATTGCAGGCTGAACCACCTATTTATACGCAAAGAATGATGGTTCCGTGCTTCGGAGGGCACGTTAAACCGTCGGTACCGGTTGCTGTCTATGATTACTTAGATGGCAGTCATTACACAACCATGTCAGAGGCCTACTAATTTTAGTAGGCGGTTGAAAAACTCTCGACTCCAGGGTTCATCGGGTCGTTGGATGACTCGGTGTCCCACACGAAAAGAATTACATAAATAAAATTTTGTCTTCTTGGCTGTATAATTTTATTTCCTTTGAACGCAAAAAAATAATTCTGCGTAATAAGCGAATACTAACGAAGCGCTATTTAAAGCTGGCCAATTATAAACTTAACTTTTTTACTAAAGAAAAAAGTTAAGCCCTTCATGATGAATACATTTCTTGGTGGCCAGCAACACATTTCACGGTCGATCGACCGCGCATGTGCAAAAGTACGTTCAAGCATGACACATAACACATAAAGTTACCCATTTGAGAAGTCAATCTTTTCTGGTTCAACTTAGTATTTGTATGGAAAAGTAGCATTGTGTTGATCCCTTAAATTGTTAACTGGATGTGCTGATGATAGTACTTTACACAAAATGTAAAGTTTAGACCGGGGAACCAAATTGGCTGTAGATACTAACTAAATCAATATGGCTTCCAAAGTAAGAGAAATGGTTATTTTATTCAAATATGCTAATGTTTTTTATGCGGAGCCTGCCCAAAAGGTTTACGTTGAAATTTGTTCGCGTTCAGCAGAAACGTTTCGTCCATTAATGGAAAATTCCAGAAATATATCTAAAGGTCAAGTCCTGTATCAACTTACGAACCATTACCTATATTGAAACGTATTTATTTACCGTTATTTGTTTAAATCCCGTGTGATACCGGCTTAGAATACCACCCCAAGACAACCCGTGGGTGTCATAAAAAGCGACTGAGGGATAAATTTATCCAGGGAATGGACAGCAGCGTTCCCTGTGAAAGCAATATGTTGCACTGCGCTCGCCAATCCACTTTCAACTGTGTGGAGACCCACGGTTAGCAGTGGACTGTTGTGGCTGATGATGTAATGTAATTTCTTTCACAGGGTATCAAAATACATTTATGGATTTGTCCCTCAGACCCTTTTTACGACACCCTCGGATCATATTGGGGGTGATGCTATTCTAAGCACGTCAAAAGAGACCACCTTGACCGTAAAAAAGAAAATATAAATTACGCGAACTTAGTCCAAGGATTAGCCCGGATCGGATCGCCGAATTTCCTGAAGCCGTACGTGAAGCCTCTTAATAGGATTCGACCGTGCGTCGGCTCGATTGCCTCGGGTTGACAGGTGCTAGTGTTACGTAACGTTACCATGGTTACGTAACCGTACGTTTGTGCCCAAGCAGCAAAATAGTCGAATAAGAATTTGTTTACTCAGCTTTCAATCGTATAAGAGCCGAGTAACCGTTCTAAAAACACCCATGTATCGTATAATAGCAGTTATCTCGACTCATTGGCAATATTTGCTAATGTGTGCTATTCTTCTTTGTCGTATCCTCATGACTGAGGGACGTGACTTTTCTGGGCTACAATCGTCACCAGCTTCCTCCAAACTTCTCTGTCTTGAGCCATGTGTACGGCCGCCTGTAAGGTGGTGTGAGTGGCGTCTTGTACTGTATCACTCCAACGTGATGGTGCTCGTCCTCTACTCCTTGTACCTTCAACATAAGGACCCTCTCTAGACTGTCTGGGTCTCGGCTGACTGTGTGTCCGAAGAATTTAAGTACACGTTGTGTACAGATGGTGGAGAGCCTGGTCCTTATATTTAGTTCTTCAAGGATAGATTCGTTGGTGCGGCGTTCCGTCCAGGATATTTGGAGCATCTTGCGCCAACACCACATCTCGAACGAATCTATCTTTTTTCGGACGCAAGCCTTTAATATCCAGGTTTCGGAGGCGTACAGAAATATAGAGAAGATAAGGGTCCTCATTAACTTAACTTTCGTTTTGCGGTTAATACCCCGGTTACGCCATATCTTCTCCAGCCTCTTCACAGCTGACTTAGCCATTTGGCCCCTTCTGACGACCTCCTGCTCGCAGTCACCATCGTCGCTGATTTGCGAACCCAGTTAAACGAATTGTTTCACAGTGCTGAGGTCGCTCAGCTCGTTGGTACGCTGTGAAATTCCTTGCCTAACGACAAACATCAATTTTGTTTTGCTTCTATTAATATGGAGGCCATACTCTTTGCTGAAGGTGGCAATTTGTTCCAGCAGTACTGCTAATTCGGACTCAGAAGCGCCGACGATGGTGGTGTCATCAATGTGTGCTATAAGGACGTCTAATAAACGTTTATAACACTATCGTATAGCACTTTTACTCCACCTTTTATCAGATGCTGAATTAAAGTGGCTTAAATACTCGTTATTCGACTGATTGATCTATAACAGTCGTATAACAGCAGTAGTGCTCTCGACCATTATAGCATGTCAATTTGCTGCTTGGGCAACTAGGTACTATAGTAGGTTAGGTACTATCTGTAGCTCTTCCACCTACGCATTTGCCTTGCCGGCGGATCTGTTTCCGGAACATTTTAACGTGGACCTTTTCAAGGCAAGAGAGAATAGTCATTATCTAGGCAAGCATGTACGATCATCGTCTGCATCGTCACTTACTACCAATCTTCGATCAACTCGGTCATCCGTCTCGTTCACGGAAAGCAACCGAGGGATAAATTCAACCAGGGAATGGGCTGCAGCGTTCCCTGTGAAAGCAATATCTTCCACTACGTTTGCCAATCCGCTTGCCCAGCGTATGGCAATACCCCCTAAAGGGGGAGGCCCATGTCCAGCTGTGGACTGTCATCGTCATCATCATCATTGGCCTCACACGTATGTGACAGATGATTTAATCAGTGTCTGAGGCAAGACTTTTCATGGCTGTATAAGCCGATACGGGAGCGGCATAGTTTTCCGCACGCTCTGTAGTGGCTGTTAATATATGTATGATATTTTCCAAGTCTGATCAAGGTATAATGTTTACTATATTGTAATAGGATTTAGTTGTAAGTCGTTGCGGTCGATTGGCCATAGGGGTCAACTCAAGGCACTTTGTAATTACATAAGTACCGAGTATTAATATGGTTAAGGTATCAAAGTATCAATTCAATACTGGCTATTAGCAGAAGCTGTGTATAATACTGTGTGTATTTATTTTCTTTAATTCTTTCGTATTGCCTATTTGCCCCAAAAGTGTAAATTATCTCACAAGACATGGGTTGGCTGGAAGAGATCTCCTCTTAAGAGATAAGCTCGCCTTTGCAACATATTTTTTATATATTTTTTCTGTGTATTTTTGTGCAATAAAGAATATTATATAATAACATGTTAAGTCTGACGGTGATGAGTTTGCTTTTTATAGTTAAATAACTTAAAAGTCCTGTTTTAGGTTTAAGACTGCTCACAAAATAATGCGATGCGACGCCGCATCGGAAAAACGTCCGAAGCATTTCACCCATTCCTGTCAAATTAAAAAAAAATGTATTTAACGTTTTTGCTATGCGACGTCGCATCGCATTTATGTGTGAGCAGAGCAGCCTAAAATCCAATGGCAAAGTTTTATCATTCTTTTTTCAATCAATAAGTGATAATACTATCCTAAATTGAATCAAGTTATAGTTAATTTCATTTTGATATCTACACAGAGCACCAAAGCGTCAATCGAACGTCCAACCTCGTGCGAGTTTTTTGGTCTGTGGATATTTACATAGTACGGATTTGACAGCTTTTGTCAAATCGACCTATATTATTGGGACTCAATAGGGAGTTTTCTTTTTGAGCATTAAATAAAATTTAGTATTCCAAGAACTTTGTAGGTAGCGTTAAACTGACTACGTTACTAGATGCCACAGAGAAAAGACATGAAAAAAAAAGTAATTGTTCTTTCGAAATCTATCCTCGTTTTTAGCGCTTTGTTATTAATTAACAATGATAAGATGCGTTATTTGGTTTTACAATCTGATACATCCAAGTGAAAATCAAAAAAATATATGACTTCCTTTCCTCACGATAATGTACCAAATACAGCGCCATCTATCCAGCGACTAGGAAAGAGTTTAAAATAAAATAAAAATTAAACTCCATATTAAGTACTGTAGTAAACAAAATATTCTTGTGTATACTTTGTATCAATCCCACAGTTCGTTACACAACCATGTCAGAGGCCCACTATTAGTAGTAGGCGGTTAAAAAAAACTCTGACATCAGGGTTCATTGTGTCGTTGGACAACTCAGTTTCCCACACGAAAAGAGAGAGAAAGTGTCACTTATACCAATCCATTTCAAGAAGCATCTTGGTACTAAAGCATGCAGTCTACATCAACTTGGTCCCAAATAATCTAGCGCCCCCTAAATTATTAACATAACTCTGATTACATCCCTGGTACGGCGGCTTATTACATAGCTTGAAAGCAAACCAGTACAAACTGCCATAAATAATAGAACAGCCAGGGCCGAAACACGCGATAGCACGATCAAACATTTAGCTTTACCCGCTAATGCTCCAGAAAACATATTACATAGTTGATGTCTTTACTTTGTTGATTGATATGACATTTTCAAGTAACGTTGCATGTTTAAAAGTAAGGCTAGCGTAGGAAATAATTAATTAATTATTTTCTCATCATCATCATCAGCCCACATGAAGGGTAAGGTAGACTTCTACTACGCCAATCCACACGGTGGTCCTGTCCCAACTTCATCCATTGGGATCCCGTATGTCATTGGATCATTAAGTTGATGGTCTGCCAACTGGCCTTTTTGCTTATCTACTAATCAGATTCATTGACAAAATTATTCAATTGTTTTAATGTAATAGTTTTCTTTTTATTAATGACTAGCAGCCCGCCCAGCGGTTTCACCCGCTGCTAACAATTTCCCCCCGGGAATAAGACAGTTTAATATAGCCTATGTTCATCAGGGATAATGTAGGATTCTAAAAATCTTGACTTCAATTTGAAACAAATATCGTTTTCAGATGGTGGTGGCGTCAAGTTACATGCCGTGTGATTAACCTGGCCAGCCCCATGGCAGTGCCTTTATTTTTATTTTTTTATCCCGCCCGAGCCGGTTTTCTATTAGGTCATAACAAAATTGTAATAAAAAAAGAAAATTGTGTGATACAAATTTCTTTTTTTAGAATAACGGTTCATGACGTCAATAGTTTTGGAGCCTACTCAATTCCAACAAACAATTAAAAAAATCCTGTTTCTAATATTAGTGTAGATTATATTATTATTATTTTAGTGTAATGCCGGCTTAGAATAGCATCACCCGATTTCTTTTCCGTGGGAGTCGTAGGAGGCGACTAAGGGACTTGAGGGTGTGTATTGCAATTTTAGGCGATGGGCTGACAACCTGTCACTATGGCGATACACAATTTTCCGACAGACCCTCAAACATATGTCAGACTTGGCGTAAATGTCCGTTTTTGCGGCCGTTTACGCTCTGCCTACTCTGCAAGGGATAATAGGCGTGATATATGTGTATGTATGTATTATTTTAGTGTAGATTTTTTTAATGCATTATTTAATGTTTTATGTCGTCTTTTTTTAAACCGAGTAAGGGACAGCCCTTCGAATACTGATAGGGTGCATGAAACATAAAACTGGACAACTTTCCATACATACATACATACACATATCACGCCTATAATCCCCTTCGGGGTAGGCAGAGTGTAAACAGCCGCAAAAACGGACATTTACGCCACGTCTGACAAAGATTTCAGGGTAAGTAATCGGAAAATTGTGTATCGCCATAGTGACATGTTAGCAGCCCATCGCCTAAAATTGCAATACACACCCTCAAGTCCCTTAGTCGCCTCTTACCACTTCCACGGGAAAGATATGGGGTGATGCTTTTCTTAGCCGGCATCACACGGCATAGATATGGGGTGATGCTATTCTAAGCCGGACAATTCACACGACAACTTCCCCCTAGAAACATTTGTCAGGAAACGCCAAAAAAATGACCTTCCATACAAAATCACAATCATCTGACTGCATTCACTATGGAAAGTCAGTTTTTTTACGTTTCCTGAAATATGTTCCTAGGGGAAAGTTGTTCAGTTTCATGGTCTGCATGTACCCTATCAGTATTCGGAGGGCTATCCCTTACACCCTTTAATACAGTAATGATTAAATGTAATCATTTCACTGGTACGAATAATGTGGCGTAGATTGTACATTTTTAAATGAAAAAGTAGTTATTGTGGCATAACTGTAATAGTTAGACATATGGTATCGCGGACATTATTATAGATTTTGATGTCCTCTATAAAACTGTAGTACATCACTTTGCTCTATTGTCAATAATTTCCACAGCGTACGCGATATAAGATATTTTTTTGGTACATTTTTCACACGTTGGGTTACATTATCGAAATTTTCACGCGGATCCCTATTTTTTTCTCGTATAAAATATAGCCTATGTTCATCAGGAATAATGTAGGATTCTAATGGTAAAAGAATTTTTAAAATCGGGCCAGTAGTTTCGGAGCCTATTCGATGCAAACAAACAAACAAACAAACAAACAAACAAACAATCAAATCTTTCCTCTTTATAATATTAGTGTAGATGTAGATGGGTTTGCTCTTGACTCTAGTCTAGGTCATAGGACAGAGACAGAGTCTAAGATGGAGCGAGCTCACCCAGAAGCTCACACACTGACGGAACGCAGCAAGCTACTTGGCGCCAGACTTCGGTGGGATGGTGGTCGCGAGCCAGGCGGCCCCTTACGGAGCCTTCCACCACTTAGTGGGATCGTTCAGCCATTTTCAGCATTGAACAGTAAATTCAATGCAAAAAGAAAATGTAAGCGCCCACCGGGGCTCGAAAATAATATGCTGTGAGTGCATAAAAAACCATAGTAAATTCAATGCTTGCCAATTATCGAACTTTCATACTTTCAACATAAGTTAAAAATTTTTGGAGAGTTAATAATTATTAGGTTTTCCATACAATTCCTAAAAATATCCAGTATAACGTTGATCCTTCGAATAATTAACTCTAGGTGCTTGATAAATAAGCAAGAAAATGTAGATTCAAAAGGCGTTTTCTTCATTGCAAATTACTTATTACTTTAAATATCTTAAGACTTGTATATCGAATAAAAGGGTTCGTGGTTTAGTCAAAATCCAATACATGTTTAAAGTTTAAATGAATATTTTAGCGCCCCTGAAGGTCTTATTTGTAACTCCAATTACAGCCCTGTTAAGAAGTTAAATTGCTCATCACAGAAGCATAATTATACCAATTTTCTAAGGATAAAAGAAAAGAAGATAATTTTTTTGTTTGTATTCTCTTTTATTAAATGCGGAATGGAGTAGTCTTTTATCATTGGATGTCTTGGGATTAATCTTATTACTATGTTACATTATCTTATATGAAAATGCCTTGAAATTATATCAAGCGACTAGATTTATAGAATAAAAAAATACGATAGATAGAACTTTAAACTTTCGAGGTCACAAATAATGGCTCAAAACTCTAAAACGGGGTTCTTACAGAAGTATTCAATTTATTTTAAATTGTCAAAATAACTTTATCTATAATAAATATATCGCGGGAAGAAAGAACCCCGTTTTAGTGTTGGGATTTTCAATAAATGTTGCCTTTAACAATTTAGGGGCATTTCTCGTTTTGGGTGCCATTTTCTCGCTCCTTTAAAAAATTTGGTCTCTAAAAATGCTAGCGTCATACATTGAAGAGAGTAGTGCCTTCCATAAGCATTTATTTAAAAAAAAAACAAATATCTTCTCGAATCCCACTCGAAAAAAAGTTGAAGTTCTCAAATTGTATTTTGCATGACAGACAAAATGCGTAATATATAAACATTTCGTTCCCATTGGCAAAATAATTTCAAGACAAAATTGATACGTTTTTCGGGTGCCGTACCTGAACCGTATTTTACTGTTATAGCGTGAGTTTGGCTCGTTCTACTCACCGAAATCGAACGACTCTTTCCTGTAATCATGTGTTCGAGGTTTTACCCGACTCCAGAAAATATAAAAGGGGTTTTTAGTTGACTTGCAATCTTCGTTTATTGTTTCTTAGTTATTTTGTAGCGAAGTTGTTAGCGTCAAATAAGAGCCTCAAGTTTGCTCATCGTGCTAGAAAGCTGAACATCTTGAAAGCAGTTTTGATCAGTAGGTCAAAGTGTACTTTGACGGCCGATGTGGCGCAGTGGTTCCGGGTTCGATTTTCGGTGGGACACTCACAAAGTAGATAATTATCACTTTGTGAATTTGTTCGCGGTCTGGTTAGGACATTGACCACCTGATTGTCCGAAAAGAAATGGTTCCGTGCTTCGGAAGGCACGTTAAGCCGTCGGTCCCGGTTCCTGTCTATGATTACTTAGACGGCGGTCGTTACAAAACCATGTCAGAGGCCTACTACGGCGGTTGTACAACTCCGACACCAGGGCTCATCGCGTCGTTGGACGACTCGGTCTCCCACACGAAAAGAAAGACCTTAATGTCGATTTTCAGGTGTCTATCTCGATGAGCAAAGTTGAGGAAGCTAACGACCCCGATATTATGTAAGTTTATTATATTCTCAGTCAAATTGAATAGATGAGATGTGGGGACAAGAAAATTTTATATTTTTATCTAGTACACTTGTTTCGTCGTATTACAAATCACATTCTCATATTGAATTTGGCTTAGAGCCATATTACGTTTTCGTATTGAATTTCACTTGTACAATATCTCAACGTTGGTGGACCTTGCAATCGCCGCCGGTGCGGAGATTCGCGAAAGTGTACCTAGTTCTTTTTTTGTAGGGGGAAGATAATAAATGCTCAACTAGCAAACGACACCTGAGCACTAGAAACCTTAGCACACTCGGCTATGCCTCGTAAAACAAACGAGTTATCTATCACTCGTATTCTAATGCCACCCATTAATGACAGTTGGATAACTACTATTATGACGAGAACATTATCATCAACAGCGAAAAGACGCCCCCTGCACAGGTGCCTCCACTGATTAAGAGATTATTGAAATGGTACGAAAGATTTCAGAATGGAAGAAAATGTTATAGACATGAATAGTTCATAAAACCAATCAATTGTCTATTACTAAGTATTTACTTGAGATGATATTATCCGTAGTCGGTTTTCAGTATTTGAACAATTCACATCAAGTTTTTTGTCAAATACTTGTTGACTAACAGGTAAGCGTTGTTTCGTGATGAAATTTGCGAATTCGAGAGCGAAAGTGCGATCGTTTGGTTACACTAGACTGTCAGCATGTTTGAATAAAGACTGTAACGAGGCCTTTTTCGCAGTTTATGTTATATGTTTTAATAAATGTCGTAATTTTTTTGAGTTCAACCATAAAAATATTGAAAAAAGTATTTCTACTTTGCGTGTACGTAAAAACTATGGTACCTAGTCATTTTAGGTAGGCAGGTAGGTTTAAAAATTCAAATTTTTGGTATAAGTAATATTTTGTAAATATATTGTTTTTAATAAGTCAGATTCGTTCCAGAATACGAAATAGGTACATAAGATGAAGTCATGCTTAGGTATCACATTCTTTACACATGAAAATCTTAGATCAGGCCTATTTTTACGCAGGTTGCTTCTATACATAAGAATTTCAACGGGATGATGCAAACATTGATCATAAACTATAGAATTATCTGTATGTGAAATTTTCACCTAAACATCGAAATTTTATTAATAATCCGTGCAATGCTATCATTGTTTGTCTCCCGAGATGAGCTCATAGCGCAAGCAGCGGAATCTCAAGGTCAAAGTGATATATTCTTACGTAGATAGCGCTAATATTTGACAATGCAGGTGACATTGACACTTGCATTAGGC
Organism: Tuta absoluta; assembly: GCA_027580185.1. NCBI lineage: Eukaryota > Metazoa > Arthropoda > Insecta > Lepidoptera > Gelechiidae > Tuta > Tuta absoluta. The sequence continues at coordinate 1,690,311 of JAQAHW010000055.1, read as the reverse complement.
GTTGATCATACACATGATTTCATGCTGCAGGCAGAATATGATGTTGCGACCTTCGCTATTATCTGACGCCTAGTAGCTACCGTTCCGCCGCGGCAATACCGCCAGTGGCATAATTGCCAGTCAAGCATGATCATGATGTTACAGGAAGGTATGCTAGTAGGCAGAATTGAGGGGTGCAGGTGGAATCGAAAAAAGGGTAGCTACCCTGCTTAGCTTACCCTGAATTTATAGCTATATCTTTATTGTGACACATTCTTTCTATTAACCTAGCTGACTGGACAGAGGTAGGAATTAAGCCGCGACCAAAAACAGATTAAGTAATGATGATAAAATTCTGACATCATATCGTTTGAATATAAAATTGTTAAAACACTTCCAGTGTTAGGTATAAAATTTTAGAAAACTTGCAATATTTTCTACCGCGGGTAGAATTTGAACTTGAGCCTGTCACATTCACTACAATAGTGGACGGAGGCAAGGAAGGAGCCGGTAGCCAAGGTGGAAGAGGCGTCGCCACTAGTGATGGCGAAAGTTGCAGGTTCAAATTCAGCCCAAGGTAGAAAATTTTGCGTGTTTTCTAAAATGAAGTCGTTTGTTGACTCGGTTGAAGCAAAAAACTGTCGCCAGCATAACTCTGGTTGCGTATACTAGCGCAATGCACCACACTACTCGCTGTGAATGACGCAAGCGCCATTTTTGCTCATTTTTACGACTGACAAATTGCCTGAGTCTGTGCAACAGTCATAGCTATTTTGAACAAGGAAATAAGACGCGTTTTACACTGTCAGGAAACCATAAACGTTGTTATGAGAAGAATTTTAGGTCATGAAAAAATAATTGTAGGTCATGTATCATGGTCAAGCGGGTCAAGCATAGATACATGGTACTTCATGGTATGTGTTTTTGCTATCAAAATGATTCTTCTCTAATCCAGACAAATATTGAATAAGTAATGTATCAAAATTATTAAGTAACACACATAGATTTACTCTAGCTGATAAAATATGAAAACAAAAACTCGTGATACAAAATGAGCTAGCCGGCCAAGCCTTTTTTGAAAGGTTCATAAATTCGTGTATCTTGGCCAATTTTTTTCAGTTTCAGGGGCTAGTTCCAACTTTGAAATATATTCAGTTATTTCTTTTCTTTGGATTAAAGATAGATAAATAGGTATAGGCCCTGTATGCTCAACAAAAAACTGTCTCCACTCGTGTTATATGTAAATTACATGATGTGTTATTTAGGGTTTAGACAATACGCTTCGAACTTAAATTTCCCTGGAGGTTGTTTGATTAACCACACACAGCTCGTTTCGCTTTGAGTAAGCATTGAAATTTTGATGCATACATAGGCACCTCAGACAAGCTAAATATTTCAGGTTCTCCTACATCGAGTGATATAAAGTGCTGTCTGCCTTATCCATATAAGAATGAGAGCAATCAAACTACAAACACATATATTACACACATGTAAATAATATAACAATATTATGTTTTTTTTTAAATGGGTTAATAACTAATCATCAACCTGCCCATAAAAATCACAGGAATTTAATATTCATCAGGCAAAGACAGATTATAACATTTCACCATAGAAAAATCAGCTGAGTTTTCCCACAAAACAACTCCATAAAACAGCCCAACACCCTTATTGACCACATTTTGTCACTCGATTGCCATTAACAATCATTAGGGTCGTTTGGCGCTGGAATAACCCTATGTCTGTTGGGTCATTCGGTACTAGGACAGCCCAATGTCTATGAGGACAAAGATTGTAGACATAAAAAGGAAACCTAAAATATATAACCTATTAAAGTCTCAGAAACGACCCATTATACCAAATTATGTGATATTAGGTAATACTATAAGCATCTAGAGGGTGGGTCGTTATAACAAATTTATTCCACTATTTCAACAATGTTCAATGTAGGGATAAAGTTACGTAGGGTATTATTTACTTGACTATTTACATACGTACAATGTACATACATACACACATCACATCTTTAATCCCTTGCGGGGTAGACAGAGCGTAAACGGCTGCAAGAAACGGACATTTACGCCACGTCTGACAAATATTTGAGGGTCATTCAGAAAATTGTGTATTGCCATAGTGACAGGTTGTCAGCCCATCGCCTACAATAGCAATACACACCCACGAGTCCCTTAATCGCCTCTTATTACTCCCAAGGGAAAAAAATGGGGTGATGCTATTCTAAGTCGGCATCACACGGCATATTGACTATTTATTGCATATTCACCACATATTCACAGATAAAAGACCAAACATAACGAAGATGTACATAGCAGGCACTGCTTAGGTAATTTTTTACAGCAGTACTGTTTTCATTAAGTTATTACAAATAGACATGGCGATCCAGCCAAGTTTGAAAAAGGCCATACTTATTTGGGAAGTTGACAGATCTAATAAGGCGGTTCTCTCACTTGCCGTTGCCGTCCGTCGCTGTGTATTTTACGGCGCGTAACTGTCAAGTCGTTTGACAGACGCATCCGTAAACTCTTTTTGTATGAGAATAAGGTCGGAATACGCAATTTTCTTCTGTCTGATAGGATTCGACGGACGACAAGTTTGAGAACCGCCTAAATATCTAAATCATTGGTTTGAAATGATGTTTTGGAAATACCAATGTCTTGAAAGAACACCTGCGTTACTAGAATTAAATATTAATGTATTTCAAGGGTCGTAGATTATCACTCTACCATTTACCCGTTGCGTGACCAAAGTCTCTCAACACGTAATAAAATTAATTCAGTGGACGATGTATGTGTGGGTTACCCTAAAAGTAGGCTGGTTATTGCCCTAAATAACAGTTTCAGAGGGTATTTTATTGCTTGTTCAAGGTGAGTGAGGACGATAAAATTTTCTTTTTTTCTAGCCTAATTTTTTATTGATTCAAGGAGTTCTTAAGGTATCTTGAAAAACGGAAGGGAATAGCTAATAATCCAATCTTTTCTTTATTTTGTTCAACTCATATTCAGACCTCTAAGAGTTTCTTTACCCCTAGTTTGTTATAATATAATTAAAAAGTTGAATCAACGTTTTTTGTTTCGACAATAAAGATTTGTTTTCTTTTTAAATCCAAGTTAATTCGACTGTAACAAGATGATTGATGTTCATTACGCCTGTTTCTTTTTCAAGATTAATGAAGTTGTAAATCCTAGAATACCTACCTACCTACTGAAAGGTACAATGGATAAATATTGTTTTTTAAAATATTAGTTGCGATATATAAAAAAAGTATTCTTCTTTCGTGTGGGACACCGACACTCTCGTGTCAGAGTTTTTCAATCGCCTACTACTACTAGTGTGCCTCTGACATGGTTGGTTGTGTAACCATCGCCACAGCAACCGGGACCAACGGCTTAGCGTGCCTTCTGAAGCACCGAACCATCTTTCTTTTCACACAATAAGGACAATCAGGTGGTTCAGTCTGCAATGTCCAACCAATTTAGAAACAAATTCACAAAGTGATGAATATCAACTTTGTGAGTGCCCCCCCGGAAATCGATCCTGGGACCACCGAATCCAAGACCAACGGTTATACCGCTACACCACGGAGGCAGTGGCCCTAGTACTTTACTTGCTCATCACACTCGTCGGTCAATATTTCTAAGTAACCAAATACTAATGCCAAATGCTCTGCCGCGTGAAATACGCCACTGCCGGACGCTTGACATTTTAAAACGAAGGTACATGTACATTACCTGTCAAAAGCAAGAATTGACTTCAAATAAGTTAGTACTTATATCCTTTTGTGTAATGATGTATAATGTATATATAGATGAGTATGTATTATGATATATATATATATATTAACATATGTTTATATATAAATATACGTGTATTTATATGTAGGTTTATATTTATATCGTAGTTTTGTATTATGTATTTATTGCGTTTATTCAAGTTACCTTTTCTTTCGTGATTACTCTCGCACTGCTCTGTTTTTCAATACTCTCTCCTCCACACAAAGGTTGTCTGGAAGAGATCGCTTGTAGCGATAAGGCCGCCTTTGCGCATGTTAGAAATATTTTTTCCTTTTTACTTTTACTTACTTACTTACTAAGTTATATGTACCTGCCAAACTCACCGCGCTTGGCAAGCGGATTGGCGAGTCCAGAGCAAGATATTGTTTCACAGGGATCGCTGCTGCCCATTCTTTGCATTCTTTGAATGAATTCCACAGTCGCTTTTTACAACACCCACGGGTTGAATTGGGGTGATGATATTCTAAGCCGGCGTCACATGGTACCACGCGTAAAATTCTTAAAAATCAAGTAATTGCAAATTCTTGTTAAAGTTTTAATCATATTATGCATAGTTCTGTCTCCGCTCCTATTCACGTAATAAACCGGAGCACTGTCTACTGGAATACTGTCTAACAGCAATAAAAAGGAATTGTCAGAAATCTCTCATGACTGGCGCAAATAGAGCTGGCAATGTGCCCGTTCGTCACGGACGCAGGCTGAATCATAGCCTTACAGGCGCAAACACATGAAATATACGGACTGATTTTGTCATTGACAAATAATATACAAAATAAGTATATCACATTTCGCATTTTTTTTGGTCTGGATTCTACACTTGACTGGTAAGCAGCTAGGGCGGAGAAGTTTGTGTGGTTGTTCTAACAACCCAGCTCAATCGCGCCCTTGAGGCGCCACTGGGCTTACGAGTTGTTCTGGGAAGAACGGATTGGACTGAATCTACCCGGCACGTGCCGGTAGTTCCCAAAATGGGGAACAAATTAGGGACCTCCGCGGAGTGGTCGGGTGTTGAGTAACGTCACAGCGATTGTCATCTATATAGGCGGTGGATGACAAGATGTTCTTGAATTGACAGAACATTTAAAACTTTTTGACAAGCGCTCAGCATTTCATATCGATTGATACCAACAGGTGCTGATGAAATAAGAAAATTATTATTCTAAGGGAATATGCTCTGGGCAGGAGCGTTGTCTGTCTATTGATATAATGCACTACACCCATGAATCCATTTGCTAAAGTTACAAGCAAAACTAATTTAAAATCTCATGCGTCTTACCTACTCATGAAGTCTCTGAGAAAAAAAGATTAACCCAAAGTCCGCCAAGATTCGTACACAAGAGTCAAGAGATTTCGCTTTTTCTTTATAACAAATTGCTGCGCGTCAAACAAAAAGAAACTACGAAAAAGTAATCTTTATTACAGCGCCTATTTGGAGGCTTAGTTCAAACAACTAATTCAATTACTATTTCCCATAGTAGGCTATAAAACGGTTATATAACAGTCCTGGAAATTTTCCAGGAGCCGAAATCGATGCGGCGACTGGCCGTCTGCGTCTCGCCTCCGCACTAGAATTCTGGCTAGCTTATTTGGTAATAAGCTAGACTGGAATCTTGAATTATATTGCTGGTCGCCCACGTATAAGATTTTTTACTGGAAAGTTTGGCTTGGCCTGAAATGATGCTTTGTTTTTTCTTCTCTCTATCTTAGAAAGTCAGGAGTCCGCGAGCGCTCGATTTTGTTTTTTATTACAGTAATAGTGAAAGTCTTATTGGATTAGTATTATCAATTAATTGATCATATACTTCATTTAGTATTCTAGATCGAATTTGCTTATTACAAGATCGCAAGCAGTCGCACTACCACTGCGTCCCGACGGTACGACGACGACGACGGCCGATGTGGCGCAGTGGTAGTGTGACTGCCTGCGACGCAAAGGTTCCGGGTTCGATTCTCGGTGGGACACTCACAAAAGTTGATATTTATCACTTTGTGAATTTGTTCCCGGTCTGGTTAGGACATTGTAGGATGAACCATCTGATTGTCCGAAGCAGAATGGTTCCGTGCTTCGCAGGGCACGTTAAGCCGTCGGTCCCGGTTGCTGTCTATGATTACCTAGACAGCAGTCGTTATACAGCCATGTCAGAAGCCTACTACTAGTAGTAGGCGGTTGAAAAACTGACACCAGGGTTCATCGTGTCGTGGGACGACTCGGTGTCCCACACAAAAAACAAGAACCACTGCGTTTCATAGTAACTAGGTAGGTATGTATCGTTGTCTGGAAAACAGCTAAGTCTCACAGGAGCAAAGCAATCTGAGACCACTATCTCCACATTTCTCGTATATTGGCAGCTCCACAGTAATCCCCTAGTTTCACCTTACGACACGAACTACACTCTCGATCACAGCACAAGAGCCGGGAGTGAAATAAAACACAAGATTTACCGTTGGCAAAGAACTTGGATAAAGCTAGTATGTTACAGTAGTTTCAAGTTGCAATAAAACTCTAAACTAATTACAGGTAGAGGCTGGTTCACATTGGACGCCTTGAAGTCAAAACTGACCAGCGTATACCTACTATAGTTTTTTTTTATTAATGATGGGTTTGATCTTGACTCTAGTCTAGGTCATAGGACAGAGACAGAGTCTTAGATGGAGCGAGCTCACCCAGAAAAAGCCTGCTGTGGGCTACACGCCAAAGGGGTTAGAAATAAGAAACGACGATCGTAAATTTAATTATAAGTCATACATTCTGTTATAACATTCAACTTATCCTACTGTGTCACATTTACATGTCAAATAAATACTGTCAAATAAATATTGACTCTAGTCTAGGTCATAGGACAGAGACAGAGTCTAAGATGGAGCGAGCTCACTCAGAAGAAGCCTGTTAAGGCACTGGCACTCCCACACGCTGACGGAACGCAGCAAGCTACTTGGCGCCAGACTTTGGTGGGATGGTGGTCGCGAGCCAGGCGGCCCCTTATGGAGCCTTCCACCGCTTAGTGGGATCGTTCAGCCGGACTTATCCACAGGCAAGCCTGTGTTGCCGTTGCCCGGGGTGGACCTAAGTGTGAGTGCGGAATATATATAGAATATCTGTCTAATGTAGTCCACTGCTCGACGTAGGCCTTCCCCAGGGTACGCCATAGGACACAGTCTCTCGTTTTTACCATCCAATCGCTACCAGCCGCCTTTTTTAAGTCAAATAAATACTGTAAATCAGTCCATCTGTGCGGAATATATTACTTGATAATAAAATAATCAGATAGTCCACGACTGAACTATCATACTGTATACATACATACATACACATACACATATCACGCCCATTATCCCTTGCGGGGTAGGCAGAGCGTAAACGGCCGCAAAACGGACATTTACGCCATTTCTGACATATATTTGAGGGTCATTCGTAAAATAGTGTATCGCCATAGTGACGGTTGTCAGCCCATCGCCTGAAATTGCAATACACACCCTCGAGTCCCTTATTTGCCTCTTACGACTCCCACGGGCAAGAAATGGGGTGATGCTATTCTAAGCCGGCATCACACGGCACGGAATATATTTGTTGAGGATATAACAATCAGATAATCCATGATTGAACTATCTTACTGTATGCAGTGTCTATAGTTAGTTGTATTATACTCTGAAAGGCAAAATTTTAAGATCACTTATATGACTGTTCTTCGTATACAGCTACTTACAATTTGGTAAGTACATATCGCTAAGAAATGGCAAAATTGAGGTGTTTACGCGGCGCTGTCTGTCTAGCCAAGTTTCCCGAATCGATATACGTTGAGCTGTCTGATTCATGGTGGCGAAAAAGGCACCCCAAATTGTGAAAGGGGAAGTGGTGGTCACGCAATACAGATTCAAGCGCAAGATAACAAAATTCACCAGTATTGTAGGTAGCCGAAACACACCTTATGTCGCGAAATTTTAGATTGTCTGAAAATGAAGTCAAAGTTTCAAGTTGATTGCATGAGTTTTTGTTGTTTTTAAAAGAACAGACACTGAAATGAAAGAGACACATCAATACCTCAATGAGAATCAAAACTTTTCATTCGATATTCCGAAACTGAACTATTCAGAGGTGTGCTTTGGTAATCTCCCAAGTAGCACTCAAAACACGAATCTCGAAGCTTCTCCCAGCTAGCACTCTACACACAAACAATCGCGAAGCTTGAAGCGAAATAAACCCTTACATTTACTTACAATATCCCCAGGGAGAAACAAGAGGTGACGGTTTGTTTTTATTACGAAAGCTTGGATTTCGCGTAAACTACAGTCTACAGGAGGTCGATTTCTTAACTAGTAGATATTTAACATTCACATTCGCAATTCAGTCTCCCACGAAATCCAATTCGCGTACTTCTGTTTTTTTTCTTATTTCTTAAACAATATAATACTGTATTGCCATTTTATTAAAATCTCTTAAACTTTTAAGTAACACTGAAATATTTCAAATATGTCAATATTGACAACCCACTTCCACCATCCCTAGCAAAATTCATTGATTAAAGTACCGGTAATCTCCGACAGTGAAACGAATCGTAATTTAAAAAGTTATTGCGTCAAACCGTATCGTAGTCATATTTTCGATTGTCATGTCATGATTTTGGCAATCAGCTGTTTGGAAAGAAGTGAAAATGTTGCACGGCTTCATACACAAAGTAAGTATTGGCGGCTGTGGCTTCATACGAGTGGTATCTAAGACCATTCGTGGCGAATTCACAGATATAAAATAGCAATTTTAGGATTGCGAAATTTGCGAATACTAAAAGGGCCATTCCGTGCGTGATTTCAATTGCAAATATTTTTGGAACAGTTATTATCCGATACTCGAATGCGAAGTTCAGTAAAGAGAGGTCTAATCACTCATGTGACACTTTCTACTAAGTACTTGAATTTGATCATGTAAAAAGTATGTGTGGCTGGATTATGTATAAAGGATTCGTGTGGTAGAACGTTGTTATACAAGCAGCGACTAGACGATCCGTCCGTGGTAGACTTTCGCATTCGAAATTGTTTCAAAAATACGGTGGTTAAGGTATAAATTATTCAAAAGACGCAAATTGTGAAAGCTCTAGAATATATGCACAGGACTTAAAGTTCTTCTGTATTTCGTTTTAAAAGTTTTAATACGACTGTTGCATCGTTTGTAAAGACCATCGTTTGTAAAACCTTTTTAAACAGGGTGTAATGTAAGGCACGGTAAACCGAAAACTTTGCAGGAATGATCTCAATGAAACTGATCAACTTTACTTATTTTATTTATTTATTTTATTTCATTTTAGTTTTATTTTTAAAAACTTTCAGCTTGAATAATAAGAGTTGGTAGATACAACAAAATAAACGCTCATTAAAAGATTATGGAGCTTATGATAAAAAATTACGAATTTCTTTGCATTCTATTGGCAAAGCGAACCGTTGTTGTCGTTTCCAAATATAGATACTTAAATAATTATGAGTAAAGCCATACAGGATGTAAAAACATAAGGGGCGAACCAGCCCATGAAACTATACAACTTCCCTAAGGGACAAAGGCAAAACATTAAATAAAGCACTTTGGACCTCCCATACAAATTGATCCGGTCGGCTGAAATATTTTGTATGGGAGGTGGAATTTTTTTCCTAATTCGACCCATATTTCTTGTTGAAAGTTGTTCTGTTTCACAAGTAGAAGCTACCCTAAAAATATTTGCACTGAATTTAATGGTACCTTTTTACCTTATACAATATTTTCAGTTACATAATTTATTACACTTCGGTCCATACATACCTTTCACAATGAAAAAGCAAACATTGAAATACTGAAACCCTGAAGTAAACCCATTTGTAACAAAGGCCGAAGTTCAACCACATGTTTATTTAGCGATTGCGTAACGCAGCCAAATGGGGAAAGTTGAGCTGATTACTTACGGGGCGGAGTTTTGGCACCGCCCGTCTAGCCGGCTGGTTGATCGATAAAGGAGAAACTTATGTTTTCTCATAGCATGCGGGATATGAGTCGACGAATGACCCGATGAATAAGAAGCGGCAGCAAACTTAAATTTTATATCTAAGTTCTAGTTGAATCACATGTTTATTTAGCGATTGCGTAACGCAGCCAAATGGGGAAAGTTGAGCTGATTACTTACGGTGTGGAGTTTTGGCACCGCCCGTCTAGCCGGCTGGTTGATCGATAAAGGAGAAACTTATGTTTACTCATATCATGCGGGATATGAGTCGACGAATGACCCGATGAACACGAAGCGGTAGTTAACTTAAATTTCATATCTAAGTACTAGTTGAATCACATGTTTATTTAGCGATTGCGTAACGCAGCGAAATGGTGACATTATTATTATTTACTAGCGGCCCGCCCAGCGGTTTCACCCGCTGCTAACCGATTTCCCACCGAAAACAGACCTTTTTCCGACATAAATCATACATAAAAACCTTCCTCTTGAATCACTCTATTTAAAAAAAAACATCCAGATCCGTTGGGTGGTTTTGAAGATATATGCATAAATACAAACAGACATAGGGACAGACGCGGGAAGCCATTTTACTTTTTACTATGTAGTGAAAGCACAAGCAGCAATATACGCTAATAGGTCCTTGCGAATTTTGTTTTGCTTATTATTATTTTTTTTTCATCACCTATTACACGCGCATATTTTCAGTCAGTTGCTAGTGTGACAATATCTGAAAAATCCCTTCGCCTCCCAGCATATTATGCTTCTTGAGGAAAGTTGATCCATTTCATGGTCAGATCATGCTTACAAAGTTTTCTTTACTCTGTCACTTATTTTGTGCACCCTGTACGGTACTAACCTACATAAAAGTGGCAAATAATCGGGGTAAAATATTTCTTGGTCATACAAGCCTATATTCTTACTACTTAGTCTGACTACGCCACCTACTTTGTAGCCATTTTGTAGCTACAAGCAGTTTAAGTCTAGACAGACGGTCGGCGCCGCAACATTTTCGCCATAAAATGCTAAATTTACGCCATTTTTACAGCGCTACGGGTCTTGTGGTGTAATGCTGTTTGAATGTTGTTTTAACGACTTTGAGGAAGCATGATTTCATTATTTTTGCATGAAACGACTATGTACAGTGCAGACCCAAAGAATTTCTGTGAAAATTCGTTCAGGCATGTTCTAATTGTCAGGAATCTTGAATACCTCATGAAAAATAGGAGGTTGTTCCAGCCCCGACTTATTAGTTAGGTTAGACTTAGGTAGGTATTTGGCTAATGGACGGTCGATATGTCGCAATGGTACTGCGACTGCCTGCGGCGCAAAAGTTCCCGGTTTGATGCCCGGTGGAGCACTCACAAAGTTGATAATATCACTTTTTGCAATTGTTTCCAGTCTGTTTAGGACATTGTTGGATGAACCACATGATTGCATACTATCCTACATTGCATAGATTTAATTTCATTGCATTGTCTGTGAGGAAGAGGGCACGCTAAGCCGTCAAACCCGGTTGCTCTCAATGATTACTTAGACGGCAGCCATTACGCAACCATGTCAGAGTCCTGCTAGTAGTAGTAGGCGGTTGAAAAACTCTGACACCAGGGTTCATCGGGTCATTCGTTGGCTCGTTGCTCACCACGATTTGGCTAATCCTAAGATTTAGCCTAGACTTGAATGAATAGCAAACCCAACCGTAAAAAATCGTAATGATAGTTAAAACCCCGCTGAGTCAGACTATTGCAGACTTGTAGAAGTGATAACCATTATAATACAATGGCGCCTTTTTATTTCTTGTAGCCTTGAGAAACCTTTTGATTAAGTATTCATAATGATTGAAGATACATAGTATGTACCAACTACGTCACTACGACGTTGAAGAAAACATTTAGGTATATTCTTTGCCTGCGTATAGATCAGATCAGAATTTTCAATAGATAAATTGTATTTTTTAGAAAGACTGACATTTTAGCCCCGGGGCTTTTAAGCCTATACCTGTCGATTTGGTGAGGAACAAGAAATCACCCGAAGGAGTTTTTGTGGTGCCCGGAGGGGAATTTGTGATACCCGGAGGAGTTTTTGTGGTTCCCGGAGGAGTGTCTGTCGTAGCCCGGAGGAGTTTATTTATTGATCTTTATGCACAAGACAGTGTACATGAGCGGACTTAATGCCAATAGTATTATCTACCAGTCTACCTTTAATGCTGTACCCAGAGGTATTTTCGTGGTAATTTTGTATGGTAGGACGAATGTATTTGCTGTATTTGAACATATAGTACTAAAACACTTGTGCAGTTTCTTTTTTAGAACACGCCTTGAATATTCTCATTTCTCTAACACACTGTAATTTAGATATTTAGGTAATATGTACTATCACTCATCATAACAGTATCTACCTATCTAAATATGCAATCCTGTTACCAAAACTAATCAATATTCATGTCAGAAGCAATCCATGGCGGGTTTGATGACGAAACGTGTTTTGGTTAGGAATGCGGGGCAGGTGATGTATTTGTAATAATAAAATGGTCGATTTGAAGTAAAATCTCAGAACCATTTCGAGAATTATACTTCATTTACAGTATGTATTTATTTGATCAGCATAACACAACTAAATTCAGTGTCTTGCCACAAACACGACGGCTTAAAACAGAACGTGACGTGGTCGTGACACGTAGCGACCAAGGCCACGGATTTAATCGAGTTACTGTTTTTTGTTTGGAAAAATTCTGCAAAAACGTGTAAAAGATGTACAATTTATTACTGATTCGGTGGACAGAGTTGTCGGTAAAAAACCGTTACTTTTATTTCATCGTTCATTCGTATATAGAAATAAGGCGTCGCACTCGAATTTAATGTGTGTTTTGTTTGCTCTCTGTATTCGGTAGCGGAATTATAGTTTGTTTGAGTATGACAAGCGTGAGATAACAGATTTTTCGCGTAAATAGGGCGCTACTACATTGTCACATATCTATGATTGCTGATGATAGATGATAGACCGAAAGGCTAAATCGACGCCTCATTTTCATTTGCCATTTTTGACAATCAAATATCGGATCGTCGGATGATAGATATGGTGATGTAATATGTCCCTTTAAAAATACCCACCTGTTTGATATGACAAGTATGACTGAATTTCCTCCATTTAGTAAGTATGACGCCTTTCGCAACTTGTTTTACCATTGGTCAGAAAATATACAGGGTTGTAAGGGACAGCCCTTCGAACAGGTACTGATAGGGTGCATACTGTCTATGAAACCAATAAACGACAAAACAAATCGATCTCCCGTACAAAAGCACAATCAGCTAACTGCATTTAGGCATGTCAATTCTTTATTTAGTTTCCTGAAATATTTTTTATGGGAAGTTGTTCAGTTTCATGGTCTGAATGCACCCTATCAGTATTTGGAAGGCTGTCCCTTACACCTTGTTTCTTTTTGCAATATTTTTGTACACCCCAATCACAAACAAATATATTTCAATGGCCTGAAATAAAAAAAAACATAAAAAAGGGAACGTTTATTTCCCTTGGGATCCAATCATGAGACTTTTGCATTAACAATGATCGACATCACCAAATTGGACTGGAACGCCCTTAAGTGAGTCATACACGCTAGCAGATTATTTACCTTACCTACCTACGTATGTACCTATTCATTAATATGGTGTGAAAACGATGAACAACCCAATTGTAAAAAAAATTAAGTCAGAGATTCTTAAAATCGTCAACAATTTAATGTATTCACCAGTGGCCTGCACTGAGGTTTCACTCGCTGTTATCCATTTTCCCGCGCGAAAAATACCATTTTCCGGCATGCATTTTGCACTAAAAGAAAATAAAAACTTTTCACTTCAATCACTCCATCTATAAAAGAAAACCGCATCTAAATCCGTCGTCACTCGCTGTTATCCATTTTCCCGCGGGAAAAATACCATTTTCCGGCATGCATTATGCACTAAAAGAAAATAAAAACTTTTCACTTCAATCACTCCATCTATAAAAGAAAACCGCATCTAAATCCGTCGCGTACTTATAAAGATCTAAGCATAGATATGGACATAGGGACACGGGAAGCGAAATCATTTTATATTAAGTATTTTGTGATAATCATGTAGATATCAACCAGCTTAACGTACTTTCGGAAGCACGAAATATTACTACGCAATCGACAAAATACCAACTATGTGTATTATGCTATGGCGAACACAATATATGAAACGTAAATTGTACAACTATAAGTATATAAAACACATTAACAAAACCACAAATTGACAAATACCTACTCACATTCTCAACACCGGTGCCGTGTAATGTCGGCTTAGATAGCATCAGCCCATTTCTTTCCGGTGGGAGTTGTAAGAGGCGACTAAGGGACTTGAGGGTGTGTATTGCAATTTTAGGCGATGGGCTGACAACCTGTGACTATGGTGATACACAATTTTCCGAATGCCCATCAAATGTTTGTCAGACGTGGCGTAAATTACCGTTTTTCACGGCCATTTATGCTCTGCCTACCCCGCAAGGGACTATAGGCGTGATATATGATATATGCTTGTATGTAGAAATACTGTTACTCCATAGGTTGAACTGAGACACATACATTTTTGTTATATTCTAACAATACCTACTCACATTCTCAACACGCGGTACAAGATTTATATCACAAAAAACGTAGACACCTGCCGAGACAGTATAAACTCAACGATAAAGGCAGGAAAGCCCTAGAGTGAGTCATCGAATCGACGCGCGCGCCGCCGCCGCCGCGCCATGACTCACGCCAAGAATTGACCAGTTTAAAATGATACACCCCGCTTGGTACTGCTAATGTAGGTTGAGACGTTTTTATGTGGTTGCATGACTTTTCAGTCTAAGTTAGTGCCTGTTTTTGCATTGTACTTAAGTCTTAATTTTATGTTACTAAGTACTTATTTAGAATCTATTGTATCATAACATACATACATCAGCGTTTAACATTAACCATCAAAGCTGGGAGAAGCTTGCTGAGGATAGGGACGAATGGCGTAAGCTTGTGTTTGATGGGCGTAAAACACACGATAATGCCTGGTTTTCTGGTCTCGCTAACAAAAGGCAAAAACGTCATCTTAACATTCATACATGTGCCAGTCTCAAATTCCACCTTCACCGGAAAATTATGCCGCTCCCGTATCGGCTTTTACAGCCATGAAAGGTCTTGACACTGATTAAATCGTCTGTCACAGACGTGTGAGGCCGATGATGACATCAACCGATTGCAGTCCACTGCTGGACCTAGGCCATCTCCAGCCGCTACCAACCGCCATGTATTATTTCGAAGACTTTAAGGAAGAAACAAAGTATTCTTCGTAAGGCGGTTCTCCCACTTGTCGCCCGTCGCTGCGTATTTTTAACGCACCGTAACGCATGCGTCTGCCAGACGGAAGGAAAATGCGAATTCCAATCTCATTCCCATACAAATACGGCTACGCTTACGGACGCGTCTGTCAAACGACTTGACTATCTCGACTCGCAATTTGCATTTGTCTAACAGCCGCATGCGTTACGGTGCGATAAAAATACGTAGCTTTTGAAAACTAGATACATTTTAGGCAAAATTTCTTTGAATAAGGATTGGATCTCAGCTGTGTTTAGCTTGTATCCGAAAATACTACTTCAAAGTCTTATTCAAACAACAAAAAATGAACTAAGAAGATCCGGGGCAACCCTCCGAATGCTGATAGGATGTATGCAAACCATGGAACTGAACAACTTTCCCCTGGGATCATACGTCAGGAAACGACAAAAATGGAATTCCCGTAAAAAATCACGATCAGGTGACTGTAAGGAAAGTTTTTTTTTACTTTCCCCGAAATATATTCCTAAGGGGAAGTTGTTAAGTTTCGGGGTTTAAATGCACCCTAACATTATGCGAAGGGCTATCCCTTACAACCAGTAATCATAAAATAAGCAAATTTTGTCGCATAAACATACGTTTTTAAACCTTGCTGTACCGACGCAAAGAAATTGCTCAATAAAACAATTCTAAGTATAACATAAAATCATGTTAACACATATTTTCCCAGCAAATACTATCGTAACACTATCGAGATTGCTATCCAAGCTTCCTACATCTCTAATAACCGGCAAAATTGAGCTATAAATACTGATAATGGTACTAACCTCGAATAATTCTAGGAGTATTACTGAGTTGATCCTAGAAATGTGAACCTGGCTTTATTATTATTGAAGTTACTAACCGGCCTATTATTGTATTTTGGTACGCCCAGGGCGGCTTAGGCCCAATTCTTATTATTATTATTAATTATGGGTTTGCTCTTGACTCTTGTCTAGTTCATAGAACAGAGACAAAGTCTAAGATGGAGCGAGCTCACCCAGAAGAAGCCTGTTCACTCTTACTTTGAAGAGATTAGGGTTGTATGCGTTTGGAAACACAGACGCAGGTAGTGAGTTCCACTCTTTAGCAGTGCGCATTATAAATGATGACTGGAAGCACTTAGTCCGAATTGGTGGAATGGCAACCAGGTATGGATGGTACCAACTCACCGAATTTTTGATGCAGAAAATATCTAATCTCATATTTAAATAAATAATGGGTGAAACTTAATTTGATACATTCCCAGGTAGGGGAAAGAGGGGCGGGTATTTAGAACATATTCTTCCATAGAACTATGGGTTGGATGGAAATCATTACTTATATAATTATTAAGAAATTTGATTTAGCGAAATGAATCACGGACCATAGCCGATTGCATTTATGGTACGTTTTTGTAAAAATCACAATGGAGCAACGCATACAATAGTACATTGTTGTCGAGGTATGGAAAATAAGACTTTGCTGGACGAGTATAGTTATACAAGTCAAGGCCAAGCAAAGTAATTTTCCCCGAGGCTTACATAGTGCTTTTCTCAAAAAAAGGCTAGGAAATGAAAGATTGTACTTCTTATAAAAGTTAGCTAGCGACCACAACACAACGAAACAAATAAAAATTTACAATTTTCCCACCAATTGTAATTTTTTAAAATAAATTCGCCTGTAAGGCACAGTATTACGTAATATTCAGCCATACTAAATGTTTAGTTCATTCTTTTCTTTTTTAATTCTGGACAGGCAAGGGTCTTCACATCATACAGCCTCGTCTTTAGTTACCTGTTTCATACAAAATTACGTTTCGTTTCTATGAGAGTCATCGAGATAATTTTGAAATCAAATTATGTGGGTTTAGCGTATAACGAATTTATCTTAATGGACACCAGCAAAGGATTTCCATACAACTTTGCTGGCGTGATCTGAGACGTGACAAACAATGTGAAACTTCGCGGTTTCTTTTTTTGAAAGAAATGAACACATTTCCTAGCATATTTGAGAAAACTACATAAATTACTATTCTGTTTCATCAGCCAAACAAAAATCCAACCATTTAACGGATTTTCATAAAATATTTAGTTTTAAAGCAGAAACCGGCGTGTGGCGCCAAAGCAACTGACTAAAGCTTGTCGTAGGTTTCGCAAAAATTAAAAATACAAAAAATAAACAACGCAATAGTTCTATGGAAGAATATCTTGAAAATAACTGCCCCTCTTACTCCCGCCAGGGAATGTATCAAATTATCTTTCACCATTAGAAATCCCGCGTAGCAGATAAGATCCGACGAAGATTCTTAAGGTAGCATCCATGTAATAAAATACATATATCAGCGTATTGCAGCCCACTGCCGGACGTACTCCCATAGGGTACGCCATAGGGCACACTTTACCAGCCGCCTTTTCCAAGTCATTGTTCCATCGGTAAATAGCAATATTCCACACAATAGCAACTATCATTCGTTAACCAAACTCCAACCACCGAAATAGCTCTACAAATAGTCTCTAAATAGCCACGAAGTCAAATAAAGCGATGTCTTATTAAACTGGTCGCGTCGCACGCACGTACGAAATTCATGACCTTAGTGCGAAATTGAATGAATGTGTCTCGGTATTATTTAAAACGGTTGCCTAAAGCTGTACCAGTTTTATCATCGACAGAATAAGATTCATAATTCAACACCATCTTTATAATTAGGTACGATATTCCAAACTTGTTGCAATAAATTTGTAGCATTATACATTTTTACATACATATATCATGAATTGCAGGGTAGGCAGAGCAACGGGACGTTAAAAAACAAACATTCACGCCACGTCTGACAAAAGTTTGAGTCATTCAGAAAATTGTGTATCGCTATAGTGTTTGCTCATCGCCTAAAATTGCTAACACGGTAACCATCGATTCCCTTAGTCGCCTCTTACGACACCCACGGGAAAGAAAAATAGTGATGCTATTTTAAGCCTGGAGCAAAAGGGGACTGCTATAGGCAATCAAATAACTATAAAATAACTTATCAAATCAAATAAAATTCATCATCACATCATATCAATTATAAGCAATTTTCGCTAAACGCATTTTATAATACGTTTATGGATGGCGAAAACGGGAGATCATGCCCTATCGTACCCTGGGGGAGGCCTACGTCCAGCAGTGGACTGCAATAGGCTGATGTATGTATGTATGTATTTTATAATACAATCCTATCTTTTAGACACTAAATCAAACATTATATTATCATCTGATCACACCACACCTAAATATTATCATCAAAAAGGTTGTGATATATTGCAATGACTTCATGCTATAAAACTTCATCTTTATTCCTGTTACAAGAGCTAAATCAGTGACTAAAAGCGGTGACACTGTCAAGGTTAGCGTTTAAATTGCGTTTAAACAACACTTCATACGTCTCTTTATAACTGTGTCGCAGAATTTACGATGCGGTGTGCGAAGCTTCCTAAATAATGTGGCATGTAAGGCGATTCTCCCACTGTGACGGAGTGACGGACGTATTTTTGACGCATCCGTTTGTCCGACGAAAGGAAATTCCAATTTCCCAAACAAAAAACGGATGCCATAGGTAGGAGCTTCGTAAATATTTACGGTCCTTTATTCAGTGTAAATAATCTTAGGGTGAGTTTCACTTGTGAAACTAAACAACTTTCCCCTTGAAACATATGTCAAAATTGTGTTTTTGTGGGGTTATGTATTTTAAGAATACTGTACCTACTGATAATTAAATGAATTCATTCATTCATTCGTCCAAATTGAACTCCCATACGAATTAATCAATAAAAATTGGTCGCTGTCTGAGAGGTCCAATTGATTTTTCAGATTTTGACTTATGTTCCTTAACTAGTAAGCAATTTTACATTTACGAATGTTTAATGCAATAAAATGTCAGATTCATGTCGTGTTTACGTAATATCTATTCTGTAACTGAAACTATCCGAAACTTTCGGATATTCTGAAATATTTTTATGGCCGTTTTTATATTTAAATCCGATTTGATAATCTACCTATATCCATATCTAATCCGTATCCGAAATTTCATATCCAAAATATCCTTAATTCAAACATTCCGTAATACGACTGAACGAAATATTCGCTAGTGTGTGTTGCGTCTTAAACACACAAACGTGTTTAACGTTAACGTTGTCACCGAAAAGCTTAAACGTTAAGTAAAATAAATTAAGCACCTACTACGGTGTTTACGAGCAATTTAAGGCTAAAATGTGGAGGGATTTACTCAAAAAAAGATGCTCTGAATTCTTGAATTATTTACTTTAACTTACATACATCATGCCTCTCTCCCTTGCGGGGTAGGCAGAGTGCTAACAGCCGAAAAACTTGGTTGTCGTCGCCTCGTCTGACAGCTATTTGAGGGCCGTTTCAAAAAAATTGTGTATCATCATAGTGACAGGTGGTCAGCCTGTCGCCTAAAACACATGTAACCATCGAGTCCCTTAGTCGCCTTTTACGACACCCACGGGTAAGAAATAGGGTGATGCTATTCTGAGCCGGCATACAAGATTTTAATGAAAACCTGCAAAAATGAATCACACAGGCACCGTATTATATTACGATTCGTGACAGCCACCATTCAAATGACATCCCGTTACAGCCGCGATTGATTGATGAATTCTGAATTTTGTATGTGATATTGTGAATTTCTTTTAGTCAAAAAACCGGTTCCGGCAAAAGAGAGGAAAATCATGCGTTGCGTATATCCTTAGTTATCGTATCCTTAGTCTCATACTAACATACATATATCACACCTATATCCCTTGCGGGGGAGGCAGAATGTAATCGGCCGCAAAAACTAACATTTACGCCACGCCTGACAAACATTTCAGGGTCATTCGGAAAATTGTGTATCGCTATACCAACCGCGACAGGTTGTCAGCCTAAAAGCAGTAAAAAAACTATAAAATCATTTAGCTGTTCAAAATTAAGAATGAAGGGGTCAAGTCGAGTCGTGAGCTGCTGAATTTTTAAAATGATTTTTTGAATTGTCAAAAGTAATATTTTCATATTTTTTGCCCGTTGGTCATACTGTAGTAAAAAGTCAAACTTAGTAGATATAATTCCATTCGTCATTCTCAAATCCCCTTCGAGTAGCAAGCGGGTAAACCTAGTTATTCTATCCGGCGAAATACACATAGATGTCAGCCAGAAGCCAGATAGGAACCTAATCCACTGAGATTTGCAATAGCTAAATACAACTGCCATCTCCTGCAATCTACTCGTATCTACTTCAGGGCGAGATAGAATAGAGCACTAATATACTTGTAAGTTTTAGATTTAAGGCGAGTGTAGCCGTCAACCACCTCGACAGCACCACTAAACAAAAAAGAAGCTTTCTCTTTATACAAACAACCTAGAAGAATGTCCGATGCCCAAGTTTTTAGTATTACCTATCCTTAAGTGAACATGCAAACTCAATGAAATATTCGCTGCAATTAAAGTTAAAGAAAAAAGTCCCTAAAAATGGCCACTTTTGGTATTAACTGCCATAACTTTAATTACAGCGAATATTTCGTTGAGTTTGCAGGTTCTAATTTTACTTAAGGATAATACCTGTACTAAAAACTTGGGCAACTGACATTTGATAGATTGTTTGTATAAAGAAAAAATGATTTTATTATGGAGTGGCGCCAGTGTTGAGGTCGTTCACGGGTACACTAGCCTTAATATTAAAATGTCAATTTCAATCTTAAGTCCTCTGTCATGTACACAACTGATTAAATAAGAAACCTCGACATATTACGAAAAGGAGGTGCTACATAAAATTGGATTTACGATTGATTTGACTTCAGAAATACCCGAAATTTTCCACGAAACCATTATCGCTAACAAGCTTTCGTCTCACGTGTTTTTTTCTTATAAAATCGTTTCTTTTTTTCCAGGTACAGAACATTCGAGTCCAAAGTCAAGACGGGTCTCCTTCAGTGAAGTGTATCTTATTATCTACCTTTGAAAATCTTGACTTCAATTTGAAACGAATGTCGTTTTCAAATGGTGGTGGCGTAAAGTTGCCTGGCCAGCCTCGTGGCAGTGCCTTTATTTAATTTGCTTTATCCCGCCCGAGCATGTTTTCTATTAGGATAATTATTACAAAATTGTGATATAAAAAGAAAATTGTGTTATACAAATTTATTTTTTTACTATGACGGATCATGACGTCATTAAGTGATAATACTATCCTACATTGAATGAAGAATTTCAATTTTAATATCAGTTACCTACCGTTGCTACCTACATACTCGTTTTGTCTTAAGAACTTTCTAGATGTTTTGTATTGTAATCAACGTTCCATATTCGTTTCTTCATACTTACGTGTTACGTAATTTGTTGAAATTTCACGTGTAGATTTTCTTTTTCTTTTTAGTAAGTACTTTCGTTGGAAATTACCTTCTTCATCTTTTCGTGTGGGATTTCAAGTCGACGAACGGCCCGATGAACCGTGTTGTCAGGGTTTTTCAATCGCCTACTACTACTAGTAGGCCTCTGACATAGTGGTGTATTAACCGCCGTCTAAGAAATCATAGGCAGCACCCAAGACCGACGGCTTAACGTGCCCCCCGAAGCTAGGATCCGTCTCGTTTTACCTTCGAGCAACACGGTCTTCCGTCTCGTTCCGACCCGGAAGGCCGTCGTTGCTCGAAGCGTTTTACTGACAATCAGATAGTAAACCACTTGGTAGCTGAAGCCTGCAAAATCCTATACAGGCGGAAAACAATAATATCAACTTAGTTAGTTCCCCACCGGGATTCGAACCCGGAACCTTTGTGCCGCAGGCAATCGAACTACCACTGCGCCACATCAGCCGTCCATAATGACCTCATTTAGGTACTGGAATGTATTCGTAGTAAGCATTTATGCGACGAAACCATTAAAAAAGCACGAACGCTTGAACACTGGCTGTAAGTTCTCTGAAGAGTTTATAAAAGATATGCAAAACTTTTTATTTAATAATAAATTTCCGAAAAGTAAACAAACCTGTGCTAGTTATGTTATCAAATTTTGGCAGCAAAAGTTACCTGTTGTAGGTTATACTGTGTTGTTTGCCATCACCAGCCGCGAAATAACACCAACTAATAAAGATATCACAAGACTTTGAGAGGATCGCCATTTCTTCCACAATTTACCATTGAGGTACAGTGATTATATTCAGTTATAGTTCACATTTTGAATTAAAAAAGGCATCTCAACGACGAATCGAAGTCCAAACTGGCGACATCAATCAGCTGATTGGGCATCTGTCATCTGACGGCTGCGTTCACGCACGATACGTTCCGGTTGACGCAGACGACTCGGTGTTGGCGCGGCGCGTCTTGAATTCTGCTGCGATTGAGCGTTTTTGTTTCGACCTTGGTTTCGACGCTTCAAAACTACGATTTTTGTACTTTCTGTTTGTTTACTTTATGGGAGTTTATTTAATTTTGTAACGTCATGTTATTGTTAGTGGACATAATTATTGAGTTCTGTATTTGTATTTTAATTATTGACATTACCCAATTTAAATTTTTGTTCGTTTATATTGTTAGGTATTAATTTATAACTTACCTGCTATTATATTAACATTTTTTTTTAATTGAAATAATGATTATTGTTTATGGCTATTTAATTTTGACTTGTAATATTGAATTTTAATCGATTTTACTTGGACATATTTTTGTATCCTAACGCATGGTCCTTACGTAACAGAAGGCACCTAGACATTTTCATTTTAATGCTCACGTACTGTTTTTTTTTTTTGCTCTTCCGTTACTTGTTGTTGTTTTCCATTGTAAGTGTAGGTATTTATAATTGTAACTTCAGTACCTACTGCGTTTTGATAAGCTTCTATTTACCTACCTAGTGGTAAGCTATGTGCATTTGGTATAAGAAAGTAATCGTTATTAATATATTATAATGAGTTCAGTTATGTTAACGTGTCCGTACTGCCCCAGCTCGTCCAAACAGTTTACACAGCGAGGTCTTAGCATCCATATAGGGCATAAACATAAAGAAAAACGGTCGCTATCGCAGGCTTCAACCGGTGTGCTAGCTTCTCAGGCACCGCCCCCTGTATCAGCAACTCCTGCTCCAAACCCCACCTTGAGCTGCTCTTTGGAGCACCTTATAAATTTTAAAAAGTCGACGCGAGTCCTGCGTCATATTCCGAAGGGCGCAAGATCCTTGGCAGCCGCTAAGCTGTGCTCGTTGATTCGTAGTTGCTTGGAAACGAATGGTGTTGACGAGTGGTTTCAGCTTCTGTCCTTTTCTTATACGGCACTTCGAACTCCAGAGGCTTCCGGTTCAGGTTCTCTCACTGCCAAGGTGAAGCGCAATATTGTGTGCGACGGTTGCATTTCTAGTGGCGGGGAGATGATCTCTAAAGCACCCTCTCTTACGAAAACTATTGAGGCAAAGGTGCATGAGGGTGATCTTAGATCCGCTGTGCGCTTGCTCACGTCAGAAGACAGCTTTGCTGCCTGTGACCAGGCAAACCTCGCATCTTTAAAGTCAAAGCATCCATCGCCCACTCGCGAGCTCTCCTTTTCACCTGCTTCAGATTGCAATATCACTGCTTTGAAGGTCAAGGTGGAGGAGGTAGCTCTAGCTCTAGGCTCCTTCTACAACAGTTCAGCTGGGGGGCTGGATGGTTTGCGTCCAGCCCACCTGAAAGAGCTAGTATCAGTGTCCGCGGCGGACAATGGTGCAAGTCTTTTGGAGGAATTGACGAAAATGTGCAATTTTCTCCTTGAAGGCCGACTAAACCCTCTGGTCTGTCCATACCTGTATGGTGCTAGTTTGTGTGCGCTGAAAAAAAAGGATGGGGGTATCAGGCCCATTGCCGTGGGCAGTATTTTTCGACGTCTGGTAGCAAAGGTCGGATGCCGTTCGGTAAGAGGAGAGATGGCTGCTTATTTGTGCCCGACTCAGTTGGGCTTTGGCACTCAGTTAGGCTGTGAGGCGGCAATTCATGCTACGCGTGCATTTGCCACCGACCCCGGAAATTCTGACGACGTCATTTTGAAATTGGACATTCAGAATGCCTTTAATTCCTTAGATAGGGACAGTTTGTTGCGAGAGGCAAGGGACAAAATCCCCTCATTATACAGTTTTCTTTTCCAGCTGTACGGCGCTCCATCCAATCTCTTTTTCGGGGATTCACTCATTTTATCCCAGGTGGGAGCCCAGCAGGGGGACCCTCTTGGTCCACTTGTCTTTAGCCTGGCTATCCAAAAGATCATCACGGAGCTCGAGTCCCCGCTTAACATCTGGTATTTGGATGATGGGACCATTGGGGGTAAGCCTGATGTGGTTGAACGAGATCTAGCGTTCCTCATACCTCGCCTGAAGGAGATCGGCCTGGTGGTAAGCACTGCCAAGTGCGAGATCTTTTCGAGCGGTTTAGACTCGAACTCTCTCGTCTCCCGATTCGATTCCCTAATACCAGGCATAAAAGTTTTGAGCCCTGCTTCTTTCACCCTCTTGGGGGCTCCTATTTTCCCTGCTGGAGTCCCGCATGCAATATTAGAGAAGAGACGCATGCTGGAGGCAGCCCGAGAGCGCCTTAAAAGTCTCTCAGCACATGTGGCTCTGATCCTGTTGCGCGTTTGTTTCGCCATACCTAAAGTAACGTATTTATTAAGAACATCGCCAACTTGGATTTGCCCAGAAGAGGTGTCACTTTTTGATGGCTCACTTAGGGATACAGTGGTAAACATCCTTAATGTTTCGCTCGATGACGTGCAATGGAGTCAGGCCGCTCTGCCCGTTCGACATGGGGGATTAGGCATCAGGTGCATGCAGGATGTTGGCCTTCCGGCATTTTTGGCGTCTGTGCATGGAGTTACCGATCTTGTCGCTGCTATTTTACCCGTTTTTGGTGGCAGGGTCGGTATTCCGTTTGCAGATAGCGCCATTAGTGTTTGGACCAATCGTAATCCTGGGGCATCGTTCCCACAGAATGTGTCTTCGCAGCGTGCTTGGGATGATGTGGGTGCGAAGAGCGCTCTGGACCTGTTGATTGGTAGTGCATCTGGGGTCGATGTGGCGAGACTGCGAGCGGTGTCTCAGCCTGAATCGGGTGCATGGCTTCAGGCATTGCCCTCTCCACACATGGGTACCCTCCTCGACGACGACTCTCTACGCGTGGCTGTGGCTCTTCGCCTGGGGTGCAACGTATGTGAACCACATTTATGCGTTTGCGGCTCTATGGTGGAGGCTAACGGCCACCATGCTTTAAGCTGCGGTCGTTGTGCGGGGAGGTTCCCTCGCCACCATGATAT
Organism: Tuta absoluta; assembly: GCA_027580185.1. NCBI lineage: Eukaryota > Metazoa > Arthropoda > Insecta > Lepidoptera > Gelechiidae > Tuta > Tuta absoluta. The sequence continues at coordinate 1,664,915 of JAQAHW010000055.1, read as the reverse complement.
TTTGCGGAGAGCACTTATATCTGCTCAGATCCCATGCGTTCTTGAACCACCAGGTCTCAGCCGGACAGATGGGAAAAGACCAGACGGCCTCACGCTGGTGCCGTGGAAGTGTGGCAAGTGTCTTATGTGGGATGCTACTTGCGTCAGCACATACGCCACTTGTCACATTAGTAGCACTATGAGAGTGCATGCGGCAGCTGCAGAAGCGGCTGCGGATAAAAAACGAGAAAAATATTCTTCTCTCAGCCAGAATTATAATTTTATTCCATTTGCTGTGGAAACGGCTGGGTGCTGGTGCAGGGATGCGAAGTGCTTCATAGCTGAGTTGGGCAGTAGGCTAAGAGATAGAGGTGCTGACTCCCGCGCTGGTTCTTTCCTGGTGCAAAGGTTGGCCATAGCCATTCAACGTGGGAATGCGGCGAGCGTTGTGGGTACCTTTGCGCCTGGATCAACTAGAGGCGGGCTTTTTGATTAGTTTAAGGTAGTTGACATTATTATTTTGTTTTTTTAATACTTATTTTAATCTATGTTGATAAGTTAAACCGTTTTTAAGAATAGTCTTCGAACAGAAACTCCCCGTATAAAAAATACTGCTAATATTTAAAGAGAGAAACTAGCCCATGAAACTTAACAACTTTCCTCAAGGAAGGAAGGAATTTTGTATGGGAGGTCCAAAATTATCTGTTCAGTTTAATGGGCTGGTTCACCCCTTAAAATAACTATCTAAGTACCATCTAACTCTGAATGTAACTAGGGTTCATCGGGTCGTGTGAAGACTTGGTGTCGTATACGAAAAGATTGTTACGAGATCAGGCGGTTCTCTCCCTTGTCATCCGTCGATGCGCACTTTGACGCTTGCGTCTGTCAGAAGAAAGGTAATTGCGAATTTCGATCTTACATCCACACAAATACGGCTACGATGCGTGCGTCAAAGCGAGGGTGCGTCTGTCAAACGTACGTTTAAGATGCGTTAGTACTGAAACTATTTCAGTTGGAGATTGTTTTTTAGTACATTTTTGATCAGTATTATTTGTTAGCCTACTATAAAAATATTAAAAGCGTGTGTTCTGTGTAAATTTGAAAGGAAATAGTAGATCTTACATTTAACCCTGTTTCTCATGTAAGTGACATTATAATATGTCTTTAATGATAAAAATAAAAGTAGAAACCTAAACATACGGTGCATAAAAAATACGCAGCGACAGACGACAAGTAGGAGAACCTGAAATATTCCTAAAGTATAAGTCGTATTTGACAGCTGTCATGTCTATACTAAAAGAGATGTCAACAAAGGAAAATGCATCCTCTGCCGTAGTACTATCACGAATCTCACAGCTGTCTAATACGACTTATCGGAACGGCGGTATTTTAGTGCCCGAATTTGAGCTAAATTGGCACATACACACACAGTTGTACATATCTACATAGGGCACCTACAGCATAGTTGATTCGTCGGCAAATCTAATTTTAGTTCGTCGTGTGTTCGGTTGGCGGCGCTTTAGTTGTTTCATTTTGCGCTGTTTCAGCTCGTGACGGGAATCGACGAGAATGGAGGGTACTAATTTTAGTTAGAAACAATTCGAACAAAAAATCCTAAATCAGTCAGTAACAGTGCTAAAATTTAACAGATCAGTATAAATTGAGCAAGGGCTCTGTCTAAGGGCCAGTCAAATTAACCTTACGGCCTTTTTTTGTATGTTATCTGTCGCCATTCGTAAAGAAGGCTGTCCTAAGCAGCCGAAACGTAGAGGGATTAACTCTACCAAATCATAAATAAGTAAGTCGCGTAAACATACATCATTTGATTGATTACAATCAATTACAAAAGATATTTAAAGGTCACATATAAACGGGGTGTAAGGGACGGTGTACCGAAAACTTTGCAGGCATGCTTTGCAAAAAATTCGCTATCCCATACAAAATTCCCGATCAGCTGACTGACTATCTATGGAAACTCGAAAAAATGTTTTGTTACCGAACATAGGCTCCATAATAAAAAATTATCAGTTTCTTGGTCTGATCATGCCTACAAAGTTTTTGGTACACCGTCTCTCTATACCCTGTATACATACACATAACACGCTTGTATCCCCTTTGGGGTAGGCAGAGCGTAAGCCACATTAATCGTATAAGCCTTCAGTCGAAGACTTACTTACCTACAGTTAAGGCCGGTTTTGCTATCGTCAACCAACAGTATAGGCGCAAATATAGGCTAAAACAGAAATAGGCAAAAAGTATCTCTAGGTTAGGTACTCTATACGAGTTAGGAGGAATCGATTGATGTTTTGACCTAATTTCATTGGAAGACAAAGTTTCTAAACCGTGTGATGCCGGCTTAGAATAGCACCACCCCATACTTTCCCGTGTCGTAAGAGGCGATAAAGGAACTTGAGGGTGTGTATTGCAATTTTAGGTGATGGGCTGACAACCTGTCGCTATGGCGATACACAATTTTTCGAACGTCCTTTTTTTGCGGCCGTTTACGCTCTGCCTACCCCGCAAGGCCTGATATATGTATGTATGTAAAAAGTTTCTACCCTGAAAAGCAATTATTAATTTGTGGTGTGTCCATTCCGCTAAAAGTATCAAGGTCTAAAAATACCTCTACTTAATCTAATTTTCTCGTGGCTGATTTACGCGGTAAAAAGTAGCATATTGTCACTCTACACACAAAATATCATAACGTATAATCGTTCCGTTGAAGGAGAAGAATGATAAACAAACACACTTTCCCATTAATAATATTAGCATCCATTCTCTAATTCAAGCATTGGAAGCTTCCTGAAATTGCTGATTTTCTAATTTCCAAAATCGATGAATAAATTAATTGCAATCAGCTGATAGCGAACCCTCGGTTACTTGATGACATGATAATCCCATAGGAACGGGATTTTAAGCTTTAGATTACGTCACAAAGCTTTCATCTCAAAAGACAGAGGTCTTAGCGCTGATAAGGGTTGGTAGATATAACTTCAAACTTTTAATGAGTGCGGTACTTATTATTCTTATGCTTAAGTTTAAAACATAAAAGTCTGAATAGGTCTGCTCTGAAAGATGACTGATCTAAATAAGCCTTTTATTTTTGGTAACTGGGCCCAGATTTGCTTATATTTTACACTAACAGCTGGATCACTTTCTTCAACAAGATGGCCGCGCAGAACGCAAATCGGCCAGTGTCAAGTGCATAAAATTTTCGTTCAAAAATAAACAAATAACCCAAGCCACTACATGCACTCTTTTAGGTATCGATCTGGATTGCAACATTGATTGGAAAGCGCATGTGGCAAAAATCTCTACGAAACTATCTAGATTCACCTACGCATTAAATGAACTTAAGAAGCACACAAACGCAAAGACTGCACTTACCGCATACTACGCCTATGCAAATGCTTGGCTCCAGTATGGTGTTATTTTGTGGGGAAATAGTACCAACGTGTTAAATCTATTCAGGTTGCAAAAACGATGTCTGAGAATTATAGCCAACATTGACTCAATGACAAGCTGCGTTCAATATTTTAAAAAGTATGAAATCTTAACACTTCCTTCTTTGTATATTCTTGAAATATCCCTATTTGTAAAAAAACATCCAAATTATTTTCCAAAATATTCTCGTCCCTAAAATTTACGACCAAACACTAGATTGGCCCTACCGCGAACAAATATGAAATTAGTTAGCTCCGGTCCCTTATCAATGGCTGCCAAAATCTACAATAAGCTCCCAAAAGAAATTCAACTTGAGGAAAATATAAACAAGTTTAAAAAAATGCTAAGGACTTATCTTTTAGAAAAATGCTTTTACACAATACAAGAGTTCCTCAATGAAAAATAGGTATAAAATAGGAAATTTATTTAATAGAAACTAACTTGACTAAAATATTATATTTATTATAAGTATTAATGAATCATGATTATGACTTTTAATTAATTTTAATATTATTGAGACTGTTAATCTGTAATATATAGTATAAATTATTAAATAATTATTGTTAGATATTAAGAATACATGCATGAAATATGAAGATTAATTTGATTGAATGTTACATATTTTATATTTTAATCATCAAATACTTGTTACTTTAATTTAAATGAAATGTACCTATCTAATTAAATACTATGTATATTTGCTGTGCCTTCCCGGGCCCATATGTGATACATATATACTTGTTGTCATCTTGTTTAACCATATGGTGAGCAATAAGTTTTATGATTTTATGATTTTATGATTTTAAAATAACGACAAAAATACCAGTAACCAAACAAATAAAACGCGTTGTAGAAAAAAAGGTGTTACAATATTACTATTCCTAATTGTTTTTTTTTTGTTTACAAGTGCCTATTTTGACGCCATCTTTTAAACTACATTAAGTTATCATATGAAAATTTTTCAAACACAAATATTGTTTTAAAAAGTAGCTCGTTTGACAAGTCGGAAAATATTGTATTAAGGAACCAAGATTGTACTGGAAATCCTAACAGTTATTTTAAGAAGTTCCATTATAGGTTGATACTTTGAATAGGTGTGTTTGCCAGGAGGTTACTTGAGGCATTACGAATAGAGTTCTTCAGAAGCAGCGCTGTCGTTCAACACTATTCAATACTCTACCTCTATATCACTTGGCAGAAGGGCTATTTTAGTATACGTCGTGTAAGGAACGCCGAATACTGATAGGGTGCATTTCGACCATAAAACTGAACAAGTCTTGGAATGTATTTCAGGTAACTTCAATTTGTTATTTTCTTTACTGTAGTAAACGCAGTCCTGATCGTAATTTTGTATGGAAGGGCGTTTTTTTTTGGTTTCCTGACATCCTGTCATATCTATATAGAGAACAGAAAAGGAAATATGCTGGGACACTTGTTACGACATGATGACCTACTAAAAACTATAATGGAAGGAAAGATCGAGGGAAGAAGAGGGACAGGGCGACCTAGACGAGCGTATATGGACCTAAGAAAAAATAGGTGTCATGTCGTATAAGGAAGTCAAAGAGAAGGCTCAAAATAGAGCAGATTGGATATTACTCCACCGACAAGAGCGAAGCTCTTAAATAAATGATGATTATGACATATGCCAGGCATATGTTCCTAAAGGAAATATTGTTCAGTATCATGGTCTGCTTGCACTCTATTAGTATTCGAAGAGCTGTCCCTTACACCCTGTATTTTCCCTGCAGGACAGTTTTAGAGGCGCGGATTCTATGTAGGTACGTACTTTTATTGCGTTTGTCCGGTCTGAAGGTATTTATTGCTCACATTTCTTGTCGGAATGAGACTTCTCAGTGCTATATGGATACGGATAATATCCACGTTTAGTTGTACTTGAATGCTTTGTCTGTACTCTGTCTTTGTTTGTGTGGGACACCGAGTTCACGAACGACCCAATGCTGAGTGACCGGAACTTATCAATGCTATCGGGCCCTTTTTACTTACAGTGACACTTCGAAAACTGCTCAAAGAACGTCGATGTATTTATTCATTGTATATTGCTTAAGGTGGGACGTTTTACATACAAACGAAAAACTGAAATTCATTGAACTTATACATGCGTTGAAGATCAATTTTTAAACCAATGCTTATACGAAACAATAAAGGCCCACGTAGTGTGGCGGAAAACTACTTTTGGTAAAAAAAAATATTTCGTCCACATTAAAATCAATCATTATTTTTTTGCAGCAGTAGCTCCATCTATTGGCGTAAGGTGGCGAATCGGTTTTAATAAGAGAATCTTATGGTTAACAATTTATTTTTATTATTTTGCGTAAATGTTATATCAACACGGGACTTTTCCGTCGATTCAATTTTTAATTAAAATTTTGACTACTTTAAAAACATATGTTCATGTAACATTTTTATGAAAAACGTCCCACCTTAAGTAGCAACAGATGCTCCATCACAATGTATAAAGTACATAGATAGATCATATTCAAACATGAAATTTAATTTACTAATAAAACACTTTTTCACTAGTTCCACTAATTAAATATATTGTGTAATAAAAGGTGAGGAATGTGTGTTGAAAAGATGGAAGGAATATTTTGAAAGCTTATTTGAGAAAGAAGATCTAGCGCAAGAAATAACTACTGCAGAAGTGGATGAAATTGAGAACGAAAGTGAGATTGAAATGGATGAGATTGTGAAAGCGTTAAAAAGTATGAAATCTGGTAAAGCTGCAGGGTATGATAGAGTGTCGGTCGAAATGCTGAAGGCTGGCGAAGGCGTTGTGGCTAGTCAGCTGTACCTCCTTTTTAACCTTTGTTGGAGAAGCGGTCGAGTGCCAAGTGATTGGTGCAAAGCTGTAATAGTGCCATTATACAAAGGAAAAGGGTCACAGCTGGACTGCAAAAATTACCGCGGTATAAGCCTCCTCAGTGTCGTCGGCAAACTGTATGCAAAGGTGTTGATTGAAAGAGTGATGAAAGAAACGGATGAGAAAGTATGGGATGCTCAGGCAGGATTTCGTAAAGGGATGGGATGTACGGATCAGGTCTTTTCCTTGCGCTGCATAGCTGAAAAATTCCTGGCCAAAAACCAGAAAGTCTATTGCGCGTTCGTAGATTTGGAAAAGGCCTATGACAGAGTGGTGAGGAATGAATTGTGGTCGGCACTATCCATGCATGGGGTGAGCAGTATCTTGATACGAGCACTGAAATCCTTATATAAGGATTCCAGTGCTTGTGTCAGGATAAACGGGGCGTACACTGAACTTTTTAACATCGAGAAAGGTGTTAGACAGGGATGTGTTGCGTCACCGTGGCTGTTCAATCTGTTCATGGATAGTTGTTTGGAAGATTTGAAAGAGAGTGAATGTGGTCTGAGAATGAATGGTTTACTCGTCAAATGTCTTCTCTATGGTGACGACCAAGTTATCCTTGCGTCGTCGGCTGAAGGGTTGCAGGAGATGGTAAATATTATGAATGAGGCTTTGAAAAAGAAAGGAATGAAAGTGAATGTAAGTAAGACGAAAGCAATGGTTTTTGAGAAAGAGGAAAATATGACAGAGTGTAAAATTATGATAGAAGAAGAGAGGGTGGAACAAGTGAAAGAGTTTGTGTATTTGGGCTCCATGTTCACATCAGATGGAAAGTGTGAAAGTGACATCGAAAGAAGGGTGAATGCCGGCAACATGGTGAATGGAGCGTTGCACGCTTTTATGAACAGCCAGAAAGTCTCTGATAAGGCTCGTCTGGCTGTGCATAGAGGGGTGTTAGTTCCGACACTTATGTATGGGAGTGAAAGTTGGGTATGGCAGAAAAAGCATGAAAGTAGAATAAATGCAGTACAAATGAGAGCGTTAAGAAGTATGGTTGACGTAAAATTGAGTGACAGGATAAGGAATAGCGTGATAAGGGAACGTTGTGGTATAAAAGAAGACGTAGTGCATGGTGTAGAAAAGGGTATGCTTAAATGGTTTGGTCATGTAGAGAGGATGAACGAAAGAAGATTAACGAAACAGGTGTATATGGCAAGTGTGGATGGGAACGTCGGAAGGGGAAGACCTCGACGAACGTACCTCGATCAAATCGGGGACGTGCTAAAGAAAGGTCAGGTCAAGAGTACCCTAAACCGACGAGCATGCATGAAGAGATTGATGAATGTGGAGGAGGCGAAAGAAGTATGCCAGGATCGTAGTAAGTGGAAGGAAGTAGTCTCTGCCTACCCCTCCGGGAAAGAGGCGTGATTTATGTATGTATGTATGTATGTGTTTAATTTGATATTAAACTAAATGCGACCGGTTTCGAACATCATCATCGGGCAGTTATTTAAAATCGAAACAAAACACAACAATATTATATTATTAAAATGTCGAATCGGTAGTACAATATTTTCATGTTGCGGTTCAGTGGAGGATCGATCAAAATTAGAATGAAGTTTTTTGTCAAATATTACGGAATAAAAAATTATGTCAATAAAATATTAGATTAAATTTATAATAATTATAAATTCAATGTCATACCTTAAAATAAAATTAAGTCATAATTGAGTACCTAATGTACATTAACATGGGTTGAAATAATTAAGAATTGGTGAATTAGAGAAACATGTCTGGTCATTTAAGATATTGAATTTCATTTTATGTCTATTTATTTCTATGGCTTCTAGTGTATCCATTTTTCGGCCTTTGGAAGCGATATGTAAATATTTAACATTTTGAGAGTCGTCAAAAGTGTGGTTATTTTCGTTTAAGTGCTCTGCAAATGTTGACGTTGTAGTCTTTTTCTTCCAGCTGGTGACATGTTCCTTTATTCTGGTTTTAAATTTTCTTCCAGTCTGGCCAACGTATATGCTCTCGCATGTGTCGCAAGTGAGAGTATAAATACCACTCTGATGCCCGATATGAATTTTATCTTTGTTATTGCATATAATAGATTTTAAGCTCTTGGTACTATTCTTTTATCATTGTCGAAAAGTCTTTTAAGTTTTTGAGATAAAGGCCCCATGTACGGTATTTTAACCCATCGTCTTGGGGTCTCTGTTTCGCGTTGGGTCGTGCTGTATAATAGTTTCTCTGTCTCTCTTTTTTGTTTTCTCTTTAGGATATTGTTTGTTAGTGTGTCTGTGTTTTAATAGTAAATTAACATGGAGTTCCATCAAGAAGTTACATAACAACACAAAGTGTAACATATTTGAAATTTACATAAGTTTAATGCATTTGACAAGTATTTGTTTTTAACATTACTGTAAATTTACATTTTTTTTTAAATTGTATTATACTTAATATGTTAAGCAGATTTGACTTTCTAAAACAGAATCTTGTTAATTCCTGCTTAGAAATAAATGAATTGATTTTGATTGTCATTCATCATTCTGTGGCCTCAATTCAAGGAATATAGTCTCCTAACTTATCTTAAATTAGCAAAGCGAAGCGCTATCACTTCTTGTTAACTAGGTTTAGAAAAGGATAGGAGATATCTGAATCATGACATGTCTTATGATTTGACGGAAATTACGCGTTATCTGTTAAAATAAGATGATGAAAACAATGGCGACTAAATTGTCTAGAAATAGTGAAGAACTCATTGTCATTTTTAAAGACGACAGGACTTGGGTATCTCCTATCCTTTCCTAAACCTATTTGACGGAAAGTGTCAGCGCTGATTAAAGGTAAGTTCAGATAATTTATTTCCCAAATTAAGGCCTGTTTCTGCTCAAACCTTGTCATATTAAGCTTGAAATGACATGTCACACCCACATGTCGGATTTCAGTCAGTCAATAAATAACCAAATTAGCATATTTGATCTGATTGAATGCTCAGCAACACCAGTTGAGTGCATATTTCGCTGCCGAATTAGCAATCAACAGCTATTGTTTGAAATTTAATATACATGCATATATCACGCCTTTATCCCTTGCGGGGTAGGCAGAGCGTAAACGGCCGCAGAAAACGGACATTTACGCCACGTCTGACAAAAATTTGAGGGTCATTCGGAAAATTGTGTATCGCCATAGTGACAGGTTGTCAGCCCATCGCCTAAAATTGCAATACACACCCTCGAGTCCCTTCGTCGCCTTTTACTACACCCACGGGCAAGAAATGGGGTGATGCTAGTAACCACATATTTAAAAATATTAAATATGTGGTTACTCGAAATAACAAATAATTGCGAGTACCCTACAATTCTAAGCCGGCATCACATGGAATTTAATATCATATGAAAAAATGCCGTGTGATGCCGGCTAAGAGTGCCGTGTGATGCCGCATCACCCCATTTATTTCCCGTGGGAGTCGTAAGAGGCGACTAAAGGACTCGAGGGTGGGTATTGCAATTTTACGCGATGGGCTGACAACCTGCCACTATAGCCAAACACAATTTGCCGAATGACCCTCAAATATTTGTGAGACGTGGCGTTAATGTCCGTCGTTTACGCTCTGTCTACCTCGCAAGGGATTATAGGCGTGATATATGTATGTGTATTTCATCATCATCATCATCCATCATCATTGGCCTCACACGTCTGTGATAGATTTATATTTATGTGTGTGTATATATGTGTATTTATGTATTAAAAAATTGCATTACTTTTAGTTGTACCTCGATTTGGGCGGTTCTCTCACTTGTCATTCGTCGCTGCGTATTTTAAACGAACTTTAACGCATGCGTCTGTCAGACGAAAGGAAATTGTGAATTCCGATGCGCTCGCCAATCTTCCTGCCAAGCGTGGTGAGTATGGCAAATACGGGCCCAGCAGTTGAGCGTTGTGGCTGTTGTAGTTATATCAGGTTGCTCTTTATTTATTTAAATTTATGCACAAAAATGTACACGTTCGGACTTAACGCCAAGGGCGCTATTTCCCAGTCTACCTTAGGGCATGTGGAAAGGGTCAAAGCAGGTGCATTAATCAAAAAAATATTAAAGAAAGGCTTGAATATATATAACACAGTAAGGGGCTTGAGGGTGTGTTTTGCAATTTTAGGCGATGGGCTGGTCACCTGCCACTATAGCCATACACAATTTTCCGAATAACCCTCAAATATTTGTGAGACGTGGCGTAAATGTCCGTTTTTGCGGTCGTTTACGCTCTGCCTACCTCGCAAGGGATTATAGGCGTGATATGTGTATGTGTATTTATGTATGAAAAAATTGCATTACTTTTAGTTGTACCTGGATTTAGGCGGTTCTCTCACTTGTCATCCGTCACTGCGTATTTTTAACGCACTGTAACGCATGCGTCTGTCAGAAGAAAGGAAATTGTGAATTCCGATGCGCTCGCCAATCTGCCTGCCAAGCGTGGTGAGTATAACAAATAAAAGTATAACAAAAAAAAAGTTTTAAGTGAAAAGTTATTTTCGCGTGGCTTAGTTTTACCTGTTTCGCTATTAATAACTTTCCAGACAGCTTTTATTTTATTATCTGAAGACTTTATCTTATTACTAATAAAGTTTGCTTTAGCAATTTCACAAGCTATTTTGAAGGTTTTAGAATATTTTTTTACTAGCTCACTAAAACTTACATCGTTTGTCATGTTTTTAAGCTCGTAAAGTTCAAAAAGCCTATCTCTACTAATCCTAAGACCTTTGGTCGCCCAATCACTAAACTTAAATTTCGTATTAATTTCTTTCGTTTCTAAGTTAAAAATGATTTCGAATTCTTTGCTTAACAAATTGAAAACGTCTTCGTATACATGATTTGGGTTTTCAAAATTATAATTATGGACAGGCAATTTCTCGATTAACACATTTTGATATTTTTCCAACCTGCTTGCAGTGATGCGCCTGGTTTCTATTTTGATCGTTTTAATATGGTTTTTGAATGGGAATATTACACTTTGACCCTTGTGATCTGATTGAAGAGAATTTATAATGCATTTTTGTACCGGGTCACAATCGCTGAATACATTATCAATACATTTGGCAGAAGTAGGCGTCACACGAGTAGGTTCAAAAAATATATTAAATAAATTGAATGATTTAAAAAGACCTAAAAATTTATCACTTAATGCATTGATTTCTAAAATGTCTATGTTAAAGTCACCTGCAACAATTACATGTTTATTAGTTTTTGTGACTAATTTGAGTACATCTTCCATTATTTCTAGGAATTTGGTAAAATTTTTTGCTATTGGCGGTCTGTATACGCATACTATAACATGACTTTCCAGCTCAACACAAGATAATTCAGTACAACACTCAACCGACAATCCGACAACATCCTTACGTTCTTTGAATTTAATGTTGTTTCTAATAAGTATTAAGGAACCTCCATGTATCGCGGATTTTCGGTTGAAAGAACTGGCAATACAATAATTTTCATAATTTATCAAAATGTCAGGATCTTTGTGAAAATGTTCCGTTAAACAAACTATGTCATAATTATGCTTTTCTAAGAATAATTCAATTTCTAATACTTTGCTAGCAAAACCCTGAATATTTTGATGTAACACTTGTAACTGATTTAAGTTCTATGGAAACTCGAAAAAAATGTTTCGTTTCCCAACATAGGCTCCATAATAAAAATTTATCAGTAACATACACATAACACGCCTTTATCCCTCTTGGGGTAGGCAGAGCGTAAGCCACATTAATCGTATAAGCCTTCAGTCGAAGACTTACTTACCTACAGTTAAGGCCGGTTTTGCTATCGTCAACCAACAGTATAGGCGCAAATATAGGCTAGAACAGAAATAGGCAAAAAGTTTATCTAGGTTACTCTATACGAGTAAGTTAGGAGGAATCGATTGATGTTTTGACCTAATTTCTTTGGAAGACAAAGTTTCTAAACCGTGTAATGCCGGCTTAGAATAGCATCGCCCCATTTCTTTCCCGTGAGTGTCGTAAGAGGCGTCGAAGGGACTCGAGGGTGTGAATAGCAATTGGTGATGGGCTGAGAACCTGTCACTATGGCGATACACAATTTTCCGAACGTCCGTTTTTTTGCGGTCGTTTACGCTCTGCCTACCCCGCAAGGCCTGATATATGTATGTATGTACAAAGTTTCTACCCTGAAAAGCAGAATTATTAATTTGTGGTGTGTCCATTCCGCTAAAAGTATCAAGGTCTAAAAATACCTCTACTTAGGTAATCTAATTTTCTCGTGGCTGATTTACGCGGTAAAAAGTAGCATATTGTCACTCTACACACAAAATATCATAACGTATAATCGTTCCGTTGAAGAAGAAGAATGATAAACAAACACACTTTCCCATGAATAATATTAGTATGCATTCTCAAATTCAAGCATTGGAAGCTTCCTGAAATTGCTGATTTTCTAATTTCTAAAACCGATGAATAAATTAATCGCAATCAGCTGATAGCGAACCCTCGGTTACTTGATGACGTGATAATCCCATAGGAACGGGATTTTAAGCTTAAGATTACGTCACAAAGCTTTAATCTCAAAAGACAGAGGTCTTAGCGCTGATAAGGGTTGGTAGATATAACTTCAAACTTTTAATGAGTGCGGTACTTAAGTTTAAAACATAAAAGTCTGAAGAGGTCTGCTCTGAAAGATGACTGATGTAAATAAGCCTTTTTTGTTTGGTAATTGGGTCCGGATTCTCTTATATTTTACACTACTGCCCAACTAATAAAAGGAGTGTAATGTTTTTACTGTTCATGTATGTATGTATGTATATATGTGCGATTCTTTAAAGTACTGCAATTTGTTAACCACTGAACAGATTCGAATGGGAATTGTTTCGGAAGAATCCTTACATTATCCCGAGTGTCATAGGCTAGGTTTTATCGCAAAAATCAGTAGTTTTTTTGAATGTATTATGCTTGTTTACCCTTGCAATGCCAGCGACACTCCACTGTCATTTATACTGTGATTGTTACTGTGATTTTCTACTCTTTAAACTGTAGCAGAATACGAAACGATCAAAATTGTCCCACTGACAAGTTACTCAAAAGAGTGTTTTCCTGGGCAGCTAATGAAATACAAAACATTGTTTTTTATCATTATTGTCCTTCGAGCAACACGGTCTTCCGTCTCGTTCCGACCGGAAGGCCGTCGTTGCTCGAAGTTATTGTCCAATAATATTACTATTTCATATATTTGTTTCAATGTTTTTAAAACTTAAAGTTTCTAATTTGACGCCACGTTTTATACTTCATTATGATGTCATATAATTATTATTACACAAAATATTGTTTTAAAAAGTAGCTCGTTTGACTAGTGGGAAAATATTGTATTAAGGAACCAAGATTCCATTATAGGTTGATCCTTTGAATTGGCGTGTTTGCCAGAAGGTTACTAGAGGCACTACGACAAGAGTTCTACGGACGCACCGCTGTCGTTCGACACTCTACAATCAATACTCTATATCACTCAGCATAAGGGCTTTTTAAGTTTACAGGGTGTAAAAATAGCTCTCCGAATACTGGTAGGGAATTCCAACCATAAAACTGAACAATTTTCCTCCAGGAATGTATTTTACATGACGTCAAAACACAATTTCTTATCGTAAAGGCAGTCAATCAGCTTATCGTGATTTTGTATGGGAGGCTGTATTTTTTTTGTTTCCTGACATATGTTCCTAAAGGAAATATTGTTAAGTATCATGGTCTGCTTGCACTTTATTAGTATTCGAAGAGCTGTACCTTACACCCTGTATTTTCTCTGCAGGACACTTTTAGAGGCGCGGTTTCTATGTAGGTACGTACTTTTATTGCGTTTGTCCGTCCTGATGGTATTTATTGCTCACATTTCTTGTCGGAATGAGACTTCTTAGTGCTATATGGATACGGATAATATCCACGTTTAGTTGTACTTGAATGCTTTGTCTGTACTCTGTCTTTGTTTGTGTGGGACTCCGAGTTGATGAACGACCCAATGTTGCGCAGTGACCGGGTACTTATCAATGCTATCGGGCCTTTTTTACTATCAGTGACACTTCGAAAACTGCATATAATCTGGAATTATATGTATTTATTCATTGTATATTGCATAAGTAGCAACAGTTGCTCCAACACAATGAATGAGGTAGATAGATAGATCTTTAAACATTAATTTAACATAAGTTTAATGAATTTGACAGAGGTTTAAAAATTGACATGTATTTGTTCTTTACATTACTGTCCATTTTATTATTCTTTTTCAAATAAGTATATTATAATATTCAGATTTGACTTTCTAAAAGAGAATCTTGTTAATTCCTAATTTTATTAGAAATGAATGTTTCAATTTTGATTGTCTTTCTTCATTCTGTGGCCTCAATTTAGGGAAGAAAGTCTCTTAACTTACCTTAAATTAGCGCTATCACTTTCCGTCAAATAGATTTAGAAAAGGATAGGAGATATCTAAATCATGACATGTCTTATGATTTGGCGGAAATTACAATGACAAATAGATTGTCTATAAATGATGAAGAACCCATTGACATTTTTAAAGACGACAGGACTTGGGTATCTCCTATCCTTTCCTAAACTTATTTGACGAAAAATGTCAGCGCTTAGGTAAGTTCAGATAATTTATTTCCCAAATTAAGACCTGTTTCTGCTCAAACCTTGTCATATTAAGCTTGAAATGACGTGTCACACCAACATGTCGGATTGCAGTCAGTAGCCAATAAATAACCAAATTAGCTCATTTGATCTGATTGAATGCCCAGCAACACCAGCTGACTGTATATTTCGCTGCCGAATCAGCAATCAACAGTTATTGTTTGAAATTCAATATACATACATACATACATATATCACGCCTTTATCCCTTGCGGGGTAGGCAGAGCGTAAACGGCCGCAGAAAACGGACATTTACGCCACGTCTGACAAAAATTTGAGGGTCATTCGGAAAATTGTGTATCGCCATAGTGACAGGTTGTCAGCCCATCGCCTGAAATTGCAATACACACCCTCGAGTCCCCTCGTCGCCTTTTACGACACCCACGGGCAAGAAATGGGGTGATGCTATTCTAAGCCGGCATCACACGGCATTTAATATCATATGAAAAAATGCCTTGTGATGCCGGCTAAGAGTGCCGTGTGATGCCGCATCACCCCATTTCTTTCCCGTGGGAGTCGTAAGAGGCAACTAAAGGACTCGAGGGTGGGCATTGCAATTTTACGCGATGGGCTGACAACCTGCCACTATAGCCATACACAATTTTCCGAACAACCCTCAAATATTTGTGAGACGTGGCGTAAATGTTAGTTTTTGCTGTCTTTTACGCTCTGCCTACCCCGCAAGGGATAAAAGGCGTGATATGTGTATGTATGTATGTGTATATACATATGTATAATAACAACAACAATATACTATAAATACTACACATATACGTGGTCTTCTGATGTTATTAATGTGTGAATTTTTCTTCTTTTCGTGTGGGAAACCGAGTCGGTCAACGAACCGATGAATCCTGGTGTCAGAGTTTTTCAACCGCCTACTACTAGTAGTAGGCCTGACATGGTTGTGTAACGACCGCCGTCTAAGTAATCAGAGACAGCAACCGGGACCGACGGCATAACGTGCCCTCCGAAGCACGGAATCATTTTTTTTTCGGACAATCAGGTGGTTCAGCCTGCAATGTATTAACCACATTGGGAACAAATTCACAAAGTGATAAATATCAGCTTTGTGAATGCCCGTCCGAGAATCGAACCCGGAACCTTTGCGTCGCAAGCAGTCGCACTACCACTGCGCCACATCGGCCGTCATATAATATTTGAAGTGGTCCTGGTTTTATAGTGCTCTTACTTCTCTTAAATTCCCGTCACTAAGGCCGAAACTCGCAAAAAACCTCCTAATTGAAATATAATCTCAAAGCTTTGGCTATCGTGTTCATTCAGCCGTATTATCGAACATTGCAGACTTTTTAGTTCAGCACTTAAGCCCAGGCAAAGACTCGTCAAAAGTTACTTGGCGTTTCTTGAAGCACTGTGTTCGTGAAAATACATTGTAATTGTGATACTTCATTAAATAAAAACGAGTAAGGTACTCGAGGATGTGTATTGCAATTTTAGGCGATGGGCTGACAACCTGTCACTATGGCGATACACAACTTTCCGAATGACCCTCAAATATTTGTCAGACGTGGCGTAAATGTCAGTTTTTGAAACAGTTTACGCTCTGCCTACCCCGCAAAAGGCGTGATATGTGTATGTATTAAATAAAAATAAAATATTTTGCTTCTTTTTTCACGAAAAAGATCATTAGGTCTTCTTACTTTACTAAACCAAGAGTGGGAACTCTCTTAGCAAGGTTGTTTGCGACAAAGAAGAGCCTGTACTTTGCTTACCAATATTCTTCTTCTGGTAGTGCCTCTCCAACTAGTGAAGGTT
This sequence comes from Tuta absoluta, assembly GCA_027580185.1. Classification (NCBI taxonomy): domain Eukaryota; kingdom Metazoa; phylum Arthropoda; class Insecta; order Lepidoptera; family Gelechiidae; genus Tuta; species Tuta absoluta. The sequence goes on along the minus strand of JAQAHW010000055.1, from coordinate 1,648,197 downwards.
GGCAATCAGCTCCGTACATTTCCTTCTATATTTCGCAAGGCGGAACAGCTCGGCAACACTCGCGACCCAGGTGAGCTCCTGCTTCCGGGTGAGCTCCTGCTTCCGGATGGGCTTCTGCTTCCCACCATGGGGTGGTATGGGATCTACCTCCTAGCGGTCCACCCCGGGCAACGGCAACACAGGCTTACCTGTGGATAAGTCCGGCTGAACGATCCCACTAAGCGGTGGAAGGCTCCGTAAGGGGCCGCTTGGCTCGCGACCACCATCCCACTGAAGTCTGGCGCCAAGTAGCTTGCTGCGTTCCGTCAGTGTGTGGGAATGCCAGTGCCTTAAAAGGCTTCTTCTGGGTGAGCTCGCTCCATCTTAGACTCTATCTCTGTCCTATGACCTAGACTAGAGTCAAGAGCAAACCCATCATTAATAAAAAATTATAATAATAATACAGTCAGTTGTAGAATTCACAGCCCCGGGGCTAGAATTGTAGAGTCCAGAACTAAAAAAAAGCAGCACTCGCGATTCCTGTCCATTCCCGTATGTTACGCAGCCATCAATCTAGAAAGCTGAAAATGTGGGTAAAGATACTTTTTGACCTACTGTTAAAAAAGGGGGTGGTAAATAAGCGGGCACGTACACGGCATATTCACTTGACACTACTTGTTTACTTACAGTTTTGTTTTGTTTAGACGTCAAGAAGTACATTCAAGCCGATTTCCAGCTTTCTATTTCAATATGCAAAGTTAAGGACACCCAAAGCCCTGCTTTTAGTAGCCCGCATTTAGTTTAGTCGCGGAATTGTAGCCTTGAAAACGCTCGCAGAAGATAATTTTTGGTGAATCCATATTTTTTTCTTCCAAAATTAGCTAGGGTAGCTTAGGCTAGTAAGGTTGTTAATTTAGAGTAGGAGTACTTTTGGGCAGGTTTCTTGGGGGGTTTTTCCTGTTCAAGATGTCCGGTTAATTATATTGCGATTCTTTAAAGTACTGCAATTTGTTAACCACTGAACAGATTCGAATGGGAATTGTTTCGAAAGAATCCTTACATTATCCCGAGTGTCATAGGCTAGGTTTTATCGCAAAAATCAGTAGTTTTTTTTAAATGTAATAACCTTGTTTACCCTTGCAATGCCAGCGACACTCCACTGTCATTTACTGTTACTGTGATTTTCTACTCTTTAAACTGTAGCATTTCTTTCCCGTGGGAGTCGTAAGAGGCGACTAAGGGACTCGAGGGTGTGTAAAGCAATTTTAGGCGATGGGCTGACAACCTGTCACTATGGCGATACACAATCTTCCGAATAACCCTCAAACGTTTGTCAGACGTGGCGTAAATGTCCGTTTTTTGAGGCCGTTTACGCTCTGCCTACCCCGCAAGAGATAAAGGCGTGATATATGTATGTATGTAAACTGTAGCAGAATACGAAACGATCAAAACTGTCCCACTGACAAGTTACTCAAAAGAGTGTTTTCCTGGGCAGCTAATAAAATACAAAATATATTGTTTTTTAGCATTATTGTCCAAAAATATTACTATTTCATATATTTGTTTCAATGTTTTTAAAAAACAAAAGTTTCTATTTTGACGCCATATTTTATACTACACTATGATGTCATACAATTATTATTAGTTATTACACAAAATATTGTTTTAAAAAGTAGCTCGTTTGACTAGTAGGAAAATATTGTATTATGTCACCAAGATTGTATTGGATATCTTAACAGTTATTTAGAAATTCCATTATAGGTTGATCCTTTGAATAGGTTGAGATTAGCTAAAATAAATAGTACTTAGATGTGTTTGCCAGGAGGTTAGTAGCGGCGCAGCGCTGTCGTTCGACACTATTCAATCACTACTTTATATCACTCGGGATAAGGTCTAATTTAGTATACGGGGTAAAAGAAACAGCTCTTCGAATAATGATAGGGTGCATTTCGACCATAAAACTGAACAAGTTTCCTCTAGAAATTTATTTTACATAACGTCAAAACACTATTTCCTATCGTAAAGGCATTCAGTCAGCTGATCGTGATTTTGTATGGGAGGCTGTATTTTTTTTGTTTCCTGACATATGTTCCTAAAGGAAATATTGTTCAGTATCATGGTCTGCTTGCACTCTATTAGTATTCAAAGAGCTGTCCCTTACACCCTGTATTATCTCTACAAGACACTTTTAGAGGCGCGGATTATATGTAGGTACGTACTTTTATTGCATTTGTCCGGTCTGAAGGTATTTATTGCTCACATTTCTTGTTGGAATGAGACTTCTTAGTGCTATATGGATACGGATAATATCCACGTTTAGTTGTGCTCAAATGCTTCGTCTGTACTCTGTCTTTGTTTGTGTGGGACACCGAGTTGACGAACAACCCGATGCTGCGTAGTCACTACTATCAGCCCTTTTGCTATCAGTGGCACCTTGAAAACTGCACTAATATAAAGTCGATCTGTTTATTCATTATCATTCATTAGGAATTCCGTGGCCTAAATTTAGGAAACAAAGTGTTTCCTCTTACCTTGAGTTTAGCGCTATCACTTTTCGTCAAAAAGGTCTAAAAAAATCATATCATGTCTTATAATTTGACGGAAAATACGCGTTATTTGTCAAAATAAGGTGACGATGAAAACAATGACAAATAGATTGTCAAGAAATGGTGAAGAAACCATTGACATTCTTAAACATGACAGGACTTGGATATCTCCTATCCTTTTCTAAACCTATTTGACGCAAAGTGTCAGCGCTTATTGAAGGTAAAATCAGATGTATTCATATTATATTTATTTCCCGAATTGAGGCCTGTTTCTGCTCAAGCCTTGTCACATTGAGCTCGAAATGACGTGTCACACCCACATGTCGGATTGCAGTCAGTAGCCAATAAATAACCAAATTAGCTTATTTAATCTGATTGAATGCCCAGCATCTCCAGCTGAGTGCATAGTTCGCTGCCGAATCAGCAATCAACAGTTATTGTTTGAAATTTAATATCACATAAAAAATTGCATTACTTCTAGCTGATATTGGCCGGTTCTCACACTTGTAATCCATCGCTACGTATTTGTAATCCATCGCTACGTATTTTCACGCGTCTATCAGACGAAACGAAATTGTGAATTCCGATGCGCTCGCCAATCTTCCTGCCAAGCGTGGTGAGTATGTCAAATACCCCCCAATACGGGAAGGCCTATGTCCAGCAGTGGACTGTTGTGGCTGTTGTAGTACTATCAGGTTGCTTATCTGATGTTAATACGTGAAGTGGTCCTTGTTTTATAATGCTATTACTTCTCTTAAACTCTCCCTTCACTAAGGCCGAAACTCACAAAAAACCTTCTAATTGAAATATAATCTCCAAGCATCGGCCATCGTGTTCATTCAGCCGTATTATCGAGCATTACAGACTTTTTAGTTCAGCACTTAAACCCAGGCAAAGCCTCGTCAAAAGTTACTTAGCTTTTCTTGAAGCACTGTTCTTGAAAATACTTTGTAATTGTGATACTTCATTAAATAAAAAAGAGTAAGCAACTCGAGGTTTTGAAAGTCACTCTCTTTTAATAACTGTGCCATAAATTGCATAAATTCAATAAGCGAACTGTCAATATATCGCCAACGTACGTGAAACCAATCACGCGGAGTAATTAATCACACTGATATTCAAAATATAGGGCAGTGTGGAATATTAATTATTTTAGGGTAGCTTTTAGAGTTCACAAACATATAACACGCCTTTGTCCCTTGCGGGGTAGGCAGAGAGTAAACGACCTTAAAATGTGGTTGCTATCGCCACGTCTTGACTAATACTTGAGAGCCTTTTTTTATAAACTTGCTATAGATTTTAAAGCGCGGGCAAGATTTGTACCTGCGTCTTTCGCCATTACTAGTGGCGACGCCTCTTCCATCTGGGCTACCGCAGCTCGTTCCTTGCCCGCGAAAGCCACAGGTTCAAATCCTGCAAGCTTTAAAGACGTGTACGATTCCATTTATTTTTTCAAACTTCACCAAAGTAATGATCGGCTGAGCTGACCCATTTTTGTAGTCGGTGACTAGTCGGCTGATTTTAAGCCGATTAGTCGGTAGTCGGCTAGTCGGCAAATACCATAGTCGTGCATGTCTACTTTTCTCTTAACTTAGGTGGCATTCACGCATTCCGTACTATTTCACTGCAGGTACTTTGTTCGCGGCACGTTCGGTGTTATTACGAAAAGTGTTGTATGAAACCACTGCCCGACTGTCACAGGCTTTCATTTTCTGACTAGCTGTCAAATGTTGCGATATTATGTGCCACATGTGTAACTGGCTTTACAGTGTCACCAAATTTCATCAATATAGAAAAAGGTCACAACTCACATGCGGAAACATTGAATTCCACTTAAAATATGCCAAAGAGAGATACCATAAATGAAGACCATGTCGGTGTCTTCTTTTTTTATAGCTTTACATCTTTTAAATTGAGACGTATTTCGCCAATGACCGTAAACTTGTTCTTAAGATTGTTCGGTAGAAATTTTATTAGCGTCTAAATGCGCGTCTTACTTTTTTTGTAATAACAAAGTGGACGTTTTGATGTATAGCTTTATGAAAAGATATATATAGAATAGATAGACACTACTTATTTTATCTGAAAGCAATATAAAACTTTCCTTTACCAATAAGACAAAGTGGTATGATGTGGTAATTAGAATGAACGTATAAAATTATATTATGATTAAAGAAATTGAATCAAATTGAATTGAACTTTGATCAACCGCCAATCTTGTCGTCTCTCCACCAAAGATTACAAAAGTGCACTTTTTAATTTCAAGCATGGAAACAAGTCCAATGGCGAATAACGTGTGATATATTAGCAGCAGTGGTTCAATTAGCGTAGTAGCAAACAGGTGGGTGATTAAATGCTGCTGTTGATGGATGAGCCGTGTTGATGTGTGGTTTGGGTTTTGGAAACATACCACAATACGTATTACGCCATTTAACTTTGATAACAAGCATAATAAATTAAAAAAATTAAAAACGCGACTGCTTTCTGAGACAAAACCTAGTCTATGCCACTCGGGATAATGCAAGGATTCTCCCGATTCAATTCCCATTCGAATCTGTTCAGTGGTTAACGAGTTTCAGTCCTTTAAAGAATCGCACATATATAAATACATACATACTTACTTAAATGAACTCTTAACACATTACACTCCTTTTTTGGTTGGGCAGTCTTTTAAAAAGCACAACAGCAAAGTATTTGTTTACCTAGACAATGATTTAGATTCTAGAAAAACTTTGTTTATTCTAAGCTATTTCTGTCATTTTCATACTAGCAAAATAGAGGTATATTTTTTTATTCTAAAAGTGTCGTTAATTCCCTAAGACCCTATGCTTCTGAAAAGTTGGACCCAGTTGGTTGGATCTTGGGATCAAATTTTCATGAGATTTTACGGTTTTTTTTTTCGACATAGAAACTAGAGAAATACCGTTACTAAATCTAAATTATACCTAGCATTAAAAATTTAAATAACTTTAAAACATAATATTGAAAAAATGATTCCAAAAGAGGTTACTTTGCTTTTTTTTCTATCAAGTAAAGTTTGTCAAATTGTGTGTAACTGATAGTAATTTGTATCTGTTAGATCCTTGACAATAGCATGTATTTATATATTTTTTCAGGCTATTTGTCTAAATAAAACCGACTTGCCTACGTGCTATCTCAGCGTTAAATAATGCTTAATCCTAGAAAAACGTAGGTACGTTATAGGCGAGTAGAATTCAAACGAACTTTTAGATAGGAATATGTTGATTTTTTCAAAAATTGTGAACGTCTCCAACCCACCAACTATATCGTTGTGCAAATTACATCCATTTGTTTCCTGCGGAGGAAAAAACAACATAACATACAATACTTTTTATTGAGTTAAAAGTTACACTACTAGTTTTCTCGTCTTTTCTCGAGACACTGAAATATTTACGCAGTTGAAGTAGTTTTTTGTTTATTTTTTACTTAGACCAAGTTGATAAATTATTTCAAGATGCTTATGAACTTGTTTTAGGAGTGAGATGAGACCCACATTTTCTGAGATAGGTCAATTTACTTTTTCATTCACGTCAGCTTTCACACATATCCTTTTGGGCGCCTATTCTCTTATTTTTCCCCTTTTTGGCGCATAGAACCGCTATTTGTTAGAGCGAGAAAGGGTGACGGTCCACTGCAGATCTCCTGATGCAATTTCTCGTTCTAGAAATGGTAGAAAGGGCGGCGAATAAATAGATGTGGGAATCATAGAAGAATGTCAATAACATATTATATCAGGTCAAGATGATTGGATTATCACGGTGGAAATTTGGAAGTGTTCGGTCAAGGCGCCGGTAGCTCAGTGGCAGAGCCGGTAGGACAGTACTCCACAGGTCACGGGTTAATCCCCATTCAACGCAAAAAAATATTTTAATTTGTTATTTTCATTTATGATAGAAATATGTTTCACCAACTAGAGTCTATCTGCTATAGACGAGATTTGGGCCAGCCTTAATTATATATGGGACAACCCTTAATTTACACACATACATCAGCCTATTGCAGTCAACTGCTGGACGTAGGCCTCCCCTAGGGTACGCCATAGGGCACGATCTCGTTTTCACCATCCAGTCGCTACCAGCCGCTTTTTTTAAGTCATCGGTCCATCTAGCCGGAGGTCGTCCAACGCTACTGTTGCCGAAGCCTGGCTTCCACTCGAGAACCCGCTTATTCCACCGACCGTCGTCAGTTCTACGACAGATGTGCCCAGTCCACTGCCACTTTAGTTTGCTACACACCAGACTTCCAGACCCTAACTTAATTTACGTAAAACAGTATGCTCAGTAGCAGCGATATACGCACACTGAGTTTTAATTTACAGTTACCGTAAGGCTATGAAAAACATAAATTTACTTTTACGTCAAGGCAAGCTTGCATGTGCAGTGCAGGCAGCTGCAGTTTTTAATGCATTTTTCTTACTTTTTTATGCACTTTACTTTATTTTGAATGCAGGGTTCGTTTATGTGAAATAGAGTTAGTACGAGTATAATGATCAAGTTTTTGAATAAAAACTGTAGTTCTTTTCAAATATTAAGTAGGATTAGGTATTTTGTTAGAAATTATAGCCGTGTGATGTCGGTTTAGAATTGAATCACTCCATATCTATCTACTCCGGGATGTCATTAATGGCTTGTAAGAGATAAATGAATCAAGGAATTTATACAGTTTCTTAAATTGCGCTCGCCAACTGGCCTGCCAAACGCGGTTTAAAAGAAAAAATACTTTTATTTAAAATAAATCTAAATAAGCAGAAAGTTGTTCAGTTTTGTGGGTGACCCGACCTTAATTCGGTTTGATATTTAGAGCTTGAATTAAGTTTTTCATTGACATTGAAAAGATATTGCATAAACAATAAAGTGCCTGATTTCTTCTTCTTATCGTGTGGGACACCGAGTCGTCCAACGACCCGATGAACCCTGGTGTCAGAGTTTTTCAAGCGCCTACTAGTACTAGTAGGCCTCTGACATGGTTCTGCCGTCTAAGTTACCATAGACAGCAACCGGGACCGACGGCTTAACGTGCCTATCGAAGCACGGAACCATTTCTTTTCGGACAATCAGTTGGTTCACCCTGCAATGTCCTAACCAGACCGGGAACAAATTCACAAAGTGCCTGATAAAAAGGATTTATTCATTGATACCCTCTTTTCATGGGACTAACATTTATTTTTGTGCAATAAACTGTTTTAACTTACTTGCCAAGAAACTATTCAAAGGTCAGGGCATCAGTGGGCAGGATGTTACATTAATTGAAACCGACTTTACCAACAAACAAATAGGGCTTAGCAAATAAATAAAACACGAGCTTTTCAAGTAATTACCCGGGAAATAAAAAAAGTTTTCCGTCCCGTCCCCAGTCGCCGGGACCGGACGGAACTTTTCCGGGACGGGACATTCAATATTGCCGGCAAATTCAACAAATTCCAATAGGAAAAGTTGTGCCTCTACGTCTAGAGTGCCTCAGAATTCAGGAATTTGCTAGCTTTTAGGTATCTTGCTATATAATATAGTACTTGGTAAGTTCAATACGAAAAGCTTCGCTGGTATTTACAAAATTTTAAATTTATTTTTATTAGGTAACATGACGGCCGATGTGGCGCAGTGGTAGTGCGACTGCATGCGACGCAAAGGTTCCGGGTTAGATTCTTGGCGGGACACTCATAAAGTTGATATTTATCACTTTCTGAATTTGTTCCCGGTCTGGTTAGGACATTGCAGGCTGAACCACCTGATTGTCCGAAAAAAGAGATGGATCCGTGCTTCGGAGGGCACGTTAAGCCGTCGGTCCCGGTTGCTGTCTATGATTACTTAGACGGCGGTCGTTACACAACTATGTCAGAGGCCTACTACTAGTAGTCGGCGGTTGAAAAACTCTGACACCAGGGTTAATCAGGTCGTTGACGATTTGGTGTCCCACACGAAAAGTAAGAAGATTAACATGTTATAAATTATAATTACTTAAAATATTTTCTTGAGTTTGCACAACTATTACTCATCAATCACAATTAAATCATTTTTAACGCATTTAAGTTGTGTTTATTTTGGGGTTTATAATTCCTACTTTTCGAAATCTAAGAGCTCTTGGTCATGGATGACTACGGTGCTAGAAGTCATTATTTATAAAAAGTACTTGCTTTGAAAAAGTATTTTTGTAACCTACAATTTTATATACTCAGTTAAATGATTTTACCTTTTAGTCGGTTATACGACATAGCGGCAATCTAAATATGTACCTAATCAATTAATTTATAAACATCGACCGAAACTGCACCTTATATTTTAACCAAACTGGGAACAGTTTCACAAATTACCAAAAATTGTTTCGACACGGAATAAAACTATGGACGAATAAAACGAATTACAGACCGCAAAAGCACTATTTTAGAGGTAAGGCCATTATTTTATATTCTGTATTCATTGCGTGAATACAAGTTATAATTTTATTTTTTATCCATTACTCTCACACTGCCCAGTTTCTATACTTTCTCCTCCACCCACAGGTTGTCTGGAAGAGATCGCTTCAAGCGATAAGACCGTCTTTGCGCATATTAGCTATACATTTTATTGTTAGTTTTGTTTATTTTATTTTTGTGCAATAAAGTATTTTTACTTACTTACGAGTACTTTCTCAGATAATAAAATGCGCGTCAAAGGCACAACCGGTCGCGTCCAAGGCGATTCCAATTTAAGTTCATAACATTCCATTTTCCAGTAAAGAAAATGTTCCCTATTGAAGTGCATCCAAGTGAATTGGTAATGAAAGAACGCTCCTTTGACGCTCGCGTTGTTCCGTACAAAGGATGCAGCGGAAATGGCGAATTGGCTGGGGATTTCGTCGTTCATTGCTCGTTTTGTTACAGATATTTAGATTCAACATCAAAATCTTTTTGCCTTATATGTAAATGCACATACCACTAAAGTCACTTCAAGGTGAGTGGTGTCCCTTTGTATGCTTATAACTTACGAAAATACGCAACGGGTTTTGATGCAGTTTTTTTAATTGATGTTGAAATTTAAGAGGATGATTTTCATTTATTTATTTAACTGTTTATTGCACACAAGATAAACCACAGGACACTTACAATTAAGAAAAACAACACAACAGGTACAACTTATTTCTAAAAAGAAATCTCTTGCAGCAGTCCTACGGTAGAGAGATAGCATAAGGTGAGGCTGATAAATCGTGCACAATGTTATATTATAATAAATATAATAAAATTAAGTGTATATGGCATCCCGGGAAAAGGTTTTATTCTCGCAAGAAACCACAGGGCGGGCCATTAGTTCAAATATAAGTAAATTATAAAAACATGTGAAATCACTATACCGATATAAGCGAGAAGCTTCAAAATTGGGGCCTGTGGAGGGGGCTTATGTCCTGCACTGTCCAGCAGTGGTCATCTTATAGGGCATATGACCGACCAGCGGTGGTTATACCTGTTAATGACAGTATATTACAATCGTAGTAATAGTTGACAAAGAATAAAGAAGAAAATAAATGTCATCAAAAGTCATAATAAAGAGTTTATTTGAGGATGATCTCTTGACTTGATAAAGTTATTTCAATTTTTTTTTCATTTTCAATGAGAATGATGCCGTGATGCCGGCTTAGAATAGCATCACCCCATTTCTTTCCCTTGGGAGTCGTAAGAGGCGACAAAGAGAGTCGAGGGTGTGTATCACAATTTTAAACAATGGGCTGACAACCTGTCACTATGGCGATACACATTTTTCCGAATGACCCTCAAATATTTGTCAGACGTGGCGTAAATATCCGTTTATTGCGGCCTTTTGGGCTCTGCCTACCCCGCAAGGGATTATAGGCGTGGTATGTGTATGTGTGTATGATCTGAATTGTGAGATCTCGAATCATCAAATTGACCATCATATTTATTGTTCTGTAGACAAGCAATGTACTGCAATGTCCAACGCATCTTCGCCTTGCGTAGGAACTGGTCATCGCCTCTCATCGCGGCTCAGCACACAATTCAACTTTTCCTTACTTTTCTCAAGTTATATTTAAGTTCTTAACGAGGGACAGAACACTCCTAGTTCATTGTTTGGTTTGTTTGTTAATCGAGAGATTGCTCAGATTTATCGTGATTTTGTTAGGAGAATACCCTAAGAAGGATTTTGCGATTATTCTTCAAACTAAGATTTACCCAATATAAACAAGTTACTGGTAGAAAAACTTCCTACACATATCACGCTTATAATCCCTTGCGGGATAGGCAGAGCGTAAACGGCGGCAAAAAACGGACATTTACGTCACGTCTGACATATGTATTTGAGGGTAAGTCGGAAAATTTTGTTTCGCTATAGTGACAGGTTGTCAGCCCAGCGCCTAAAATTGCAATACACATTGAATACACACCCTGGAGTCCCATAGTCGCCTCTTACGACTACCACGGGAAAGAAATGGGGTGATGCTAATCTAAGCCGGCATCTTGGTAAAACTTCAGACGCCTAAGTAGGTGTGTACTCCTAATACATAACATTATGTTACAAATGTAGAATGTTTGGATGATTACGTAAGTCGTCGTATCAAAACAAAACATAAATTACAAACATCAATAAATATTATTCCTACCGAGCCCTCTACAAAAATATTGGAATGTTTTTTTAGGCCTCTAGTTAGATCATGACAGGATTAACTATATTTGTTTTAATTCCCCGTCTCATATGGGCCCCGAATCTCTAATTTTTTTGTCATTGTGATGCCATTGAATGTCAATTGTCATTATAATGCCACTGCGATTTTCTATACTTCAAATTGTTAGCAAAATACAAAATGACCGAAACTGTCCTACTTCTTCTTTTCGAGTGGGACACCAAGTCATCCAACTCGATGAAACCTGGTGTCAGAGTTTTTCAACCGCCTACTACCAGTAATAAATATGCCTCCGACATTGTTGTGTAACGACCGCCGTCTAAGTAATCATAGACAGCAACTGTCCCACTGACAGGCCATTGACACACCACTGAAACAAATTTTCCTTTAGCATACTACAGGCGCTGTTCTATTTAATTGTTCTTATACATTAAATTAAAGAATATTCATATTTACGACGAATTATCATTGATTTGAGCTTCCGACAACAACAGCGTTGAAATATCAGAAGCTCAAAACAATTAATTCATCGTTAAGAACCTATTTAAATTATAACTATATATACTGTAAACAAACGCAGAAATTTAAATTATTTCTTTTATAGAAGGTCCTATTAAATTCAGTGAAACTATTACTGGGGTTAGCTCTAAGTACTTGTGAAACTAAAAAACTTTCCTCAAGAAACGTAGGCCGAAATAGAAAATTGGATACTCGTACAAAGTGATCGAATACTTTCGGAAATTAATTTTTACGTGGAAAGGTTTTTCGATATACCATTCTGAGCTCAAAAATTTTTAGGGCGTTTTTGTATATGAGGTCCAAATTTCTTTTACATATTACTATACCTATGTTACTTAGGGAAATTGTTCAGAACACACCCTAAAATATTTGCACTGAATTGGATAGCACCTTTTTTTATATTAAACCTTATTTATAACAAGCGTGACGTTTTGTCCCCTGTTGCAGTATCTTTTGCTCAATCAGCATCAATATAGCGTATTCAGCCTTCAATTTTGCTGTCAGTACCTTCCACAGTACTCTGCTGACCGTACAATTCCACTCGCCAACTGTCGAAGCATGAATGCGATACAATCTCGAAACGGACATCTATTTCCGAAGCTTTAGAACATCGGTCGCTACAAAAGCTACTATGATACAGAAATACACACACTGTCAGAACATTGTTCGTTGGAAACCCTACTGTGATATAAAAATACACACTGCCTGTGTTGGACGAGTATAGTGTTGGTATTCTAGATTCTAAGTCCTTTGTCTGGGGAATTTATCATGGTTATTCGACCGGTATTATTGACAAAGGAAGTTTTATAAAATCTCACAGAAACGCCACATGTGAATGCGTGCAACTCACTGGCTGTCATTTGTTTGCTGGCTGATAAAATTGACAGGTGAAAATTATAATAATTAGCGATAAACACTAAGTAAAGTCGCCGCACGTACAAAAGTCTATAAAAAAAAACACGACACCGGGAAATGTTCTTAAACTCTTAAGATTGTATCTACCGTTAGAAGCCTATTAAGGCACTGGCACTCCCACACACTGACGGAACGCAGCAAGCTACTTGGCGCCAGACTTCGTTGGGATGGTGCTCGCGAGCCAGGCGGCCCCTTGCGGAGCCTTCCACCGCTTAGTGGGATCGATCAGCCGGACTTATCCACAGGCAAGCCTGTGTTGCCGTTGCCTGGGGTGGACCGCTAGGAGGTAGATCCCATACCACCCATAATGTAATCTTCTACTTCCATTCGTTTGAAATTGAAATATATTTTATTGCACTGAATAGGGTTATAGAGGTAATTTAGGTGTTATAATATAACAATGTCAATGAAGTCAGCTCTATTCAGCCAATTTAAATTAGCATGCAAATGCATTTGTGAATTAAATAGGTACAATATTATTAGTTGTCATTGAAATTACATTTTACATTCAGTTTGGGACAACGAGACGACAACGACGATGTTAATGTAATGTGCACGTTACAAAATCATGACATTATTGGCAACAGTTTAATACAAGTTTGGCTGGTACTGTCCATCATTAAGACCTATTAAGTCATTCACCCTACTATCAGTTAAATCAAAGAGCGCAGGAGCATTTAAATGAAATGGCTGTTACGGTTCAGTATAAAACAATACCTAACAATACATACATACACATGTCACGCCTAGAATCCCTTGCGGGGCAGGCAGAGCGTAAACGACCTCAATGAACGGAAATTTACGCCACGTCTAACAAATATTTGAGGGTTATTCGGTGAATACCTAATGATAATACATAAATTATGTTTATAAATATAAATACCTAATGATAAAATATAATAAATGACTCACAGTAGTCTCAATCATGTATATCATACATAAATACATACACATTATCATTATTTCATCCCGCGTGGAGTTGGCAGAGCGTAAACGGCCGTGAAATGCGAAAAGTTGCGCCACGGCTGACAAACATTTGAGGGGCATTCAGAAAATTGTGCATCACCATATGGACAGGTTGTCAGCCCATCGCCAAAAATTGCAAAACACATTTAACCCCTCAGTCCCTTATTCTACTCTTACAACACCCACGGGAAAAAAACAGGATGATCCTATTCTAAGCCGACACGGTAACTAAGCCAACATCACACGGCAATTTATATCACATTTAATATGTATGCCAAAAAAATATATATTTAAAAATAACAATTTGTCACCAACTTTATTGGTGTTCGACACCACCTGCATTAGTTTTATTATTATAATTTAGGCCCACATTTGTATCATGTAAAGTAATATACACACAATTTAAACTATCGCTAATAACGTATAAACTGAAAGGTAATTTATAAGTCATTAATAATTGTATGTACAGATGATAAGTTTCATTTCTTTTTTTTGTGTTAGTATCTAATTGAATTAATTTTTATTTTAACTATGACATTTGTTTTTTTTTATTTATGATTGTTTTGTGAACAAATTAATACTAGACTGTTCTTTAAATTTTGTGTTTAGTTGTAAGTGGGCCTCGGATTTATGTGTGTATTAATCCTTCGTTCCGTTTAGGACAGATTCTGGTTACGGCAGATTCCTGTTATGGCAGAAAATGGTACAGGCACCAACACTACTATTTCGTAGCGTTGGTATGATTTGCGGGATTTCTGCTTTTTATTGAGTCTCATTTCTGGACACGAAATGAATCCACATTGTTAGTTAATTTAATAGAAAAAGGTGGAATAAAACATTGACTTTGTTTCAAATAATTATGTTCAGAAGCAGAAAACGCACCGCATGCTATGATTCGACGCTGGTTGGAGAAATAGATTTCAAATATGAGCTTGATATATGTATGCATGTAAAAACTTTCCTGCATTGACGCCAAAGATCTGCTAAAGCCACTTACGTTCTACGCCTGATTTACGCCACATTTGAAGTGTTTCACGTTTTAATATCAAATAAATGTATGCCCCCTATACAACCTAACCTAACCACAACTTAAAACAATTTTAAACTTGCTGACCTTTTGATCACTCCGCTTAAAAGGATTGGATTCCGTTGTAATGTCATTAATATTGCACTAGATCAATGTTTCCGATGTTGCTCTATTCAATCAAGTGTGATGATGATGACGTGAAGTTAAATTATGTCCTACTTTACCTGCTTGAAATCTTAGTATATTCAGAAAACTAGCCTATGGACATTTTGTAAATAAGGTAATGAATTATTTTTGCACTTTGTTCATGACTGTATTTCTGCCGAAAGAAGAATCTGCCATAACCGGAATCTGTCCTAAACGGAACGAGGGGTATTAATGTGTCTTTTTGTCAGTGAAATTATTAATCTGTTGCCTGTAACTGAACCTGTGGAAATAATTTTAAAAAAACTACGGATCTCTAAACCGATCTAACTGTATCGGTCAGTAAGCATGTTTGAGTACCGTTGTCACGCCTTATTTAGCAAGTTATCTCATAATCAAACTTAATTTAAGCGTGAAATGAAACGCACATTATGCATGATTTTGCTGTATGTATTTATTTAAATAAATAGGGTGAAATTTTACTAGTGACCGATATCGAAATCCCAACAACTTTCCCCAAGGAACTAAGGTCGAAATATGACTTAAATATTTTGAGTTTCCATTGTCATACAAATCAGCGATCTATGTTCCTTAAGGAAAGTTGTTCCTTATCACCAGCCCGTCTTAAGTTTTCGCTATCGACCACTAGTAAAATTTCGCTCTATATTGACAAAAATGGGTCAATTAAATTATTTCTTTGTTAGATACCAGTATTGATTCTGTAGTATACTTCTCGTGGTTTTTTCCTTTCGTATTATTACTTGAATAATAAATAATCACCCTTTTTTCAATTTCAGGTACGTAGCCAACAATTCAAGAATAAGATCACCGACTACAAACCGCAAGTATTTTTAACAATGTAGTGATTTTGTTACTCGTTTCATTAAGGCGGTTCTCCCACTTGTCGTCTGTATTTTTAACGCACCGTCACGCATGCGAAACGTTTGTCAGACGAAAGGAAAATTCGAATTCTGATCTTATTCCGGATCATATTAAGTCGTTTGACAGACGCATCCGTAAATGCACCGTACACATCTTAAACGCATCGTAACCGCATTTGTATGGTAATAAGATCGGAATTCGCAATTTCCTTTCGTCTGACAAATGTTACGCTTGCGTTACGGTGCGTAAAAAATACGCAGCGACTGACAAGTGGGAAATAATATTTTTGAAACTCATCACAATAAAACAATTTTAAACGGATTTAAGTTGTGTTTATTTTGGATTTTACAATTCGTACGTTTAACTTAAATCCGTTTAAAATTGTTTTATTGTGATGAGTAAATAGTTGTGCAAACTCAAAAAAATAATATTTTTGTAACTTCATAATCTGCAGCTGCATAACTAAGTGGGTATTCTTTATAGAATGTCGTGCACAGAACTCACAAAAAGTTTGCGTGATGTTATTAATTGGGCTAACGAAGAAAGTTGCTAAAAACTTAACAGCTATCGACATGTTAATATATCTTGCAACTTTTTTAGTCAAAGACTGAATGTACGGCAATTGAATATCAACCATAATATCCGTGTAAAATTTAAATTAATTCTTATTTAATTTTTTTTTAAAGGCATTGAAACGAATTTTACCTAAGCCTACTAATTGTGTAAGTATTTATATTAAATAGTTATGTAGTCAAAAAAAGTTACCCTATATCAATCATCAATCAATCGCGAATTTTCTGCGTCAGTTGCCATAAACGAAGGCAAGTCCAATAAATAAAAAAAAACATTTTCTGTGATAAAAGACGTATTAAATACTAACACAATCGAAATAAGTCAGTAACCCAACCCAACATTATACTAAATATTGAGTTTAATTCTCGTGTATGTGACACAATGTATTTTATGAGAATGAATAAATAATCTTTAAACCTAATCCAATAAAATGATATTGCAAAAATACTTCTTCTTTTCCATGAATTCAACCACGAAATATTCAATGTAAAGAATAATTACGCAGCTATGAACCAAAATGAGTGTTTCAAATTATGATAATACCATAATGTATGGACAAAGGCGAAAAATTGCTGAGTGAGATACTTAATGCTCACAAAATGGCGGCGAACCAGTGATGCTAGCGAGAATAATTAACTGCGAAGAGTGTTTTCAGATCGCTTGTTGAAATAATAATGAGATTCCATTCGAGCTGAAATTTGCCCTACATAGGAGAGAGCGATATATCCGGTTTAAATAAAGTAATCCAGAACATTTCAAATTTTTTACAAGACTTTTTAATATTTTTAATAGATAGTTCATCGCATCATTAAATAAAAGGCAAGTTGTTTTTAGTTTATTTTGTTCCATAATCAGAGATTTTAAATTTTTAAAAGTGCTTTAGTTTAGCTCCAACAACTAAGCTGCTGAAAACAAAATTCATTTGCCTACCACTTATATGACCTTTATTTAAATAAAACTGTTGACATTGACAGATGAATGGATGAAGTTTTCTCCACAGATCGTTTTCTCTTTGGTTGACTTGGCAAATTTCGCACGAGTCTGTCATTGTTTTTTTTTTAATGGATATAGAGTGTTTTTTACTTTGTGTATTCTGGACAGGGAAAAACCATGCTGCCTCAACCTGTATTTTTTTTCTAATATAAGCAAAGGATTTTTTCAGGGTGATCCTAACTTTGGAAGTTTTCACATTTTTTCAAACGACTTCATTAAAAATTATGAGAATATGTATATATCTTATTAAGCATCCCAAACACTTTAAACGATATAATATATATTTTTTGTATCTAACGTTAAATGACATGTTGTGGATTGTCACGATTCCACGTTACTCACAAAACCGGCTAATTGAAAAAAGCACTGTCACTTTCCGTTTGATAAGTTTAGAAAAGGATAGTAAATGTCAAAGACTGTTTAAGTCATAAAGTCTTATAGTCTACGACTCCGTGACATTTTGCAGATTTGTTTGTATGTTTAACCGCCATATGTTTAATCGCCGCTAGTTTCTTTGTTTAAAAAAAAAAGAGTTTTAGAGCACTTCATATCTCAACTACATTGATAAAGGGCGGGGCAGACCGGCTCCGTATGCGTTCCGTATCCAGCTCTCGTCCGTAGTCACGCACGAACTTATGACGTTGTAATGTATGGGACTGTATGAGATACGGCACACCGCTTTCGTTGCGTATCCGTTCCGTGCTGCGCGGAGTGCGGTGTGCCGTATTTCATACAGTCCCATACATTACAACGTCATAAGTTCGTGCGTGACTACGGACGAGAGCTGGATACGGAGCCGGTGTGCCTCGCCCTTAAGTCCTTATATATACGTGTATGTATATGTATCTATCATATAATATATATGTATTTAAATAATTTATATAATATCTTTGTAAAGTACTGTAGTATGGTCAAAATTAGTTTTAATTGTTGCATTGTTTTGTCCCCACAAAAATATTAATTCTCGCACTACCGACGGGTTCGCTGGAAAGGATCTCTTGTGAGAGATAAGCTCGCCTTTGTTCACACTGTTTGTAAATTTTTCATTTGTTTTTTATGCATTATAGGATTTATATTAGTTTTGACTGACAGCGCGTAAAATCATAGACAGTTTAAGAGGCGATCATCTTATATCCTTGTCTAAGACTGAAAGTGACAGTGCTATGTTAGGTTAGAGATATTAGTCGGAACATGTAATTGATACTAGCGTTTTATTAGCCGATACACATAATGGTCTGGATATGCATTTAGATATTAATACAAGCTGTTACAAAATAACGCAAAAATAATAATATTCTTTATTTTCATCAGTCGATGAAATAATAACATCACTAGTCTAGGTCAGTACTACACCTCCATTCCAACGAATTTCGATTTGGCATACATTTCTTGTTATCTTCAGTTTATTAAAATGATTACACCCTGAAATAACAAGCAATGTATATCGAGTTTCGCTGCGCCGCGTTGGCAACTTCAGTTGAACTTTAAACTGTCAAAGTAGTGCAGCGATGCAACGATAAATGTTTTGAGTAATTTGATCCACACTAATATTATAAATGCGAAAGTAACTCTGTCTGTCTGTCTGTCTGTCTGTCTGTCTGCTACGCTTTCACGGCCAAACCGCTGAACCGATCTTCATGAAACTTGGCACAGAGATTGCTAGCATACCGAGAACGGACATAGGCTACTTTTTATCACCATTCGAGGGTCTGGAGTACAGCTGTAGACCACCAGGTGTACCACCAGGAGCCCAGCTAAACTATTAGAGATACAGGAATGGTTCCGAAACAAAAGTTGTTCAGTATGATGGGCCGCTTCTTTTCACAAGGACATTGAGGATCTGGAGTACCTTATGTAGACCACCAGGTGTACCATCAAGAGCCTAGCTAAACTATTGGAGATACAGGCATGGTTCTAAAACAAAAGTTGTTCATTATGATGGGCAGCTTCTTTTCACAAGGACATTGAGGATCTGGAGTACCTTATGTAGACCACCAGGTGTACCATCAGGAGCCCACCTTAACTATTAGAGATACAGGCATGGTTCTAATACAAAAGTTGTTCATTATGATGGGCCGCTTCTTTTCACAAGGTCATTGAGAATCTGGAGTACCTTATGTAGACCACCAGGTGTACCATCAGGAGCCCAGCTAAACTATTAGAGATACAGGCATGGTTCTAAAACAAAAGTTGTTCAGTATGATTGACCGCTTCTTTACGCAAGGACATTGGGGATCTGGAGTACCTTAAGTAGACCACCAGGTGTACCATCAGGAGCCCACCTAAACAATTAGAGATACAGAAATGGTTCCAATACAAAAGTTGTTCAGTATGATGGGCTGCTTCTTTTCTCAAGGACATTGAGGATCTGGAGTACCATATGTAGACCACCAGGTGTACCATCAGGAGCCCAGTTAAACTATTAGAGATACCTACAGGCATGGTTTTAAAACAAAAGTTGTTCAGTATGATGGGCTGCTTCTTTTCACAAGGACATAGAGGATCTGGAGTACATTATGTAGACCACCAGGTGTACCTACCATCAGGAGCCCAGCTAAACTATTAGAGAGACAGAAATGGTTCTAAAACAAAAGTTGTTCAGTATGACGGGCCGCTTCTTTTCACAAGGACATTGAGGATCTAGGGTACCTTATGTAGACCACCAGGTGAACCATCAGGAGCCCACCTAAACAATTAGAGATACAGAAATGGTTCCAAAACAAAAGTTGTTCAGTATGATGGGCTGCTTCTTTTCACAAGGACATTGCGAGGATCTGGAGTACCTTATGAAGACCACCAGGTGTACCATCAGAAGCCCAGCTTAACTATTAGCGATACCTACAGGCATGGTTCTAATACAAAAGTTGTTCAGTATGATGGGCCGCTTCTTTTCACAAGGACATAGAGGATCTGGAGTACCTTATGTAGACCACCAGGTGTACCATCAGGAGCCCACCTAAACTATTCGAGATACAGAAATGGTTAAAAAACAAAATTTGTTCAGTATGATGGGCCGCTTTTTTTCACAAGGACCTTGGGGCTCTGGAGTACCTTATGTAGACCACCAGGTGTACCATCAGGAGCCCAGCTTAACTATTGGAGATACAGTAATGGTTCCAAAACAAAAGTTGTTCAGTATGATGAGAATAAGTTGAGAAAGGACATTGGCAACTTTTTACCGAGGATTTTTTTTGTTATCTACTGATTTTTGTATTCAACGGATAGCAAGTTTTGAATTGTGCCTTTAACAACAGAAGCAAGCAAGTCATCTTTAAACAGTAGAGATAAGGACTGTTCTAATATCACTGTCATACTTATTATGAATATGTATAGGTACCTCTACATATCTCATTTAGAACCTGTGGCAAAAAAGCTATCTAACGCGGACGAAGTCGCGGGTAAAAGCTAGTATAAAAATATAATTTCCGTAATTTTCAAAATCGACCCTGCGGCTTAATTTTTTGTCAATAGACTCTTTATAAGGGTCTCTTTTACACCCTCTCGGCTTGACTTGTTATTCTGTAACACGCGGTATAAGTAGATATCATGACATAATCCCCCGTTGGACAGGATGAGCGCCAGCTGACGTACAAAAGCTAGATATTGCCACTTGACACGGTGAACGAATCAAAAATATGACTATGTGAACACAACTTTCTACTTCTTCTTATTTTTCGAGTGGGACACCGAAGCGTCCAACGACTTGATGAACCTTGGTGTCAGAGTTTTTCAACCACCTACTACCAGTAGTAGGCGCTCTGACATGGTTGTGTAACGACCGCCGTCTAAGTAATCATAGACAGCAACCGGGACCGACAGCTTAACGTGCCCTCCGAAGCACGGAACCAGCTATCTTTTCGGATAATCAGGTGGTTCAGCCTGCAGTGGTCTAACCAGACTGGGAACAAATTTACAGAGTCATAAATATCAACTTTGTGAGTGCCCCACCGAGAATCGAACACGGAACCTTTGCGTAGCAGGCAATCGCACTTGCACTACTTCTTCTCTTACTCGTACTACTTCTTCTCTTACTCGTACTACTTCTTCTCTTACTCGTACTACTTCTTCTCTTACTCGTACTACTTCTTCTCTTACTCGTACTACTTCTTCTCTTACTCGTACTACTTCTTCTCTTACTCGTACTACTTCTTCTCTTACTCTTACTACTTCTTCTTTTACTCGTACTACTTCTTCTCTTACTCGTACGTCTTCAACTTTCTACTGTTTCCATTATACCTGATGAGTAGCAGTAGCAAATGATTTTAAGGACGCCTGATTTCCGTTGTCGCAATTTGAATCGCGAATGTTTCCGTACTAATATTATAAATCTGAGAGTTTGTGTGTTTGTTATCTCTTTACGCTCAAACGGCCAGACCGATTTGGATGAAATTTTAAACACAGGTAGAGTATAATCTGGAATAACACACAGGCCACATTTTACAGACAAACATATCACGCCTATAATCCCTTGCGGGGTAGGCAGAACAAAAACGTCCGCAAAAAAAAAAGGGACATTTACGCCACGTCTGACAAATATTTGAGGGTTATTCGGAAAATTGTGTATCGCCATAGTGACAGGTTGTCAGCCCATCGCCTAAAATTGCAATACACACCCTCGAGTCCCTTAGTCGCCTCTTACGACTCCCATGGGAAAGAGATGGGGTGATGCTATTCTAAGCCGGCATCACACGGCATAATTGGACAATAATGTTAAAACAAGTATTACCACGGGAAAATGAGTGGCAGCGGGTGAAAATGATGGCCAGAAATCTAGTTATACATCTCCTTTGCCGCCGCCGGCTGCGCTCGCGCATGTGTCGTTGACATTGATAGGCGCGGGAGCGTTGCACTGCGGGCCGCATTTAGCACACGCCCGCGCGATCGCCGGTCTAAGTCTAGATCTTCTATATCCGTGGCTATAAAGATTTATTTCCTCTTTTGAAGCCGTGTTTGGATTTAGAAGATGATTCGCTAGCTCTGAAAATGGTTATGCTAGTTAAGGCGAGTGTACTCGTGAACGGCCGCGACAGTGACACTTCACAATAAAATATTTTCTCTTTATACAAACAATCTATCGGAATGTCTGTTGCTCAAGTATTTAGTATTATCCTTGAGCAAAATTAGAACCTACAAACTCAACTATATATTCGCTGTAATTAATGTTAAGGCAATTAATACCAAAAGTGGCTGTTTGTAGACACTTTTTGTCGTAACTTTAATTACAGCAAATATTTTACTGAGTTTGCAGGTTTTAATTTTACTTAACAACTTCGCTCAGGTCGAATTTTGCAACAATAGATTTGTATTGTACTTCAAGTACACATGTGTGCTGTTACGAGCGGAGTAGTTAAGGATAATACCATAAGAATAGATAATAATACTGCGTATAGAAACGAAACTCCTTTGTCTGGGCCCCAAAAGCCGCGCTTTAAATACCTACTTCCCCCCGCAGCCCCTAACGCCCCGCACTCTCCCGCGCTTTAAGTCGGGGCTGTCACGTGTCAATAATTTTATTCCAGACTAGCGGCCAGTCAAGCGGTTGCGACCGCTGCTAACAGTTTTCCTGTGGGAACAAAATATTTACCCGTTTTAAAGTCTTACCTTACCGTTTTATTGTTAATAGGTAGGTACAGAATTTTAAAATAGGTGCAAAACATACCTACGATACGAATGTGCTTATTTATCATTATCAGCTAACAATGACTTACAATGGCACCTAGGTAGTTTAAATTACAAAATGGAAACTAGGTACCTACGTATAGAAGTATACCTCTTATAGAAAGCCGTTGGATAGATCACTCTTATTTAAAAAAGCTACCACGAAAGATATACAAAAAGTTATATTGAAATCGAATAGCAATAAATCACCGGGGATTGATGGAGTTAGAGGTATTGATCTAAAGATGATAGCAGACAAAATCTCATCAGCTATAGCTCACATGATTAACGCTAGTGTGTCCACTGGAATCTATCCAGACGAGTTAAAAATTGGTCTAGTACGTCCAATTTTCAAGGGAGGTAATAGCAAAGATAGTGCAAAATATAGACCTATAACTATGTTACCATCGCTGGACAAAGTCGTTGAACGCTTTGTAAGTGGTCAAATACATGACTTTTACAGTAAAAACGATGTTTTATCACTAAACCAGTTTGGGTTTCAGCCCGGAAAGAGCACAACAATGCTTCTATCTAGGTTTGCTGATGAAGTTAATAAGTATCTAGATTCTAAAAGTCATGTTCTCATTGTATTAATTGATTACAGCAAGGCATTTGACACTTTGCGACATGATACGCTGGTAGAAAAACTAGATGATACGGGTATTAGAGGTCAGTTGTTAGAATGGTGTAGGAACTACCTATCAGGCAGATCATACCACGTAAAGATCGGAAACTCACTCAGCCAAAGGGTCAACGTTACAGAGGGCACTACGCAGGGGTCAGTTCTTGGGCCGCTTCACTATCTTTCATACGTGAATGACATGAACAATTGTGTTGAGTTCTGCAGCGTTTACCAATATGCGGATGACACGTGTCTACTAATTGCAGATAGAGACCTTAAAACTGCCGAACAGAAACTGCAACATGATTTTGACAGGATTTGCCGCTGGTCACATGACGCTGGTTTGGTGCTGAATGCGGAAAAGACAAAATTGTTACATGTTCGTTCAGCGCAATCGAGAACTGTTGGTGATGTAATAATTACTGGACATAACCATGACTGCTTGCACTTGATACCGTTTTCGGCATCTTGTAATTGCCTACCATTGCAACAGGTAAACGAAATAAAATACCTCGGTCTGTTACTCGATAGTAATTTCAACTGGAAACCTCATGTAGATCTTGTTTGTGATAAGTTGCGTGCCTTCTTGGCTAAACTGTATGTTCTTCGCTGCAGGATTCCTTTTGATGTGCGAATTTCAATGTACACTGCTTTGGCACAGAGTATTATACTTTATGGATTAAGTAGTTATGGCCGTACATTTAAAACTTACTTGGATCAAATTTATAACATCCAAGTAAGAATACTGAAATTGGTTGTTCCATTTGACGTAAAGTTGACGATTACAGACGACATTGAGCTGTTTAAGTTTTGTAAGGTATTACCCGTGCATATTCTTTTTAAAATACAAATTTTAAAAGAACAGTACTTTAGAACAGAATTACAAAACCCAATAAGCCACTCAAAGGTCACGAGACAAATTACTAATAAACTTTTAAAAATACCAAAATCTCATAATTTCTACGGCAAACGAACATCTGAGTATATAGTGCCATCTCTTATAAATTTGATACCACTGGAAACGAGAGAAAAAATAACTAAGAACAATATTTCCCGTGTCCTTAAAAAGGAATTACCCATATTGTTATCGAAAACATGAAATTTTTATCTAATATCCGACTTCTTTTAATTGAATTGCAACATCCTGTATTGTTGAATTTGCAGACCGGTTTGATTGACTGGTTGGGGTGACGTACTTACTGCAGACCGCCCCACCACGCCGCCTCCGCCACGCCGCTGCGTTGGCCGGCCGGCTACTGTACTGTACCTACATTCTTACGTATTGTTGTTGTCAGCTTGTTGCATACTATTAGGTATATTGTAAGTTCTTACTTTAATGTAATAATAGCTTAAGTTTCGTACTGTTTCTTTTTTATAATAATAGCGGAATTATGTCATCGAGACAAACCTTTATGAGGTTTATCGAAGGCATTTGACTGGTTTGTATGTTTATGTATACTATGTTTAAATAAATAAATAAAAAAAAAAAAAAAATAAACGTAAGTAAAACTAGGAGTACACACAACAATTACGTATAATAACGAATGGTAGGTACTGTAAGGTCCAGCCTCATTTCTATGGCTGGCACCACAGAAAACAGAAAAGAGTTAGAATGGCGATCTTCAGCCGTTCGTACGAGAACCAGCGTCGCCGATTTTTCCCCACCTTTCACCTATCACTACATCTCCAACTAATAAAGATGACGCTTACGCACACATAATCGCGGCCACTACGGCTTGCGTAAATTCAAAATAACCAATCACGCGCATGCACGCATACACGTGCCGGTTTTTATAGCTTATGTGTGAGTGACCATGTAAACTCAACTAGGGACACGGCTATCGATAAACTGTTATCGATATTGAATTATGAATTACACAATTGCATACAAAAGTCAGGTAGCAATATTAAAATAAATTATAATCATGTCTGTATACCTCACGGTGTAGGCAGAATGTCAACGGCTTATTCAAACCGTCATTATATAGTTTCTGAACGAATAAAAGTGTGTTTTGCAGTATAGATTTAATGTTTTACCCGCTTTCATAAAAGGAGGTTTATCAATTCGACACGTATTTATCTACACTAATATAATAAAGAGGAAAGATTTGTTTTTTTTTGTATGTAGGTATGTAATCGATAAACTCCGGAACTACTAAACCGATTTCAAAAATTCTTTTACTATTAAAAAGCTACGACATACTTGAGTAATATAAGCTACTTTTCACCACAAGAAAATGCCTTATTCCGATGGGAAAACGATAAGAAGCGAGAAAACGGGGAAATATAGCGAATATTACCCAAATTAGCCAAACAGCTCAACGGATCATCGCGAAATTTGGCACTTAAATTGCTTTTATATCAGAGATGGATATGAACTACATTTTGTCAGCACTTGAGGATCTGGAGTACCTGATGGAGGACATCAGGAGCATGGCTAAACTATATGAGATATGAAAATGGCTTCATAGCAAAAGTTGTTCAGCATGATGGGCCGCTTTTACTGGCACATGGTCATCGAGGATCTGGAGTACCTGATATAATCCACAAGATCCCATCCAAACTATATGAGATACGAAAATAGCTTCATAGCAAAAGTTAACTAAAAACGTTCTCTTCCAGACAGTCGCTTTTATCTGTCTACCCTACTACCCTATTCTCCCCTACTGAACTAAAGTGATACTTACATATGATATGACTGTATGGATACTACTTTTTTAAGTGGTATTGCACCGTCTAATAAATATATGAGGGGGGGGGGGGTGATCACGTATGCGAGAACATTTCTCAAATCTTTAACTCTCGCTCTAGCTTAAAAAACCAATATACATACGTATACCTCTTTTTCGAAGGCGCTTGAAATTATGATCGCCACTTTTGCGATATTTCAAAGATATTTTTATTATTTATTGCGTGCACAATTTATAAAATTTATCTTGACCCAATAACATTAACATTACTTAAGACCTTCGCTTTTAATATAACTTCGAAAACATATCGATATCATTTTACACTACGCCCAACACTAGAACTGATACCGGACCGCAGCGGAGTACATTGCGTGTTCGAACTGAAGTGGTAGAAATAACGAGCGCACGCAGCCCGCAATGTATGATTTTTGTGACAGGAATTATTTGAATGACAATTTGAGACATTTTTGCTTAATTATCGTAAAAATAAGAAGGTTTTTTGCTTCCCGGTGGAAAGAAATGCCTCCTTTTTGAACACTACAGCGTTGACTTCTTAATCTACAAGTAATTATTGCACAACTCGGCATTATCACTTAATTTTGTACGTTGCGCGTCACAGTAGTTTCCTCCGTTGGAGCACGCGGGTGAGTGATCGACGCGATTGCGTGTTTGCGAGTAAATATGAGCAGATGCTCAAAATCGTGGCGCGCCTGCCCCGCCCACATCGCCATTCTAACTCTTTTCTGTTTTCTGTGGCTGGCACCTCACGAATTCGGAATTTGAATAATCGTCACTGATTGACGCTAGGACAGATTGGGCGAAAAGAGAGACACATTGTTTTAGCGGCTGGTTAGAGAATGTCCTCAGAAAATATATAAATAAAAAACTTAGTAAATAACCTTCGCGTGTTATCACTTAGTAGCCTCCATCCCGTACATGGTGGAGGCGCCGGGTAGGCGATAGTTATTTTCGCGCGTTCCAGGTCGTTCCAGAAGCAAAAAGGATCCCAAGGGAAGGAGCTATCTACAAAGACTGATATATATCCAAAGCGTTGAAGATCCACGAAGAAGAAAGTACGCGCGTTTTAAAAACTCAACAGTCCTGGGAGAGGCCCGGACGATTTCGAGGAACGTACGAGTATAAACAGGATTTCGAACCACAGCTAAGTGTTACTTTAATACTCTTCACATAACATATCATTTTATCATGTCGGCAACCAAATTCGACGGCTTCAATGCCTCAGTAGAGGATTTTTTCGATCAATATGAGCTAATAGCTGCTCTGAATGGGTGGAGCGACGACACCAAAAAAATCGCGATAGTTAATTACCTCCAAGGGCCGGCCTTATGCTATTTCAAAACTTTAAACAAGAGTGACCTCTCATTCGAACAGATCGCTGAATCGATCAAGAAAGAGTTCCCTCCTTCAGCTGATTACTCTGCCTTGTTCTATACAGCCAAGCAAAACTTTCGTGAAAATCTAATAGAATACATCTACAGAGTCGAATCGCTAGCTAACAAAGCCGGCATCAAAGATGCAAATAAAATAATCCAACAATGTTTAACTGGTATGAGTTATACACAGAAAAAGGATTTCGGGTCTAGAGTTTTCACGTCGGTCAATGATTTAAAGGCTGCGGCAAAACAGTATTTCGGCTTATTTAATAGAACGCAAACAGAGATCGATCTTCCGGTCAAAATAACCAGTGCACAAATCGGTCTCGCGAGTGTAAATGCGGAAGATTCCTTTAGAACCCCGCCTACTAGAAACACACCCTGTCGGCCGCCGCCAATTCAAGGCGAGACGTATCGACCGTTGTTCTCGAACGGGCGAGGGCGCTATCCCACACGATCGGTATCCTACCCGAACACAACACCAACGCCACCCACGGGTACCCACGGGTTCCCATCGAGCACAAGGAGTGCCACTGAACGTTCCCCTCAACGACCGCCGACTCCCATCAACACTGCAAGGACGGACAGGAGTCCCGCACGCCCTACAATCCCTCAGCGTGAAGCGCATCCTAGATACAATTTAAGGTCGAGGAACTATGAAGACACACACGCCCACCCAAACGGCCCTCGGCATCAGTGAACGGGACAGCACTGGTGGACAACACAAGATGTCCCAACGACACACCCATAGAAGAGAAATCTACAATAATCGACGTGCAGCTCTTCGGCATCGGCTTCGAAGCCCTATGCGACAGCGGAGCTGGCAAGTCTACAATCTGTATGAAAACATTTGATTTGTTGAAAAACTCTGTGAAAAATATCGATTACACCATCAATAAAACGCCGAAATTACGTGCAGTAAACGGCCAATTTTTAAATGTGTATGGCCTCATTCAAATAAACTTGCTTATCGACTCATATTTATTTTTACATACTTTTGTTATCGTGGAAGGATTAATGGCCCCAGTCATTTTAGGACGAGACTTCTTTTTTACATACCAAGCCTATTTAGATTTTGGGAATTCCGAGTTGGTAATTGGTAAGGTGAGAAAAGGTTTCAAGGTATACCCCATTCGCGATCTCTCATCCCTAGACATGGTAGAACCGCGATCGGACCAATTTCCCAGAGTTCCATTTTCAGACTATATTTTCTTTACGAGTGCGCCCGACTCGATCAATGAAAATATAAAATCGCTTTACAGTAGGCAACCCTTCGAAATCTGTGCGGATGTAGACTCGACTCAGAGAGCGAAGCTCGAAAGCATACTCGATAAATACAGAAATCAGTTTGCTTTTCACCCGAATGAGTTGGGATCTTGTACATTGGTGGAAGTCGAAATCAACACCAGAGACGAAACCCCAGTCCATAAGGCACCTTACAGGGTCTCACACGAACAACATCGTATAATTATGGACCAGGTAAACGAAATGCTGGAGAATGGAATAATAAGGGAATCACGTAGCGCATATGCCTCTCCGGTCGTCTTAGTAAAAAAAACAGATGACTCCTGGCGTTTTTGTATTGACTATCGTTCTCTAAATAAAAAGGTCATTACAGATTCATACCCTCTGCCACGTATCGACGACTTAGTATTATACTTGGCTAACGCCAGATACTTCGCTGACTTAGATTTGAACTCCGGATACTGGCAATTAGCAATTAAAGAGACAGACAAGCACAAAACTGCGTTTATCACGCCATCCGGCCTATATGAGTTTAACGTCCTACCATTCGGATTAAAGACAAGCGGGGCAATATTCCAAAGGACAATGGACAAGGTCCTCAGTGGAATAAAGTATAAAAATGCGATCGTATATATTGACAACATTCTCGTTTATGGACATTCATTTGAGGAATTCTGTGAAGCCCTAGAAAGAGTTTTGACGAGAATAAAAGAAGCCAACTTAACGCTCAAACCGAGCAAATGTAGATTTGGTTTCAGCAAGGTCACAGTACTCGGATACGAGATCTCAGGGGAAGGGATCAAACCAGACCCATCCAAACTCGAGAAACTGAAATCGATAGCGGCGCCGACAAATACAAAACAGGTTAAGTCCGTGTTAGGATTTTTCTCGTATTACCGAAAGTTTGTAGATAATTTTGCAGCTATCGCCATGCCTATTACGAGTTTACTAAAGAAAGGATCAAAATTCTGTTGGGGTCCAGCACAACAAGAAGCCTTCGAGAAAATTTTGGACATGATACGGAACCCGCCACTCTTGGCTCACTTCTCGAACGAGGAAGGCATTGTAACGAGAATGTATGTGGACGCAAGTGAACAAGCCTTAGGGGCGTGCCTCATGCAAGGAAAGGAATGTCTCGTCCCAGTGGCATTCGCAAGTCGCAAATTATCAGTTTGTGAATCAAAATATTCAATTACAGAGAAAGAATGTCTGGCGCTAGTATGGGCGCTAAATTACTTCAAACACTTAATTTGGGGAATGACCTTCGACGTAGTGACCGACCATAAAGCTCTTATTTGGTTGAGGAACAGAAAAGATATGAACGGACGCCTCGCACGTTGGGCGCTGGCGATACAACAGTATGATTTCAACATAACCCACTGCTCAGGTAAAGACAACGTCATAGCAGATTTTTTAAGCCGAAACCCCCTATCGGAAGAACAAGAACCGTGCGACAAGCAGGTAAACGACGATGGCCTACAACTTTATAGGATAGAAGAAGAGGATTTTAACCTAGCACAGCACGAAGACGACTTCTGCAATAGATGGATTGCCAGACTATCAAACGCTCCCTCGCGATCACACAAAGGATTCGTACTAAAAGATAATAAATTATATCACCGTTCCAAAGTAGGGAATGCAACGCTAGAACGGCTGGTAGTGCCACACCAATTATTCGAAGAAGTAATGTACGAACTGCATGACGACCCCTGGACAGGCGCACACTTCGGACTATCCAAAACGCTACAAAAGTTCCGGGAAAGATATTATATCGAAGAAGCCGACAAAAAGGTAACCAGATACATACGGAGTTGCAAAGTCTGTCAAGAAAGGAAACCACTACAATTAATCGCCCCTTTACAGCCAATTAGAGTGGACCGGCTGTTCGAGAAAATTGCCGTAGACGTCTTGGGCCCCTTCCCTAGTTCCAACCAGGGGAACAAGTATATATTAGTTTGTATGGAATATCTATCAAAATATGCAATATCAAGAGCCGTACCGAGAGCGACTGCACGATCGGTGTGTGACTTTCTTACGCAAGAAATATTTTGCAAGTTTGGTGCAGTTGGTGAAATCCTCACCGACAGAGGCTCTGTGTTTACATCGCAATTGGTAGAGAGCACGATAAATTTTTTTGACGTCACACTATGCGTAGCAGCCACTAGGCATCCGCAGACAATCGGACTCGTAGAAAGGTTCAATCGGACGCTACTACAAAGTCTAGCGATGTATACGGGAAACGTACAGTCAGATTGGTGTACATATCTCCCGATGATAACGTATGCATATAACGTATCTACGCAATCGTCGACGCAGTTATCCCCTTATACGATCATTTTCGCCAGAGAACCGACGTACAGGTCTGACCTGATTATAAACCCTACTAGAAATGCCGACGACCTAAATATTGCACTACGACAGGGCCTAAATAACGTGCGAATAACCAAAGCAAAGGTAAACATCCGTAAATCACAGACTAAACAAAAAAATATTTACGACAAGAAAGTAAGGTTCGTCACACATGAACCTGGAAACTTGGTCTTAGTCCACAACCCAAAACGGGTGACGGGGATATCTACGAAACTATCACGACCTTACAAAGGTCTGTATCGCATAATTCGTAGGTTACCTAAGAATAATTACTTAGTTCGTAAAGCTGGTCATAGGCCTAATCGTAATCACATTTTTCATCATAACTCATTGAAACCTTTTCTTGTAAGGGCAACTCTGGATATGACAAACAGTTAATATATAATGTACTACTTAGTTACGTTACTAGGGGTCGTAACTCTAAAGTAAATAAATAATTTTAGTCATTGTAAATAGCGTTGTTTGTCCCACTCGGCAGGTGCTGGAACAGGGACATAATATGTTTACCGTTTGGTATTGTTGAAGTGAGGGATAGATCTAGCTAGAAGATAATTCAGGTTACCCATAACACTATGCAGCAATTTTTTTTAAATAACTCTATTATTTGTTAGCTTTCAGGGGCCCTTCGTATTCTTTGATATGTCACCTCTGTGGTAAATAATTGAAAGGTTTGAACTAATAAAATAAAAGAAAAAAAAAACAACCAAAAGACACAGATTCAAATGTGTCGAGCGTGACATGTCATTGATGTCATTCATGACGCGACTTTGTTTGTGTTTCATAATTCATAGTTTTAGAATATTTTCAGGTAAAGATTCGCAGAGATAAAGTATAAATTATCATGGTATGGTAAGGTTTTGTTAACTAGTAGGTTGTGACCTGATGTGAGGGTCGGACAACCGCATTAAACGGCATAGCCGGTGTGGGGTATTTCTGTTGAGTACCACGTCCTGAACCTGAAGTCAGCCACAGGAAAGTAATGTAGAATGTATATCTTGAAAGGACAGTCCAGGGAGCAATTTACAGTTAATAATTTATAGCTTTCAGAAGTTTGTAATCGCAGGATAAGTATCCTTTGTAAACACTATGTTACCCTTAGTAGATATAGTCCCATTGTAAAATAACCATTATTTAAAATGTCAGAGGATAATTTCGATTTAACGAGCTATACGATATTTTCATCTCCTTGTTACCATACATACTGATTATTTTTATAACCTACTTGTTTCGTTTGTTATTTAGTTACCTATCTATCATAATGCCTATAAGTAGAAAGACACTACCGAGAAAGATGTCACGCGTGACTAAATGAAATAATGCCGATAGCAAGTATCCTTATTATTTTTATTACTCGAAGGCTATATCTATGCTCAAGTATGCTCAAGGCTATCGATACTCTTTCTGGTTGCATTTAGTCATGGACAATATGTAACATGATTCAAAATAACTGTGTTTCTCAGGTTACCGATGACAACGCCGCGAGACCAAGGCATGTGAGAAAATCCAACCAAAACTAAATCACGAACAAGAAAATATTTTGTACAGTGCCGGTGGTAGGGTCAAAATACCTCGCGTAATTTATAAAACGATTTTTTGTCGCGAAATTATCACTAGGCGCGTAATATTTTCCTTACTTAGCCGCATCTACGGGGTGAAGTTTCTTTAATGATTTGTATTACCGTTTGACATCAGGACACTTGACTCTTTGTTGATAAAGTCAACTCACTTTAATTTCACATAGTGAATAGTGAGGTGATTCTAAATGGATCGCGTTGACTTTGTTTGCATCGAAGAGGTGTATTTATTAGCTAGAGAGTGATTGTTATGATAGGTAGATAGGGATTTTGTAAATCTATTCTGGCCGGAGATTCCTCTGCCGCGGCACTGATAGTATGCCTCTTCCATTTAAATGAAAAGAATGATTTTCTCTTTTTGCTTATGGACTGGACATGCTGGTTGGTCTCGAGGTTTAGGGTTAAAGGACTTAATAGGATTACCATAGGGAAACTAAATTGTAACCAATTATAAATTTATATTTCCAAGTTAAAGATGTTCGGTTCAAGACTTTTTGATTAGAAGATGTTGATAGCTAGGGGTGAAAGTCTTTTGGCCGGGTTTTGGCTTTCGGAGTTGGACTAAGGTAAGCCACCCGAGATGTGCACTTACTCCAGCTGCCTCTTAGCAAGAGGTATGAGCGGTCACCATCTTATCTCTTTTAGATTAGGGTCTAGTATAGGGACTTAGATATAGGCATCCCGGCTAGGCAGGATCCGTTAGGATGTTGAATTTTCCGCCTGACTTGTCCTAGTCAGCTCCAAATTAAACCCACCGGGGGGGATGTAAGGTCCAGCCTCATTTCTATGGCTGGCACCTCACGAATTCGGAATTTGAATAATCGTCACTGATTGACGCTAGGACAGATTGGGCGAAAAGAGAGACACATTGTTTTAGCGGCTGGTTAGAGAATGTCCTCAGAAAATATATAAATAAAAAACTTAGTAAATAACCTTCGCGTGTTATCACTTAGTAGCCTCCATCCCGTACAGTACCTAGGTATTTACTGTAAAATCATCACTTACCTTGGCTCATCTTTAGACAAATTAAAAAAACTTACTTTTGCAGCCATACACACCACAATAATTCGGCATTGCTAAATTTTTCACAAACAATGAAAATTCGACCCGCACGACGAACGTTTCCGCGGCGAAGCGCACTCCCGACTGAATTGTTCTCTAAGAGACAGCCAGACGGATTGACCTTGAGCGCGTCTGGAGCGGGAGTGTCATCTCTATGTGATTTCTACTCTATGATAATACTAAAAACTTTACCAACGGACATTCTGATAGATTGCTTGTATATTGACTACACTCGCCTTAAGATAGTCGTGTAATCAAGAAACCATAAGTCTGCCTGGTATTTCACTTCTTGGGTAGCGTAGGTTGGGTTCTACTATTGAAACTCAATCAAGGAACATAATATTTAAATATGAACATAAATGGGACCTCCAATACTAAATGACACCTTTATTGAACAATATATAAGATTTTTGAAAACTTGCAAAATTTTTCAAGCGCGGGCAGGATACATGTTGCAAGTTTTCAAAAATTGTATACCAATACGGGTAGTGTTTTAAAATTTGGTATCCATTATTTATGGGAGTTAAATGTATTTTGACTTATTTACCTATGTTTCTGGGAGAAAGTCGTTCAGTTTTGCGAGTAGAATCCATCCTCAAAATATTTGCACTGAATTTAACAGGCTCTAAAGAAATATTATCTTTCTAATCTCGGGTCTACAGGAACCCGGTCCTTTGAGGTATGTGTATATGTGTGCCTGAAGCCAACAGCACGCATGCCTTTTTTTGTACCGAATAATGTGTTGTGATCGTCTACATTAGCCTAAGACAAACAGCGCTCTTCCACACGATTGATAAAGGTTTATTTCCTCTTTGAAACTGTGGATGTACGGAGATGTTTAGCAGTTCTGAAAAAATCATACGAGTTCATGTCTATCAGCTTTTAGCGAGCTCTGGGAACTACTTAAAGAAGCTTAATCAAAGTGGTTCACGAGCAAGCAAGACGCAAACAGAAGTTCCAACATATTTACAAGACAGCGCCACGTGACAGATTTGCAGAGAAACAAAGAGCCTGAAATGCGGTATCGAAGTGTTTCACCGCGCAACGCATATATAAAAATTCTATCCTGGCCACAAAACCCGGTCAGACAGGGTAGCTACCCTACCCTAACCCTCATTCTGCCTATTGGCATCACTACTTGTCACCCGCCATAAGCCGACTTGTTTTTTTTTTATATAGGGTGAAATTTTACTAGTGTCTGACGGCAAAATTTCAAGACGGGCTGGTGATAAGAAACAACTTTCTCTAATGATCATAAGGTAGATACGAAAAAAATTGGACCTCCAATTCAAACTTACCAATCAGCTGATTTGAGTTACTATAAAAATCCAAAACAATTTTGTCATATTTCAAGCTATGCTCTTTGGGGAAAGTGGTTCCTTATTAGCAGCCTGACTTGATATTTCGCTATCGATCACTTGTAAAATTTCACCCTATATTTCGACCTCTGATCTGCCACTTGTCGTCCGCAACGACGCAGCCGTATTTTCTGCGAATAAGATCGGAATTCGCAATAAGAATATGCAGCGACGGGCGGCAAGTGGGAAAACCGCCTTAAGGATTTTAGTTTCAAATAGTCCATACATATTTTCCTTAAAGTTTTCTTTAAGCAATTACATGAACCCTAAAAGTTATGCCAAAAAGTTCCTAAAAACGGCCACTTTTGGAACCGGTGATGGACGGTGGAGTAAGCGGGTTAAGTAAGTGGAGGCCACGCCTCGCAGGCGTAGCGTTGGACAACCTCCGGCCAGATGGACCGATGACTTAAAAAGGTGGCTGGTAGCGACTGAATGGTGAAAACGAGAGATCGTGCCCTTTGGTGTACCCTGGGGGAGGCCTACGTCCAGCAGTGGACTGCAATGGGCTGATGTATGTAGGCTAAACCACCTAATGGATTCTCTTTAGTTTCTCTTCCGTCACTTGCATTACTTACCTTTCACTCAATTTAAATTTTCTCTCATGTCTCACTAGCGCATAGCGCCTGAATTTCTTATTCACACCTGAAATTGCTTCACAAAATAAAATAAAATTCCTTTTTAGAGCGCGCTTGTCGCTGGGGAATCATATTTCCATATAAATTTCCTGTCAATAATCTGGAATAGAGGTGAAAGTGTGCTACTGAGAGCTGGAATGGGATATATATAGCCCGAGTGACGTCGAGTTAGAATAGAATCATCTTAGAAGATAGTAAAAGGCAACTATGGGTTTATTCATCCGGGAAATGGACAGCAGCGTTCCCTGTGAATGCAACAGATTCTTCAGGATAGTCTGCTTCTTCTTTCTTTCGTGTGGGACATCGACTCGTCCAACGACCCGATGAAACCAGTAGGCCTCTGACATAGTTGAGTAACGACCGCCGTCTAAGTAATCATAGACAGCAACCGGGACCGACGGCTTGACGTGCCCTCCGAAGCACGGAACCATCTTTATTTTCGGATGATCAGGTGGTTCAGCCTGCAATGTCCTAACCAGACTGGGAACAAATTCACATCGTTATAAATATCAACTTTGTGAGTGCCCCACCGAGAATCGAACCCGGAACCTTTGTGTCGCAGGCAGTCGCACTACCACTGCGACACATCGGCAAACTTTGCTTTTACCCTCCAAACTCACAAGCCTCTGCCTGCATAAAAGATACTTGAGACAGATTTAGAAATTAAAAAAGGATGAATTTATCAGCTAAAAAAAGAGCATGGTATTCATGAAACTGAACAATTTCCCGCATTGAACATAGGTCAAAATTTTAAGTAGTTACCATCTGGTCGCTTCCTACTTCAAAATTAAGAACCTGGTTGACAAAGAATTGTTCGAAATTTTTTGTTGGTAAAATCAGTTTTTTATTAAAATATAGCTTAATCA
This sequence comes from Tuta absoluta, assembly GCA_027580185.1. Lineage (NCBI taxonomy): Eukaryota > Metazoa > Arthropoda > Insecta > Lepidoptera > Gelechiidae > Tuta > Tuta absoluta. The sequence goes on along the minus strand of JAQAHW010000055.1, from coordinate 1,611,551 downwards.
AATCGCTACCAAATATGCCCACATGCAAAAATGTATACAAAATTGTTGGACCCGTTTCCGAGATCCCGATTATTAACAAAAATATAAATTAATGTACAAAAATTGCTCTTAGTATTTATTTTCTTAACGCTGAAAGAGGTGGGTTGTGGGGGGTTTTAACCCCCTCAGCACATCGCAATAAAGTGGCAAGGGAGGTAAAGCCGCAGTACAAATTAATATTAATTGTCGTTTGTACCGCAATTGCGGTGAATGTTGAATGGCGGTAAATAATGATCTAGTCTGGTCTGACCTTTATTCTCTTTTACTTTAAGAGACCTCAATTCTACCCGTGGGTGTCGTAAAAGGCGATTAAGGGATAAATTCATCCAGAAAATTGGCAGTTCTTTGCGTTTACTTTGCAGCAACGTCTTGCACTGCGCTCGCACTTCTCCCAGCCAAGCCAGGTATGTATGGGCAGCCACAACAGTCCACAGCTGGACACTTCTTCTTTTCGTGTGGGACACTGATATATATAATGTATTTTAATAGAGCTTTTTTTATTAAGGATGGGTTTGCTCTTGACTCTAGTCTAGGTCATAGGACAGAGACAGAGTCTAAGATGGAGCGAGCTCACCCAGAAGAAGCCTGTTCACTCTTACTTTGAAGAGATTAGGGTTGTATACGTTTGAAAACACAGATGCAGGTAGTGAGTTCCACTCGAGTTACACAAGAGCTCTATTTGATCTTGATTAAAATTATATTATTTGGGAAAGTTTTATTATTACAACGGCCAAGTAGCTTTGTACTTAGACTTCACTCTATCTTCATTGGAGAAAGTAGGTTTTTGTAAACGAATCTTTATATTCACTATCGATCACAAGCTCATGCAGGGTAGTTTCGAATGACCGACTGTGTAAAAAATCTTTGTAAATAACTCAATCCGTTAACTGACCAACTTTCCTTAAGAAATTGAGGTAAAAATATTTTTAAATTGTTGACCTCTCATAGAAAATAACTAGGTCAGCAGATTTTTTGAAGAATTTGAATGATAATTTGAAGTCGCTCGTTCCAAATTAGTTCCAAATCAGGTCGTTTCAAATTTGCTCGAAGGTACTTTCCGTTCCGATTAGTCCGATCCCTTCTTCCCATCCGTTCCTTCCAGAACAATTCCTAAGCCCAGATAAGTCCGATCCCTTGTTCCCATCCGTTCCTTCCAGAACAATTCCTAAGCCCAGATAAGTCCGATCCGTTCTTCCCATCCGTTCCTTCCAGAACAATTCCTAAGCCCAGATAAGTCCGATCCCTTCTTCCCATCCGTTCCTTCCAAAACAATTCCTAAGCTCAGATAAGTCCGATCCGTTCTTCCCATCCGTTCCTTCCAGAACAATTCCAAGCCCCGATTAGTCCGATCTCTTCTTCCCAGAACAACTCGTTAGCTCAGATTAGTCCAATCCGTTCCTTCCAAAACAATTCCTAAGCCCAGATGAGTCCGATCCCTTTTTCCCAGAACAACTCCTAAGCCCAGATTAGTCCGATCCCTTTTTCCCAGAACAACTCCTAAGCCCAGATTATTCCGATCCCTTTTTCCCAGAACAACTCCTTAGCACAGATGAGTCCAATCCCTTTTTCCCAGAAAAACTCCTTAGCCCAGATGAGTCCGATCCCTTTTTCCCAGAACAACTCCTTAGCCCAGATGAGTCCGATCCCTTTTTCCCAGAACAACTCCCAAGCCCAGATTAGTCCAATCCCTTCTTCCTAGAACAACTCCATAGCCCAGATTAGTCTGATCTATTCTTTCTAGAACAACTCGTTAGCCCTGATTAGTCCAATCCGTTCTTCCTAAAACAACTCGTTAGCCCAGATTAGTCCGATCCGTTCTTCTTAGAACAACTCGTTAGCCCAGATTAGTCCGATCCGTTTTTCGTAGAACAACTCGTTAGCCCAGATTAGTCCGATCCGTTCTTCCTAGAACAACTCCTAAGCCCAGATGAATCCGATCCGTTCCTCCCAGAACAACTCCCAAGCCCAGATGAATCCGATCCGTTCCTACCAGAACAACTCCCAAGCCCAGATTAATCTGATCCCTTCTTCTCAGAACAACTCCTAAGCCCTGATAAGTCCGATCCGTTCTTCCCAGAACATTTCCTTAGCCCAGATTAGTCCGATCCGTTCTCCCTAGAATCACTCCTAAGCCCAGATTAGTCCGATTCGTTCTTCTCAGAACAACTCCCAAGGCCAGATTAGTCCGAACTAGGGAATGCAATCTCGATCTCGCGAGATCTCGAAATCCCCAAGATCTCGAGCAATTTTTCGAGATCGAGATCTCGAAAAAGGCGATCTCGTCTCAGAAAAATCATTCGAGATCTCGAATAAAATCCATCGAGATTTTCGAGATTTCGAGTCTGAGCTTGCGTAAGGCATTGACGTGTTCATTGATATGCGTCTGCGCAGTGTCTGGCGTTTGCCGGCGGCGGCAGGACCTAGCAGTCGATACCTATTGAGCGGGTGCGTTGCGGGGGGTACGGGACGGGGGATTGACGCGACGCGACCGACCAATCCCAAGAGCTTGTTTATTGTTTACTTAGTCGCATTTTCGTCACTGTGCATTTCGTGTTTTCGAGTGAAAGTTATTATTCATCTATACAATAACTAATTATTCTATATTAGATAGTTTTCAATCTGAAATATAAATATGTCAAAGAACAATTCGAACCAAGTGTTTTTGGACGTTACGTTACTACAAGTTTTTTGCCGGTTTGGAAATATTTCAAAAAGTCTGTGGATGGTTCGACTGCAAAATGTGAAAAACTGATTTCGTTTTTCGTATCCGTTGAGGCAAGATCTAGCATTGGAGTATCGATCAATTATTTTACAAAATACGATAAAAAGTCAGAACGTGGTCTTTATTACTCTTACTTTTTAATCTTAAAGTAAAAAAGTACAATGTTTACCAAAATTATATGAAACAAACAGAATCTCGATCTCGATCTCGAAATCTCGAAATCTCGACCAATAATCCAACGAGATCTCGAGTTGGTCAATCTCGAACCCTGAGATCTCGAACGAGATCTCGAGTTGCCAATCTCGGCTCGAGATTGCATTCCCTAGTCCGAACCATTCTTCCCAGAACAACTCCACAGCCTAGATTAGTCCGATCCGTTCCACCCAGAACAATTTCTAAGCCCAATAGTGCTTCCGGGCTCAAGGCCAATCACACAATCTTCTCCGTGTGAGCCCTTGCTCCCCACGAAACAGTCAGGTGTAGGTTTCTAAGCCCCAGGGCTAAAATTACAGAGTCCAGTCTTAAAAAAAAGATACCAAATGTATTTCTTTCTTTGTTGTTCCGAATTTCACATTCAAACCATAAAGGAACGTTTATTTTCCGTCTATGCCCGACTTAGGCAAGCATTCAACAGCATTAAAAGCTCCATTCACATTGTCCTTGGACCCCCCGGATTTAAGCTTTTATATCCGGTGATCCGGGTATTATATCCGGTGATCCGTGTATTCATACCGGTGCAACCGGGCATTGTAAGGATAACTTTGTTAAAATATGAATTCAGTGGAATCGGATTTTTTACTTGAACATTGTTATGACTGGAAACTGTGCCGTGTGGTGCCGGCTTAGAATAATATGACCTCAATTCTACGCGTGGGTATCGTAAAAGTGACTTAAGGATAGTCGTCTAAGGAACGGGCAGCTGCATTCCTTGTGAATGCAACATCTTGCACTTCGCTCGCCAATCCGCCTGCCAAGCGTGGTGAGTATGGCAATTCCCCCTGATAAAGGCATGCCCATGTCCAGCAGTGGATTGTTGTGGCTGTGTATGTATAGGAAACTGTAATTTTTTGTTTAGAAAGGTAATGACCAAAACAATGGCATGAAAAGAGCCCTTTTACTTACTTAAAGGTTTTTTTACTAGGTCATGGATGGTATGGTAGGTAAATAAGCAATGAAAATAAAATGAATTATTAAAAAAGCGCAAACCATAACTATAACGGAAAAAATATAAGCTACGTTATGTCAGATAATTAAAATAAAGTATTTTGATAAGAATAAAGGATCTTTACACCTGGGTAAGCACAAATTTAATGATATATTATGTTATCTTTGACATATGTACCTATTGTACAATACTACAGTTTATATAAAAAGGAACTGACAAAAGGGTATAACAATCCGAAAATGGGACAGACGAAAGAAATTTGCGAATTACAATCTTATTCCCATACAAATACAGCTTCGGTGCGTCACGGTGCGTAAAGGATGCAAGGACGCGTTTGCGACGATGGCTGACAGACGCATGCGTTACAAAAATACGCAGCGATGCACGACAAGTGGAAGAACCGTCTATGACTAATTACATCTACAAAATAAATACCAGGATCTCATAAAGCGGAGAGCAAATATCCTGCGCTAGAACAACTTCAGACCCGGTTAGTTCATTGTTTACCCAGGTAGTAGCTCTCGAACAACTAATAGGAAGTAGATCTGTTAGTTCTGCAGGTGAACAAAGAGGTTTTAGTCAACACTGCTACGTTTAGCAAACAGTAATATTCCTTTTTTGTATATTACTACAACTACAATGGTTCACTGCTGGACATGGGCCTCCCCTTTTTGGGGGTATTCGCCAAAAGTTTCTATTTTCTCTGTCTACTGAGCTCCTGGTTTTCCTTCAGCTGTTACAATATTAATAAATGATACTCCAACCGATGCAGGAAAACGGTTGACAACAATCAAAGAAATACTCGATAAACAAACATCATAGATCTCAATGTTATAATCCGATTACTTAGAGCAATGAAGACAAGAGAAAACCCTAAGAACAGCAAGGTGAGGCTATGAAAATTCATCGCAATCAGACATGCGATACAAACACGATAATGGCACATCGCAATCAGACTGTTCACGCTGTATTCTTTACTCATTAAACATTTTTTTATAAGAACTTTTATAGGTGATTTGACAGATGAAAACCATTTATATTATGCAAAAAACGCATAGCATTGCATTTTTGTACAATGATTATTTGTAATTGAATGGTTAGTCTCGTAGCCCTTAGCTACACATTTGGAAGGGATGAAAACTTATAGCTTTAGATTTATTTTTGTTGTATTTTACGACTATCAAACAGATGAGTTTTTTCATGGCTACATTCTGCTTATACATGGGGTTTTCTCTAAAACATTATTTTGCTCTGAGAACCAATTCAGGATTAACGAATTTTGGAGCTTTTCTCCTTCTAAGGATTCTTATTCAAGGGAAAATAAAGGATGATTCAAATGGTTTATTTTATTAGATTGTTTATGATCCAATTAAAGTCAAGATGAGAAGAAAGCGCCTGTTACTAGCGACACGTAATTTTATGCATGACCTTTAAATATTGGTCAAACTTGGCGTATTATGTTGATTGTTTTACGGACATTTACGCCTGTCTACCCCGCTAGTATTTGCGTGATATATCACTATTTAGTATAAAGTAAAGTCGCTTCCCGCGTCTGTCCCTATGTCTGTTTGTATGTATGCTTAAATCTTCATTACCACCGAACGGATCTTGACATTTTTTTTTAAAGATAGTGTTTCAAGAGAAAGGTTTTATGTATGATTTATGTCGGGAGAAGATCTGTTTCCCGTGGGAAATCGGTAAGCAGCAGGTGATACAGCTGGGCGGGCCGCTAGTTTAAGCATAAGGGCAGAGTTATATTTAAGCGAAAAGTAAGTAAAGTACGTAAATCAATATACCTTGAAAAGTTTGTAAGAAGTCGAAGATATAGGTTACGTGCTTGAGTAGAGGGTAAAGTTTGACTTCTAGTTTTCCCAGTATATCCAATAACTGAGTTCTGAAGAGTAACCTGGTTGAACTAGGTACGCGTGCAGAATTGTAAGGACAGCTTGTAATAGAACAATGTAATGTAACTAGCATTTAACGTGCCTTTTAAAGAAATAATAGTATATACATACATATACATCAGCCTATGGCAGTCCACAGCTGGACGTAGGTCTACCCCAGGGTACGCAATAGGGCACGATCTCTCATTTTCGCCATACAGTCGCTACCAGCCGCATTTTTTAAGTCATCGGTCCATCTGGCCGGAGGTCATTCAACGCTACGCTTGCCGAGGCCTGGCCTCAACTCGAGAACCCGCTTACTCGACCGTCCGTCGGTTCTACGACAGATGTGCCCAGCCCACTGCCACTTCAGTTGGCTACACTTTCAGACTATGTCCGTTACTTACATCTGACAAACAGTTGAGGGTCATTCATGCATATAACTTTATAAAGTTAACAATAGTGATGATTTCGTGTGATGCCGGCTTAGAATAGCATCACCCCATTTCTTACCCATGGGTGTCGTAAGAGGCGACTAAAATACTCGAGTGTTAGATGTGTATTGCAATTTTAGGCGATGGGCTGACAACTTGTCACTAATAGTGATACACAGTTATCTGATTGACCCTCAAACTGTCTGATGTGATGTTAATATCCGGTTTAAGGCCGTTAACGCTCTGCCTACCCCGTAAGGGATATAGGCGTGATTTATGTATGTATGTAGTTTAAAATAGAGGCATTATGTACGGGTGACCCATATTTCCGTAATGAGTGGTGGTCTGGTGTCAACTCACAACTATCTTTCCGTCTCGTTGACTGCATTGTAGGTGGTGGAAAGCCAGCATTATTTCTACACGAATTGTTATACAGGCTGTAATGGACAGTGTACCAAAAGCTTTGCAGGCATGATCTTACCATGAAACTGAACACCTACGAGTATTACTATGGAGCACCGAGTTGACCCGATGAACCCTGGTGTCAGAGGTTTTCTAGTGTAGTTTTTTTCTAGTAGGCCTCTGACATGGTTGTGTAGCAATAGATAGCTTTACATAGCTAGTCAAAGACAGCAACCATGAAAAAATAATCTCAATATTATAATGTTTGTGTGTGTACAATAAAAAAAAAGAAATTTACCCGTTATGATTGTAACGTATGGTAATATTTATATTGTACTATTATCCTGTTCGAGGATAATTATAAATTGAAAACCACGAAATATCATGTGAACACTTTAATCTTCGGCTACAAACTGAAGTACATCTAAATACCCTCACATACATTTTCTTAATAAGTACCTACAGATACTACAACTATATTTATTGGTTTTTACAGTCACGTCAGTTGCTTATTCGGCATTTTAAAATATCCGGGTTCGACGAGTCGTTTGTCAACTAAGTGTCCCAACACGTTACAAATTAAATACGTGTATGAAGAAAATGTGGCTCGTGTGTTTTCTTTTAAAACAGCCTGCACTGACCTCGTTTCTTAATGAAGAACAACTTGAGTCGTCTTTATGCCCTCAATGTCAAAGTCGCGTGAATATGAAGTACGTACCTAGCTACCGTTGGAAGTTTCTTTTCAAACGACATTTTATGTTTCAGCTGTTTTTAGCTTCCACCGGAGAAAAGCTTAGCTTTGCGGTTTGTAGAAAAAAATGTAGAAAGATTTACACCACGTTTGCAAACATTTGAGGGCCATTTATTATTGTGTATATCCATAGTGACAGGTTGTCAGCCCATCGCTTAAAATTGCAATACACATGTAACTCTTGAGTCCCTTAGTCGCCTCTTACAGCACTCACGACAATGTTTTGTCGGACGTGGCGTAAATGTTTTACGGCATTGTACGCTCTGCCTACCCCGGAATAAAGGCGTGATATGTTTATGTATGTACATAATAGACTGGAATCCAAGTTATTACGTACCTCGTATATTTAAATACCTACGGTACCTCAATAATAGGAAATAAAAGATTTTTCGCGCAAGTTGTCATATCTCATAGAAGTTAAGGCGCTAAGTGTGGTGAAGAGACTGTCTCTTTCATTGCCGCTGTGTCAGAAACACCCACTCAGATAACTTTCAAATTTTCACGCGTTTTTGGGGGTTTTAATACTTTTCACAAGCAATATGCGAGATAAAGATAAAACTCTCAACACAAAATATGACTATTCTTGTGTGTAAAAACGCATTAGATAATTTTGGAGAACATTTGCTATACCAAAATAATGTTTCACCTTTAAATTTTCCGTCTTGATAAACTGATCATAAAGCAATTCTATTGAATCAAAAATGTTACTTGGAAATCAATATATAACATTATAATATTTCTGCTTTAATAAAGTGATAATTTTTCCAAACATTAGATAGAACGAGATTTTAGGCAATTGACGAAATTCTGCAACTGAATTAAAAATGGTACCTATCGACTCCGGCTGTGATGACATTTTATCAGTTCTTCACAATTCTCAAGAGATAAAGTATTTCATGTAATCCTGTACAATAATATACCTTAATTACTTTGAAGGCTGTTTCAAGAGGCAGCTTAAAAACTTCGACAATTCCTAACAATTGACTTGGAAACAGCCCTTAAACAGAGCTTTCCTTTTGTCACTCCCTTTCAGAAGAGAGATGTAAAATTTATCTTATCGCTGTCGCTTCCTTAAGTGTGTCAAATCATATTTTTGAGTTTTTAGTTCAATTTTGTTGCGTAATCTCAAATGATTACACCTGTACCCTATGTTATAAAACTACAGGCTACGAATCTACAGGTAAAATTCATAGTACATTGCGTAGCTGGTTAAAATTCCTGGTATCATAATGGCTAAACGACTACGTAATAAACACTAGATTTTTCATCTATAAAATTCTAGTATGTAGTTTGATAATATCATTATATTAGATAATATTTTTCCGCCGCTCAAATCCAAATTTTTGCTTCATATCTTTCCATGTCTATCTAAATATCATTTTTAATAATCCATAAAACTTTTACCCTACTCAAAAACTCCACGAAATTTTGACGAGGATTATTATTTCTCTCAGCCGCAACGGTTTCCATATCATTTCACTCGGATAAGTTTTTGTGGACTCATAACGAGAGAAAACTCCAAGCAATATACGCAGAGAATAACGTTTATTCGAGAAAAAGATACGCATGAGAAGATATATTTGTAAATTTATTACTGCCTGCCTTTATATGCCCGAGATATTTAAAATCGCTCATGAAAATATATCAGATATTTGATATGCCTCATGTTTTTTGTGTAAGTACTAAGGCCTGATCCTTGTTGTGGTGCTGAATTTGTGATTTTGGCATTTCCAGGGCTGTTCTATAGAAAACTAATAATTTCATGCAAAAGGGATTCGACTCTACGACTTTTAGATGCACCGTGCTGACGCTCTACCAACTGAGCAATATGTGATATAACTCAGTCAGCAGAATGAGCGATTTCTATTTGCATTGTAGTTTAAGTTATTTTTTTGTTTAGAAATCGTTGTACTTAGTAATATTTGAGATATGGCAAAGCTAAACATAAACTAGCTACCTGCGTCTGTGTTTCCAAACGCATACAACCCTATTCTCTACAAAGTAAGAGTGAACAGGTTTCTTCCGGGTGAGCTCGCTCCATCTTAGACCCTATCTATGTCCTATGACCTAGACTAGAGTCAAGAGCAAACTCATAATTAATAAAAAATAAAAATAATAAAAAAAACTTCCGAAACGCACACTTGCCCAAAAGCCTTAAAAACCCACGTTCATTTTAGAATTCAGAATTTTTCATTATACGAATCCAATAGCTAACTTCCCTTTTATAAAGTTGATAAAACCACTCAGCGACATTAGAAAATAATATAGTCCATTCGCAATTGCTGCCGCAGTTCCAAGTTTCCTTCGCAAGTTGGAGGAGTTTGAGTGATTGAGGTTGCGGCATAAACCCTACCATAAACCTCTTTAAAGTAAAAATAAGAAATTGAAAAATGTAAGCGTCACCCGGGCCTTGATCCCGGGACCTATGGAGTACCATCCTACTGCTCTGCCACTGAGCTACCGGCGCCTCGACCGAACACTTACAAATTTTCAACCTCTTGATACTCGTCTTGAAGCGACGTACAAGCGACATCTAGTGTTATTTTAACTAATACTATAGTTAGTCCTTGTTACAGTAAGAATTCGAACATTACAATGAAGTAGCGTCGGCTGGGGACGGTACCCGGGACCTGTGGAGTACCGTCCCACCGCTCTGCCACCGACCACTTAAAATATTCTCATTTTCAACTTTTCGATACTCCTCTTGAAGCAACTTACACGACGTACGTTCACTTACGAAAATATTTTAGTACTGTCAGTGCAAAATAAACCACAGTACCTCTATAAAGCGGTTTTCATTATTTCTGAAAGCCGGACCTAAAATTAGACTCAGACTTTATAGGGGAATTCATAATTCCCTGTGTACTAAATGACCTATAAAACAGATTGTTTTACATCAAAATTTTAACACCAACGTTGTCATTGCGATCGAACTTCTAACTTCTAAACACTTACTATTATTACTACTAATAAGTCAAAGGTTAAGTTTGTGTAAAGTATGTTGCAGATTTTAATCATACTTACAGATAGTTATGCAAAAGTTGTTGCAACTAATTCAGCATTAGGCTACTTAAATATATCAAAATACAAACAACTACAAAAATAAGTGATATCGGCTTAGAAAGGCAACTAAGAGACTCGATGGTTATTTGTCTACAGCAATTTTAGGTTGGTAACCTGTCACTATGGCGATACCTAATTTTCCGAATGACGCTCAAATGTTTATCAGACGTAGCGTCAATGTCAATATTTAACCGCTGTTTATGCTCTGCCTACCCCGCAAGAGATTACATACATACATACATATATCTGCCTATTGTAGTCCACTGCTGGACGTAGGCCTCCCCCAGGGTACGCCATAGGGCACGAGAGATTATAAGTGTCATATATGTATGCATGTATGTAAGTAGCCGTGTGATGCCGGCTTAGAATAGCATCACCCTATTTCTTACCCATGGGTGGCGTAAGAGGCGACTAAGGGACTCGAGGGCGTGTATTGCAATTTTAGACGATGGGCTGACAACCTGTCACTATAGTGATACACAGTTATCTGATTGACTCTCAAACTTTTGTTAGACGTGGTGTTAATATCCGTTTTACGGCCGTTAATGCTCTGCCTACCCCGTAAGGGATATAGGCGTTATGTATGTATGTATGTAAGTACAAAAACACGTAACAGAGCAATATTTCCGAGGAATGTACTGAAAATATTTTCATCCATAAAATGTTCCATTTCCTTTGCCCAGGCCGTTTATTGAGGTGCCCGAGGGCGGGCAAATTCTTTACGCTCAGTAAAACCAGACGCATTACAAAACAATGCTGAAACTCTGGATGCGAGATAATATTTGTAACGAATAAACATTTTGTACTTTAATACCAGATGGCCTTGCAGTATTTCCAATTAAGTACACACACATATCACGCCTTGCGGGGTAGGCAGAGCGTAAACGGCCGCGAAAACGGACATTTACGCCACGTCTGACATATATTTGAGGGTCATTCGGATAAGTGTGTATCGCCGGCAGGACATTTGGCTAGACGCGATGACGGACGGTGGACGAAAGCGGTAATGGAGTGGCGGCCAAGAACAACTAAAGGTCCAGTAGGCAGACCACCCGCTAGATGGACGGACGACCTAGCGACCATTGCTGGCAAACAGTGGATGCGGGAGGCACAGGACCGGCGTAGATGGCGAGAAAAAGAAGAGGCCTATACTCAGCAGTGGGTAGATGTGGGCTGATATGATGATGATGATGATGATGATAGTGACAGGTTGTCAGCCCATCGCCTAAAATTGCAATACACACCGTCAAGTCCCTTAGTCGCCTCTTACGACTCCCACGGGAAAGAAACGGGGTGATGATATTCTAAGCTGGCATCACACGGCAAAGTAGTAGTAGTTTATTTCTATTTACTTTATAGAGTATTTTTGATTAATATTATTATTTGCTTAAGTAAGATAGGAATATTATGTATTGTTAAGTATCTAAAGTTTTTAGATTAAATAGTAAATTGTTACTTCTCCTTAAAATGTTTTCATACACGAGTGCACCGGTATCATTTACTTTCTGTTTACCCTCTAGTTGACTGGTAGAGAATAATAAAATATCGCGTAAAATAAAATAAATATATTAATAAAAAGTGAACTTTTGGGACCAGCATTTTTAAAGATTGTTGAAATTAAACGCAAGAATTCACATTTACATATTATATTGCTACATTCACGCGGCCTAGGCCTCCGGCGTAGCACATTACGCTAGCTCGTAGCAGTTTGCTACGCCGATCGGTAATTTAGATTTTGCGATAATCTGACGGACCAAAGAACTTGCGCGGCTACTTGAGAATTGCGTGCTCTGTGGGTTATCTAAACAGAACATACCAACGTTTCTTTTTTGGTATTTTGTTTCTTGTATAAAATTTTACTGTCTATAAGGCGGTTCTCACACTATGACAGACTGACGGCCGTGTTGTTAACGCATCCGTCTGTAAGACGAAAGGAAATATCGAATCTTCATACAAAAAATGGATATCATGGCACATTGTAACAATGCAATTAGACTAAGGTGTTTGACAGACGCATCCGTAAGTCCGTCATCTTTTAACAGGGGTTTATCGGGTGGTTTGTCGACACCTTTTTCCATACAGTAAAAAGAAAAATATACAGAAAAATTCCACACATAATTCTCGAGTTTCGTAGTCACCCAGGGAGATATTTTACGGTACTTATTTCTTGTATCTTTATTGCAGGTACGAAACGGCACGAGTCCCCAGGGTGATTTATAACACCTTGACGTCACCTTAAGGTATAGTCTATATTTCATTTACCAGCTCGTAAGCTCAGGAGTAATAAAGGGTAGGAAAGATAAGTTGAGTGTTACTTTCAAAGATGGAACCAGCGCATGGAAAAAAAACAACTTTGAATCTTCACGGAGCACAGACAAAGGAAATTAAGAAAGAGACAAAGAAACTAAATCATGTATACTTAATGGTGTTATTATAAAAAAGATAGACTCGCGTTAAGACAGTATTAAAAATAATGTTCCATACGATTCACGTTCTGAACTTTTATTGTACATTTCTAACTATACAGGGTGTAAGGGACAACCCGCCGAATACTGATACTTTTTTATGGCAAGTTACATGATCTGAATGCACCCTATAAATATTCGGAAGGCTGTATTTGTTATATATAACTTATTAAAAATTATAATTATCTCTCCAAGTGTCTTCACAATGAATCCCTCATGTAATTATGCAAATACCGTTTAAAGCGGGCTTGCGCGTGAACTTAAGCATAATTACAGTACAGCGCAATAAGTTTCAACAGTTCTTAGGGTTGCCAAAATAAACATGGATAAAATTTAAATCTACGTTCATCAGGGCCTGTAATCTGCTAAATAAAAGTTTCAGTTGTGTATCAATGGCCTGTCCGTGAGACAGTTTTGGTCATTTCGTATTCTGCTAACAGTTTGAAGTATAGACAATTGAAATAAGTGATAATACTATCCTACACTGAAGTCATTTTATTTTCGCAGTGGCAGCAATTGAGTTTCCATGTCATAACAGTGACAAAATATAAGATGGAATACCAAATTTTAAAACACAGCCCGTTTTAGGTATAAAATTTTTGAAAACTTGCAAAATTTTAAAGCGCGGGCAGGATTCGAACCTGTGACTTTCGCCATTACTAGTGGCGACGTCTCTTTAATCTGGGCTACTAACTGCAGCTTGTCCTTTGCCCGCGATGCATTAAAAAAAATCAGGGCCTAGGTCGTTCGTTGACTAACTGCACTGACTCGCTCGACATAGCACAAGCTTTGCTTAGTTTAGAGCTAGATGTCGCTGTGTAAATTATACAGGATATCATTTTTTGTTTTATTTACCTAAACGATTACACGCTCTAAAGTATCCGAGAAAAACTGCATTAAACTACGAAACCCCCCCAATCACAATCATTGTTTGCACACAAACAGAGCCTTAATATAGGCATTTCAAAAACATTTTTAAAACAACAGTTCGTAAGTAAGTATAAACTCCTCATGACATTCAAACACAGGATAATTAAAAAAAGATGATATTTACTTATAGTGCTTAAAGGCGGTCGTATCGCTAAAAACGTTATGTATTTTCGTTTTAAGTTACATGATTTTTGTACTTTGAAAATTTCCGCAAATATTCAACTGTGGTATCCTCATTTGACCGTAATTAAGACATTATTTCAGTTATTACAATTTCAGACATGTATATATGGGCTGCGAAAATGTGACAGTAACACAAAATCTATCAAACATTGAATTCCCTGTATTATAATCATTCTTTCCGGATGCTTGAAAGCCCTACTTAGTTCAGCGGAAGGTAGCACTTTTAGAACGCTATATCGAATTTTCTAGAACAGTCGAGATGCTTCGAGAGCCCTAGAACTGGCAAATGAGAAAACTTCCCAAAGAGGTCTCGGAATGTAATGGAAAAGTCGATAATAAGAAGAAGAATATTCATCAGGTGCTAATTGTTAATTTGTTAAACAATTAACGCGAACGAATTGAAAAGGTATGTAAGGAGAGTTATATTACATTGATAGCCTCAACAGCCCACTGCTGCAAATGGGTCTCCTCTAGTAGGAGTATTGCCATACTCAACTTGATTGGCGAGCGCAGTTTAAAATTCACTAAGAACGTCCCCGTTCCTTGGACGAATTTATCACTAAGTCGGTTTTGACGTCGTCACCTACGGGTATAATTGGGAATGCTATTCTAAGCCGGCATCATACGGCATATTAATTACTTCTCAATAGTCCAAGTAGAATTCGTTATATATCTCTGTCGCTGTCATATTCATGAAGAAATGAAACGTTTTCACTAAACTTAGAACGAACAAGGAAATACCTAGGTAAGTAGATCTCCACCTACTCATAAATTCTAGTGCTTACATAACTGCTCACTTCGCTATTACATTTTATATCCAGTTACGTAACAAACTACCTTCAGTGGGAGGCTCGCAATATATGAGGTCATATTAAATTCAGTGCATACCTATATATATATATATATTTTAAATTAAGGATGGGTTTGCTCTTGACTCTAGTCTAGGTCAAAGGACAGAGACAGAGTCTAAGATGGAGCGAGCTCACCCAGAAGAAGCCTGTTCACTCTTACGTCGAAGAGATTAGGGTTGTATGCGTTTGGAAACACAGACGCAGGTAGTGAGTTTTTAGGGTAAGTTCTATTCATAAAACTAAACAAATTTTCCCGTTAAACATGAAAATAAGTTTTGGAACTCCCATACAAAGTGACACATCTTTGTATGGGTGGTCGTGGGGTGGTCCAATGTTTTTTCATATTTCAACGTTTCGAACTCAACCTAAATAAATTTTCACTAAATTAAATAGTAACATAGGGTGAAATTGACCGATAGAGAAATCTGAAGACGGGCTGGTGATAAGGATCAACTTTTTCCTAGAAACAAAAGTATTTTGAGTTTCCATAGTAATCTCAAATCAGCTGATCGGCAATATTGTATGAAAGGTCAATTTGTTTTCGTATTTCAACCTAGGTATGCTCCTTGGGGAAAGCTATTTCTTATTACCAGACCAATCTGAGTTTTGCTATCGGTCACTAGTAAAATTTCAGCCTATATAATTTAAAGGTCTCTTCAGAAGGACGTCAAGGACTTGCCTGGGCTTAAGTGGCTGGACTTGCCCAAAGTTAGGCATCTGTATTGAAATACTCAGCAATGTTTAGTGGACAGCCGATGTGGCGCAGTGGTAGTGCGACTGCCTGCTACGCAAAGGTTCCGGGTTCGATTCTAGGTGGGACACTCACAAAGTTGATATTTATTACCTACTTTGTGAATTTGTTCCCGGTCTGGTTAGGACATTGCAGGGTGAACCAACTGATTGTCCGAAAATAAATGGTTCCATGCTTCGGAGGGTACGTTAAGCCGTTGGTCCCGGTTGCTGTTTATGATTACTTAAACGGCGGTCGTAACACAACCATGTCAGAGGCCTACTAGTGGTAGTAGGCGGTTGAAAAACTCTGACACCAGGGTTCACCGGGTCGTTGGACGACTCTGTGTCCTTCACGAAAAGAGAGAACAGTGGAAATATATTCGTGTAATTTCATTGCGTAAAACGCAAAAATATAAAACCTTTTAAAAACTACTTAAGTATATTCAAAATTGCTATTTGGGCCCTGTTAGGGCTAAATCAGTATTGTGTCCCGAAGCGACGCGACTTTGTTAAATGTTATTTATATTATATATATTACTAGTTTTCCGCCCCACTGTTTCACCCGCGGCCATTTCCGTCTTATGGGAATGGTATGCATTTATAATATTGGTACAGATTCCATGTAAATTTGGTGGATTATTGAATTATCCCGCTGCTTCTCGATACACTTCTACTCAAGCCTGGTTCATTTTATTACTACATATCTTATTGCTATTCTAAGCCATGTGATGCCGGGTTAGTATAGCATCACCCCATTTCTTTCCCGTGGGAGTTGTAAGAGGCAACTGAGGGACTTGAGGGTGTATATTGCAATTTTAGGCGATGGACTGACAACCTATCACTATAGCGATACACAATTTTCCGAATGACCCTCAAATTTATGTCAGACGTGGTGTAAATGTTCGTTTTTGCGGCCGTTCACGCTCTGCCTACCCCGCAAGGGATAATAGGCGTGATATATGTATGTATATATGTAGATCTTATTGATTTTTTTTTGCCCGTGCCAGTAAGTCTGGCATCTAAAGAAACGGTTGCTTCTCTGAAATATTAATAAGAAATAGCTTAGGCTGCGATGAAATATGGTGATAATAGTCTTCAGACATGAAAGTAATTTGTTCCTAGGTTATGAGTTTAAAATCGTTTTCGGTTGATAGAAAATGCTAAGGATAATAATATTAAAGTGCAGTAGAATTTTCAAGCCTACTTGATGTTATATACTCAATACCGGAGCCTAAAGTCTGCTGATTGAAATTCGTTTCAGTTGTGTGTCAATGGATTCTCAGTAGGACAGTTTTGTCATTTCGTATTCTGCTAAGAGTTTGAAGTATATAAAATCACAGTGGCATTATAATGAAAATTGACATTCTATGGCATCGCAATGACTAAAAAATATGATTTGAACCCTGAACTCTGCAAGACAAGATAGGCATCCGAATTCATCTGCGCAGTGCTGCAATGCTTAATCTTGATGTGATTAAACAGTGTTTTAGGGAAACAACTGTACAGGGCGTGTTCCAGTCTTTAAACTGTACCACTTGTCGTAGAACCAATTTCCGAAAGTTTGCTTCTTCGATACAAAATCACTCAAGCGGCAACCAACTTTATATGGGAGGACCAAATATTTTTTCATAATTTGTGAAATATTAACATGGAAAAGTTGTTCAGTTTCACGTCTATTATACGCTCTGGATGTTTGTGCATTTATTTTCCTAGCAAACTCAAGTATAAATAGGTGTATTTAGTCAATAAAGTCTGCTTTGCTGCAGAAATAAGCGTCACTTTCGATTCACATGTGAAAATGCTGCAGGTCATCCAAAACCGTTTCATGCGCAAAGCTACCGGGGCGTCCTGGTACCTGCGGAACGCCAACCTCCATAGCGACTTAGGTCTCCCTACCATTAGATCCTATATGAGGAAATCGTCTCGTAAAAAAATTACAAGTTACCTTGGCACAAAATCCTACCACCATTTTCAGAGTTTCATACTTTCTCCCTCGCCATTTATGAGTAATTTATTTGACGCACAGATAAAATCTATGTCTGAAATGATTTACGTCTTCAGACTGGAATTTTCCGAAAAAAGATGGCGGCTGAGTAAAACAGTTTATTTTAGCACTCCAAAGATCAAGAAAAATTATTGTAAAAGTTTTCTGCCTATCAAAGACGATTTTTATAAAGAAGCTCCTACTAATCATGTTGACAACGACAGCAATGGCCAATGTGTAGCTCGTTATAGACTTATGTCACAATTTTAAACTTACTAACATACACACATTAATCACGCCTATATCACTTACGGGGTAGGCAGAGCGTTAACGGGCGTAAACAGATATTAACACCACATCTGACACAAGTTTGAGGGTAAATCAGATAACTGTGTATCACTGTAGAGACAGGTTGTGAGCCAATCGCCTAAATTTGCAATACACATCTTACCCTTAGTCGCCTCTCACGACACTCATGGGTAAGAAATGGGGTGATGCTATTCTAAGCCGGCATCACACGGTTAACTTACTTACAACAATCTTAATCTCATGCAGCGACACCTCATCCAAAATCTTTTTTTTTACATTTGCTTCCATCGGTTTCAGACGATGATTCTGCCAGAGTCACGGTCAAAGAATACAATAGTTTAAACAATACTCGTATAATTAAATTAAATACAATTTCCATTTTTTGTGGTTTTTTCCCATACAACAAAAAATAGTAAAAAATAAAGTCGAGGGAGTTGAATATGACAGACGGAAGGAAAAAACAAGTTATATGTTAAAATTACCCCTGCGCGAGTTCTAGCTTCTCATAGTATCTGCTGTAAAATTACTTCCTCAATGCATTTTGCCAACATTTATCGATTGATGGACCAAAATTAAGTTTCAAAGACTAGACTAGGCATTGGCAGAACTGTCCCTGTTTACTGAAGCCATATTTATATTGAATTGACTAGACCAGACTATTTCTATTTTTGACTCGCTAGATGACCTAGTTGATAGTACTGCTACGCCGAGGGTCGTAGGTTCGAACCCCACACAGCACATGTATTTGTAAGATACTTTCAAAAATTTGTGTTGAGTCTGGGTGTTTTCTATATATTGTAAGTATTCATTTACAAAAAAGTATTTATGAATTATATTACTTTACTATCTAGTCCAAATAGTACAAGCTTTGCTTCATTTTGTGTTAGATTTCGCTGTGTTGAACGTCCAAGATATGTATTTATTTTATTTCCATCCTTTTGAGGAAACTTTCTGAATGGCTAAACCTTTTGTTGTTCGTGACAAAGAGTGGCGGGCGAGCCACTAATAAAATGTCAGACGTTACGCAGCTAACCTTCAACCTCAGTCTTTTTATGTCTTGTTTTCGTGGTGCCTTTGGTGAATCGCACACGCACCGCCGTGCCGTTTGCCGTGTAATGCGTATTAATTTTAGGGAATGACCGATGTGGCGCAGTGGTAGTGCGACTGCCTGCGACGCAAAGGCTCCGGGTTCGATTCTCGGTGGGACACTCACAAAAGTTGATATTTTATTTTTATTTTTTATTAATGATGGGTTTGCTCTTGACTAGGTCATAGTTGATATTTATCACTTTGTGAATTTGTTCCCGTTCTGGTTAGGACATTGTAGGGTGAACCAACTGATTGTCCGAAAAAGAAATGGTTCCGTGCTTCAGAGGGCACCCGGTTGCTGTCTATGATTACTTAGACGGCGGTCGTAACACAACCATGTCAGAGGCCGAATAGTGGTAGTAGGCGTAAAAAAAACTTTGACACCAGGGTTCATCGGGTCGTTGGATGACTCGGTGTCCCACACGAAAAGAGAGAGAGAGGGTATGGGCAGCCTTCCCTGTGAAAGAAATATCTTGCACTGCGCTCGCTAATCCGCTTGCGAAGCGTGGTGAGTATAGCAATAATGATGGCGTTTTTCTTGAATCACTCCACATATCTAAAGAATGCATCTAAATCCGTTGCGTAGTTTAGAAGATCTAAGCCTACAATGGGACACCAACCACCGGGAATTGACTTTGTTTATACTATGTAGTGATTTTTGTGATAGCTTTGTTGCCCAAATCCGTTTCGTTCGCTTTCTAAATCAGCATTGTTCTTATATTTGATAATGATACGTTTTCACCATTTTCCCTCGATTTTTTCTTAGTCTGACTAGGTGATACCAAAATAATACAAAGTAATAAAATGATACCAAAAATAATTCAGATGCCTGGCAGGCGGTTTTCCCACTTGTCGTCTGTCGCAGCGTATTTTTAACGCACCGTAACGATACATCTGTTAGACGAAAGGAAATTAAATGACATATAACGATTTTTATTTAAAACTTGAGACATATTATAGAGGAATGCCTATCACGTAAATACAATGGAGATCCTAGAGACATATTTACTTTTGAAAATGACGTGATTGATTGCATCAAGAACCTAGACATAATTCTATAAATAACACATTTGATATTCTGACATACGATTAAATCAATAAAATTAAATGAATAAATACTATAGTTACTTTACTTAATAAATCAGTAAAGCTGTGATGTAAAAGCATCCACAAAATAACCAAGTTATCAACTTAAAAGGAAAGTTTACGCTAA
Organism: Tuta absoluta; assembly: GCA_027580185.1. Lineage (NCBI taxonomy): Eukaryota > Metazoa > Arthropoda > Insecta > Lepidoptera > Gelechiidae > Tuta > Tuta absoluta. The sequence continues at coordinate 1,591,336 of JAQAHW010000055.1, read as the reverse complement.
TTGAAAACTTCTTGCTAGCATACTTCAACAGGGTTCTCTGCTAGGTAACATATTGTTTAATAACTATACTGGATGCAAAAATATTAGCTGCAAATATTTTAAGGTCTATGAAACTAACCAACTTTTCCAAAGAAACATAGGTCGAAATATAAAAAAAAATGTGTTTTCATACAAATTGACCCGGTTGCCTGGAACATTTTGTATGGGACGTTCTTTTTTTCATTTTCGACCTATGTTCCTCAGGGAAAGTTGATCAGTTTCAAAGGCTGTTTCAACTCTTAAATATTTGCAGCGACTATTTTAACATCCTGTATAAGAGACTTGCATGAGTTAATTAAACCAGACGTGTCTCTGAAATTTCCTTTTAACTTAGGTGAGTGTAGTAACTTTCAAGAGAGCTGTAGATTCTGAAGGAGTCTTTGGTAAATTGGACATGCACCAAACGATGTTGAAATTCGTGATTGCTACCATGCAATTTGATACAATGACATGTGCCATGGTATCCAGTTTTTGTATAGGATTTCATAAACTTTCGCAAACTATTTTGGTATATAAATCAGATACGGCGAAACACCGGAAAATCATGCTGTATGTGTGAGAACCGCTTTAAGAGCGTACTGTGTGTATACTGAGTACTTCCCACTTAAGTTTAGAACTGAATCCTATAAAGTGAAGCGAAGTTTATTGTTAGTGGATAACCTTTGTTGGGTTTATGTTTTGAGTTTGTACTTAAGTATTAGGGGCTTTGAGAAGAAACCAATTATTGCTTTATCTAACTTTTAATATAATATTATGTGTGAAATTTGGACCTTCTTAACAGTATGACTTCTTCTTTCATGTGGGACACCGAGTCGGTAAACGACCTATGGCAGGTGACAGGAGTAATGCCAATAGGCAGAATGGAGGGTTTCAGGTGGAGTCGGGAAAAGGGTAGCTACCCGCCTGGCCGGGTGTTGAGACCAGGGGACCGACTGGTCCACCTGGATATAATTGGAAGTTTTATATATGCGTTGCGCGGTGAAACACTTCGATACCGCGTTTCAGGCTCTTTGTTTCTCTGCACATCTGTCACGTAGCGCCATCTTGCAGATATGTTGAACCACAACTGGCAGGGGGTTCCCTGACCACAAGACCCGGCCAGGCAGGAAAGTTGTCCTTTTCCTGACCACCCTATTCTGCCAGTAGGCCAATATAACGATATAATGACGACCGACGACGATAGAATAACGACCAATCACTTTGACAAAATCATTTTTTTTTTAAATCTAAAATAAATAATATCGTGGAAAACCCAATTCATCATCGTGATCCAACTTAAGATTACAAAAATGTTGTGTCATGAAATCCCCATTTCCTATCTGATCTGCTATTACCTCGTAAACGTCGGTATTGCCAGTTGTAATATTTTTATTATTTCTATTCTTTTACGAGTAGGTAGTTATTATTGCAGTTAAGAGTCGGACTTTATTGGCCTCAGTTCGAGACATACATTAATTAGCGCTGTCTCTTTCCGTCAAATAGGTTTACAAAAGGATAGGCCCGAGTCCTGTGACTAAAAATGACATTGGGTTCTTGAGGTTCTTAACAATTTCTAGTAAATTTTCTAGTCGTCTTATTTTGACAGACAACGTATGTTTTGCTTCAAAGTATGAAACATGACAGGACTGAGATATTTCCCATCCTTTTCTACTTGACGGAGAGTGACAGCACTCACTTTGGAAGTTAAGTAAAAATAATTCCCGAATTGATGCCTGAGTATTTGACTGAGAGATACAGACTGATAAGCTGTCACTATAGTGATACACGATTTTCCGAAACGGCCCTCAAATTGTTGTTAGACGTGGCAAAAGCGACCGCATGTTTTCAGCCGTTAACGCTCTGGCTACCCCGCAAGGAATAAAGGCTTGATATGTGCGTGTGTGACTATTAGCTTTACAAATCCTCCTGGCTAAACCTTTTGACTAATTTATATTTTTTCCTATCTAAAGTCGACCTTTATTCATTGAAAGTCAGAAGAACCGTGAGTTATAAAGAGAGCGGACAAAAGAAGTTTCATTGAATAAAAGATTTAAGGCCTTTGTACTACGAAATTCTATAGATTTACCTATACAGCAATATGTTACATACTGAACTTTGGAGAGAAATGGTGGGCTACGCGCATGTGGTAAATTTTTCCGAATTTAACGTAGGTAGTTCATGTAACTGTCATATACAGGTGTTATAACTGCACATTTTAAAGGCTCCGGGAAAATTCCTTGACTGAAGCATAGATTAACGAGGTGTGTTATGATAGGAATGATAATAGGCTTGGACAGTATAAGAAAAGATGTAGGTACATTGTCCCAACCAGGAGCACAATTTGGTTTTAGCATCGTTAGTATATTATTCACCTCTTCGTGATCAGTGGGAAGTAGGACTAAGGAGTCAGTCTGCGAGGGTAAGTTTTGAAGGTATGCGTTCCGGTCATGCAAATTGGTGTCTATTTTTTGGGCAAGTTCTTTCCCTTCATTAGCAAAAAATGAGTTAGTGAAGTTAGCAGAATCTTTAGGGTGCGTTTTTAAATTAAGCAACTCTGAGTTGGTACTGTTGATTTTACTAGTATAGGTTATTGTTTTAATCGATTTCCATAATGTACTATACATACATATATCATGCCTAATCCCTTGAGAGGTAGGCAGATCGTAAATGGGCGTTAAGAACAGACATTTACGCCAAGTCTGACAAACATTTGAGGGTTTTTCGGAATATTGTGTTTCGCCATAGTTGCAGGTTGTCAGCGCATCGCCTAAAATTGCAATACTCATATAATCCTCAAGTTTCTTAGTCGCCTTTTACGACACCAATGGGAAAGAAATGAGGTGATGCTAATCAAAGCCGGTATCACACGGGTATCATGCTATTTTCAGCTGGCATCAATGGCAATCTAAATGGGCATCAACAAACCCTCTGTAACAACTCATATAGTTACCAAAAACTCAATTTATTAAAGTAGGTGGATCTTTTATGTACCAACGAACCCATTGTCTCATAAACAGACAGCCTATTTTCGGCCTGCCGAAAACGAGGTTACCCCATTTCCAGCCGTCACTTTGCGAAATCACCGTCCCTCGCCCGACTCCCTGCGGACTGAAATGTCATTTAACGTCGAGAAGTAATCTTTCAAAGTTGAACTTGGATTTTACTTTATGAATTTACGAAAACGGTATTTTTATTACGGATAAAATCCGGAATGATACTATCCGCAAAAAGGCCAAAGTAACGGACATATAGTTCGGAATTGTAGCAAGCTGAAGTGGCAGTGGGCACGGCACATCTGTCGTAGAACCGACGGACGGTAGAGTAAACGGGTTCCCGAGTGGAGGCAACGCCTCGGCAAGCATAGCGTTGCATGACCTCCGGCCAGATGGACCGATGGCTTTAAAAAGGCGGCTGGTAGCGACTGGATGGCGAAATCGAAAGATCGTGTCCTATGGCGTACCCTGAGGGAGGCCTACGTCCAGCAGTAGACTGCAATAGGCTGATACATGTATGTATTTTTTACAAGGCACACCTTCAGTACCTTATTGCTGATTAGTTTATAATACGTTCTAGCCGAAAATCACATCGCCTGATAGCAGAGTGACATGTGCTTGCTCACCGCTATAAACCGCAATATCCTGCGGTACAGTGTATAAAAATACGCGAATCCTACACTATGCCGGACATACAGCGCCGGATGAGTCTGTCAAACACCTTGGTCCAATCGTATGCGTTACGTGCCATAGTATTCATTTTTGTATGGGAGTTCGAAATTTTCTTTCGTGTGACAGACGGATGTGTCAAAAATACGGTCTGTCACAGTGGGAGAACCGCCTAAGAACTACCTTTGCTCGCTCTTTTGTAGATTGTCTTAGATGTGACTTTGTCGGGGCCGAATTCCCCTATTTGCAACCGTCTCAGCTGTATTTCATTAGAGTGCCAGTGGGATGGTTTGGCTGTTTCGTAGTCCGCTAACAGTTTAAAGTATAGAAAATCACAGTGGTAAAAGAATGACAGTTGAGTGTCAATGGCACTACAATGGCAAAACAGAATAAAAAAATCCTTCTATATGCTACAAGTATGAATGTAGCGTGATATAAATTTTTAACTTTGAAAACACGACTGCTTTGCAAGATAAAGCCTAGCATAAGACACTCGGGATAATGTAAGAAATCTTCCAATACAATTCCCATTTGAATCTGTTCAGTGGTTAACGAGTATCAGTCCTTTAAAGAATCGCACATATATACATACATACATTAACTCTAAAAATATGACACTCCTTTTTTGGTTGGGCTGTGTAAAAACAAGCTTACTCAAGTTACAAAGGGTAAAGTGGCTCTATGTAGGTTTGCAAAGGATGGCTTTACAAAGCTTTTGTAAGCCGTCACAGACGACTTAACATGGCTGTTTACAATGCCAAGGGTTCAGATAATAATGTTACAAGCTGTAGCAATAAATTTATCGTTATTTATTAAGATAGGTATTAGGTAATTGTTATTCAATGGGAGTTATTGCAGTAAATTTTTAAGGGTATATAAATGGCGCTAGGCTAAACTGAAAAAAGGTGTATCAGGATCGTAGCTAGGGGAAAGATGTAGTCTCTGCCTACCCCTCCTGGAAAGAGGCTCGATTATATGTATGGATGTAAACTGAAAAAGTTTCTTGGTATGGAAATGTAAAGGAAAAAAAGTCGAATTATTTTAGGCGTTTAATCTACTCTATTAATATAAAGAGGAAAGATTTGATTGTTTGTTTGAATGGAATAGGCTCCAAAACTACTGGACTGATTTAAAATAAACTTTACCATTAGAAAAATACATTATCCCTGGTGAACATAGGCTATATTAAAACGTCTTATTCCCGCAGGAAAACGATTAGCAGTGGGTAAAACCCTTCATAGTTAGATCACATTTTATTTAAATGAAGGTCGTGTTATCCCTACTATTAATCATCTGCATTGTTCGTCTAAGGCTCAGTTGTGAAATTAATTCAGTTGTTTCATACAAAATACAGCCATTATTCGAGGCAGTTTCACTTGAAACGTTGATCCAAGAGGGTAATTTGTATCTGTAAATGTTTTTGGGCATCTAAATAACAAATGGCGCCCGTTTCTTGAATAAAACACAGATGATTACCGAATTTAAAATCAATTTCGATGCTATTTGAATTTTAAATATGCATTTACATTAAAACAATTTTATACGGTCTCATGATGTATTTATTTAGGATTTTACAATTTCTAAGTTTCAAGCTCTTTACAGAGTTCGTCGTCACGGATGACTAAGGTCGTCAGGACATCATTGTTCAAAATTATAATTAGTATTGTTCTACCGCCATATATTTATTAATTCGGTAAACCGGTTCTACGCAGAATGTAGTAGGTCATGAAATATGTTGGATCTGGTTCTTCCGCTGTGTAATTAAGAGTCCATGTTGATGAGATTCCCAATGCAGTATATCCATTACAATTCGTTGGTTTTGAATTTCTATGGCTTCCCAAGCCTTCCTAGGAATAAATCTTTTCTCTCTCGCTAGGATTGCAACCTCATCGCACCTGACATAATGGTTCATAATGGTATCCATATCAAATTGTTTTACTGTTAATATTTGTGCAAACTCAAGCAAAAATATAACGTTAATAAGCCATTACTTACTGGGCTAAGGTCGGTATTCTTGTAAAAACCGTTTTCGGAATTTAAAATTGAGATGTAGCAATTTTAAAGAAATTTGAACAGTTCCGTGTGTTGCACCTCATCCTGTTATAAGTCATTATGAAGTAACAAAAAAAAAATACATACATCACGCCTATATCCCTTTCGGGATAGGTAAATAAACGAAAATTTACGTCACGTTGGACTAACATTTAAGTGTAATTCAGAAAATTGTGTCAGCCTATCACCTTAAATTACACTAACATGTTCACCTTGAATCCCTTAGTCGCCTCTATTATAATTATGCTATTTTAAACCGACATCACACGGAAAATTTTATTACACTGTAAATTTAAAAATGTAGATTGTATTGTAAATGCAGGCGACAGTGGGGAGCTTTATACTGTAACTGACGTAGACGTGGACATAGAGTTAAATGGGTTTTGCATATAACTAGAAGTCATTACAAGAGGCTATTTTTGAGAACTTGCAAAATTATCAAGCGCGGGCAGGATTTGAACCTGCGACTTTCGCCATCACTAGTGGCGACGCCTCTTCCATCTGAACTACCGCAGTTCGTTCCTTGCCCGCGAATTGAAACTAACAATGGAGCCGTACCATGCGTTATTGGCATCAAGATACAGTTGTGAAATTCGCGGTCAAGGGATGATCTGGCTAGACCAGATGGAAGTGGCGTCACCCCTAGTGATGGTGCAAGTCGCAGTGCGCTTGAAAAAAATTTCAAGTTCTCAAAACATGGGAAGTGTTTTAAAATTTGGTATTCATTTTATCGCGGGACTATTATCAAAATGGACCTCTCCATAGGTACAAATTGACCCAGTCGGCTGGCACATTTATTCGGCCTATATTCCTTGGTAAAAGTTGTTTAGTTTCATGGGCTAGTTTACCCTTTGACATCATCATCATCATCATCATCATCATCAGCCTATTGCAGTCCACTGCTGGACGTAGGCCTTCCCCTTGACATATTTGCAGTGAATTATTTTACACTTTATATTATCTGACACACTAATTTGGCATGAAGCACTTTTAATCTATTTGTTAAATATGGGTGAAGGATGACCCCACTCCCAGCTCTCACTAAACTAAAGGCTATCTTAGACCGCGGTAATATTTCTCCAGCCTCAATTCACGGTCATCCCTCTTTCCAACCATTTGTTAGAGACCTGCGTCTTCACGGCTTGAGTAATTGTTACTAGGACAGCCTTTCCTGAAGATTAGTTACGGTGAAACAAAGGATACTAAAGTAATGGTATGAGATAAAGCGGTTGTTAATAGATTCTTGGGTCGTTTGCTGTAGTCAGGTTACGTTGGTAAGATAAGATAAATCTTTATTGTCAGCTGTGTTAACAAGATGGTACAGTACATAATGGTATCAACAGTTTGTAACAGTAAACAACAGTTTTTCGAGCGTATAATATTCATCATAATAATATTTCTCAAAATTAAGTAGGATGGTACTAATTTAAAATATACCTAATTATAATACTTTATGCAAATAATACCCTCATGCTATAAAAACATTTTTCCACTGGATAAATTTATCTCTAATTCGCTTTTTACGACATCCTCTGATAGAGTTGGGATGATGCTATTCTAAGCCGGCATCACACGGATTTACGCTTTGGTAATTCACTAGATTCATATTTTTATCTATGCCCAAAATATGAGCACTTTTAATCAAACTTCCGGTATATCTTGTACTAAAAGTAGAACCATTCGAGACACGCACGAAGATTGATAGAAAAAGTTCACATATTGATCATAAGAAGGTCTAGTGATCCATCATCGGGATGTACAGAACCTTTTTATATATTTGAGGTTGGTTGACATTGAGGTCCTCATTAATAATCGTTATCAAGATTTTCATATTTTCTTTATTAACTTGCTTAGGATCGATATAAAAGTATGATTCGGTATATATTTAGCTTAATGACTTCCAGAATACATACAGAATATACACATGTCACGCCTATAACAGAAATTTCACATTTTCTTTTTTAACTTGCTTAGGATCGATATAAAAATATGATTCGTTATTTAGCTTAATGACTTCCAGAAACACATACATACACATACACATGTCACGCCTATAACCCCTTGCGGGGTAGACAGAACTAAACAGCCGCAAGAAACGGACATTTATGCCACGTCTGACAAATGATTGAGGGTTATTCGGAAAATTGTGTATCGCAATAGTTGTCACTATGCCAACCTGCTGCCAACCTGTCGGTTGGCAGCCCATCGCCTAAAATTGCAATACACACCCTCGAGTCCTTCAGTCGCCTCTTACGACTCCCACGGGAAAGAGATGGGGTGATGCTATTCTAAGCATCACACGGTAAATATACATCATCATACTTCCAGAAATTTATCTATATTATACAGGCTGAAATTTTACTAGTGACCCATAGAATAGGAACAACTTTCCCTATGGAACATAGGTCGAAATACGAAAACAATTATAGACCTCCCATACAAAATTGCCAATCAGCTGATTTAAGGTTATTATGTAAACTCAAAACATTTTTATTATATTTCGACCTATGTTCCTTTGGGGGAAGTTGTTCCTGATTACCAGTCCGTATTGAGTTTTCAGTATAATATCTTGCGGGGGATAGTGGTAGCTTGCAGGCTTAGCGCCTTAAATTGCAATATCGATGGTCTAGAAGACAAACGTGCTAACTACAAAAAAATCGATTTTAACATTTTAATGCCATATGTATTAAATGAAGATGCTGTATCGTTTACACAAACCCAAATACCCTAATTACGTCTCTTTCTCCCCAAACTATAGATGTACACTTATAGTAAGTGATGTCAGTTTGATGCCAAAAAATTTAATTATAATTATTTACCATTAAACTTAAAGTACAAAAATATTAAATATATTTAGCGTTTTTTTTTTGGATTTACCATAATTACACAATAAGCTAAATATCATTATTATAATTGTCATTTGGTAAATCTTGATTCCCAATTACAATAAAAGATATTAATCTTTACAAGATGCCAGTGACAAATGGTTTAAGTAGTCTTACTACTACTGGACACTGCTCAGCATACAGAAAAATATATTAAGTGCTTTAAACATAAAGACATCATAATTGACAAATGATTTAATCACCAATAACTAAAAAAAAATCTGGAGCCCAAAAGTTTTAAAGTTATTTAATCTATTTACCAAGGTATAGACAAATATTGAAACGTATATTAATGTGAGTGATATCTCATACTATAACGTTGCATTTTTTTTTTATTAATGATGGGTTTGCTCTTGACTCTAGTCTAGGTCATAGGACAGAGACAGAGTCTAAGATGGAGCGAGCTCACCCAGAGGAAGCCTGTTCACTCTTACTTTGAAGACATTAGGGTTGTATGCGTTTGGAAACACAGACGCAGGAAGTGAGTTCTACTCTTTAGCAGTGCGCATTATAAATGATGACTGGAAGCGCTTAGTCCGAATTGGCGGAATGGCAACCAGGTACGGATGGTATCCGGCGGTGCGTCTGGATGTCCGGTGGTAGAAGGGAGCTGGTGGAACAAGGTCGTGAAGCTCTTGAGCTCACTCTCCGAAGTACAATCTATAAAAAACCGACAAGCAGGCAACCTTGCGGCGATGTGCCAGGCTATGTAGCTTCGTGTCCACCAGTTTTATGTCGCCTATGAGCCTCTTGGCCCTGCGTTCCACCGAGTCAAGAGCGGCAAGTTGGTATTTGGCTGAGCCATCCCAAAGGTGACTGCAATACTCCATGCAGGATCGGACTTGTGCTTTGTAAAGAGTTAAAAGCTGTCCAGGCGTAAAGTATTGCTTCACTCTATTCAGGACGCCCAGCTTTTTAGCCGCCGTCTGAGCCTTGTACTCGATGGTCGCGCCGAAGTTTAGATTTGATGTCAACTCCATGCCTAGAAGCTCAAGCCTGTCAGTGACTGGGACAGATGTACCCCGAAAAGTAGGTGTCCAGTCGAAAGGACTCCTTTTTGCAGTGAAAAGACACGCCTGTGTTTTGGTGGCATTGAATGAGACCAGATTGTTGTCGCCCCATTGGGAGACAAGACTTAAGGTCAGATCTGTTCGCTCTACCATGGCCTTTCTTAACGAACGTATTTCATCCCCACTGGTCCCTGCACCTGCACCTGCCCGCCTGAAGTGAATGCTGACGTTCCAGCATTATCCCCTGGTGCCGCCGCTGCTTCATCGCTCGCTTCTATTGCCTCGATGCCACCGTCCCCACCTGAAATAAACGCCGACATTCCAACATTAGCCCCTGACGCTGATGTACAAGCATTAGCCCCTGACGCTGACGTGCCAGCATTAGCCCCTGACGCTGACGTGCCAGCATTAGCCCCTGATGCCGCCGCTGCTTCACCGCTCGCCACTGCTGCCCTGGTGCCGCAGTCCCCGCCTGAAATAAACTCTGATACACAAACAAAAACGACTGATGTTCCCTCAAAAATCCCGATACATCCACGAAATTTACAAATGTTTACGACACCAGCGCTGCCTTAGTACCGCTGTCTCCACCTACAGAATTCGGCAACGCTCTCACAGAAATTGCTTACGCATCTTGTGATAGAAATAATGCCTTGAACTTCATTTCTGTACAAAATACATCTAGACAGTCACCACTTCCCAGTACATCGAATATGAATATTACAGAGCAACTACTTCTCGACCTTTATTTGGCTGACTCAGATGATGCAGCCTCATCTATCCTAAAATAGTTGCCATACCTGGCTAGTCTCTCTGGTTCTTTTCTTAGTTATTTTATATGAGCGTTCATCCTATTATATTTCTGTTAGCTTGTCGTTGGTATATCTTATTTATTTATGTATGCATGTATTTATTTTGCCTTGTCACAATGCCTCAAGACCAAGGTGTTCGATCAGTGCGTCCTGCCAGTCATGACCTATGGAGCCGAGACGTGGAACCTGACAGTAAAACTGGCCCACCGGTTACATGTCACTCACGAGAGCTATGGAAAGTCAATCCCCGATATCTATAATGGATAAAATCCGGCATTCCGGATTACCGGCACAGAAATATCCGCAAAAAGACCAAAGTAACGGGCATAGTCTGGAACTGTAGCAAACTGAAGAACTGTATTTTATGTAGGTTTATGTATTTTTATTTTATTATGTTAAATTATTAAGTACTTTGTATTTTTGTTTATTTTTTATTATATCGCTACCTTTAGTGAGAACTTTACGTACGATTATATTTAGTTTTTTTTTATATGGGCACCCGCTTATCAATTGGTTGGCCGGTAGAGAATGCCGCAGGCATAAGGGCCGCCCATATTCCTGCTGTTGATGAAGAAACTTTAATTGATGATTGTTCTGATTCGGAGTGTGATGATGACTGAACTTATGTTTCAATTATTAGGTAGGTACCTACTACATTATTCAGATTTGATCTCATGTTTGAATTATTTACTAATAAAGACTTTTTATTACTTACTTCATGATTTTTCTTAGTATCACATCACGTCATCACACTACACAAAAGTGTTAAATGAATATTACGTATTTTAAGTTTATGTAAAAACAAATTAAGTGACGCCTTTTTTTACTAAATTAATATTTTAAGGATCTTAAATAAAAAATCATGTTCACTTAATAAATAGATCATTAAAAAGATAAATATCCTATCTAAATACAGGTAGTATATACATGGTTCCTATGTTCCATTTTAAGCTACAGCATCTAGAACTTTTACGTAACTAAAAATGCTCCTCCTGAAAAGTTGGATAGTCTGTAATTATCATGTTTGTCTTCTAGACCATCGATATCAGGAGACCTATGACACAGGTTTCATTCTAGTTTAGGCTCCTGTCTCCCAATCACAAATTGATTAACTTATGTTTGAATTGTTAATGTGTTTTTTTTGTTATTGTCTTTGGGAGAATATAAAAACAAATTTTATTTTATTTTATTATTTTTTATGATGAAGCTAATCTAGGTTTTTCGACACGGCCAAGAAATATATGCCAGTAATCAATTTCATATGACACACAAAATCGACTGAATGTCGAATTGTATAAATATGACATAATTTTATTTTTTTAATTATTATTTGGGTTTGCTCTTGACTCTAGTCTAGGTCAGGACAGCGACAGAGTCTAAGATGGAGCGAGCTCACCCAGAAGAAGCCTGTTCACTCTTACTTTGAAGAGATTAGGGTTATATGCTTTTCAATGAAATTCCATCACCGGTGTCATAATTAATATTATTTGACACTTAAATTAAGTTACGTAACTTGAAAAGCCTTCAGACTGAAAATTAAGGGAAACATCTTAGAACATACAAATACTGAACGGTATAATTTTCTAAAGTACAGTACTTAGGTGGGTATTATAATGAAAGTCTAGAAACTTGATTGCCCTATAATTAATGTACTACCTATGGTTTATTTTGCATTCACAGTGCTATATTATTTTCATAAATGAAAATAAGTAATTGTTATAAATGTTAGTGACGGCAAGGGATTGAACCGGGGACCTGTGATGTACACACACGGTTCAATCCCCGGCCGTTGCGAAAAAAAAACAGTTACTTATTTTCATAGATGCACTATAATTAGTTGAGCAACCTAGTATGATACACTATAATTATATACCGGCCAAGAAGTGCTGTAAGTTATGAAAGTACAGGCTTCAAGTCAACATGAAAAATTCTTAGTACATTACGTAGCCGGTAAATATTCTTAGTATCATAATGGCTAACTTACTACGCAATGAAATTAACCAGTAAAATTGTAACCTGTAATTTGATAATATCGTGCACGGAGAGTAAGGAAGATAATGATACGGGTGAAATCATCTCAATTACAATTACAGAAATTTGATTTATCAGACTATATAGACCATCCTAAATTGTCAAAAATAAAAGCCAAATTAAATAGGTCGCCAAAAGGCACTTCTATTTCAACGATTTTAATTTACTAAAGTACCTTAGTTTCGTGGATTTAGGTATCTAGGGCAAGCAAACAGCGCAGGTCGCGCCGTTTTGGGCCGAACTCGGCCTGGCCTGAAAAGAGGTTGATGCCGTCATACTTTTATTAGCTGCCAGACATTCCTTTTTTTGGGGTTGAAATGGATGGCTCTTCATAAAATGAGACTAAAAAAAGAAAATTGAGGGTGGTAAATTAAGTATCTGGCAGTCAGAAAACTAAAACCATTAGATAACTCACAAAGGTAATAAAGTCTCACTTTACGTAGGTCAGCTGGAAGAAACTTCTTAGTAGAAATAAATTGTCCTGTTGGGTCATTATTCTTTGTATGTATTTCTTTTGTAATGTTATTGTGTACAATAAACGGTAAATAAATAAATAAATAAAAGTCACTAGCACTTCCTATGTTAGAGGCGTTTCCAGATATACAAGAAACTATTAATAAACCGAACAAAATTTTAAGTGTGATTATGAAATGAAATGAAATGGCCATCCATGGAAGTGAACAATTTTCCCGAAGAAAATTTGTGAGGAAACGACAATATAATCGAATTTCAGTATGTTTCGTTTTCCGTTTTTTTACCTAGGAGAAAGTTGTACAGTTACTTGGTCAGATCATAAAGCTCTGCAAAGTTGTAGTACACCGGCCCACTATCCCTTATCCATCTATCGAAATTCACTATGCAAACAGTTTTTTATCTGTTATTTAAACAGCTAAGCCAACTATGCTACGTTCATTTTAAATCAGCGAAACATTCAATAAAATAGCTTCCATAGCTAGAAATTTTAAAAAGCGAAGTTGTGTAACGAAATGCATATGACGTCTATTGGCCATTTTGGCAGCTCAGCCGAGAACGTTCGATCTGGCTTTTATAGCCCAAGTTGATATTCCGGCAACGCTTTCAGACGAAGTTTATTGCGAAGCTGAAAGCTAAACTGGAATCACTGCTTTTAAATCGACATGTAGTGGGTATCCGTATGCGAAATGTAAACGAAAGTTGTTGTGGTCGAAAATAAAGGATTGAATTTTACTAGTGACCGATACCGCCAACTCAGAACGGGCCGGTGATAAGGAACAACTTTTTCCAAGTTCAGTTGAATGGTATGGTCAAAGTTGAAACAATCCTACATTCGGTCCATAATTCGACTAGACCATTGAACTTATATTCCGGCACAAAGCATAAAAATATGTCTAGCAAATATGAAGTTTTAAGCGGAAGTGGTGCCTAAGGACTTTATCCAAAACAATTTCTCAGTTCTGCATTCTGCGTAGGAGAAAAGCGTGATTGTTGACTGCATGTTGGTTTGTTTGTTGCAGGTCTGCTGTCATGGGACTCCAACCAGCACCAGGTGGACCTGGAAAAGGAGCTCTCCACCCTCACCGCGCAGGCACCGGAGGGGGAGGAGGCTCGATGTGGTAAGCAGCCTTTACATCAAACCAAATTTATCATGAAGGAATAACCTGAAACGCGTATCCTATCCAGGTAGACCATTTTGGTCGCCTGCCTACTACACGACTAGGCGGGTAGCTAGCCTTTCGCCTCTTCATTCTGCGTCTTCCATACTTCCTGTCACCCACTAAACTGCTGGATCTAGGTCTCTCACTTTTTGGGGATATTTGCCATTCTCGCCACGCTTGACACAAACTTTGGCGAGTATAGTGCAAAGCATTACAATCAGAAAATACTGTAAGCGCACTGTAGCCAACAGTTCATGAAACACCATGGATTTTTCCTATTGTTGCTTTTCACTTCAACGATTCGTCATCTCGTGATGTCATTGCTACAATTTACCTTCTCGCATCTCTATATAGTATTATCATGCTGTGGTATTCTTTATCCTGTGTTTTTTGATAACCAGCAGTATCAACATTCTAACATTGCCTTTCTCCCCAGGCGAACGTCTCATCCAGTTCGCGTCAGAGAACCTGGTGACGGAGATCCTGATCCATCCTCAGATGAACACGCTGATGCAGTGCATGCGGAACCTGCTCAGCTCATTCACGAGACACCGACACCTCGTGCATGCGGGGTACACCTTCGCAGGCAACGGCTCCTGGATCATGCAGGTGAGGGTAGTAACTACTAAGCCATTTAGTACCTGCGACTGGAGCGACGCCCCTCTCGTATTGACACGCTGCATGTGGAACCTGCTTATCTCGCTTAGGAGGCACCGACACCTTGTGCTCGCGAGGTACACCTTCGCAGGCAACGGCTCCTGGATCATGCAGGTCAGTGGTGATCCTCGCGATTACATCACTGATTCAGCCAAATACCAGTATAAAATAGAGTAAGTTCTAATCAGTATTGTTTTTGATGAGCCATGTATCGTATTGTTAAAAAAATCGGGTTTGATTCCCAGTGGGGTGGTCACATAGTTGTTATTTATCAATTTGTGAAGTTGTTCCTTGCTGTTCAAGTTAAGCCGTTGATCCCGGTTGCCGTCTATGTTTACTTAGACGGTGGTCGTTACACAACCATGTCAGAAGTCAGTTGTAAGTGGTTAAAACCCTGGCACCAGGATTTATCGGGTCGTTCGTCGACTCGGTATTTACACACGCAAGAAGATCTGTTATTTTTTTAACATAAAACGCGCCAATCTTACCGGGAATCGAACCACAACGTCTAGCATCAGAAAAATAATAGCAGAACAACCAAATTAGGAGTACAGATAGAAACCTGTGCAAGTACTTACCTTTTTTACTGTTTTCAATATTAAAACATTTGAAAATAAAAAATACAACACTTAGCATACGCAATCATCAAATATTTACTACATATTACTCGTACACCCCGGAAGGCCACAAAACATCAGAATCCAAATTGAGACCTACAAAGTGTCCCAAAGCTGTAATCAACCTAGTTGCTCAGCCATTCACGACTCATTTCAAATCGCGCGTAGTTTCGTTGATTGGCAATTCCAGGGGTTAGTAGATTGAGCGAACTCTTCACGGTCGATTTGCTATCCACTGCCGCGCAGGGTCGATAAAGATTGATTGCGTCGCTACCCGAGCAGAGGTGAAAATGGCTTTCAATCCGATACCTTGCTTACACGTGATACATCAATTTGGTAAGGATTTGCTGACTGAACAAATTGTGGCACTTAGATATAAGACAGGATGTGGGTTGATGAAGAAAAATGTTTATTTACAAAGGAATCTTTATTGAAAAAAGCTATAGACTACAGTATCTACGCATGTACATACGAGTACACCTAGACTAGACTATATTGCTAACAAAATAAGGACTAAAATTGACAAAACAAATAGGTACCCTATGCTTTTAAGGTAGTAATTTCAGGTTTTGGTTTGGAAAAGGATACATTTCATTTTGCCTTTATTAATTTCCAGGCCACGATCCACATCGCCGATATTGTAAAATAATATATCACTCTTTGTCAAAAAAATTAACACTCGTGAAAAGCCCCGAGGGAAAATCGAGCGGCGCTGTGTTAATTCGGTTACAATCGCTGTTGAAAATTTAAAATTCGAATTTAATCTTCAGTCCCTTTTTGTTCAACAAAAATTTCGTTTCGAGCGGTATTAAATGAGTATCTATCTAATACCTAACATAGCCTTTACTAGAGTGGATCTACCGCTTTTCCTGTTTTTCCACGAGTAACGAATTAATTTTGTTTCAGGATGGGACATTCTCCCTGGCGGACTTTACTGACGCATACCAAGAAAATGAAGTACAACGAGTGATTCGAGCTTACGAAAACTCAATTTCAATCGACGTACATTGCTCCACCAGTGGGGGCGGGGAGTGGGCTAAGCTCCCAGATATGCCTTTCGTGAAGCATTGCAAGATTAGAGTCAACCCTACTGATATACTGGACTCTGGCTCAACGGCCATTAAAGATTTTACTGGTAAGTGTTTGTTTATTTTTTAACTGTCTCTTTTTTGCTAGTTTTAGGTAATTTTCCGATGCCTCACCTTTCGGTTGGGGAGTAAACCAACCTTCAGAGATTCATTTTGTGAACCATTACCAGATTTGAGCCGGTTTGACTACTAATGATAAAATTGACTTAAATCCACTGAAAATTATTTGGCTTACATTACAACTGCCAAGCCAACTTAGCATTTAAGCTAAAAGCAGATTCATCTATCCTAAACTTCCGCCATTCCATTCATCACCAAAGACGTACAAGTTTACAGCGAACGCTACTCACTTTGAATTTGAATGCTTTTAGCAGCGATATTTCGCGTCATAAAAAGCTGAAAACACACTGAACTTAACCTAAATGTTAGCATGAATGTGCTTTCATAAGTCAAGTGTTATTTGCAAAGGTTGGAACGACGCGACGTAGTTTGAAATGCGAAAGCATAATTTGAAGACGGTAATTTTAATAGTGAGGCCTTTTTAATGACAAATTAAAATATTATTATTAAACGAATAAGTATCACTCATGATGTAAGTTTACGCGACTTACTTGTTATTTATTTTGTAGTGAGTTTAGCCCTCTACGTTTCGGCTGCTTAAGACAGCCTTCATCACGAAGGTCAGTAAATGAGGCAATCACAGCTGACGGGCGGGCGTATGTGATCTGCCAACCTCCGTGATGAAGGCTGTCTGAAGCAGCCGAAACGCATAAGGCCAAACTCTCTACCAAATAAATAACAAGTAAGTCGCGTAAACATACATCATGTTAAAACATTGTGCATTTTGGGACACGCTAAAAAGCTCTATTAGTTTGTTAAATATAAAAGTTATAATCTTGACGCAAATGGTTTCAAAAAAGCCAGTGGGCCCAACAGTGAGTAGCGCCTTTATTGGTACTTTGATACATCTTTCTTTTTTCATCATTTAACAAGAGATAATCGGTTAACGTGCTTCTAGATATACACAGAAATATTTCCCATAGTTGATTTGAACTAACACGAAGAATAAGGTTTCCTAAAATAATGTGAGTTTCCGATGAGAACTCAAGGCGTTTGACAAACGCATCCGTAAATGCACCATAGCTGTAGTTGTATGGGAATAAGATAGGAATTCGCAATGTCCTTTCGTCTGACAGACAGTGGGAGAACCGCCTTAGTTTCGATAACTTCTTATAGTTTGGCCTCGAAGCTATAAACTATGTTTACGCTCCGTCCTTCTAACCCTAGTCACGTTCTCTTCAACGTCACGTAGACCTCTCGCACAGTTTTTACGTTAAAGAGGATAAACAAGGACACTTTCGCATGTTTACCAACATTTTTGCCTCATATTTTGATGATGTCATTAGTGGGTGATAAGAAACCACTAAAGTTGTTCCTACTTTAGTCTTTAGGGTACAAACTCACTTGCATAAAGTTCATTTTGAATAGTGTTAGCCGCGTGATGTCGGCTAAATAGCATCACCTTATTTCTTTCCCGTAAAAAGCGTCTAAAATACTCGAGGGTTACATGTGTATAACTATGCTGACAACCTATCACTATGGCGATATACAATTTTCTAAATGATCATCAAATGTTTGTCGAAAATGGCGTAAATATTAGTTTTTGCGGCCATTTACGCCTTACGGTCTGGTCAGGTCCTCGTTATCTTCTGTAAGCCCTTGGTTTACGGGGGGGAGCTATGTCGAGGACCTGGCCACCTATAATATCTATGCTTCGACGACGTCACGTGGTGACGTCAGCTCGCGGCAGTTGTTCTGCGGCAGTTGTCCTTGTAAATATAAAATACCTGGTTCAAATTGGTCTTGTGATTTATCTAGTTTTGTCTGCAATATTTTTTAGGTAAGGCGTAAATGGCCGCAAAAACTAATATTTACGCCACTTTCGCTTCCCCGCAAGGAATATAGGCATGATATATGATAAATATTTGACAATTAGCATAAAACATATACACATACATACACATATCACGCCTATAATCCCTTGCGGGGTAGGCAGAACGTAAACGGTCGCAAAAAAACGGACATTTATGCCACGTCTGACAAATATTTGAGGGTCATTCGGAAAATTGTGTATCACTATAGTGACAGGTTGTCAGCCCATCGCCTAAAATTGCAATACACACTCTCGAGTCCCTTAGTCGCCTCTTACGACTCCCACGGGAAAGAAATAGGGTGATGCTATTTTAAGCCGGCATCACACGGCGAAATAAAATGTATTTGACTGTTAGAATAAAAAATATTTGACGTCATATTCAAACAATTCGAAATTTTGTGACGCAGGTGTGTTGTAATCGTCACTAGTAATGATTATATCCATGACATGTTGCAACGTCATACAGAACTACAAAGCAACGTTTATGAATAGCTAGACTATTATATTCTGAATGAAAACCACTATAAGACCTTTTCTTTTATTCAAACGACGTCAT
Organism: Tuta absoluta; assembly: GCA_027580185.1. Lineage (NCBI taxonomy): Eukaryota > Metazoa > Arthropoda > Insecta > Lepidoptera > Gelechiidae > Tuta > Tuta absoluta. Next base: position 1,572,381 of record JAQAHW010000055.1, on the reverse strand, counting down.
ATCTTTACAATCAATCCAAATATCGCCATTAACAATGAAATGTCAGATCAGCAAAACTATACCGTACTAATTATTATAAATCTGAGAGTTTGTGCGTGTGTATGTATGTTTGTTACCTCTTCACGATTAAACGGATTGACCGATTTGGATGAAATTTAAAACACAAGTAGAGTATAACCCGGAATATCACAATAATACTTTTTACCGCGGGAAAAAGTGGCAGCGGATAAAACCGCTGGGCGGAAATCTAGTGATATATAAAAGTAGGATAGTAGTTTTTGTTTCTATGTAACTCAACCTATTAAAACCAAACCTTTGTAGTAGGTGGTTGAAAAATTCTAACACCAGGGTTCAACGTGTCGCTCATCGACTCGGTGACCCACATGATATTAATTAACAAAAAACTATTGTTACGTCTAACAGAACCAACAAAATTTGTTCAAATCCTGCCCGCGCTTGAAAATTTTGCAAGTTTGCAAAAATTGTATACTTGACACGGGAAGTGTTTTAAAAATTTGGTATTCAATTTATCGCGGGTTTTCATCGCTTAGACCACATTCAATCTGTAAAGATAGAATTAGTCGCCGGGTATTAGTTGCAAAACTAACCCGGTAGATGGAAGCCATGCCACGTGTTACTGGCATTAAAACACACTTGCAAAATTGGCGGGCAAGGAATGAGCTGCGGTAGCCCAGATGGAAGAAGCGTTGCCACTAATAATGCGAAAGTCGCAGGTTCAAATCCTGCCCGCGCTTGAAAATTTTGCAAGTTTTCAAAAATTGTATAGGTACTTAACACGGGAAGTGTCTTAAAAATTTGGTATTCAACACAACATATTATAGCCTTCGAGTCCCTTAGTTGCCTCTTACCACACCCACAGTAAAGAAATTGTAAGCCTGCATAGTTTTGTAAAATACTAACTCACAGTAAGTAAGTAAGTCAGTAGGTATATCAAATCGGTGTGCTTCGGTTCAGTGGTTCCAAGAGGGCCGCAGCCCCAATGCCAACACTAACGATCCCACTTGGAAACGCGGTGTACGGTACGACGACTGTGCTTGAAGTTCTGCAGTAAAGTGACTGTAAATTTTGAATTTATTGAGACAATGTTAGTCAGTCAGTCAGTCAGCCCCAAATGCCAACACTAATGATCCTACTAGGGAACTGTGGTTCAGGTTCTTCAATAAGGTTACTGCACGTTCTAAATTTATCAAGACCTAGTCAGTCAGTCAGTCAGTAAGTCAGTCAGTTAGTAAGTCAGTCAGTTAGTCATCAGTCCCAATGCTAACACTATCGATCCCACTTGGAAACTCTGTGTACAGTGTCTTTGCTTCAGATTTTGCTGTAAGGTGACAGACTGCACGGTCTGAATTTTTCGAGACTTGGTTAGTCAGTCAGTCCCAATGCCAACATTAACGATCTCACTTGGAATCTCAGTGTACAGTGGCTGTGCTTCAGGTTCTACAATGAGTTTTAAGCTCCGAAGAACTATAAACTGCTTGATCTGAATTTATTGAGACCTAGTTAGTCTGTCAGTCAGTCATTCAGTCACTCAGTCAGTCCCAATGCCAATACTAACAATCCCACTTGTTAATTTTATGTACGTTGTCTGAGCTTCAGGTTCTGTAGTAGGTGACTCCACATTCTGAATTTATTGCGACGTATTTCAACTGGATATATTGTAAGGCCTGGGTGCAGAGTAATTTCGCATTTTGCCCATCGCCCACTCTTTTTAATTGTCTGATTACCGACTGTAGTAAAAAACAGCCCTGTTATTAGTTAAATACCATTTCTCGCTTAATAACATTATTTTTATTATTTTATTGATTTCAAAGCAATGTAATAAGTACTGTAACACTAATTTATTGGAGTACAAGTTTAAACAAAATTTAATATTTAAATAAAAATAAAAATACCTGCGACGGTTAAAATTTAATTTAAAAAAAATATTTTGAGTTGTAACCGTACCATTATGATTAATTCTTAATCCATCGCTGAAAAGTGAATTTAAATCGGACCAGTTTTTTTAGAGATAATTAAGGTAAACGGTACCATTGATTTGCACAAACTCATAATCTCACAACATTCTAACACACACATTCTAACGCATACCCTGTCTCCGTCGTGAGTAAAAAGATGAAGACTTGATTATTACTACGACCCAATAAATATTTGTTTTATAAAAAACAAATTGCCTAAGAAACACAGTAAATTCAGTGAAACCAAGAAAATATTAAACACATAACTCTATTTAATTTTAGTTACTGGAAATAACCAATACTTAGACCCAATGTAAACCCAGTTTAATTGTCACCCTACACCACTTTGCGTACAAATACCACTCATCAAGAGCTAGTTTGTCCCGACTCAGATGCAAATCAGCTGTTCCTAACTACGCGTTGTATTGCTACGAGCTACGGCGTAGCACGAGCGTAGTGAATTGCTACGGACTCGTAGAACTTGAAATGTTGAAATGGAGCGAATTGAATAGGATTCACTGAAGCTGAATAGAAGTAGAAGTTTTTATCGTAGTTTTTCTGTTTGATGCTCTCTGAAAGTAGTTAGAATTTTAATGTTAGTCTTGAAGCTGTTAGAACAGAATGCACTAGCTATTTCTTTTAGAAGTAAAGGCGGGTTTCCCACTTTTTGTCCGTCGCTGCGTCATTTTCACTAACCGTAACGCAAGCGTCTTTCAGACAAAATCTAATTGTGATTACTTCTTATTCCCATACAAATAGGGCAACACTGCGTTTTCGGATGCGTCTGTACGCACCGTAACACACCGTAAATGCACCGTAGCCGTATTTGTATGTGAAAAACATCAGAATTCACAATTTTGCCGAGTGACGCTGGCTTAGAAAAGCATTTCCCCAACTACCCATAGGTGTCGTAATGAACGACTAAGGGACAAATTCTTCCAAACATCTTGTACTGCGCTCGCCAATCTGCCTGCCATGCGTATTGAGTACGGGAATACCCCTCAAGAGGAAGAGGCCCATGTCCAGTAGTGGACTGCTGTGGCTTTAAATGTAACGTATTAATTTAAGAAGATTAGCCACGGCAATATATTATAATAGCTAATACATCGGGTCGTTGGACGACTCGGTGTCCCACACGAAAAGAAAGAAAGAAGCTAATACATTTCGATATCACTTTCAAAATATTTTAATAATGAAATAAAAAAAAGTATTAAAAATATAAAATAATTAATGGTACTTTTAAAAATATTCATACAGCAAAAAATGAGCTAGGTAAAAATTATGAGCTGAGTATTTTAATTCAAAACGTCAACGCAGGTTTTCTTTTTTCAAAGAAACCCAATAAAAAGTTTTTGAAAGGAAAGGTCGACCTCGATAACTCAATTTATCACCAGCGAAAAGTTTTGAATCGGTTAGCTCATTAGCTCCAGAATTAGGGCCAAGCTTCACTGGGGCGGTGTTAATTTGTGTCTGAGGCCATGATCGCTATTGCAGCGAGAGCGGGAATGGAATCAATCACTTTTAAAAATATGCATCTGACGTCTATTAGTTTGAGTTTATGGAATCAATCACTTTTAAAAATATGCATCTGACGTCTATTAGTTTGAGTTTATGGAATCAATCACTTTTAAAAATATGCATCTGACGTCTATTAGTTTGAGTTTATGGAATCAATTACTTAAAAAAATTATAAATATGCATCTGACGTCTAGTAGTTTGAGTTTGATCTCAAAATCCAGATCTCCGATTTGATATACAAAGTTGATGAATGAAAATAAGAACTTGATGAAGAATAATACTTTGCACATCTATTTTATGACAATAAAAGCGATTCTCCCACACCACGCGTCTATCAGGGGAAAGAAAATTGCGAATTCCTATCGTATACCTACTCAAATACGGTTACGGTGCGCCTCCTGACAGACGCTTGCGTTTCGGTGCGCTAAAACTATGCAGCGACTGACGGCAAGTTGGCGAACCACCAAAAACAATCCGTAACCGTATTTGTATGAGAATAAGATCGGAATTCGCAATTTCCTGTCGTCTGACAGACGCATGCATGGTGCGATCAAAATCCACAGCGACGCGAGAACCACCATAAAAAAAAAACAGAACTGTTTCACCAATTTAACGACGCTTTAGTAAAACCCGCTCCCGCTTCCGCCTGTACCATAGCCGTGGCCTGTCTGTTGCTGAATGCCGAGGCAAATTGTACGGCACACAAAGTTGGGCGTTGTAAACAAAGCCCACGGGCGTCAACTATGCCGAGATGGCGGTGTAAATTATACGCCGACACAATTACCTGCTCGAACTTTCCACTAGGTATCTATTATGCAGGGATACATATGAGTGGCTTGTTCTTGATACATACATATAAGGTGTAAAAAAATTAGCTGAGAATATTTTAAGGGGTGAACCAGTACGTGAAACTGAACAACTTTCCCCAAGGAACATAGGTCGAAATATGACAGAATAATTTGACCCTCTTATACTTAGTGTGTTACCCGGCCGATATAATTTGTATGGGAGGGCCAATTCTTTTTTCATATTTCGACCTATGTTCCTTGGGGAAAGTTGTTGAGTTTTACGTACTGGTTCACCCCTTAAAATATTCTCAGGTAATTTTTTTACACCATGTACATATATAAAAGAGGTAGGCAGAGCGTTAACGGCCGTAAAACGGATATTAACACCACGTCTGACAAAAGTTTGTGGGTCAATCAGATAACTGTGTATCACTATAGTGACAGGTTGCCATCGCCTAAAATTGCAATACACATCTAACCCTCGAGTCCCTTAGTCACCTCTTACGTCACCCATGGGTTAGAGTTAGGGTGATGCTATTCTAAGCCGGCATCACACGGCAATTCAATTTCAATGTTCTTGATAAGTGTGTGGAAAAGCAGCATTAAAGCGAAATGGATGACAATTATTGTTATTTGGAATGCAACGCATCGCTGATTTTGGTAGCTAAGCATTTATCCATTTTATGGGATATATAATATTAATATCGTTTCTGTTGGCGCGGTTTTTGATCATGAGGCATTTTATGTGTTTATTTTAATAATTCTTTTTGATACAGTATAGAAACATGATAAATTAATCTAACAAAACCCTCAGAGTAACAGCAAATTGCATTGTGCCGGTGCACGAAAGCACAGAATAATAACTAGTAACTAGCGTTAACGAAAGTAAATAACTTGGAAACACGGTACATATGTACAAGAAAATTTAAGTATGTAATTGCGAAAAACCCATTGATATTTTTAAATGACAGGACAAAGATATCTCCTATCCCTCTCTAAACCTATTTGCCGGAAAGTGACAGCACTAATTCAAGGTAAATTATGATAATTTATATCCTGAATTGATCCAGGGAAATTATGTATTTGCAAATCACAGTACAAAAATGTAACAATACATGTCAGTCAGTTCAAATGTGACACCCTGTAAGGGCGTAGTAATGATAGGCACGGCACACACACATAATTGTAATAGCACAATACATACATACATACATAAATCACGCCTATATCCCTTACGGGGTAGGCAGAGCGTTAACGGCCGTAAAACGGATATTAACACCACGTCTGACAAAAGCTTGAGGGTCAATCAAATAACTAAAATAATAAATAAAAAATAATAATAATCAATATCGTGAAATGGGCGCATGACAATGGCATCATAATAAACACAACCAAAACACAATGTCTACGAATATTTTCCCCTCACAATAGACTAGTGAAAACCATAAGCAACTCACAGTTAGGCATAATTGGTCATACCTACGCATGTTTACATAGAAATAAAATAGCTTGCAACTGCGATAACTTAGAATTTGTAAGCAGATATAAATACTTAGGTCTTTTGGTTGATCAAAATTTCAACTTTAAATTGCATATTACTGGGCTTTGTAATAAGTTAAGATCAATACTGGGCAAGTTTTACCAACTGAAATCCATAGTCAGCAAAAAGACGTTGAGAATAGTGTATTATGCATTAGCAGACTCCCTTATAACCTATGGCTTAAGTATTTATGGTTGTACTTTCAATACATATTTAAAGGACGTTAAAAATCTACAAGTTAGAATCATTAAATACTTAGTAGACAAACAAACAAAGAAAGAATGCAAGCAGAATTATGACTCATTGTTTTCAGTTTGTAGAATTCTCCCAGTACATCTTAGGGTTAAATACCTATTGGCACTTAAACATTACTATGTCGATAATTATAAAACTAGCAAATGTAACAAGTGGAACACAAGTAGTATGAGAAGGGGCAGACTGATTGTACCAAAGGTAAGGAACTATTATGGCAGAAGGCTTAATAAATTCATTGTTCCTAAATTATTTAATGAAATTGAGTGGTTGAACCTAAAACCTAAACTATGTTTAGGGGGCTTCAAAGACAAACTTAAAAATTCATTGTTAGATTCTTAGGTTACATGTAATATATTTTGTAAGATAAAAATATAATACCGTAAGTTTCTAATAGGCCTAGTAAATAAGTAGATAACGTAAGTATCTTGGTAAGTTATAGTGCGTAGGTGCACAGTTCGCTTATGTGTGTGAGCGGTAACTCGCCAACAAACTGTTAACCAGTTTGGCGGGAAATTAGTTTTAAGTTAATGTACCTATTCCAATAAATAAACTTAAAAAAAAAAAAAAAAAACTGTGCATCACTATAATGACAGGTTGTCAGCCCATCGCCTAAAATTGTAATACACATCCCTCGAGTCCCTTAGCACATAGCATAATTGTAATAGCACAATGAGGACTTTAATATGTGATACTAGATTTCCGCTCAGCGGTTTCACCCGCTTCCACCCATTTTCCCGTAGTAATAGTTGTTTTTCAGCGGTAAAAAGTGACCTATGTGTTTTTCCGGGTTATATTCTACCTGTGTTCCAAATTTCATCCAAATCGGCCAAGCTGATTGAGCGTGAAGAGGTAACAAACATACATACATACACACAAACTCTCAGATTTATAATATTAGTACGGATTGGAGAACACAATTTATATCAGAACCAACGATAAAATTTTATAATCGTAGTAAAAAATTTGCTTGATTTTACAGTGGATAAACATTTATCTTGTCTACTAATAAGATTGGTAAAATTACGTGTGTCTCCTTACTTCATGGTAAATAAAAGAGTGGCATGTAAATTCCATCGATTTGTTTTATACTAGATCTAAGCCAAAAATCTATAAAGGATGAAATTTCACTATTCACTGATAGCGAAAATAAAAGATGGAACACCACAAAAGAACACAGATCAATATATGACATTATCTCTATTGAAACTCCAAAAAATACTTTTAACAACATACGTCGTTCGTAAAAGTTGTTCAGCTTCATGGTCTGATCATGCCTGCAAAGTTTCCGGTACACCGTCTCTTACAACCTGTATAAATACTCGTAAGAAGATAGATTGTGGTTTATTGGAAATACCTCGGTTGGCGCAACATAACTACTATTAAAGCAAGATATATACTATACAGGGTGTAAGGGTTGGTGTACCGAAAACTTTGCAGGCATGATCAGACCACGAAACTGAACAACTTTTTCTATGAAGGCTATGTTGGTGTTAACGTTTAAAAATTCTCCACCTCCCATAAAAAAATCCCGATCAGCTAACCGACTTTTTATAGGAAACTGAAAATAAATTCTTTTTAACTAAAATTTAGTAGTTAAAAGTGTTTAGTGTTATGGTTTGGTGGTTTTTAAACAGTGCCGTACGATCTGACAGCCGCATTGGAAGTCAGTGTTTTGATTCAAAAGATACAACTTACATACCCGTGCTATAGGCTACACAAGAGTATCGACCACAATTATTTCCCTTGGGTGTCATAAGAGGCGAATATGAGACTCGAGGGTTACATGTAGATTGCAATTTTAGGCGATGGGCTGACTACTGATCACTATGGTGATACACAATTTTCTGAATGAACCTCTAAGTTATGTAAGACGTGGCGTAAATGTGTGTTAAAGACGATCTTTTTGCTCTGCCCACCCCGTAAAGGATATAGGCGTGACATATGTATATATGGAAAATAACCGCATAATCATACAAGGCGTGTGAACGCCCCTTTACTACACAGGTAGATGTTTAGGTACGTACATACTATGAAACATGATAGGTTTATTAGTAATTCCATGTATGCAATAGCGCCGCTTTGGAAGTAAATGGCATGCGGTATTCCGTAACGTAAAAGCCACTGGAGGTCGTTAATAAACGGCCATTAATGGTATTAACGGAATTTAATGAACGAGTCTCGTTATGGCTTTTGGTGGAATTCTGAATTAAGCTCTCTGTTGTATTACTAAAATTAATAAATAAAAAAACATCGTAAACAATTTACTCGCCTCAAACTAAGCAAAGCTTGTATTATAGGAACTTAATAGCTGACATTGATACTGATATACTTTTTTTATAAATACATATTACATATAGAAAACACTCTTGAGAAATATTTGTGTCTTGTGGGGATCGAACCCACGACCCTCGTCGTAGCAGGCAGGGCTAATATCCGCTACGCCATCGGGCCAGTCCATATAGGTTTGGGGTAGGTAGGTATGCATAAAATTTAAAGTCCTATTTGTATTACGCATATGTCATATAGTCATAATTATTCAAAGTCATGAAAACAACACGCATAACCCTTGTAGCATAAATTACCAAGTCACAATGTCTACTACATACATACATACATACATAAATCACGCCTATATCCCTTACGGGGTAGGCAGAGCGTTAACGGCCGTAAAACGGATATTAACATCACGTCTGACAAAAGCTTGAGGGTCAATCAGATAACTGTGTATCACTATAGTAACAGGTTGTCAGCATATCGCCTAAAATTGTAATACACATCCCTCGAGTGCCTTAGTCGGCTCTTACGACACCCAAGGGTAAGAAATTGGGTGATGCTATTCTAGGCCGGCATCACACGGCTTATTATGTCATCACAATGTCTACTACATACTCCTAGAAAAGCATGTTCGCGGCCAAGGGCCACCCTCGCCGCACCAAAACCTATTACTTTAAAAGTGTTTCCAATTATAAAATAGGTCAAAATAATAGTATGACTTTCAATGCAGTATGACATATAAACATTTTGCCAAACAAATAATATGACAAAGAATTTTATGCAAACCGAGGTATGCCAAAGTATATTAGGAACTTCAACAATATGCAAAATTACGGTATCCCGTCTATATAACTATACCCAAATAACTCTCAGTAATCTTAGTAACAGAGGAACATAATTTACAAACAAGATTAATTACAGTTGTACGTCTGCGAATATGAATTCAATTTCAAGTATGAGGAATTGTAATTGCTAATAAATTTCCACAGGCGCTTAGGCGTTCCTTGACTTGACGCCTAAGGCAGGTTCAGACAGAGATGGATTTCGAACCAAAAATTTAACACTCTTTAATAAACTTGAAAAGTATTCAATTTTAAAACAGTCACTATATTTTTACACAAAAATTAGACGCGCTTTAAGGCAGTGTTTAAAATATTTTACTATACGATTGGACGCTGTCAAAAAGCTTAAACCAAGTCTAACATTTTTTGTAATAAGGCCGTCACAGTCTGCCTAAAAGCATGTCCAACTTTATTGAAATAAAACGGCCTACTGTATTCAACATGAGAAACTTGCATAACTATTATGGTGCAGGCAAGATAAGAACAAACGACGCCTTCATCTACTAAAATATAAGTAACACCTAGACCCAGCCCGGTCATAGTTGCAATCAAGCGGTAATTAGAGGCTGCTTGTCACTGAGTTTTGCGAAACTATATAATGTTGTATAGCTTCGTGTTAGAGTTGTATTGTATGGGGTGCGGTACGAAAAATAACGCCGTTCCAATAAATCGTATTTGACAGCTGTCAGATTCGTGATAATACTATGGTAGAGGGTCCATTTTCCTTTGTTGACATCTCTTTTAGTATGGGGATGAACTTTGTCAAATACGACTTATTGGAACGGCGGTACTTTAGAATCTTTCCTAAGGGCCGACGAAGGTACAAGTATCGATTTTTGACCTTAGCCATTTTCAATGGGAACATTCTGAATAAGGTTTATGTACCTAATATTTTCTTGAGTTTGCACAACTACTACTCATCACAATAAAACAATTGTAAACCTTTGTACCTCTTATTGAGTGGAGGTCCCCCAGAGTCCGCTTAGTCAATTTGTAATTAGTAGGTGGCAAGGGGTGCCAAATTTGCGCAACCTTGTCACTTGTAATTTTATTTATTCAGCCTTTAATTTTTGCTGTAATAGGAAATTTTTCAAGACAATCTTCAAGTATACAAAGATGGCGCAGAGCATAACTGAAAAAAGTTTCTTTCAAAGCTAATGTAAGGAAATAAATGAATTGTATTTGTGACTAAAATTACAAAATGACAGCTTAACATGACGCCATCTGGGTTTAATTTATAAAAAAGGTCGAGAACTGTCAGATGAAAAAGTCCCCATTAGAAATGGAGTTCAGAAACTTCTATAGCAGTATTTCAAAAAAGCAAACTATATGATTGAGCTACGTATTTGACCCCCATCAAATTATACCTAAATCCGTGTCTGTACAAAGTAGGTAGTCCCAACTTCCAATCAGGGGGTGATTAGTGGCTGCGGGTGTCTAACTTGTTATTGAGTTCCACAACTCTCGAGTACAAGATATTGTGTCATATTACGGTTTCTCGGTCGTCTAACTATCGAGTGTTTTTTGTTAATAAACTTCTATTCGCCAAAAGTCGCCTAGTTCGTCAAATCTTTGACTTTTGCTTTTTTGGTCTTGTTTTGGCAACAGTCGCTGACATGCAGTATTATTCTAAAATTCTTTCTAAATAATTTTACTGTTAAAATGTTTTAGAACAGCTCATTTTTATGAACATTATACTGAATATCACATATTATACTGATCCTACTAATATTGTAAATGCGAAAATTTGTATGTTTGTTACTTCTTCACGCAAAAACTACTGAACCGATTGTAATTAAATTTGGCACACATATAGAAGATAATTAGTAACATTGCCGTGTGATGCCGGCTTAGAATAGCATCACCCCATTTCTTTCCCTTGGGAATCGTAAGAGGCGATTAAGATACTCGAGGGTGTGTATTGCAATTTTAGGCGAAGGGCTGACAACCTGTCAATATGGTGATACACAATTTTCCGCATGACCCTCAAATATTTGTCAGACGTGGCGTAAATGACTGTTTTTGGCTGTTTGCGTTCTGCCTACCCCGTAAGGGATTATAGGCGTGATATATGTATGTATGTATGTAGGTTAGTTTTTATCACGACTAATGCGGGCAATGCCGCGGGTAACAGCTAGCATCACATAAAGTATCCTCAAAACTCTCCAGTAGGTAAGTACAGTCACGCTCACGTTCGGTTAGACACTCGAACTGCCGATGTAAGTCGTATACGTGCAGCATAAGAACGGTCCGAAGTCCGAACTGTCTTAGGCGGTTCTCCCTCATGCGTCTGTCAGGCGAATGGAAATTGCGAAATCCGATCTTTCTCCCATACAAATACTATGTATCAAGTCGTTTGAGAGACATTTCCGTAAACGCACCATAAAGCACCGTAGCCGTAACGACAAGTAGGGGAACCGCTTAGAGGAGGCTAGGTAAACTTCATTCGCTCAAATCAAATCAAATATATTTATTGCATAACTATAGGTACATAATCAGGTGTAACAATAATTCAAGTCCAACTATAGTCTACCATAGAGGTGTACAATGTAAGTAGCGTAGGTAAGAAGTAAAATAATTTATTTTTAGCATGCATAATGTAAGTATGTAATTTTAAAAATGTCAACTATATAATTAAAAAAATGTCAATTGGTCATAATTTACTTATTTATGTCGTTAAAAAACTCATCGATACCATAATATAATTTAGACATTAGGAATTCTTTAACTTTTACTTTCAATGTATGTATAGGCAGTTCCTTAAACCTATCTGGAAATGATTAGATAGTGTCGCGACCAGCGTAACTGCCGGTACGCGCCCGTGCGTGAATCAAGCATGGGGGTCAGGTGACACTATCTGAGCGAATGAGCTATATCCTGAGCTTGATTGTACGTTCAAGATCATTTCATTTAATTTATTCATTGCTTACAAGTACAAGTATAAAAGGTCTTTTAATAAAGTGACAGATAAGTACATGCACCCGGATAGGGCACATGCGTTTGCCGTTACAAAATAATAAAGATTAAAATGGATCAAATAACAATAGGATTTGATTATAAAATACAATTTAAAAGTAATAATAAAAAATAATTAAGTGGCATTCATGTATAAATTAATTGGTAACAAATAAAATGATTACAACTTAAATTGATGGCATAATTATTTGATGTCGTTAAAAAAATCGTCAACTGTATAAATACATTGTTTATTTTAAAAAAAATAAGTTTATTATGGAACATTTTGTCATTAGTCTCAGCTTTTATAGATGCGTCAATTTTATTAAATATTTTAACTGATTTATAATGAGGTCCTTTTCTAAAAAAATTATCTAAGTTGGGCTAGGCACTCAAACTGCCAATGTAAGTCTTATGCGCGCCGCATAAGAGCGGTCCAAAATTCCAAACTGTCTAACCCAGCCTGGGCTTGATTGTACCCGTGTTTCAGTGTAATTTACAGCTTCACCTCTGCAAAGTTGACGCCCCCTGGGCAATATTCCAAACAACCTAACTTTTGTGCACTGCAAGGTACGCTGTAATATGATAGTTTTTGTGTTGTTTTAATATTCTTCCTTACGTACGAGTATTAGAGTTGAAAAAGTTTGAAATATTCTATGAAAATGTGAGTACAGCATAACAGACCTTACTGCATAAAAATTTTACCAACAAATTCATAATTTGTTTAATGAATGCTTATTTTTTTAGGGGTGGCCTTAATATTTTGATAATGTTGGTATACCTAATAAGCAACATTCTAAAGAGAAGCCATATATTTCAAAACCTACTAATTCGACCTATCTAAAACACTGTTTATGTAGTTTAGTTCAGTTTTTACGCTGAACTGGTTAAGTATTCCATATGGACGCAGTTTCATAAAACACTATTGTTTTTTTTTGGAATTATATTTCTTATGGCAAGACATTATACTTTGAAATAATTGTTAAAACATTCCTTTTGACGATCACGTAGTCTTTTTTTTGGTCTATCTATTTTCACATTAAAAATTTCCTTCTTACTAATTATATTTCCTACACAAGTGTTATTTACTCTCTCTACTTGCATTTTTGAGCCATCAGTACTATAACTTTTCAAGCTTATTTATCTATTGTCATCATAAATTGTTTTATTTAAAAAGGCTAGACAGACATTTGCTGAACTCAAATAGATAATCTAAACTGAGAAGTCCCAAGACCTTAATATGGTTTCATTTTTTGCAAACCACTGACCCGAGTATATAATATTTCTACCCTAGTAAGCTTTCCATGTATCCATGTAACAACCAAAATTTCACCCTATGACACAGGTTTAAAGTCTAAAATGGAGTGTAGGATGTCTAAATTTAAATCTCGCGGGTGGAGTGTGGTATTACGTGCATGAAATCTTAATATCGATATCAATTTAGGGTTTCAGCTGGGTTACGTAACTTTTAGGTCAAAATGTCGTGGAAATAGCCGGGTAAATTGAACTTTATGAAACGGCGGAGACTGGGTTTATACCTACTTCTACATTAATATTGTAAAGACTAAAGATTTTCAACATGTTTGTATGTAATCGATAAACTTTAAAACTACTGGACCGAATTGACTAGACTGATACATTGAAAACAATCCAAAATTTTCGATTTCAATCCGTAATCGTCACTAGTAAGCTACTTCTAGGCACTAAGCGCTTCCAGTCATCATTTATTATGCGCACTGCTAAAGAGTGGAACTCACTACCTGCGTCTGTATTTCCAAACGCATACAACCCTAATCTCTTCAAAGTAAGAGTGAACAGGCTTCTTCTGGGTGAGCTCGCTTCATCTTAGACTCTGTCTCTGTCCTATGACCTAGACTAGAGTCAAGAGCAAACCCACTCTTAAAAAAAACATTCATCACCAGATACTATATCTGTAACAATTAATTCCAACAAGAAAACAGAACTTTATATGCAAAGGCGGTTCTCTTGTCGACTGTCGCTGTGTATCTTTAACAAACAGTAACGCATGCGTCTGTCAGACGAAAGGGAATTGAAAATTCCGATCTTATTCCCATACAAATACGGCTACGGTGCGTAATGCATGGGTTACGGTGCGTTAAAAATACGCAACGACAAACGACAAGTGGGAGAACCGCCTTACATTATTATTGACGTTACGACCGATTCGATTGGATATAGAAACAAATGAAGGCTGTAAATAACTTGATCAATAAATTGATAGCTACTTTAGTAAGTGAAGAATTTCAGTATTAATGTGACATAACTAGAAAACTATTATAGGCTTCGCTATTTAGGTTATGACTCCACTAAATCACACAGATTACCTAGAATTAATTGGGCCTGAACTATTGTACTATTTCCGTTATAAAATACATTAAAAACACTCACGCGAGAGTTTTGTGGAAATTCGAGTTATCTGATCAAACACACGCTGAATACAAAACTTCATTCCTATGTATATGGCGTGTAGCGAATATAAGTAGCCAATGACACAAATAGCTAGTAAAAAAATAAATGAAGTAAGAAAAAACACTTGTCTTGTCTAGCCCTCATCATCCCACTGCTTCTTCTTCTTCTTTTCGTGTGGGACACCGAGTCATCCAACGACCCGATAAACCCTGGTGTCAGAGCTTTTTTCAACCACCTACTACTAGTAGTAGGCCTCTGACATGATTGGACAAAGGCCTCCCTCTTCTCCTTCCATCCATTTCTATTTTTGGCTTCCTCAAAACACTTTATTGCACAACAGTATTAACATAAACACAGAAAATTCATAGCATGTGCCAAGGTGGCACAATTGCTGGCCTTAGGACTTAGGTTACCGAACATAAAAATCAAAACAGTTTCAGACCCATATCTACCTAATTAAAACTGTTTCTCAATTCAATTAAGCGCCATTAAATATACAGTACTAGATTTCCGCCCAGCGCTGCCACTCATTTTCCCGTGGTAATAGTTGTTTTTCCGCGGCCTTTGTGTTATTCCGGGCTATACTCTACCTGTGTTCCAAATTTCATCCAAATCTGTCAAGCCGTTTGAGCGTGAAGAGCTAACAAACATACATACACACACAAAACTCTCGGATTTATAATATTAGTACAACCTGTATTGTTTCGAAACATACTTCTTCTTCTTTTAATTTATGGCTTTTGCAGACAAGCAATTCAGCCAGTGTCACGTTGAAACATACATTTTATTTGTAGAAGTTGTCAAAGCTAGCATAGTTATTATGTTGAGTGTGGGTGTACATTTTAAATTTATATTCGTAACCCTTTTGGAAAATAGGTCAGAAGAAACAAGTCGCAATTGAACATGCCTGCTTACCCTTTAGAATGGTTTGTGTTCATTCCATTCACTAGGAAAATTCACTATGAATACAACAAGTTGCACTGCGCTCACGAATCCGCCTGCCAAGTGTGGTGAGTATGGCAATCCCCTCCAATAGGGGGAGGCCAATGTCCAGCAGTGGACTGTTGTGGCTGTCAATGTAATGAAATTAGAAAAAAATATGCAATGTTTTTCATAAATGAAGAAGTTTATGAATAAAAAACTTTTGAACTCTCTCTTTTTCTCTTCGTGTGGGACACCGAGCCATCCAACGACCCGACGAACCCTGGTTTCGAAGTTTTTCAACCGCCTTCTACTAGAAGTAGGCCTCTGACATGGTTGCGTAACGTAACTTTTGAAGTAAATACCAAGATTATCTGGAAATATTGTTCTTACATGCCTTGTTCTTGTGGAGGAACCTTTTGTTCAAAGAATCTTTTATAGTCTCGGTATCGTGAGTCAAACTTCTTGTATTATGTAAATTATTCATCAGTCATTGTCGACAAGGAACCTATTTGTAGCCTTGAGATTACCCTTGAAACTACTCCATAGCTACCAAAATTCTGATTTATTCATAGTCATTAATAACCTTAGTTTCGTCGGTAGTTCTTTATGTGGCTCATAAAAGATCGTTTATTTTGTAGTCTACACAGAAATATGCTGCTCGTAGCATTTCTTTAAAGGGCAATTTCCCTACTGTAATAGCGTGTACTGCCATGCAAATTTGAACTTTAGTGCTTGAGGTTAAACTGCACAGTAAAACTTGGATTATTTCAGCTCATTTTGTCCTATATTTATGAGGGGAAAAATTTACACGCGAATTTTGAATGCAAATTAAATTTTATTCGGCAATCAAGTGCTATGTATCTGCAATTGAATTTTATTTCAATTTCATACTGCGTAGCTCACTGAACAAAATACGATTGAGTATTGGATAAACGCAACCCTGGCGCTCTGCTAGTTTATTCGCAGAATTTTTGATAGGTATTCTTCCTCTTATATTTAAAAGCTCAGCTCTTGTCGTTGGAGTAACTGCTTGTCGCTTCTCCGCCAGTGATTTGACCAAATCAAAGAAAAAGTTAATGTCGGTGTATGACAATAAATATAGACTTTTCTTTTACTGTGTCTTTTGCATTTGTGGTGTTTTGTACAAATGAAGCATATTGTATAGTTTAAGATGTTATGTGATACAGACAAGACAACTCGCGGAGAAAGTTTGATGTCATACTTACCTATATTAAAATGATGCTCCATCGCGACTGAATTATAAAGACGTCGACGCTAGAGCACCGGCCAAATAGCACATAATTATTTCAATTATGTAGGATTTCTGTGAAAAGTGCCCAAGCTGTCGCTAGCAAAAACGTACGTTAATCTGCGGCCCGCCTCACAAAACCTTCGAGCAACACAGTCTTCCGTCTCGTTCCGATCTGGAAGGGAGGAGCCTTAGCCATTTTACTCCATAGAAATAGTTCTGTCGTTTTTTGCGGGGCGCGGGGGGAGTGGTAGGTAAAGCTGTCAAGTTAGTGCTTGACAATATCAAAAGTGTACTAAGAAGCTTGTGTTGTTTTTTTATTTATTTTTAAAGCAAGTTACATAACAATAAACTTTTAAGTAGTCAAATCATGCCATTTTAGGGGTCCTCTAGTAATTATAAGAACCATGGCCCTACAAAACGCAATCACCAACCAAAATCTGCTTAACATTTGGTATCTAGATGATCTTCTCTCGTGTGAGACACCAAGTCGTCCAACGACTCGATGAACCCTGGTGTAGAGAGTTTTTCAACCGCTTACTACTAGTTGTAGGCCTCTGACATGGTTGTGTTACGACCGCCGTCAAAGTAATCATAGACAGCAACCAGGACCGACGGCTGAACATGCCCTTTCGAAGCACAGAACCATCCCCTTTTAGACAACAACAGAAAAGTGGTTCAGCCTGCAATATCCTAACAGGTCCGGAAACAAATTCACAAACTGAAAAATAACAACTTTGTGACTGCCCCACCGAGAATCGAACCCGGAACCTTTGCGTCGCAGGCAGTCGCATGACCACTGCACCACATCACGTTATTGTTGTTTGCGATGGAACTGCAAGGCATCTCTAACGCACATGTGTGGTGTGCCTATTCCTCTACCTGAAGAACAACATTTGGTTTCAGTTGATAACAACTGTTAGAGAAAGTACGTTTTACTTGTTCCCTAAAAATGTTGAAACGAACAATTAATGTTTTATCGTTGAGTGATAAACTTAAAATTGTAAACGTGTTCGAATCCGGGCAGTCGCGTAACGCTATTCTGAATGATTTTGACTTGCCGGAATCTACCTTTTACAAAATATAAAAAAATAAAGATTTTTTAAAACTGCAGTCTGCGGAAGGACATGGAAATATTAAAAGGGACAAAGTTGTTGAATTTTCCGAAGTTGAGAAGTGTCTCATAGAATGGATTGAACAAACTCTTGATAAAAATATTTCCATAGATGGAATACCTATTGTTAAAAGAAAAAGTAAAATGTTTGCCGAGAAACTGAGAACACGTAATTGATTTATAAATAAATGACAGAACGTGTACACTTTTTATTATGTTTCTCGACTTTCATTCACCTCTATAATATATGAGAGATACTACTCCCAAACATGCATAAGTGACAAACTGGTTTAGTAAAAAAACTCTATGAGCGAGAATAATATTCGGGTCCCTTGAATTCTCGCTTATCCAGGTTCGACATAGTTCATATAAAACCATGATAACAATTATTTGTCTAATACATGTGATTAAATAATACCCACCTCCCAAATTTATCGACAAACATTTTGACATGAAACGGTAACATCACTATTGTTGCTATCGGCGAGAAGTCGGATTTATCGTGCGACCGATCTGTAATATGTACGGGCGAGCAGACTAGATGTTTCTGAACAA
Source organism: Tuta absoluta (assembly GCA_027580185.1). NCBI lineage: Eukaryota > Metazoa > Arthropoda > Insecta > Lepidoptera > Gelechiidae > Tuta > Tuta absoluta. The sequence continues at coordinate 1,553,961 of JAQAHW010000055.1, read as the reverse complement.
GTCCAACAACAATTTTAGAATTTAATATGCGAATTCAGTGTTTAAATGTATTAAATAGCAATAATATGTTAAGAATTTAGTTACATGTGAAATGTGACACCATCGTTTTGTAAACTTGATGTTCCAGACCTCTTTTTTACAGCAAAAAACTGAGCAATTCGGCATTTTTAATATTGCGGCGTTCACATGTGTTCACTTGCACGACTGGACTCGGTCTAGGAAGAAATCTGAACGGAACTGGTTTTTATAAACGCCAATGCCCATTTGGGCTTGTACTTTGACAGAGGAGAAATACTTTGTATGCCTACTCCCTTCCGGGACGGAAGGCCGTCGTTGCTCGAAGCACAAAACAGTCAAAGTCAAAGTCAAAATATTTTATTTGCTTGGATACATGGTATAAAAGGTATAAAATGTAACATTGCATCTCATGATCCACTTGTTTAAAAGCGTGCAAAATTTTAAAATTATTCTATTTATTACAATTTGTTAAAATTTATTATAATACACGTCCTTTAATAAATAAAAATTTTTATTTTAATAACATTAACAAACGATTCATAAAAGTCTAAAATATTATCATTATTGAATTGAATTAAATTATAGTCATAATAGCAATCAAATAAATATTAATCATTAACTATCATTATAACTAAAAAACATACAAACATATGGTATGACTGAATTGATTACCTAGCTATACTCAGACTTTATCAAATGAAATAAGGGGAAAGCAGCACTATCATTGTAGCACTGAAATAAACAGTTTCTATTCTATTCTATTTTAAATAGAAGGGTAGTACATTTTTCAGGTTCTCCGTGCTGATAGATGCCCCAGATTTTATTTAAAACCTTTCAGAGGAACTCAGACTTGAACAAGTATAATTTATATGCTAATTCCTTGTGAGGGAAAGAAAATATTTCAAGTCAGGCTGAAATGAAATCCTAGAATATTCTGAGGAAATTAAGGTGAAGAAAGAAAGATCTTTCAAATTTTTTATACTACATTCTTAATACATTCTTAAAAAATATATATTCATTTTACTAATAACTTACATTTCCAGAATTTCATCGAAAAAGTTTTCTTGTAACAACCTTGCTTGTACAAGTTATGTCAATCTTATCACAATTTTGAACTGGAATTCTATTTACTTACCTATTTAATAGTAGGTGACCATGAATAGAGGTAGTGTAAACAATCGCGATAGTTTAATATTAAGATTTCGATAAGTATGTTTTGATTGAGTATGTATTAAAAGAAATTCAAATTTTAAGGATTTAATATCGAACGATATACGTCTGGAACAGATACTCTAGTATTTTATACCTTTCTTGAAAACAAAGCTCTACTGTCTCATTTCAAACTATTCTTATTTCCTCAGCGTACCTGGACCCATACATCGTGCCAGCCAGCCTGGAGCAACTCCTGGTGTCGAGCGACGTGGTCGGTAACATCAGGTTCAGCCACCCGACGCTCTACGTGTTCCCAGGAGGCCAAGGCGACGCGGCACTCTTCGGCATCAATGGATTTAATATGCTCGGTGAGTCCTTGCTTCTTTCCTTACCTATGTGGATGATATAACTAGAATTTGCGACGTGGTCAGACAACATCAGGTTCAGCTACGCAACGCTCTAGGTGTTCTTAGGAGGCCAAGGCGATGCGGCACTCTTTAGGATCAACGGATTTAATATGCTCGGTGAGCCTTGCATCTTTTCTCCCCTATGTGGATGATATACCTAGTATTTGCGACGTGGTTAGACAACATCAGGTTCAGCTACGCAACGCTCTAGGTGTTCCCAGGAGGCCAAGGCAATGCGGCACTCTTCGGCATCAATGGATTTAATATGCTCGGTAAGTCCTTGCTTATTTTCTTCCCTATGTGGATGATATACCTAGTATTTGCGACGTGGTCAGACAACATCAGGTTCAGCCACCCGATGTCAAGGCCGTTTTCCCAGGAGGTCAAGGCGACGCGGCACTCTTCGGCATCAATGGATTTAATATGCTCGGTGAGTCCTTGCTTCTTTTCTCCCCTATGTGGATGATATACCTAGTATTTGCGACGTGTCAGACAACGTCATGTTCAGCCACCCGACGCTCTACGTTTTCCTAGGAGGCCAAGGCGATGCGGCACTCTTCGGCATCAACGGATTTAAAATGCTCGGTGAGTCCTTGCTTCTTTTCATCCTTATGTGGATGATATACCTAGTATTTGCGACGTGGTCAGACAACATGGTCAGCCACCCGACGCTCTACGTGTTCCCAGGAGGTCAAGGCGACGCGGCACTCTTCAGCATCAACGGATTTAATATGCTCGGTGAGTCCTGGCTTCTTTTTTCCCTATGTGGATGATATACCTAGTATTTGCGACGAGGTCAGACAAAATCATGGTCAGCCAACCGACGCTCTACGTGTTCCCAGATGAGCTCTGTTCGAAATAGCGTGGTGATTGCTTCTTCTAAGGTTGAAAGCCTCTTCGCTCCTTGGGCACCACGTCATCCGCATAACGTTTCAGATTTCAATTGGCTTTTAAAAAAGGAACGCTGTGACTCAGATTACGTAGAAAAGGCCTAACATCGTCACACCTATGACTATTTTTGAGTATTCTCTGAGAGTTTATCCATTATATTACACCTGTTTTTATGAAAAAGAATCTAAGTTTACTATTTTAACAGGGAGATAAATAGATAATGTTGTCTGACATAATCGGCTCAGATTTTCTGTAAAGTTTTTTATTTACTTTTATTACTAAAAACTCCAAAATAATTTACCTAAGCAACAAGATTTTTTTGTAGAATAACAATGCTGTTTGGAATAATAGCATGTAATAGGATTAGCTAAGACCGTCTTACAAATTAATTCTGACAAAAACGTTGTACAATTCTGAAATGCGAGTGGATCGACTATAAATTCACAAGTATTTAAATTATTTTAAATAAGTTGACCTATGTTTTTATCCTGTTTTAAGATAACGTAAGCTTAGTCGCGGAACTTCAGATTGTTTGAATATGACATTGTCCTCTGGGGGATACTACAAAAAGTTCACTTAAGTGGTTCACAAGCAAACAAGACGCAACAGAAGTTCTTACATATCCGCAAGATGGTACTACGTGGCAAATTGGCAGAGAACAATGGGCCTGAAACGCGGTATCGAAGTATTTACCATGCACCGCATATATACAATTTCCAATCCTATCCAGGTGGACCAGTCGTTCTCCTGGACACGGCACCTGGCCAGGCAGGGTGTATACTCTTGTCCCGACACCACCTGCACTCCACCATTCTGCCTATTGGCATTACTCGTATCAACCGCTTGCAAAATGAGTGACCTAGACCTAGACTAGAGTCAAGAGCAAACCCATAATTAATAAAAAAATATATATATATATTCTAGCCTGCGCTTGAAAATTTTTTGCAAGTATACAATAATTTAACACTTAAAACGGAAAGTGTATAAAAAAAAAATCGCTAAAACATCAAAAATTTTCCGCGCTAGTTCTCCATACAATTTACAATTCTGCATATGAACTATACGCAGGTGAGTTCCGTTCCAACCCACGAACAACCTATATCTCCAATAATCTCACTTTTCCGCTTGCAATATCCCGCAAAAACCAATCCAATCTCTGTCGTACGCGTAACTTACTTTCAGCCTCAGGGATTGATTCGAGTCGACTTTTTATCGTTCAGAGCTGAAGCAATGTTGGCGCGGATCCAACCAGCCCTAGGCAACGGCGAAACGGTTTATCGATTAGACAGCTAGCTACAATACGACACTTAAACCATGGCCACGTTCGAGACCCAAAGCGTGGGTCGGGCGTGGAACGTGCCGGGTTTATTTTTCTGTAAAAATCTAGACACTAAAATAAAAAACATACATAAATACAGGGTTATTTTTTAGTCAGTGCGCAAACTTATACCATGATATCAGAATCGTTAATAGAACATTTTAGGCAAATAAAAAAATATGTTTTATTTTTATTTTATTTTTATTTTTGTCTGCCTCATAAAAAATAAATCATGGACACACTACTTTTCAATCGGAGGTGGGTGAAAATGGCAACAGCGCTCACGCAGCGCACCCTTCAGTCAGTTTCAGTTCTCGCTTTGATTCCGTCGCGGGCGGGCGCGCACCTGTGTGACACTACTTTTCCCGCCGATCCCGAATTGATTTCTTCGCGATGTCGAATTTTACGTTTCGCGAGTTTTACAAAATGGTTCGTTCGTACTTTTTAAGTGGGGAAAATACCCGACTGCGTAATGCTGGCGTTGTGGACCCTAGTGTACCAAACCCAAGAACATTCCTCAACGTTATGCAGCGGCTGTTGGATCACGGGCAGTTTACAGTAAGTAACTGTTAATTAAACGACTATTGTACTTAGCTACCTACTGCTTACCTAGTGTTCTAGGTAAACTTTTCATTTTGACGGTCCTAAGCCCGTAAAAGTATGAAGAGAAAATTTCAATAACTTTGTAAAGGCTCAGCTACACAAGACCGGCGCGCGATGGCCGCGTTCCGGCCATACGATTTTTTTTATGAATGCCCGATCAAATCACACCCTGTTATTTTTGTGTGAGTAGACCGTTTTTAATCTTTTTTCCTAAATTACCACTCAAGGTTAGTTCACACTGACGCAGTAGCAACATTTTAGTGGCCGGTGGCCTAATCAACTTTGACTGTCATACTTTACTGAATTTTTCGCTCCACTCTCATAAGCGCACAAAATTGCCGTTTACTTTACTTTAAATGCAGTTGTACTTTAAGGATAATTCGGTTAAAATCATCGAAGGGCAGGCACGCGCAATACGAGCTACCTCATATCATCAGTGTACATAAAGCTTTCTAGCAGTGCAGATGATGCGGCGTCAGTTTTCTTCTAAAAATTGAACCGTGTTGGCGCCACTATGTCTGGCGCTGTAAGACGCGGTGACTAATCGCGACGTTGTCAAACCATCACAACCTCTGTTGTATGCAGGTTGTGTAGGCTTTTTAGGTAATATCAGCAACGGCTCCAGTTGCCATTAAAGTCTTTACTGGTTATTTTTAAAGAATATTAGAAAAACCTTTGAATGTAATCTTTTAAAATGGGTATTAATCTTTTCTGGTTATTCTTGTTAACTGTAAGAAAAACCATTCTTAAGTTGATCACGTAGATGTTTACTCGAGGTGCTGTACAATCCCGAGTTACCGTTATGGATTAAACATTTACATGTCTTGCTTATGCTAGTTGTAGCTGCTAATTCTTAACCAAACTGGGAAAAATCCAACTAGGTACGTGATTAACAAAATAATCTCTAGAAACAGGGACCATCAAATCAAGAGACCAACTTTCAAACCACTACACCAAGGAGGCAGTTTAAGTGTAGGTACTTGTGAGATAGGTACTTAGTTGTTGTAGGTATCACCCGCACGCACCCCGGTACCAATAGCGGTCATTAACCTGGACTGGTCATTGACCTGTGCTGTAGGTAGAAGCTAGTACAAAGTCAGCTGATAGGTATAACTGGGCCGCGCGCGACGTTGCCAAGCCGAATGCCACCTAGTGTACCTAATAGGGTGATCCACACTTACGTACGATCCTGGGATAAGTTTAAGTGCGATTATTTCAACATTTTTGTTCTAAGTCATGTATAAAAAATAGATACATATTTTTTAAAATTTGATAACCATTACGTATGTTGAAGCTGCGCACTGACTAAAAAATAATCCTGTATATTACACCTATAATCCCCGACTCGGTGTCCCACACGAGAAGAAGAAGAAGAAGATCCCCTGCGGCAGAGTATAAATGGCCTTAAAAAACGGACATAAACGCCACGTCCGACAAGCATTTGAGGGTCATTCGGACAATTTTGTATCGCCATAGCATCAGGTTGTCAGACCATCGCCTAAAATATCAATACACATAAGCCTTGAATCCTTTAGTCGCCTCTTACGTATGATCCTTCCTCTTACGACACCTACGGAAAAGAAAGACACCGATATCACAGGGAAATAATATCTTAAATAAACTAATTATCTTAAATAGGTTGTTCGCTAGAAGGATCGAATTAATTGAAAGTATGCAAAAAAGCAACTTTTAGATTCGCGTAGGCGATAAAAAATTACTCCAGGCCCTCCAGACTGATGGACAGGTTAATTAATACCTGTCCCTTTACCGGAACTGTGACGGAAATTAGTAATCAATTTGAGAATTCTAATTAGCTTCGTCTTTCAAAAGATCGTGTTCTGTCTCTTGACATCTCCTTTTTGCTTCTTGTAAAAGGTTCAGTTGGTAATTATTCAGTATTATAATGGTGGATGGAACTGGTTGAGTTTGAAGAGTGACTGTGTGTCAAAATTTCACAATCCCTTATTCACAAGTAGAAACTTCTTCGAATGTTTGCTCCCTTTGTTTATTTATTTTAATACTAGCGGCCTGCCCAGCGGTATCACCCGCTGCTAACCGTTTTCCAGCGGAAAAAAGACCTTTTCCCGGCATAAACTATACATAAAAACGTTTCCATTGTATCACTCTATCTTCTAATGAAAACCAGATCAAAATCCGTTGCCTACTTTGAAAGATCCAAGCATACAACGGAAAGCGACTTCATTTTATACTTTTAAGCATTCCCCTAGTTTCGCGTAACAGCGATACTAATAGTGGCAGAAGATCGAAGAAATGGTATCTAGAATGGCTTCTGACCGCAAATCAACAAGCAATCCGCAGGCATTGTGGTCTCCGGTTGTTGAACTGCGGTGCTTATGGCAAGTGGGGCAGACCACCGCAAAACACTTTCCCCAAAAAAGGAGTAATTGTAGTGACTCCACCGACAAGAGTTTGTCTCTTAAATTTGTAAAAGAGTGAAGCGGTGTATGGCTACTTGCTTGACAAGCTAACCAATCGCCAACAGGCTCCCCCTTTTGTCGATTGAGTGTTTGCTTAGCCCACTTCAAGCATTCGCCAACAGTTCGGTTGGTGTTATGTAGCTAGTAACATTGGGTTACATAAAGCGTAATGGAACTAATTACTCGTTGTCTACCTAATTACAGGTAGGTAACGAAATAAACAAATACATGGGCAACACAAGTCTGTACAAATCTACCTAGGGCGGCGGGTGGTAATCTAATAAGGTAAAAATAAGACGTCATCGGCGCGGCGTAAGGGGATGGAAACCGGAATTATGGAATTGCGAAAAACCGGAATATCGGAACGATTTTACCGATATTTCTATTCCGGTTTTCTGAAGTTTAAAATCGTTAAAACTAAGCTTTGAAAGATAAGGTATTGTTATGTTTACCTAAATTTTTCGGGACATTGAAAATAATGTCGTTGCTACCATATGCACCCTATTTGCAAGCGTTTGTCACGTAAATACCTTAGCACGACTCCTCCGAAAGCTTTCTGAAATCGAAAAAAACATTGATTCAAAGGACATTTTTGCTATATTTATTATAACCAGAGTTTTGGAATTGAGCTTTAATATCGAAACTCAAAACTGGTTTTGAGAACCTTCCGATTTTCCATGCCTTAATCAGTGTACGCGTATAGGTAAGTAGATAGAGGTCAATTCGGGATTTAAATTAGTGCTGTCACTTTCCGTCAAATAGGTTTAGAAAAGGCTAGAAGATATCTAAGTCCTGTCATTTTTTAAAACGTCAAGGATTTTTTCGCCTTTCCTAGTCAATTTAGTCGCCATTGTTTTGATTGTCGCCTTATTTTGACAAATAACACGTATTTTGCATGAAATTATAAGACATGACACGACTAAAATATCTCCTATCCTTTTCAAAACCTATTTAACGGAAAATGACAGCACTAATTTAAGGCAAGTAAGGAGAATGTACATCCCGAATTGTGGCCATTATCTGTCTAGGTCTATTATTAATATACTTAAAGCAAGTGTATTCAAGTCTAACATGCTTTTTTTCTCTTATCCTAAAAGGTTCTCTGTCCCGTATCAGGTGTCGGAAAACAAGCTGTCATTATAACATCTTGGTGATGTTAGACACATTGCTAAGTGGTTTGTACAGGCTTGGGTTTCCTAGGTCTGTTATTCAGGGTTGACCTTTGACCTTAAAGGCTTATATTTTTGTTTATGTTGCTAAGACGCAGATTAGTACATTGATGAGTATAGATACAGTATAGGCTCTTCCTTATTCTGCCATCTGCGCCTGTCAGTGGCCATTGAATGGCCCGATAGCGTAGTAGATAGTACCCCTGTCTGCTACGCTGAAGGTCTTAGGATCGATCCCCACACAGCACAAGTATTTGTAAGTAACTTTTCAAATACTTGTGTTGAGTCTGGGTGTTTCCTATGTTTTGTTTGTATTCATTTACAAGAAGAAGTATTTATGTATTATATCAGTTATCTAGTTAGATGGTGCTGTGTGAAATGTCGAAGATATGTATTTATTACGTCAGCAATTCCGTCACTAGGTCGTCTGTCCATTTAGCGGGTGGTCTACCTACTATGGACGCTTTGCAGTTATAATCCGCATTATACAAATTGAATATCTTTAAAATTACCTTAGTGTATTTTCGATCTAAAATAGTAAAATTGTATCACGATGGACAATCACAAAGTCATCCACATAACAACATTCTGCCAAATCCAACGAATCAAACTAACAGAGAGTTATAAATCCTCAAATTATGCTAAGTAAGTAGGTACTAGTACAAAGTTCAGATATTTGTTGACAGTTTGTTGTTGATATTCAATTTGGTGCTTGAAATATCAATACAGAACACCGCTCTCGAATCTAAAGCCCTTGATCAAACATAGGGACAGTGGATTTCAATTTGTACCCAATCAAAAGTGTTGGTCAAATCGCTTTATTTTTGTTCGGTTTTAGGATCCCGCAGGGACAGTAAAAGTTACCTTCATACTCATTCACAACAATTTCTATAGTGTTGGCGATACGAGTTGATCTAGTGTTGTTGTTGTTCAAATTTAAGAGCTTGGCTCTTGTCGGTGGAGTAATTGCCATTTTTTCTATCTTCTGCCAGCGACTTGACCTCTTGATATGACACGGCATTAATCTTCTCCTTTACTTGAGTGAAGAATGTGCGTCTAGATCTTCTTCTTCCTCTCTTTCCTTCGACCTTTCCTTTAATGATGTTCTTAATAAAGTTGTCGTGCCGTAACAAGTGACCAACCATCTTCCCTTTACGGTTGCCAATGGTCTTTAGTATACAACGTTCCTCCGCAACCAACGTTAGCACATCCTCATTTGACATCTTCTCTGTCCAACTGATCTTGTGGTGTTAGAAAAATACTTTCTAATAGATAATTTTACTTTGTAGCAGATAATTTATACTCAAGGATAATAGGTATCAGGTTGATCCGCCTGATTGAAAGATTTGTGCTTCGGAAGGCGATTATAGCCGCTGCCCTAGTTGCTGACTATGATTACCTACTTAGATAGTTGTGATAACAATCACATCAGAAGCTCCTAAGTAGGTGGTTAAAAAAATCTGTAGCCAAAGATTGCCGGTTTGTTCGTAATTTTCGTGTCCCACTCAAAATGAATGAATGAAGATCAATGAAGTCGCTACCCGTGTCTGTATGTATGCTTAGATCTTGAAAAGTGCGCTACGGATTTTGGTGGGGTTTTCTTAAGTAGATAGAGTTATTCAAGAGACAGAATTTTATGTAAAATGTATGCCGAGAAAAGATATTTTTCCCGCCGGAAAACAGTTAGCAGCGGGTAAAAACGCTGGGCGGGCCGCTAGTTGCAAAATATACCCTTCCACGAAAACGGTATGCAGAACTGTTAGCTCATTCTATAAATTCGCTCTTGAGCGTGATTTTATTTCACATGTTTTGGTTTGAGAGTGCGCTCGGGGCCAGACGAAACCATTTCATTTTATGTAGAGAGCTTGATTTTTATTTCTGAATTGGATTTAACTTCAATTGCAGAATTTAAAATAAATTAGCTTTATACGAATTGGAAAATCTGTTGGGTACATTTCGGCAAGTGGCATTAGGCTTAACATCATAACAAAAATTGTTGAGAATATTTTGATGATCTACCTTCTTTTGACTTTTATTTACCTTTTTGAAATTTGACTGCCGTGTGATGCCGGCTTAGAATTGCATCACCCCCCATTTCTTACCTTTGGGAGTCGTAAGAGGCGATTAAGGGACTCGAGGGTGTGTATTGCAATTTCAGGCGATGGACTGACAACCTATCACTATGGCGATGCACAATGTTCCGAATGACCCTCAAATATTTGTCAGATGTGGCGTAAATGTCCGTTTTCCGGCCGTTTGCGCTCTGCCTACCCCGCAAGGGATATAGGCGTGATGTGTGTGTGGAAATTCGAGATTTGCCTAAATTCAGTACATTATTTAGCGGATTCATCAGAATATTAAACTAAGCTTGTATTTATCAAGAGTTGATTGCGAAACTGTATCTACTTACGAGTACAAACTATGCTACAACAAATCAAATAACGTCTCGGTATGTCATAATAATATTCTCAGTCATACCTATTTGCAAAATAACAGTAGGTCGATCTACCTAGCTAGATAGAGGCGGATGTGACGCAGTGATAGTGCGAGTGCCTGCGGCGAAAAGAGTCCGGGTTCGATTCCCGGTTGAGCACTCACAAAGTGCCTCAGAAGGCACGTTTAGCTGTCGGTCCCGGTTGCTGTCTATGATTACTTGGACGGCGGTCAGTACACAACTATGTCAGAGGGCAGCTAGTAGTAGTAGGCATTTGAAAACTCTTTGCAATAAGAAATTGAAAAAAAGTTACCGTCTCGGCCGGGAATTGAACCTGGGATCTGTGGAGTACCGTCCCACCGCTCTGCCACTAAGCTACCGGCGCCTCGACCGAACACATCTAAATTTCAAACTCTTGATACTCGTCTTGAAGCGACGTACAGCGACATCTAGCGTAAGTTATTTTAACGAATACTATGATGGTTAGTCCTCAATACAGTAGGAATACAAATCATACTAACGTATAATGTAATGTATGTAATTGTTCTGTGTTTTATCTTGTGTACAATAAACAGTTAAATAAATAAATAAATAAATAAATAAATAAATAATGACAGTACCCAAAAGTGCAAAATAAGTCATAGTATTTGCTTATATTGACGACATTTTCTCTTTTCTTCCAGTTGACGGCGGATTCTCCCGCAAGGCGTGTTGGTGGGATTTCGCGAGACACTTGGACAGACTGGACGCAGTACTGTTCACTCGGATCAACAACTGTTCAGTATCTGGCATGGCGGCGGTACTACACCGCAAAGCAACTACTCCTGTTTATCCGCAGATCGGCCATTTCTTCTGCAACTTGGAGGCAAGTATTTTATGACACTAGGATAAGGTTCTACCAAGGACATTATAGATCTATAATGTCCTTGGGTTATACTCATATCACTTGCATCGAGCTTGAATTAATTCAATTTATTGTTTAATGGCGTTTTCATTGTGAATTCGCCAGTGTCAAGTTTTATTTTACTTGAATCAATAAGTGTTAAGTGTCTGGCATGGCGGCGGTGGTGCAAAGCAACTACTCCCGTCTATCCACAGATCGGCCATTTCTTCTGCAACTTGGAGGCAAGTATTTATATGAAAAATGCCTTAATCTAAACACTTCAATCCATAAGTGTTCAGTGTCTAATACTATCCATGCGATTGGGAATTCCTACAGCAATTTAAAGATAAAAGTACATATCCTTTTTTTCTTTAAAATGTTCCAGCAAGAAAACTTCTGAACGTTGGATGTCATTTCATCACAAGTATTGTGTAGTTTCAGCTATTTTCTGAACTGTAGCATCTCCGTACCGCGTAACTTTTGAGCTGCTAAATTGCGTTAAAACTTTTTTCCTGTACAAAACAGGCTACTTTATCAGCAGGCAGCTTACTTACACACATATCACGCCTATAATCCCTTGCGGGCTAGGCGGAGAGTAAACGGTCGCAAAAATCGGACATTTACGCAATGTCTGACAAATATTTGAGGGTCATTCGAAAAACTATGTGTCGCCATAGTGACAGGTTGTCAGCCCGTCGCCTAAAATTGCAATACACACCCTCAAAATCTTTAGTCGCCTCTTACGACTCTCACGGGAAAGAAATGGGATGATGATATTCTAAGCCGACATCACACGGCTTTCTTGTTATACGTAAATCTAGTATACATGACTTACAAAGTAAACAAATATTTGTCCTTATTTGTTAACAAAGTAAACAAATAAGGACGGTAAAGTACTGGCGCCACACGACTGCCCTTACAAGGTCTGTAACCCTACTCCAGTCATGCTTGGTTGCTCATGATCACTGCTTACTGGTTTAGACTGTAGGTTAAGATTCCATAGTGATGTAGCCTGTGGATCATGAACAAAATTTACTTTATTACTTACTCACACACGGGTATGAAGATTGAAGATTCTATTTAATTTGAGGAATGTTTTCATATTTTTTAAGACTGCTATAACGATAAGTCACAAGTGTGGACTTGTCCGTTTCTGATCAAATTCTTACCATAAAAAACGCAGGCAACGTTATATGCCCTGTGATCAACCTGGCCAGCCCCAAGGCAAAGCATATATTATTTTATAAAAATGTGTTATACAAATTTCTTTTTTTTACAATGACGGATCATGACGGTCTAAGTAATGAAGGATCATTGATTAAAGTTAATTTCATTTCATTAAGGAGCGGTAGCCCAGATGGAAGAGGCGTTGCAGGTTCAATCCTACCTGACGTAGAAAATTTTTGCTTGGTTTCTAAAATTGTACGACACGAGATGTGTTCTTAAATTTGGTATCCAAATCAATACCAAATAGAAAAGTGTGTTTGTTTATGTGTTTGTTTTGTTTTACTGTCCCGTCGCAACGGATCAATTTTATGTTACTTTATTGAGAAGTTAGTTTAAAGGTTGGAGAGACACATAAGCTACCTACTTTTTACCGCGGGAAAGCTTGTGAATCCGCGGGGCGGAAAGCTAAATACAATAAATATGACAAGTCAATATAAATATACATTAAAAAGTTGCTTTTGACAATTAAGAATTCAGTAATCTTCACAGCAAACAAAATTGTAAAAATATCTAAAATTAAGCAAGTTTAAAAAAAATCGTTGACGGATTATATTTGTTCTTTTCATTTTCATGTGAAATTATTATACATATATTATAGTATACTTATTCAGATCCTTTTTAACTAGTCTTGCAACGTATATAACAGATATAACAGTAACAAGTGACAACACTACAATCCCGGTAAAGCTGTGCACTCTAGTGTCATGTGTGGTGAAGCGCGCCATATTATCAACTTGCAGTCTGCCGTGAACACATAATCTAACCACTTGTTTGAACTCTCCGCTCAATCTACTTTTTTCATATCAATGACAAATCTTACAAAAAACAGTGTTAGGAAAATTGAAATAGCGTCCGAATGCGCGTCTAACTAATTTGTAACAAAGTCAGTGTTATAGATAATGTAAACCTTAACTCTACGGCTGCTCCGGGCCGTGATCTCGGTGTCACAAAGTCCAATGTCGTCCAAAAATTTAATCGGCGGCGTGTCTAAAAGCAGCAACTAGTGAACATAATAGTGTCACAAAAAAAATGTGCATTTTTAAATACTTTCAGGAAATCATACAGATTTTCCACCTACTAACCTATTCTATTCTATCTTCTCATTCCAGGAGCGACGCGCTCTAGCTAGCCCTGACGGCGACAAGGACTCTGACCCACTGCTGGTGTCATTACTGCAGCAGGGGTCTGATATGATGACTGACCTGCGGCACCTTAACCTGAAACCGCAGTTCTGCTACAGAAGCCCCGATCCTATCAATCTGTACCACAAAGTTGGACATGGTGTGTATTATCTTCTCCTTTCTTTTTCTTGTCAAGTCGATAGCATCCAATTTTACGTGTTCGAAACTCGGCCTCTCAAATCCCATCTATGGTAGTGGCTAACCAGCAGAGTAACGCTCTGGTTAAGGCAATGTCTATGCAGACATGTTGTCTTTCACCTTCGCTAAAGTGAACTTACTTAATTCCTTGATAAACTAATAAAACCCTTTTTTTTTATTAATTTTTTATAATGTTGCGGTTGCGTGGATTGTATACTAAAACGGTAAATTTCATTTTTTCAGGAACCCTCGACATGTACGTACTGAATCCGTCCAAGGACTCGAAATACGTTCGTGAATTCTTGAAACGGTGGCATGGCAGTGAGCAAAAACTTTTCGAAGGCCCCAGTGTGACTGGACCTTTCAATTTTCCGATCCCGAACCTTGTCTCGATATGTGCCCTCCTCGTGTGGCGTCCAGCAAACCCTGATGATACGATAACAAGAATAATGTTCCCAGGCTCTACTCCTCAACACAAAATATTCGAGGGACTAGAGAAACTAAAACACTTAGATTTTCTACAAACACCGACTTGCACAGGGCGCCAAATTGCAGCATCCACAGCCCCACCTGCAATGACCCCTATGTCGACTAAAACTACTAGGACGACGACTAAAGTTAGTAAAGAAAAAAGTTTAGCAACCGTCGAAAAAACGAAAGATGATAAATCAGTTGAACCAGAACCTCCTCCGCCAAAGACACAATCTAAAGAAATTATCAAAGAATCTACCAAAGAAACTATGAAAGACACATCAAAAGATGAAACGGATTCCAAAAATATAATAGACAATAAATTGCTCAGTGAATTGGTTGAAAGGGAGGACAAACAAATTGAATCGGTTCTGAAAGAAGCGATTACTGGAAGGATAGAAACGAAATTAGATGATAAAATTGCTCAGTACGAGAGCGCTGTGATAGACGGACTGCCTAAAAAACGAGATATCAAAAGAAAATCTGCTGAAAAGAAAACAAAGAAAACAGATAAGACTGAAGATGGAAAAGATGCAATGGCAAAGAGTGGTGATACAAAAAAAATTGAAACTGACATAAAAACGGGTGATATAAAATCTAAGATAGACACAAGAAAAAAGATTGAATCTCGGATAAGAACTGAAACGACGATGTCATCTGTAACAAGGAGTAAAATCAGTCATAGAACAACACAAAAATCTACAGAAAAAAGGTCTACATCAAGTGTTATTGACAGAAAAACTACGGAAGATAAAAAATCTCCACCAACAACACCAAAAAAGATCATGGAATCTAAAACAACTACCTCAACAGTTCAATCAATAGCAAAAGAAAGGCTTAAAGCTAAAACAAGAAAGTTAAGTCCAGGAAGCACATCAGCTAAAAGTACTAAGGAAGCAGCAAATCGCAGGGTTGCTGAATCTAAGTACAAACAGGCATCTCCAAAAAGAGATGTTAGTCAAAAACTACCAGAAAAGAAAGAACCAAAGACTAAACGTGAACCCATCTCAAGAAGGCCTCGACCTCTTGCTTCCCCTGTCAAAGGACTTAAATCAATGAAAAGCCCAACAAAGTCTGTAAAATCTGTTAAAACAGACCCGAAACTTAAAGGTTTACAGAGGGTGAACTACGAAGATATATTGAAAGAAGCTAAAAAATCAGATGAGGATACGTCAAAATCTTTAGATGATATGAAGCAACAAGAACTTGATGACAAAGAAGAACAAGAAATTGTACGCGAGATCGAAGCTGTATTCAATAGAGACAGTGAGGCTGAAGATAAAGAAAGAGAATATGTAGGACGTTCTGACATTGAAAAGATCACTTGTTTGCTTGACGACGCAAAGACTGAAACTACTGTTGATGGAGAGTTTGAGGAAGAATATTTAATTATTGAAAAAGAAGAAGTGGATCAGTATACAGAAGATTCCATTGCAGACCGTGAAAGCAGTCATGAAAAAGAGGATGAACTACAGAAACATCAAAAAGATAAAGAAGAATCGGAAAAGAAAATAAAAGACGAAGAAACGAAAGAAAAAGTGAAAGAAAGATTAGAAACTGAAAAATTTACTGAAGAAGTAAAACACACCGAATCAAAAGAGCATTCAGTTAGTGTTGAAGAAAAACAGGATATAAGTAGTGAAAAGAAAACATCAGACAGCAACAAAAGTGGTATACTAAAACCGAAAGATTCCCTTGAGCTTAACAATGTACAAGAATCTCAACCTGATGAAAAAATATCAACAACAATTGAGTCAGGTGCTACTACAGCACCTACTTTGCCGGAAGATGAACGTATTACTTTAGACGATATAAAAGAGGATCAACAAGTGGAAGAAAAGCATGTAAGAGAAGATACAAAGGAAGTAATTCCACCACAATCTTTGCCAAATATTCAAAAACCAACATCTTTTGAAAAAAGCCCTAAACTTGAAGTTCAACCGCCAGCTCCAATAAGAGAGATAGTTAAAACTCCCGACGAAGTCGCTGATTTGCCTCTCCACGAGGAAGTCGATTACAGAACATATGAAGATAAAAAGACCCCGATCGAGGAAGATGTTTTTAAGAGAAAACCTGACGTTGGTTTTGTCCATGAAATAAAAGTTCCAAAAGACCTGCCCCTTCCCGAGCAGGAAGCCGCTCCGTCTTTAAAAGGAATTAAAGCTATTCAAGACGACGTCGTTGCTAAAACATTTGATCGCCCATCACACGCCGAATTAGTAACTGTTACGCCAGGATCAGCGCCGGAATCACCAATGTATCACGAACAAATGAAAATCACTTCCGTCCCAGGAGGCGACCTACCACCTGTAAAAGAATATGAAGACGCAGGGTTTGGCTATGCTCATTATACCGAAAAACTAAGAGAAACTCATATAACAACGTTAGATTCGCCTATTAAAGATGACATTGTGATAATTGAAGAAGTTCCTTGCATGCCGGAAAAAATACCATCAATACCAGAAGACGTTGAAAGAGAGATCGAAGAAGCTCGTAAGTTTGAGGCTGTAGAAAAACCTCCATTAAGTCCAAAAGAAATCGAGAAAATAGTTGCAGATGTCGCTGAAGTGTTAAAATCAGAGAAAAGCCTGGAAGAATTGGTGGTTGAAAAATCACCAACTGTGTTAAGAAAATCCCCTGATCTTTTGACAAAAATTGAGGCTTCGGTGGTTAGTGCCACGGAAGCAACAAAAATATTACTTACAAGTGGAAAACAAATTTTACACGACGTGACTACTGGAACAAAAGAAAAACTTGAAACAGATCATGCAGATGTTATTCAGAAGGAAATTTCACCATCTCGTTCTGTTACATCTGAAGATGCTAGTGAAGGTTCGGACAAAACTGTACTTAGTGATGGTAAAAGGACTAAACGTGAAATAAAAGATGATATCAGTGAGGAAATAGAGCTTAAAATAGACGGCTCTAGTATGGAAATGAAATCGAAACGTAGGCAAGAAAAAGAAGCAAAAGATACTGAATTAAATGAAGATGTTGATTTAGGTATAAGAAAATTAAGTATATCATTAGATACAGCTAAAACTTTAGAAAGACTAGAAGAAAAAATGGCAGATCTGAAAAAGAGAGAAGATGCATTTTCACAAAGGCTATTACATGACAGAAAAACGTCAATAAGTAAAAATGGCGAAAGTTCTGAAAAAGATGTCGTCGATCATAAAGAGCCAAGCCCTGATAAAGAAGCTACTGTCAAAGAAACCAAAAGCGAAGATAAAATTTCTGAATATACACCAGAAAAAGACGTATCTATAGAAAAATCTCCAGAAACTGAATCTACATTTGAAGATGATAAATCAAAGGATGACTTACAAAGACTTGATGTGACAAACGAAGACGAAATTGCTAGTCAAGATAACAATATCTGTGATGAATCCGAAAAACATGTAACTGGTGAAATTTTGAAAAAAAGTCAGGATAACGTTATAACAAAACTTACTCATCACGATGAAATAGCAAAGAGAGAATCAGTTAACATTCTTAAACACGAGAAGGAGAAAATATCAAGTATTTTAACAGATACGGCAAAACATGCTGAAACTGATTTAATAACCGGAGCGAAAGACTTTGAAAAGGATACTGTAGAAATTGAAGAAAATTCGCAACATAAAACAGACAGTGCAATTGATTATTGCAAAAAAATTAAGACTGAACAAAAAGAAATAACAAACGCAAAAGAAACTGAAAAGGCAATTGATGAGAAGACATTAAAGAGCGAAAAAGGACCATCGTCGCTTGTGGGTAAATTCATGGGTAAATTTGATGAAAAAATAAGTGAAGCAAAAGGATTTTTTTCAGATACATTCAGTAAAGATAAAAGCAAAGAGAGGAAAACACCGAGTCCTGAAATCGAAAAAGCTTTGGCACTGAAACAAGTTGAAGTCAAACAACAGGATAAAACCTCGACACCAGAAGAGACAGTACCTTCTTTAGTACTTGAAGATATATTATTGCCAGAAAAAGAAAAAGACGATACTATTGTACCTGTTTTGCCTGTAGATGAAGCGGCCACTCTAGAGCACTTTGAACAAAAAGCCCCATCACTCATTTATCTACATGATAAGATGACAGCTCTAGTTCATCCTGATAAACCGGACAAAAAAACAGTTTTACTAACTAAGACAGATGAGAAAGTCCCTTCATCTACAGCAATAAATGAGAAAGTTGTTTTCCAAGAACGAAAAGAACTGAAGTTACAAGAAGAGACACCATCACTTGCTAATCTGGAAGATACAGCACTTTCTCCTTCTCAACTGGACGATAAAGTGCCATCTCCAGTAGATGAAAAAGCATTGGCGAGAACTCCTTCACCTGCTAAAACAGAAGTGGTTTCTACTGCCGACTTAGAATCATCACCAGCACCTTCTGAATTTGGGCTAGAACTAGACGAAGAGCTATCTCCTATTAAATTGAAAGACAAAGTTTTGTCACTAACAGAAGAAAATCTCTCGCTAGATAAGCATAATTTGGAGTCCAGGGAAAAAACTCCTCCGACAAAACAAAATGAAAAAGTGACATCCCCGAAACACTCCGACGAGCAAATTGTAAGTACTCTAGAAGAGATCTCTTTAGTTATTATACCTATGGAAAAGTCACCATTACCACAGTTGGATGAACCAAGTCAAGAGCTAAATGATGGAATTCCTTCACCATCTGAAAAACCAGATGAAAAACCAGCGTCACTTGTTCATTTAGACGAGCCTAATCTAAAACCGAAAGATAAGACTCCCGTCACAACCAAACCAGGTGAAAAAGCACCATCGCCACATCTGGATGAGCATAGTCCTGAGCCAAAAGAGAAGTCTCATTTACCAACAAAGCTCGAAAAAGAATTTCCATCTTCTATACATTTAGACGAACCATTCGATAAGTTTGAAGAAAAAATGTCTTTATTTACAAAACAAGATGAAAAAACACTATCACCACAATTAGATGAACCTGGTTTAGAGGCAAAAGATATAACTCCTTCACCAAACAAACTAGATGAAAAAGCACCATCGCCTATACATCTAGATGAAGCAAGTCCAAAACCGAAAGATACGACTCTTTCACCAACTAAACCAGATGAAAAAGAATCATCATCCGTGCATTTGGATGAACTTAGCCTAGAGCTAACAGATAAGTGTCCCTCACCAACTCAATTGGTTGAAAAAGCACCATCGCCTGTTCATTTGGATGAGACAAGTCTAGAAGCGAAAGATAAGACTACCTCACTCACTAAACCGAATGAAAAAGTACAATCTCCCGTTCAATTGGATAAGCCTAGCCCAGAGCCAACTAAACTAGATTATAAAACACCATCGCATGTTCATATAGATGAGACAAATCTAGAAGCTAAAGAAATGACTCCTTCACCAGAAAAACCAGTTGAAAAAGCACCGTCACCCGTGCTTTTGAATGAGCCTATTCTAGCTGTGAAAGACAAAACTCCCTCACCAACCAAGCACGATGATAAAGCACCGTCACCCGTGCATTTAGATGAACCAAGTCGAGGACAAACTAAACCAGATGAAAAAGCACCGTCTCCCACTCATTTCCATGAGCGTAGTGTGGCGCCGAAAGATAAAACTCCCTCACCAACTAAACCAGATGAAAAGACACTGTCACCCGTGCTTTTGGATGAGTCTATTCTAAAAACGAAAGATAAAACTCCGTCACCAACTAAAACATATGATACAGCACCGTTACCGGTGCATTTAGATGGGACAAGTCTAGAAGCGAAAGATATGACTACCTCACTAACTAAACCAAATGAAAAAGCACAATCTTCGGTTCATTTGGATAAATCTAGCCCAGAGCTAACTAAACTAGATGATAAAACACCATTGCCAGTTCATTTGGATGAGACAAGTCTAGAAGCGCAAGAAAAAACTTCTTCACCAGGAAAACCAGATGAAAAATCACCATCTCCCGTTCATTTGGATGAGCTTAGCCTAGAGCCAGAAGATAAGATTTCTGCACCAGTAAAACCAGAAAAAAGAGGAACATCACCTGCGCATTCAGATGAGCCAAGTCTAGAGCTAACTGATGAAAAAGAACAGTCTCCCACTCATTTGGATGATCCAAGTCTAGAACCGAAAGATGAAACTCCCTCACCAACTAAGCCAGATGAAAAAGCACCATCATCCTTGAATTTGGATGAAACTTTTGTAGAAGCTAAAGAAAAAAGTACTTCAGTAACTGAACCAGATGAAAAAGCGCAATCTCCCGTATATTTGGATGAACCTAGCCTAGAGCCAAAAGAAAAAACTTCTGCACCAGCAAAACCAGACGTTAAAGAAATATCTCCTGCGCATTTGGATGAGCCAAGTCCAAAGCCAACTAAACCAGATGAAAAAGCATCATCTCCTGTTCATTTAGACGTGGCTAGTCTAGAGCAAACTAAACCAGATGATAAAACACTATCGCCAGTGCACTTGGATGTGACAAGTCTAGAAGTGAAAGAAAAGGCTACTACACTAGTAAAACCAGACAAAAAAGCACCATCTCCTGTGCATTTGGATGAGCCAAGTTCAGATCCAACTAAACCAGATGAAAAAACACCGTCTCCCGCTCATTTGGATGAGCCCAGTCTGGCGCCGAAAGATAAAACTCCCTCACCAACTAAGCCAGATGAAAAAACACCGTCACCCGTACTTTTAGATGAGCCTGTTCTAAAAACGAAAGATAAAACTCCCTCTCCAACTAAGCCAGATGATGAAGCACCGTCACCAGTTCATTTGGATGAGCCTATTCTAAAAACGAAAGACAAAACTCCCTCACCAACTAAAATAGATGAAAAAGCACAATCTCTCACTCATTTGGATGAGCCAAGCCTAGAGCCAAAAGACTCTACTGCTGCACCAGAAAAACCAGACGAAAATGCAACATCACCTGCACATTCGGATGAACCAAGTCCAGAGCCAACAAAACTAGATGAAAGAGCACCGTCACCCGTGCATATCGATGAGCCTAGCCTAGAGTTGAAAGACAAGTATCTCTCATCAACAAAACCTGATGATAAAGCACCATCACCTGAGGATTTGGATGGGCCAAGTCTAAGGCCAAAAGATAAAACTCCTTCACCAGTAAAACCAGATGAAAAAACTCCATCTTCTGTTCATTTGGGTGAGCCTAGTCTTGAGCCAAAAGATATATCTCCCTCTCAAAATAAACAAGATGAGATAGCACCATCTTCCATTCATTTGGAAAAGCCTAGCCTAGAGCCAAAAGATAAATCTCCATCACCAACTCAACCAGCTGAAAAAGCAGCATCTCCTGTTCATTTAGACGAGCCTAGCGTTGAGCTAAAAAACAAATCTCCCTCACCAATAAAACAAGATGAGAAAGCACCATTGCCTGTGCATATGGAGGAGTCACTTTTAAAAGCGACAATCAAAACTCCCTCGCCAATTAAACCAGATGAAAAAATACCAACCCCGGTTTATTTGAATGAGCCTTGCCTAGAGCAAAAAGATAAGTCTTCCTCACCAACAAAACCAGATGATGAAACACCATCATCTATGTATTTGAATGAACGAAGTCTAGAGCCAAGAGACAAGACTCCTTCACCTGAAAAACCAGATGAAAAAGCACCATCTACTGTTCATTTGGATGAACCAAGTCTTAAACTAAAGGATAAAACATTCTCATCAAAAGAACCAGATGATAAAGCGCCATTGCCGATACATCAAGATGACGTGTCTGTTGAACCAAAAAACCAAATCCTATCACCATCTAAACTTGACGAGAAATCATCTTCGCCAGCACACCTAAAAGAACTTGGTGTAGAAAATATTTTAGATATAAAAGTACCGGAAGAAAGGATTGCAAGTCCCATTGAGTTAGAATTAGCTCCACTCGAAACTAGCACTATGTTAGTTTCTGAAGTGAAAAAAAATGATATAATTTCACCAATGGCTTTAGAAAAGAAAGCTCAGGACATGAAATCACCTGATAATTTGATAACCGAATCGGCAATAACTCATGAAAAAGTCGATACTAAAATAGTCACTCACGAAGAATTGGAGACAAAAGTAAAAGTTATTAGCCCAGCCATACTGAAAGAGGATGTGATTACAGAACTAGTTAAACCAGAAAAAGAAAAAACTAGTTCGGCTGAAATTTTTAATAGATCACTATCGCCATCTAAACCAGAAGAACAAGTAGATGTTGTTGTGACTAATATTGATAAAACTATAATGTCAAAAGAAAAAGACATCAGTTTCCAGAAGGAAGGAACTGCTTTCGAAAGACCATCGTCGACGTTTTCTGTACAAGATGAAAAACCAATGCCACCTGATACACTCGATATTATAGCAATAGTTGAACCCGAAGAACTCATGTCAGAAGTAGTTACAAAAGATGTCTCTCAAACCGAAACCATGATAGTAAAAACCGAAACAGAAAAAATTTATGATTCGTCAATTTCTAATCAAATTATGACACACGAAGTAACAGAAGAAAAACAGGAAAGGGAAGGAGACAAATTATATTTATTGAAAAAAGAAGAATCTAAATCTTTTTCTCCAGATCAGTCAGAAAAACAAGATGATAAAGAAATAGTGCATGATGGGGATGCATCACCTAAGAAGCCCGATGATAAAGCCATTTCTTCTACGAAACCAGACGAAAAGGCTGCTTTACCGGAAGATAAAGCTATTTTACCCCCAAAACCAGATGATAAGACAGTTTCACCATATGATGAGTCTGCTACACCAGATCATAAAGCTGTATCCCCGGTAAAGCCCAATGACAAAACATTTTCAGATGATAAGGATATTTCACCTGCAAAACCAGATGATAAGGCTACTTTACCAGATGAAGAGGATGCTTCCCCGGAAGATAAAACTGCGTCGCCTGAAAAGCCAGACGATAAGGCTGCTTCACCTCCGAAACCAGATCATAAGGCTGTTACACCAGATGATCAAGCTGTTTCACCTGATGAAAAGGCTGTTTCACCAGCAAAGCTCGATGATAAGGCTATTTCACCAGGTGATAAGGCTGCTTTGCCTGAAAAACTAGACGCTAAGGATGTAACACTTGACTATAAAGCTGTTTCACCAAATGATAAAGCTACTTCACCAGATGATAAGACTGTTTCACCCGCAAAACCAGATGATAAGGTGGGTATGCCAGATGATAAGGTCGTTTCACCAGATGATAAGGCTGCTTTACCTGAAAAGCCAGAAACTAAGGCTGTTACACCTGATGATAAAGCTACTTCACCAGATGATAAGCCCACTTCACCAGATGATAAACATGTTTCACCCGCGAAGCCAGATGATAAAGCGGGCTCGCCAGATGACAAAGTCGTTTCACCAGATGATAAAGCTGTTGCACCAGATGATAAAGCTGTTTTACCAGATGATAAAGCTATTTCACCAGATAATATACCAGTTTCACTTGCGAAGCCAGATAATACGGCTCTTTCACCCGCAAATCTAGATGTTAAGGCGGATACGACAGATAATAAGGTCGTTTTACCAGATGATAAGGCTTTTTCACCAGATGATAAAGCAACTTCACCAGATGAAAAGGTTTTATCACCAGATGATAAACCTGTTTCACCCGTGAAGCCAGATGATAAAGCGGTCTTGCCAGATGACAAGGTTATTTCACCAGATGATAAAGCCTCTTCATCTGCAAAGCCAGATCATAAGGCTGTTACACCTGATGATAAGGCTGATTCACCCAAGAAATCAGATGATAAGGCTGTTACAACTGATGATAAGGCAGTTTCACCCGCGATGCCAGATAATAAGTTGGTTACGCCAGATGATAAAGCTACTTTGCCTGAAAAGCCAGACACTAAGGCTGTTTCACCAGATGATAAGGCTGTTTCACCAGATGATAAAGCTATTTCACCAGATGATAAGGCTGTTTCACCAGATGATAAGGCTGCTTCGCCTGTAAAGCCAGACACCAAGGCTGTTACACCTGATGATAAGGCTATTTCACCAGATGATAAGGCTGCTTTGCCTGGAAAACCAGACACTAAGGCTCTTACACCTGATGATAAAGCTAGTTCTCCAGATGATAAGCCTGTTACATCCGCGAAGCCAGATGATAAAGCGGGTTCGCCAGATGATAAGGTCGTTTTACCAGATAATAAGGCTGTTTCACCAGATGATAAGGCTATTTCACCCGCGAAGCCAGATGATAAGGCTATTTCACCAGATGATAAAGCGGGTTCGCCAGATGATAAGGTCGTTTTACCAGATAATAAGGCTGTTACACCTGATGATAAGGCTGTTTCACCAGATGATAAGGCTATTTCACCAGATGATAAGGCTGTTACACCCGCGAAGCCAGATGATAAAGCAGGTTCGCCAGATGATAAGGTCGTTTTACCAGATAATAAGACTGTATCACCAGATGATAAAGCTGTTTCACCTGCAAAGCCAGATCATAAGGCTGTTACACTTGATGATAAGGATGTTTCACCCGCGATGCCAGATGATAAGGTGGTTACGCCAGATGATAAGGCTACTTTGCCTAAAAAGCCAGACACAAAGGCTGTTACACCTGATGATGAAGCTACTTTACCAGATGATAAGGCTATTCCACTAAATGATAAGCCTGTTTCACCCGCGAAATCAGATGATACTGCTGTTTCACCCTCGAAGCCAGATGACAAGGTCGTTTCACCAGATAATAAGCCTGTTTCACCTGTTACACCTGATATAAAGGCTATTTCACCAGATAATCAAGCTGTTTCACCAGATGATAAGGCTGTTTCACCAACAAAGCTCGATGATAAGGCTATTTCACTAGGTGATAAGGATGCTTTGCCTGGAAAGCCAGACACTAAGGCTCTTACACCTGATGATAAAGCTACTTCACCAGATGACAAGCCTGTTTCACCCGCGAAGCCAGATGAAAAAGCGGGTTCGCCAGATGATAAGGTCGTTTTACCAGATAATAAGGCTGTTTCACCAGATGATAAAGCTGTTTCACCTGCAAAGCCAGATCATAAGGCTGTTACACCTGATGATAAGGATGTTTCACCCGCGATGCCAGGTGATGAGGTGGTTACGCCAGATGATAAGGCTGCTTTGCCTGAAAAGCCAGACACAAAGGCTGTTACACCTGATGATGAAGCTACTTCACCAGATGATAAGGCTATTCCACTAGAGGATAAGCCTGTTTCACCCGCGAAGTCAGACGATAAGGCGGGTACGCCAGATGACAAGGTCGTTTCACCAGATGATAAGCCTATTTCACCAGATGATAAGCCTGTTTTACCTGTAACACCTGATGAAAAAGCTGTTTCAACCGCGAAGCCAGATGATAAGGCTATTTCACCAGATAATCAAGCTGTTTCACCGGATGATAAGGCTGTTTCACCAGCAAAGCTCGATGACAAGGCTATTTCACTAGGTGATAAGGCTGCTTTGCCTGAAAAACTAGACGCTAAGGCTGTTACACCTGATGATGAAGCTACTTCACCAGATGATAAGGCTATTCCACTAGATGATAAGTCTGTTTCAACCGCGAAGTCAGATGATACGGCAGTTTCACCCCCAATGCCAGATGATAAGGCGGGTACACCAGATGATGAAGCTGCTTCACCTGCAAAGCCAGATCATAAGGCTGATGAAAATGCTGTTTCACCAGATGATAAGCCTATTTCACATGCGATGCCAGATGATAAGGCTGCTTTGTCTGAAAAGCCAGACACTAAGGCTGTTTCACCGGATGATAAGCCTATTTCACCTGCGAAGCCGGATGATAAGGTCGTATTACCAGATGATAATGCTGTTTCACCCACCATGCCTCATGATAATTCTGCTTTGCCTGAAAAACTAGACACTAAGGCTATTATACCTGATGATAAGGCTGTTTCACCAGTTGATAAGGCCGTTTCAATTGATGATAAGCCTGTTTCACCTGCGAAGCTAGATGATACGGCTGTTTCATCCGCGAAGCCAGATGATAAAGTGGGAACGCCAGATGATAAGGTCATTTCACCAGATGATAAAGTTGTTGCACCAGATGATAAAGCTGATTTACTTGCAAAGCCAGATCATAAGGCTGTTACACTTGATGATAAGGCTGTTTCACCAGATGATAAGCCTGTTTCACCTGCGAAGCCAGATGATGCAGTAGGTAAGCCAGATGATAAGGTAGTTTCACCCGATGATAAAGCTGCTTCACTCGCAAAGCCAGATGATAAGGCTGTTTCATCAGATGATAAAACTGTATCTCCTGCAAAGCCAGATGATACGGCTGTTTTACCCGCGAAACCAGATGATGAAGCGGGTACGCCAGATGATAAGGTAGTTTTATCAGATGATAAAACTGTTTCTCCTGCAAAGCCAGATGACAAGGCTGCTTCACTAGATACTGAGGCTGTTTCACCTGCGAAACCTGATGATGAGGCTGTTATACCTGCAAAGATAGATCATAAGGCTGTTACACCTAATGAAAAAGCTGTTTTGCTAGACAATAAGGCTGTTTTACCAGATGTTAAGGCTACTCCAACAGATGATAAGGTCGTTTTATCAGATGATAAGGCTATTTCACCCGCGAAACCAGATAAAGATGTTGCTACACCCGATGATAAGGCTGTTTTACCAGATGATAAGGCTACTTCACTAGATAGTAAGGCTGGTACGCCAGATAATGAGGTCGTTTCACGAGACGATAAGGCTGTTTTATCCGCAAAGCCAGATAAAAATGCTGCTACACCCGATGATAAGGTTGTTTCACCAGATGATAAAGCTGTTACACCTGCGAAGCCCGATGATAACACTGTATCACCCGCAAAGCCAGCAGATAATGCTGACAAAACTGCTGATAAGCCTGTTTCATCCGACAAGCTCGATGAAAAGCAAGATTTAACGGAAAAACCTGCTGAAAAAATTACTTTGTCAGAAAAACCAGATCAGAAGGACAATTCACCTGATAATATAGTAACATCACTTGACAAGAAAGATGAAAAAGAAGCATTGACTGAAAAGCCAGATAAAAACTCAAGTACGCCTGAAGAAGAGGCAGTTTTGCCTGAAAAGCTAGATATAAAGCCTCCTTCGCCTGATAAGCTGGATGTTAAGAAAGCCTCACCTGAAAAGCCACATGAAACAACAGTGTCACCTGAAAAGCCAGATGAAAAGGAAGTTTTATCTATGAAGCCAGATGATAAAGCAGTTTCAAGTAAAAAACCAGATGAAAGGGAAGCTTCACCTGAAAAACCAGATAGAAAAGAAGCATTATCTGAAGAGCCAGATGAAAATGAAGCTTTACTTGAAAAGCCAAATGAAAAGGATGTTTTATCTGAAAAAACAGATGAAGAGAAAGTATTATCTGAAATACCAGATAAAAAGGAAGCTTCACTTGTAAAATTAGATAAAAAAGAAGCTCCACATGAAAAGCCAGATGAAAAGGAAGTTTGTTCTGAAAAAACAGATGACAAGGTTGCTTCACCTCAAAAGCCAGATGACAAGGTAGATTTACCTGAAAAGCTAGATAAAGAGGGATCTAAAAAGCAAGATGAAAAAGAAGCTACACCTGAAAAGCCAGATGACAAAGTAGCTTCACCTGAAAAGCTAGATGTAAAAGGAGCGTCACCTGAAAAGCTAGATGACAAGGTAGATTCACCTGAAAAGTCAGGTGACAAGGTAGCTTCACCTGAAAAGACAGACGTAAAGAAAGCTTTGCCAGAAAAGGCAGATATAAAGGAATCCTCACCTGAAAAACCAGGTGACAAGGAAGCTCCACCTGAAAAGCCAGATGTAATGGAAGCTTCACCTGAAAAGCCAGGTGACAAGGAAGCTTCACCTGAAAAGCCAAGTGACAAGGAAGCTTCACCTGAAAAGCCAGATGTAAAGGAAGCTTCACCTGTAAAGCCAGAAGAAGAGGAAACTTCACCTGAAAAACCAGGTGACAAAGAAGCTCCATCTGAAAAGGCAGACGTAAAGGAAGCCTCACCTGAAAAGCCAGATGACAAAGTAGCTTCACCTGACAAGATAGATGACAAGGTAGCTTCACCTGACAAGACAGATGACAAGGTAGATACACCTGAAAAGCCAGATGTAAAGGAAGCGTCACCTGAAAAGCCAGGTGACAAGGTAACTTCAACTGAAAAGCCAGATGTAAAGGTAGCTTCACCTCAAAAGCCAGATGTAGAGAAAGCTTCACCTGACAAGACAGATGACAAGGTAGCTACACTTGAAAAGCCAGATGTAGAGGAAACTTTACCCGAAAAGCTAGATGACAAGGTAGCTTCAAATGAAAAGCCAGATGTTAAGGTAGCTACACCTGAAAAGGCAGACGTACAGGAAGCTTCACCAGAAAAGGCAGATGACAAAGTAGCTTCACCTGACAAGAAAGATGACAAGGTAGCTTCACCTGACAAGACAGATGACAAGGTAGATACACCTGAAAAGCCAGATGTAAAGGAAGCGTCACCTGACAAGACAGATGACAAGGAAGCGTCACCTGAAAAGCCAGGTGACAAGGTAGCTTCAACTGAAAAGCCAGATGTAAAGGTAGCTTCACCTCAAAAGCCAGATGTAGAGAAAGCTTCACCTGACAAGACAGATGACAAGGTAGCTACACTTGAAAAGCCAGATGTAGAGGAAACTTTACCCGAAAAGCTAGATGACAAGGTAGCTTCAAATGAAAAGCCAGATGTTAAGGTAGCTACACCTGAAAAGGCAGACGTACAGGAAGCTACACCAGAAAAGGCAGATGACAAAGTAGAGTCACCTGAAAAGCCAGACGTAAAGACACCTTCACCTGAAGAGCCTGATGACAAGGTAGCTTCATCTGAAAAGCCAGAAAAAGAGGGAATTTTATCTGAAAAGCCAGATGACAAAGTAGCTTCACCTGAAAAGCCAGATTTTAAGGAAGTTCTACCAGAAAAGCCAGGTGAAAAAGCAGTTTCAACTGAAAAGACAGATGAAAAGGAAACTGCACCTGAAAAGCCACATGTAAAGGCAGTTTTACCTGAAAAGCCACTTGTAAAGGCAGTTTTACCTGAAAAGCCAGATGACAAGGCAATTTCACCTGAAAAGCAAGATAAAAAGGAAGTTTCACCCGAAAAGCCAGATGAAATGGCAGCGACAGCAATATTGCCTGAAAAGGAAGCCCATTTTGAGTCAGATGATAAAGAAAAATCACCTGAAAAACCGGATGACAAAGTAACATCATCTGAGAAGCTGGAGGTTAAGGCAGAATACAAGGCGCCTACACCAGAAAAGATTGAGGGTACGGTGTCTGTATCAGAAAAGCTAGAGGACAAGGTGAAAACACCAGAAAAGATAAATGACAAGGTGTCTACACCAGAAATGTTGGAGGACAAAATGCTTACACCAGAAAAGCCAAAAGACAAGATGCCTACAAAAGAAAAGCCAGAGGACAAGGTGCCTTCACCTGAAAAACTAGAAGACAAGAAAACTTCCCCTCAAAAGACAGAGGATAAGGTGCCTTCACCTGAAAAACTAGAAGACAAGAAAACTTCCCCTCAAAAGACAGAGGATAAGGTGCATACACCTGAAAAGCATGAGGACAAGGTGCCTACACCAGAGGATAAGACACCTACTCCAGAGCAACTAGAAGAGAGCTCTCAGACTCTTGACAAAGCATCTTCTCTAGAAAAGCTGGATGAAAAGGCATTGCCTCTCAAAAAAACAGAAGAGAAGCCAGCATCTTCTGCAAAACTAGAAAAAGTCTCTACACCAGAAAATCTAAAAGAACAAACACTAATTTTCGAAAAACTTGAAAATACTACTCCAGAAACACCTCAAGAAAAAGCAGATAATCCACAGAAGTCAGAGGCAAAAGCAGAAACTCTAGAAAAGCCTGAAGACAAATCATTGACTCTAGACAAAACGACAACTGCAGAAAAAGAACCTACTCACAAGAAGCTAGCTGAAAAGGCACTATCACCTGAAAAACTTAAGATAATACCAACTCTAGATAAACTAGTAGAAAAAGTACCTACTTCAGAAATGGCATTGTCTGCTGAAAATGCGGATGATAAGGCCGCATCTCCTGAAAAGCCGGATAAGCAGGCACTATCTCTTGAAAAAATTGAAAAATTGGCTTTTCCAGAAAAACCTGAAGAAAAAGTACATACTCCCGAAAAGTCAGAAGAGGAAGTACCTATTTCAGAAAAGCTAGATGAGAAGGCATTGTCACCTGAAAAGCCGGATATAAAAGCAGAGCCTTCTGATATACAAGGAAAGAAAACAGTGTCTTCTGAAAAGCAAAATGAAAAAGAAGCAACATCAGAAAAGCTTTCTGAGAGACTAGCAACAACTGAACAGCTGGATAGAAAAGAAGACTCCCCTGAGGAAGCTGTATCTCCTGGAAAGTATGATGAGATGGATGCATCTGCTGAAAAGCAAGGTGAAAAGGATGGTTTTCCTGAGAAGCTCCATGCATCTCCTGAGAAACACGATGCTTCTGCTGAGAAACACGACGCATCTCCTGAGAAACACGATGCATCTGCTGAGAAACACGACGCATCTTCTGAGAAACACGATGCATCTCCTGAGAAACACGATGCATCTCCTGAGAAACACGATGCATCTCCTGAGAAACACGATGCATCTCCTGAGAAACACGATGCATCTCCTGAGAAACGCACAGCATCTCCTGAGAAACATGATGCATCTCCTGAGAAACACACAGTATCTCCTGAGAAACACGATGCATCTCCTGAGAAACACGATGCATCTCCTGAAAAACACGTTGCATCTCCTGAGAAACACTCAGCATCTCCTGAGAAACACTCAGCATCTCCTGAGAAACACGATGCGTCTCCTGTGAAACACGTTGCATCTCCTGAGAAACACACAGCATCTCCTGAGAAACACGATGCATCTCCTGAGAAACACGATGCGTCTCCTGAGAAACAGGACGCATCTCCTGAGAAACACGACGCATCTCCTGAGAAACACGACACATCCCCTGCGAAACACGATGCATCTCCTGAGAAACACGATGCTTCTTCTGAGAAACACGATGCATCTCTTGAGAAACACGATGCATCTCCTGAGAAACACGACGCATCTCCTGAGAAACACGACACATCTCCTGCGAAACACGATGCATCTCCTGAGAAACACGATGCATCTGCTGAGAAACACGACGCATCTCCTGATAAACACGATGCATCTCCTGAGAAACTCGATGCATCTTCTGAGAAACTCGTTGCATCTCCTGAGAAACACGACGCATCTCCTGAGAAACACGATGCATCTCCTGAGAAACTTGATGCATCTCCTGAGAAACACGATGCATCTCCTGAGAAACACGATGCATCTTCTGAGAAACACGATGCATCTCCTGAGAAACACACATCATCTCCTGAGAAACACGATGCATCTCCTGAGAAACACACATCATCTCCTGAGAAACACGATGCATCTCCTGAGAAACACGATGCATCTCCTGAGGAACACGATGCATCTGCTGAGAAACACACAGCATCTCCTGAGAAACACGATGCATCTCCCGAGAGCCGTGATGTCATGGCTGCATCTCCTGAAAAGCATGACACATCGCCTGAGAAGCACGATGAGAAGGATACATCTTTAGAGAAAACATTTGAGAAAAATGATACAATTGGTATGAAAATGCCTAGCCCGGCTAAAATTACTAATGTTACGAGCCCATTAAAAATTGACATTCAGTCTCCAAGTATTGAAGAAGATGACTACGACTTGGAAAGTCCAGCTTTAGTTGAGGAAGAAACAAGTCCAATAAAACCAACATTGCCAACTGAAACTAGTGAAAAAATACTTTTCTCTGGAAAATCACTGGAACCAGTAAAAGCCGAAGAAAGGTCTACAAGTCAATTAACATTAGATTTGGAAAAACATACTCCAGCTCAAAAATCTGATGATGATTCTGAAATTAATTCAGACGAAAGTGATCATCCTCCTAAAGTAACAAACGAAATAACCCTTGAATCTGAAAAACCACAAGAAAAGAATGTTTCATCAATTTCTGCTAGTCTTGGTAAAACAGAATCCCTAACAAATGGATCTAAAACTCCTGTATCATCAGTTAAAGAAATTAGAACTATTACTATACATGACGAGAAAGATGACGACGACACAGAGAAAAATGAGTCTCAAACCATTTTGTCTGTGACTTCAAGCAAAAAACATTCTGTTCAGAGTGCAAAAGATGTAATTGAAGATTGTAATTTAGGTCAAATTTTGCCTACCTCAAAATCCGATGATGCAACAGAAAATAAAGTTAAAAGTTTTGCAGGCACTGACCAAGAGCATGAGACAAAAACATCTCTTAAAATAATTAATTCTTCTCATACCATTTCTTCAACTTCTTCATACCAATATGCTAGCACAACGCGTGAGACAGCTGAAAAAGCTGACCTACAGTTAAAAACAGATATTTCGAAAGAAAAAATTGGCACAAAAGACTTCAGTGCTCATTCAAAGAACACTAAAACTGATTCTTCTAAGGACATTGAAATAGTTGAGGACAAAGATATCTACGAAGACGGGGACTCATTGAGTGAAGATAGCCAAGTTGACAGCAAAACTGCTCACGCTATACAAGAAGTTGATGGTAAAACTGTAAATGGCTCGAAAAAAGAAATATCAATTCATGTGGCTAGAGAATCTGAAGAAATAATACAAAAAGAAATATCACATGTAGAAGAAGGTTCAATTTTACAAGATGATGAAAATTCTCATCATGAAGTTCGAAAAAGATCCACTGTTGGTGATGAAAAGTCTGTTAATAGCTATTCTGAAACTACTGACAAACTTTCTAGTATAACTACTGTTGACAGTGGCATAACTGACAAAGAGAGTATATCACATACAATAATCCATGGAAGTAGTTCAGAAGACGTTTCAAAAGACGTAAGCCTTGAAGAAAAATATAGTTCTGAAAGTACTGAAAAGGGTGAACAGAAAAAGAGTAAAGTAATTTTGGATGATACAATGAGTTACGATTCCATGCAATCCGTAACTAGTTATAAGTTAGATCATGAAACCGCCGACGATGTCTCAATCACTTCGACATTAAAAGAAACAGATATAACTAAAGAATTGCTAGATGATCAAAAAAAACGAACAGTTACAGCATTCTCTGAAACAGGATCTTCTAATGATAATGTTCCATTATCTGAAGCTTCAGATTCTGGTGTGCATAGTATACCTACTGATACAACACAAATATTTACAGTAACAAGTAATCAATCTGAATCTCAGGGTATAAAAGAGAGTGCTATTCATCTAATGGAATCTATTCATAAAGCTTTCGGTGATGAGGCTGTGCAACAAGGAATCAAAACAGAAGGCGTTGATTCTCTTGTAGTATTTCCTAAATTTGAAAGAGCTTCTACTCCACCAACTGTTCCAGTAAGTCCTCTACCAAAAACTCCAAGCAGTATTCAAGACATAAAGTTTAATGAAGGTGTACAAAGTGCAGTTACTTATGACAAATCCGATGGAGCCGACGAAACAATTACAAAAATTGTTCACGTAGGTGATGATGTACTAACTCAGAAAATATCAACCTCAACCGAAAAGGTACAGAAAACTTCTAAAAGTCTCGCCACTGACATTGATAATGAAAAAGAGCAATTGGCACTGATGCAGACTGTCGGTAAAATTAAGACTGAAACGGATACTGTAACAAAAATAATAAAAGAAGGCGAAAATGTTGTTACACAAACAATAACGACTGTAACAACTAAAGAAGTAATTTCTCGAGATGATGGCACACCACAAAATGTAAAAACCACCATTGAAACTACTACTCTTAGCAAGGGATCCGATGGTTCAATAAACACATCAACAGATACACAGACTTTACTTTCCGAATGTTCTTCCAGCCTTAGATCTACCTCACAAATGGATATGTATGCCAAAGATAGTAAAATAGACAAAGTTTATTTAGATACTGGAGATGAAAAGTCTGAAAGCATATCCAGCAGCCAAAGTAAAGAATCAATAGAAAAATCATGTGATCGAGAGTCCTCCTTTGTAACAAAAGATTTTTCTGAGTCGCAATTGAAGTCGGTATTCATATGCGAAGAAGATGACTCTGAAGATAATGTTGAAGACACTATTATAGATACTGATGTGCGAAAGAAAATCATTAGAGAAAATAACGTAGACATCATGGAAACAATAACAACTATCACTAAAAAAGAAACTCTAAAGATTGATGACAGTAAAAAAGTTATAAGAACAACAGTAGAAACCAACACAATTAAAGAGCACCCTGATGGATCAAAAGATGTTCAAAGGAATGTAGAAGTTAAATCTGAAGAAATAGTCTCAGAATCAAACATCAACATAAATGAAATTCTTGGTGATTTAACGGTATGTAAAGAACCTGAGGAAAGCATAACAACAACAACTCAAGAATTAAAAGAAGAAAATATTATTATAAAGCGTACAATTGTTACTAAAATAATCAAAACTACTTACGGGGATGAAAAAGGTAATCCAATGAAATTAAAAATTGAAACAATCGTTACAACCACTAATAACTACCCTGATGGTTCATCTCGCACGAAAGTTGATAGTAGTACAGAATTGTCAGATTTTGATAAAGAAGATACACTAAGTACATCAGAATTGGCAGAATTTTCAATTTTAGAAGATAAATCGACAGATGTCAACAAAGAAGAAAAAGTTGTTACTATCAATGGGAAAAAAGTTACTCAAATTATAACAACTGCAACGACTAAAGAGATTCTAATAAATAAAGAGAAAAGTGGTAAAAAATTAAAAACTACAGTAGAAACTATAACTGAGTCATTGTTACCACATGGCGTAACTGAAGTAACAAAAGATACAAAGGTTTCTATATCTGACCTTGACATTGATGTTCTAGATGAAGATCTTGATGGTTTTGTACCAGTCGGAGAAGCTAAACAAGATACCACAACTAAGACTGAAACAGTGAACGAACACGGTAAAGTAATTTTAAGGAAAATTACTACTACAAAAATCATTCAAATATACCATAACATTTCTGACAATGTCAAACGAACTAAAACTACTATCATCACTGTTACTGAAGATGAAAATCCGGATGGTTCTGTAATAACTCAAACTAACGAACAAATATCATTAGTTGATGAAAGCCTCGAAAAAATAGAAACTAATGCTATGTCGGAAGAGAAAGATAAACAGTCGTATGACAGACTGGAATTTGGTCTTGAACAACTATCTGAGAGAAACCCAGATATAAATGAAACAATCCAGACTGAAGAACTTAAAAAAGATAATGCGACAATTAAAAGAACAATTACCACGAAAACTGCAAAAACTGTGTATTGCGATAGCCATGGTACACCACAAAAATTAAAGACAGTAGTAATAACTACCACTACCGATTTGTATCCCGATGGTTCGTCTCAAACAACAATAGACACAAGCACATCAATAAGTGATATTGAGTCTGAAGATGTTACCCATAAACATGACTTAAAAGGTTTTCCAAGAATTGAAGATGAAACTGTAGACGTTAAAACTGAGGAAAAACAAATTATGTTAGACGGTAAACAAGTAACCCAAATAGTTACTACAACAACAAGAAAAGAAATCCTATCATCTATTGATGGTTCCAAAAAAAAGATCAAGACAACCACTGAAATCGTAACTGAAACAAAATTACCTAATGGTGCTACTGAGGTATCTAAAGATGTTAAAGTTTCTGTAGCTGACTACGGAGTGGACACTTTTGATGACAATTTAAAAGGGTTTACTTGTGTTGGTGAACCCGACGTACACACGGCCTGTGATTCAGAAACAATAATTGAAAATGACGTCAGATTTACAAGAAAGACTACAGTTACTACTATCCGACAAGAGTATGAAAATGTTTCACTAAAATTAAAGAAAATAAAGACAACTGTACGGACTGTTGTAGAAGATGAACATCCAGATGGAACAGTTCTGACCAAAAAAACGGAGAAAGTTTCAATCACTGACGTATTCTTAAAAACCCCGTCACCAGCACATGATAAGCAGACTGATCCTTCAGAAAATTACATTGATGATTCTGAAATAGTTGAAGATACTACAGAAGAATTCGATGTCAAAAATGAAACAGTGCAACAGGGTTCTATAACTATTAAACGCACAATTACAACTAAAACAAAAAAGGAAACTTTAGCTAGCCTAGACAAAAATGTCAAACGTATCAGAACAACTGTTGAGACGACTATAGTAGATGAATATCCAGATGGTTCAACTGAAACAACAAAAGACGTAAAAATCACAATTTCTGAATCTCAAAAAACGACTGACAGTAGTCTGCAAGCTGCGTTGCAAGGACTTCAATCCACAGGTAAAGTAAAATCAACAGTAGACAAAAAAATAAACGCAATCACTGATGGAAATAATAAAATCAATCAAACCATTACAACCTATGTTACTAAAGAAGAACTAAAAAATAGTAACACTAATGAAGTTGCAGTCAAAACTGTCACAGAGACTATTACGGAAAATGAGAAACCTGATGGATCAGTTGAAACTACAAAAGATATTCGAACTCAAATAACTTACCTTCCAGTTGGCACTGGGCTGGATGACTGGTCACCTGAAGAACTAACAGAAATTGAAAAACAACCATCTTCCAAAGAAGAAAGACCAAAAATTGAAAATTTGCCTATGACATGTAAAGAAGGGCTCAAATCTGAATCAAAATCAAAAAAACAACGATCACCTGTGGGTGAAATCACTACTGATACCGACACATATACTAAAGTAATTAAAGAAGGTGATAATGAATTAACTCAGACTATCACTGTTGTTACCACAAAGGAGGTAATCAGCCCTGAAAAAGTGAAAGTTACGGTAGAAACTACTACTGTCAGCAAAGGGAGTGACGGCATAACAAAAACAACAAAATCTACAAAAACGACGATATCAGAATTTAAAGAAGAATTTGAAGAGACAATTGACGCTGGCGGTAGCGAAAAATCTTCAAAGTATTCATCGACTCGAACAGGAGAAATGCACAGCTCATCGGCAGCAAGTGATGATATGGATCACCCAGGTATATCTTCGCCTCCCTCAGATATCAGCTCCAGAGAGTCAAGAGCTGCCCATGTATGGGGAACAGAGAGTAGTGGCATGTACTACAGCGATGACGATGGACAAGGAAGCCCAAGTAGTACAAAATCACAAATCGCTCATTCTCCTAGATCAAATCTCAGTTTTGAGCTAGATACCAAGCTTTCACAGCAGAGAGAAAGTAGCCAAGAACAGATATTTGAAAAACATGATCTTAGCACATCTACTCTGCCTAAGGATCTTATGTCCACGTCAATTTACGGACAATTACCTGAAGATGACTCCTATACATCATCTACACATTCCGATGCAAAGACTGAGATTCACGCAACGGAGAAATATGTAACAAAATTAACAGAGGAATTTTTAACGCAAGAGAAGCTTAAATCGGAATTTACGAGCCATTCAGATTCTAGTTTCTTGAGAGAAGCAGATGAACATTTTGAAAAAGCTATCGAGGAACATAAGAAAGTAAGCGGTTCCGAAGTAATTTCGAATATAACTGCCAAGTACGAATTTGACCAAAGCCATACCAGTTCGACCATACAAAGTTCAAAAGAAGAAAGTACCATTACTCTTAAAGATCTTAAATCCGAAACTAAGAGAGTTACGGAAAGTAGTTCATCTTCTAGTAGTAGTAAACAGGAATCGAAGTCAGAAAAAATAGAACAAACAAGCATGACTACTGTTTCTAAAGATCCCATTGAGTCATGGGGTAAACCCCTTGGTCTGCCAAGTCCCATAGCACCGCCAACTCAGGACGGCAAGAGTACTCCAAAGAAACAAGTACCTAGTTCCGCTGTTTTAAATAAAAATAAGTTAAATCAGGAGAAAAGTAAAGAAGCTAAAAGTCGGGTTACTGAGTCGCCTAGCAAGAAAAAAGTGCCTGCACCTGTCTACCTGGAACTTACATACGTCCCTCACCACGGCAACTCATACTATTCAGCTTTAGACTTCTTCAAACGAGTTCGTGCTAGATATTACGTGTTCTCGGGAACAGAACCTGCAAAGGAAATTTACAATGCCCTGTTAGATGCCAAGAAGACATGGGAAGACAAAGATTTAGGTAAGCAATGTAAAGATATATTCTTCATGTGTTTGGTACCTAGTTTCTGTTTATACAAGATGTTAGGATATGTACTGCGTTTCTTTAAATCATGCATTATATTGGCACAACAATGTGCATACATTTTAAACGTATTTTAAATACCTACTTATAATTAAATGTTATAATTAATCTATTTTACAAAAGATTTTTAATAAATGGTTTAACCCTAGGTTAGTAGCGACAAAGCGCGTCGTTACAGTCAAGTTCAGCAGCTGCAGTTTTACCATTGTCGATCTTATCTAGATTAAATTTCGTAGTTTACTGCAGTACTTTTATTAACACTCTGTATAGTTTCTTGTTATACTCACTTTCCGTAGCTTCCCCTACGACAAAATCAAAATGTTCGCTTTATTTGCAGAAGTGACCATCATCCCCACATACGACACAGATGTGCTTGGCTACTGGGTGACAGAGAACGAAGAGGCATTGGAGAAATACAAGATTGATCTCTCACCGTCTGCTTCGCGGTGCACCATCAACCTCCAAGACCACGAGACCTCGTGCGCGGCCTACAGACTGGAGTTCTAGGTGTCGGGTCTATTTGTAGCTTTCTCATCGGAGAAGTGAACCTCTGAAGCAGAATATACCCGTGAATGCAGGAACCAAAGTTGTTGTAGGAAAAAATCTGGCTGTGATAAACGTGATGATGTGAAGCATTCATCGGCATACCTACCTCATTGAGGACGCTACTCCGCATGAGATAGTTATCAAATAGAAAATAGACTATGTGATAATTGAACATTAACAGACTGCAGTTGAGTTTGATAAAGTTATAGTTTACAATAAAGAAGACGTTCCGGTGGAAAGCCGGAACACTGAAAATGCAATCCCCAAAGAGACGCCCTTACCGCATCCAGTTAAAAGTCAATAACCAATTCTCGACCTAAGAACAGAAACGTCCATTTTTTTCTAACTGTTTTCTAGTAGCTTCATTGAAAATAGTACATGCCATTTAAAATATATTTCTGATGATATTTTTAAATTTGGCCTTATACAAGTAGTGCTTTTATACACGAATTTTTAGCGTAACCAGTCCATTTTGTTTAGCCAAAACAACGCTTGTGGGAATACAAAATTTTTAAAAAGTTATTTTGCTATCGAATTGTGAAGTTTTGAATAGAATATTGTACAAATATTAGCGAGCATGGCCACGTTTCGTTTTTAGCAAATGCTTTTTACAAGGACGTGTTATACGGTTTATTATAGATACAACTTTCGATAGATGAATGAAAAAGTAAAACCTAAATGATACACTTTTATATGATCAAAGTTTAAAAAAATATATTTAATATATACTTAAATGTCTTAGAAAGACGTTCTTAAAAGTGATGAGACGATGACGCTCGAAAAGTGAGCCCCTACGCTAGATTATAAAATGTTTGTTAGAGGTGACGTAATAACCTATTGTTACAAAATTCTAGAACGACAAAGATGACTCTCATCTTCCTCATAATAATTTGATGAGTAAATATTTACGTGAAATGATGTAAGGGATTTTTTTTTATTGAGCTTATTTCATAGCAACATGTAGCGTAATGCGATTGAATGTCAACAACGAAAGCACAAAGAAATGACGACTAAATTAAAAAATGGCACTAAGTGGAGTTTTGCAACATAAGTAGGAACTTAAAGAAACTCCTGCACTTCTATATTTACCTATTTATGTAACAAAAATTTCAACAGTTGAATATGATGACGATAAAAGTAAGAAACTGAAAGTGAAGACATTGCTATCAATCGCAACTGCTCGGATGAAGTGGTCTCTGTTTTTCTAGATTTTCAATGAGCCTAAAACGATAGAGAGCTTAAACCCGTAAAAATAAAATGTTTTAGTAGAATTATTATTACAAAATGATGATATACTCTATTTACCCATGTTTGAGTTGTTTGCTTGTTGCGTCGAAGATTCCTATTACATAGTTATTATAACGTTTAATAATAATATTTAACTCATTTGAAATGACTCTTGAAGTGATGAAATGAATCTCTTATTATTCGTTTTTTATTTGCATTTCATTGTTTTGATGTATTTAAAAGTAACGTTTGATATTTCTAGTCGTAACGACCGAGATACATACGAAGATGTCGTAGTCAAACTATTCGTTCCTAAATGAATTGAGTTATATATTCCTCGAAATAACTAAATCCTGTAGATAAAAGCTCCATTAGATGATTGTTTGTTTTACAATTTTGAAATCGTTTGTCCGAATGATGTGAGCGAATGTGATAATGATAAAAATCATAAAATTAATTTACCATCTAGCGAGTAAGCTGTATTGACTTAAGCTTCAGACTTGTGGTTTTGTTTGTTTCGGTTTTGTTGTTCGCCAAAATATCAAAATGGGTGTTTTGAGTCAATTAATTTAGTCATCCATAGTCTTAAGCCAATAATCACTTGTCTCCATCGCTTATTATGCCAACATCCTTCTAACTATAATTACAAATAGAAAACAAACA
Organism: Tuta absoluta; assembly: GCA_027580185.1. Taxonomy (NCBI): domain Eukaryota; kingdom Metazoa; phylum Arthropoda; class Insecta; order Lepidoptera; family Gelechiidae; genus Tuta; species Tuta absoluta. The sequence goes on along the minus strand of JAQAHW010000055.1, from coordinate 1,513,048 downwards.
ATTCTTTATCTCTGAACGCACCAGCACAAGTATTAACATAAAAAAACTAAAAATGTTTTCAAATACCTAAAATATGGTATTCTATGTATTTTACTTTTTTGCAATACTTTATAAAAGTATGTACGAACGATAAATTATTTTATAGTACACATGATTATTATATAGTATGTGTTTATCTGCGTGGGTTGATGTGAGCACAATAAAATATTTTGTTTGTGTAAGATGCTTTAGATATTATATACTGCCATCAATTTGACAAACATATTCCTAGCTCATTCTTACCCATTTCTGTTATATTAACATCCAAAAAAATGTACGCAATATCTACAGCTTTTGTTGTCGAAGTAAAGTAAGTACCTAACAAGACGCAAATTAAACGCATTTCTATGATCTCAAAAAAGCGTAAGTTAAGGAACGCTTGCGACGTTATATTATATAATCTACAAAATGTTGATGTTTCTTTTACTCGGTCCCAAAAAAGTTACGGATAAATGAAGTAAGGATCAGTTAAGAAATATATTTGTCTAAATTGAGGCAATAGTGGATGGAACTAAACAGGGAGAAGATTAATATCTATGAAATCGGGATCACTGCCGATGCTATTTTCAGAAGTGTTATCTGTTAACGCGAAATAGGACTGGTTCCGCTTACCTTTGTTACTGCTTCGGCGGCGCTTTATGGGAACCCATCAGTCGCGTTTTCTTGAGAAAATCATCCACAGGACACTGGACACTCAATGTTTGTATTTTTATATCGATAGTTCTATAGAAATGTTTTTGTTGGTTTCACATTGGTTTCACACGTAGATGTGTATTTCATGAACGCGGTAGGAGCGCGACGACTTCTCAGAGCAGAATGAAGGTAGCTCTAATTGACCGTATGGTCTGATATGCGCACGATTCACGCCGTGGTTTTTGGCCAATAGGAGGCCATGGTTAAACGTCACCAGCCTTTCGTTCAGAAAAACGATGATATGATCGTTTAGAAATTTATAAGATTTCCATTTCAAATGTGTTGTAAAAAGAAAATAAAATTAATTCCGCTACGGAACATGCCGCTCACCTTAAAAGTACGTAGTATCTTTTAAAGAAAACGAAATTCTAATAATAGAAAACTAACTCTACATAACTCAATAAAAAAGGAAATATCTAAGCCTAGGACTCTAGATGAAAGAAAATGTTTAAAGTTACGATTCTACCTGGAAGTACTTAATTATTTCAAACTTAAAACTACCTAATACGCTTAAGATAGATTTAAATATCTAAGAAATAGGAAGAGGACAAATCTTTACGACTGGTCGTTTAATAAAGTTGTTACCAACTTGTAAAGTTACAACGCGAGTAATCCCGTCCGATCCAGGATGTAGAGCATGTACTCGAGCCAATCTCCATTGAAGAGGTGGCAAATTATCATCGCAAATCATAACAATGCTATCTACACTGATTGGAGAGCCTTGGTTTTTAAACCATTTGTTCTGTTGCTGAATTTCATGTAAATATTCTAAACTCCATCGTCTCCAGAAATGTTGAATGGACTGCTGAATCAAACGCCATCTAATAAGACGACTGGGTTTAACACCCTCTAAGGGAATATCAGGTAGAGCCGTTATAGGCCTGCCTATTAGAAAATGACCTGGAGTCAATGGAAGCGGATCCTGTGGATCTGAACTCAGCACGCAGAGCGGACGAGAGTTAAGTATTGCCTCTATCTGACAAGACAGCGTATGCATCTCATCGTAAGTTAATGTGCGCGTACCTATTACGCGGTGAAGGTGGTGCTTAAAACTTTTCACACCTGCTTCGAAAAGTCCACCGAAATGACTAGCATGAGGTGGCTGAAAATGCCAAGTTACACCCTTTTTCAGTATTTCTTGGTTAAGCGTAGCTTGTACGGAGTCAGAACGTAAAAATTGAAATAATTCTTGTAGGTACCGATCGCAACCCACAAAGTTCGTGCCGTTATCGGAATAAATGTCTGTACACATCCCTCGACGTGACGTGAAACGGCGTAAAGCAGCTAAGAATCCTTCTGTAGAAAGTTCCGAGACGATCTCAATGTGTACTGCCTTTACGCACATACATACAAATACGGCTATATAACATTTAACAATTTTCGCATTGCGAACTTTATTTGCACGTACGTAAAAGGGACCGCAAAAATCTACGGAGCTTTTTTCGAAGATGGGCTCCGGCCTTAATCGCACCTGCGGAAGCGGAGCCATGGTTGGTTGCAAACGGGAAGGGCGCGCTCTAAAGCAACGGACACATCGATGTATGCGTGATCTAATGATATTGCGACCCGAAATTATCCAATATTTTTGTAATAGCAAGTATTGTGTGCTCTGAGATCCGGAATGCATGTTAGAAACATGAGCGTCGTCAATGATTAAAGTTGTAAGTGGGTGGTTTTTAGGTAAAATGTATTGGTGTTTCGAATCAAAGGGTAAAAGTGACTTGTGGATTCTCCCACCGACACGCAGAAAAGAATCAGAATCGACCCACGGACATAATCGTTTTAATTGATTTGATGGAGCTTTTCCATGCGTAATGTTTTGAATGTCATCGTTAAAAACGGAATGCTGAACAACACGTATGAGACGTTTCAAAGCAAAATTATATTCTTGCACAGTAATGTGCGCAGGGAATGAAGTCTTGCGATCTTTGCGTTTTTTGATAAAACGGAATACTAGAACCGTGACACGCACGAGTTTACCGAGAGAAGAAAAACGCGAAATAATTTCTACTGCCCCAGTTGGAGTAGAAGTAGACGGACTGGAAACAATCGCAATAGTGCGCTTTTCCTCTTCAGTAGGAATTTTTTCATGTAACACAGGCCAGGAAGTTTCATCCTCACGCAAAAATTGTGGACCGTGGAACCACAAGTTATGTTGTAAAAAGGACGCTGGAAGCATGCCTCTGGAAGCCGCATCCGCGGGATTTTCCGCCGAAGGTACATGACGCCAACGAGCGGTAGGTACTGTTTGTAATATTTCCGTGATACGATTGGAAACGAAAGTTTTCCACTCATGTGGAGAAGAACGCAACCACGCCAGCACGATTGTCGAATCAGACCACGCATAGACTTGGTCTGGGGAAATATACTCACCGTAAGTGAGTAGAACCTTTTGAATGAGTTTAGCTAGCAATAGTGCCGCCATAAGTTCGAGACGCGGTATTGAAACGCGTTTAGTAGGTGCCACACGAGTCTTCGCGAGTAGCAAGGAAGTGTCTACTTCACCGTCTTCGTTTTGTGTACGTAGGTAAACGCAACCTGCTATCCCTTTTTCCGACGCATCTGAAAACCCATGGAGCTGAACAAACGATTTTTTTGAAAAAACGTAACGCGGAAACGTTGCTTGTGTTAAAAGCGGAAGCTCGGTAAGGAAATTATTCCAAGAGTTTACGATATCTTGTGGAGGAGTTTCATCCCAATCCACACCTGCGATCCATAAAAGTTGTATCATATGTTTCGCGTAAAGAGTCACTGGTGATAAAAGACCGAGGGGGTCATAAATCTTTGCAATTTCTGAAAGGATAGAGCGTTTTGTGCATTTTTCAGAAGTACTTTTGACACTAAAAGTGAATTCGTCTGACTTTTGATTCCACTGGAGACCTAGCACCTTAGTTTTCATGTCGTCTTCCATCTCTGCGAACGGTACATTGTCACGCCGCTCACCCTGAGAACACGTAGGCTTCATTGCTACCAGCAAAGCTGGTGAATTACTATGCCATTTATGAAGCTCGAAGCCAGCCGTTCGACAGATGTCCACTAGCTCTCTCTGTAACGCAAGCGCACTAGCCACACTATCTTCGCCCGAAACTATATCATCAACAAATACATCACTCTGTATCACTCGCGCTGCGCGAGGGAAACGAGTCGCTTCGTCCTGGGCAAGTTGTTTCATGGTGCGTAGTGCTAAGTACGGCGAGGAGCTAACTCCGAAAGTTACGGTTTTTAGGCGATAATCGCGCAAAGGTTCCTGAGGGGAGGTTCGCCATACTATCCGTTGAAAATCCCTGTCTTTTTCCTGTATGAGAATGTTACGGTACATTTGTTTAATGTCCGCTGTAAATGCAATGAGATGAATGCGAAATTTTAACAAAACGTCCACTATGTCTAAGTGAAGTTTAGGTCCGACCAATAAATTATCGTTTAATGAGTTACCGTTGGTCGTTTTGCAAGCGTGATCGAAAACAACGCGAGTTTGAGTTGTCTCACTAGAATCTTTGATTACGCAATGATGTGGTGAATAATAGGAACGTGACGCCACTGCTGGACTGTCAACCGGTTCCATGTGCCCGAGATCCAAGTATTCTTGTAAGCACGCATGATATTTAAGTTTCAATTCAGGATTACGCTCGAGTTTGTACTCTAATTTACGAAATCTAGACACCGCTATGTCACGTGATTCACCTAGTGGTGGGGCACTAGGTTTGAACGGCAGCGCGACTACATACCGCCCAGAGTCGTTACGCGTATGCGTGTTAATGTAAATATTCTCACATAAAACTTCATCGGGAGTGAGAGATTTTTGTTCTGGAATTGATTCTATTTCCCAAAAACGTCTAATGTCGAAGTCCTCGGATAAGGAGCTGTGACAAACACGCACAGGGAATGATACTGGAATATTAGTATCGAAATTAATTTTACCGCAAATTAGGTAACCGAAAATACTATTCATCGCAATTGGTGAGCCTGGTGGTCCGGTAATATTATTTTGTAATAGAATTTCGTTAAATGTATCAGCTCCTAAAAGCATTTCCACCGGCTGGGGAGAATGAAAATACGGATCCGCCAATGTTAAATTCTGAATGTGTGGCCACCCTGAACGTGGTAGCTCACAGGAAGGCATATTAGCCGTAAACATTTTAGGTAAAACCAAAGCCTCAATTTCTACACCTGGGCACGACTTATTATTTGGCATAATTGAAAAAGAAACAATCCCCTTCGGGTGTACTGGTTTGTCTTCATTAATACCGTAAATAGGTGGGAGATTACCTAAATTTTTTCGAGGCAAATTTAAACGCTGAACTAACGACTCGGGCACTAAGCTAGATTGACTCCCGCCGTCTATGAAACAACGCACGGTAGCTTGTTTTATCCCGTCAACGTACAGGTCAACGTAAGCCGTAGATAATAGAACATAGCTAGTTCGAAAAACAGGTGAATTGCCTGACTCAGCGCGTGACGACATCGAAACACTGCTATCTTGCTGTGATAACGTGTGGGAAGAGCCCGCGTCATTGCTTTCCTTAGGTGCGAGCGGGACGGAAATATTTTCACGCTGCGGAGTGCCCATTTCATTCATGCAAGTCAATGAATGTTGATTATCGAAATGTAGGTACGTATGGTGTTTTAAACCACAAGTTTTTTCCCCGTTAATTTTAAATCTACACCGAAAATTGCTGACACACCGTTTTACGTCGTGTCCTACGTGGAGACAGTTGGTACAAACGTTTTTTCCCTGAATAAACGAATACCTATCCGTAGGTTTAAGATTGAGAAAAGAAACGCATTTAGATAGTGCATGCTGTCCATTGCAAAATACACAGTTGTACGACTTAAACTGTACCGCTTTAGGTTGAGTTTGGCTTGACCCAGATTCAACTGCCGCGAATTTAGCTGTGAACGTACGCTTTGCCGTGCTAGGGCTATGACCTGCGCTTGCCGCCATGTTACCGCCAGAGGCGCCCCCGCTGCGGAAAAACTTGGAACTATCTTGTCTTGGTAAATTTTGAGACTGCCCACAGTTTGACTTAGAAATTTCGCACGCGTCTAATTCATGCTCGAGAAATGAAATCAGCTGACTCACTTTAGGTATAGTGGAATGAGATTTTAAAGTTCGTTCGAAATCTTTTCTTAGCGAAATAGGTATTTTACGTAATAAAATCGTCACGACAAGAGTGCTCCACTCTGGATTATCGGAAATTTTCATACCTAAGGCCTGTAAAGCCTGAATATTTTCGTTGTAACAGTTTAGAAAATTACGTAAAGAACCCGTATTTTTGTCGTTACACGGTTCAATGTCTAATAAGTTTTCGAGATGCTTCGATACAATTTTCCTTTGATTATCGTACCTTTTAATAAGGATTGAATAGGCCACCGAATAATTATCCTCTGTAATTGGAATTGATTTGATAAGATTAAGAGGTTCATCTTTCAATGTAAGCAGTAGGTAACGAAACTTCTCGACATCTGTGTAGTTAGCATTGTCATGGACTAGGGATTCATATAGATCGCGATACGAATTCCAACTAGTATAGTCGCCCGAAAAGCTAGGTAACGGTAATTTGGGTAAATTAGCATAATTTTTGTTGAAATTGAAATCAGCCCGACTAACTCGACGTACATGCTCATCGACCTGTTTCAACTTGTTAATATGTGTCAAAATCGCGTGATAGCAATCATCAAAATCGTTACGAATTTTGATTTGTTCTTCCTTATTGAATGAATTGATTAGCATTAAATATTTCTCAATTTTTGTTTGAAGTTTATTGAATTTTTTCTGTTCTGAAATGAAATCTACCGTCCGCGAACGGAATTTTTGTTCGTCTGTAGAAGCAAATTGTAATGTACGTTTTAAATTGTCTAATATGACTTCGCGTTCGAAAACATCTTGTTGGTATGAAAGGCAAGCTTTATCAACGGATTTAGATTCGTTGGGATTAGGTTGTTCGTCCGGCATTTTGTATGAAAGATGGCCGACACGAAACGAAAACAAAGAAAGTGGTTACGTTTGTAACACGTGGTACGTATGTACGCAAAAAGGAATGAAAATGAAAAATTGAACTAAAATATAACACTTTGAGATGGAAATCTGGGTCGAAGTGACCAAAAAATATGTTAACGCGAAATAGGACTGGTTCCGCTTACCTTTGTTACTGCTTCGGCGGCGCTTTATGGGAACCCATCAGTCGCGTTTTCTTGAGAAAATCATCCACAGGACACTGGACACTCAATGTTTGTATTTTTATATCGATAGTTCTATAGAAATGTTTTTGTTGGTTTCACATTGGTTTCACACGTAGATGTGTATTTCATGAACGCGGTAGGAGCGCGACGACTTCTCAGAGCAGAATGAAGGTAGCTCTAATTGACCGTATGGTCTGATATGCGCACGATTCACGCCGTGGTTTTTGGCCAATAGGAGGCCATGGTTAAACGTCACCAGCCTTTCGTTCAGAAAAACGATGATATGATCGTTTAGAAATTTATAAGATTTCCATTTCAAATGTGTTGTAAAAAGAAAATAAAATTAATTCCGCTACGGAACATTATCCTTTTGATGACAATATTGAAAGATATTTAAAAGCGAATGGCACGCCCAAGCCTTATACCGAACAATCTGCCTAAAAGCTAAACTTGCTTCGTAAATGCACTCGTATGTTCTAAGATCGCATCGGCAATGATGATAAATGCTTTGGGATAGATTATAATAATTTATTTCTAGGCTTTATTTAATTTTCAGCCAGCATCCACAGTTTAGCTGGCTCTAAAGCCTGACCCAAATTTACTATTGTATTTTATAGCTAGAACTCTAATTAATGCATATTATTAGGAATATTAAAAATGTTATTAAAATTAAGAATTGTATCAGCTTAGTAAACATCAATAGCTCTGAGAAATAAATCATTATTGAAATTATTAAATGTTGTCTTCTTCTGGCTAAGGCCGCTGACGAAATTATGTCAAACTATTTTTAATTGTTCGCCAAATAACTTTGAAATAGAAATCTTGTGAAAATCATTGGATTGTCAAACGTCAAAGAATTTGGACATTCTGTATATAAAATTTCAGTTTTGTTACCACTTAAAAGTTTTCAACTGATATTTTAGAGATAAGAACATGACTTTACGTATATCAAATGATGAATGATTTTCAATGATTATCAGTGAAGATCCATAGATTTTCGCAGGATATAATTTTCACTCATATTGGTTGTCAAAAATATCTGTACAATCATTAATTACCTCATGATTGTATGAATCGCGTAATTCTTATAAAATAATGATATAGTAGTTTATTTTATTATAATGCAAAAAAAGCTACTGAGGGTTTAAGAATGCAACACTGAACTAGGATAAAATAATCATTTCTTTATTGAAACAATTATTTTAATACATATTTTGGTTTTTCGTTGTAATGAATGTTACAACTTTAATGTTTTAAAACTACAACATAGAACGCCTAATTTTATCCATGATAGCGTACCAATTAAAACGTTTGTTATTTAAAATTCATATCCACTCAATGCAATAACATTGTAAAAGTAATCCATTCCAAATATACCATGTTTGATAGCTGTCAGTTCCACTCTAGAAGTGATGTCGTCAAAGGAAAATAGACCCTCTGTCATAGCATTGGTACGAATCTGAAGCTGTCGAATATGGCTTATTGGGATGGATGTACTGTATGTTATGTATGATATAGGATACACAAATCAACATGCATCATGCATTTAGGTATTTTTTGAAAATAAATCTCTCAGTAGTCTTTTCCAGGGAAAGTTTGAGAAGGAAATGGCTTGAGTCTTCTTGTATTTAAATGCTTGGTTTATATTGATGATGAATTTCGGTTTGACCATAGTTATTTTTTATAGAATATCTAAAACATCGTGATTATCAAAATTGAAACTAACCGAGTTTAAAAAACGATAGACGATTTATTTAAATATGTTTTCCATACGATTTGACACTGTCATACGACTTGTTTAATTGTTTTTGTAACAACACCTATAGTTTCCTTCTTTATTTTTATAAGATAATAAAGATCTTCAAGATGTTTAAATGTTATCTAGTTCGCCTATGGAATCATCATCACTATAAGCTCAGCATTATTATCGGTAAGTAGGAATTAAAGTGTTATGCTTATGTGGTGCTAACAACTGATGTGCTAGGCAAGTATGTTATCAAATGAACGTCTCAACGATATTTGCATAAATAGTAATTGTAAAATTACATCTAACATGCTACTAAAACTGGAAAAAGTATGGAAGTTACTATTTACATAAATAATCGTAAACACGCTTAATGGCCCAAGACTGATTGTTAAAAAACTCTACGCGAAAGATACAAAAGCACATTTAAAACTTCTTATTTCTGAATTGGTCCTTCGAACAACTAAGCCGGAACACTGTGCCTCAAACACATCAGCCAATCGCGTGCTTGCGTTTCCAGTGTGAATCGATGTCATCGCTCGCACAGTGTTTCGGGACGCATAACATCATAGACAAAATATTTAATAATTTAAAGTAATGATTATAAGTCCGAAAGTGGGACGATTAGGTATTTCTAACAGTAAACGTATAAATGTAAAACGTAATAAAAATAAAACATCATTAATTGTATCAGTCATGTCGCTATAATCCATTCAGCGTGTTTGGTGAACGTGTAAGAGTCATTAAAATAAATAAAAAAATATTTCAAAATAATATTGATCTTATTATTTTAGCTTAAGCCCCCCGGCATAGCGATGAAAAGAATGTTCCCACCTAAAATTGAACCTTAAATACCCGCAATAGATTTCAAAACCAATGAAAATGTTGTTCATGCTCTGCACTTTAAAGGGTTAACATCTGTTCTTCAATCTGACAGTAGCGGATTATCAATAAATTACGTTGTCTTTGAGAAATGATTTTTAAGTGATGAGGGCGCTAGTAACGTATTAGAATCCCCTTAAGATTACCTTTTGATTACACAATTTTCCGAAAGACCCTCAACTATTTGTCAGACGTGGCGTAAATGTCGGTTTTTTGCGGCCGTTTACGCTCTGCCTACCCGCAAGGGATTATAGGTGTGATATGTGTGTGTATGTTTACCTTTTGATTCGTCAGATCAAAATGTGATGCCCGCATACAATAGTATCACCGCATTTCTTCCCGTGGGTGTAGTAAGAGGCGACTAAGGGACTCAAGGTTTACATGTGTACCTATTACAATTTTTGGTGATAGGCTAACCTTTTTCTAAAGCGATACACAATTTTCTGAATCACCTTAAACTGTCTGTCAGACGTGGCGAAAATGTTCGTTTTTTAAAGTTTACGCTCTGCTAACCCCGCAAGGGGTATATGCGTTATAAATGTATGTATGTTCGGAGAGTGTGCTCAAGAGCTTCACGACCTTGTTCCACCAGCTCCCTTCTACCATCGGACATCCAGACGCACCGCCGGATACCATCCGTACCTGGTTGCCATTCCACCAATTCGGACTAAGCGCTTCCAGTCATCATTTATAATGCGTACTGCTAAAGAGTGGAACTCACTACCTGCGTCTGTTTCCAAACACATACAACCCTAATCTCTTCAAAGTAAGAGTGAACAGTCTTCTTCTGGGTGAGCTCGCTCCATCTTAGACTCTGTCTCTGTCCTATGACCTAGACTAGAGTCAAGAGCAAACCCATCATTAATAAAAATTAAAAAAAATGATCATCAGATCCCGTAGATCGAGAACACAAAAAAAAGAAAGGAGTAATAAGTGTAATAAAAACTAAATTAGGCAGTGGTTAATAATTATTACTTCTTTATTTGTATATTTTTTTAAACGTTACTGCATAAATTATATTGTTTTATCAATACGGGGTGTAAGGGACAGCCCTCCGAATACTGATAGGGTGCATGTAGACCATGAAACTGAACAAATTTCCCCTAGGAACATATGTCAGGAAACGACAAAAAAATGGACCTCCCATACAAAATCAAGATCAGCTGACTGTAATAAGTCAATTATTTTTGGCGTAACCTAAATTTTTTCATGGGAACTTGTTCAGTTGTATGGACTGCATGCACCCTATAAGGATTCGGAGGGCTGTCCTTTACACCCTGTATAGTAAATACTAAGGCTTTGGAATGATTAAAGTATGTTCACAACATAAATTACTCTTACAACATAAAATATAACATACCTACGTTATCCTATCAATTTCAATTCTATTCAATAATATATTAAATAAAAAAATACCGGCCGTGTAATGACAACTTAGAGGCGTGATGTATGTATGTTATCTTATCCTAATGATTATTATACATGAATAAATAAATTATATTACGATTAACATTATCGTCAAAAATCATAATCAACTCTATTATAGAGATGGCATACTAAGCCGCAAACAAAAGTTTGAAAGCTGCCTATATAATAAAATATATAAGTTTAGAAGATACATTATTTCATCCTTGATTAAAGAGATCTATTTATTGAAAACAAATAACGATTATCTAAACAAGACTAGAAAGCATGACAATTAATCTGTGGAAATCCTTAAATTATTATGCATTTACGTAATAGCTACACTACATATAGCAATAAATGTGTTTTCTTTCTTACTTTGAATATAGCATTATGTTACATATATTACATACAGCTATAGTACATTTGTATTGGTACTTTTCGCTATTTTAATTTTACTTATACGTCGACGATGTTGTACGTTGTGGACGCTTAAAGAAATTTTGTACTTACTAAGATTATAACATTGTTATTAGTTACCAAGAAGCATCTCTATCTCATAATTACTGTTTTTTTACAGCATTGTATTGCATTGATGGGTACACGTAAAGTAAACGTGCGCAGCCACTTGATTTTATTTGACTTGTACTATTTGTGGGTAGGTAGTCTACCTACCTACTAGAGAAAACGTCAGTACAGGGAGAAACATAGCGGGTCCTCATGAAACTCAAATTAACTTTTCCCATTGAAAATGGGACGAAATATAAAAATTTACCTCCCTTACGATATTGCCGATCAGCTGGTTGATTAACTATGGGAGGTCCAATTTTTCAAAACATTTCTACCTAGGTTCCATGGCGAAAGTTGTTCAGTTTCATGAGAACCTTCACCTTTTTTCGGCTCGTTATAACCTTTTTTGTTACTTCTTGTATCCATGATTAACCACTGACTAACCGCATCTATTTGTGACAAATGCAAAATTATGGGCACGTTTAAAAGTTTAAGTGCTATATGCAGTGTTATAAAATTAAAAAAATATTAGCGTTGGTCGGGGATTGAACTTGGGCCCTGTGGAGTACCGTAACGTACTGTCCCGTCACATACGTAAAATTTATTCGCTTTCATTAATGAAAAAATACAGCACTGTGAGTGCAAAGTAAACCATATTACAGGTCAAACTCCGATCAACTCACGGGTTAACGAATCTGCCCCAGATTTATCTGTCCTTGTACTTGCACGCCTAATACTGGTATAAGGTTGTCTTTATCATCATGTACTTATGTACAACCACACATAAATATCAGATACCAGTGATTTCATATTGCAAGCCAGTGGAATCGGATCAGAACCTCATATCATCGGGTTTCCTAATAAAGTGGGCGACGCGGTTTAAAGGCACCTTGTATTCGTGCATCCACCTGTTGCCCTTCCGCAAGGAGCCGTCGATTCCATCCTGCCAGAGCCCAGCTGGGAGGTATACTGAAAGAAGAAACAACAAACCAGGTGAAAACCACAATATAGGAGGATGACGGTTCATGAAATATATTTCTAGGGGGAAAAGTTATTCAAATTCATGATTTGAACCCTCTGTATGTCGCTGGAACTTCGTCAAAGACGTGAATTATATTTTGATACAATAGCGTGAAATGACGCGTATGTTGAAAAACTGACGACTTATCGCTGCCCTAATACGAAAAGAAGATGAATATTATCACCTTTGACAATAACCCTGCGAAGTTTCCTTATTCCTTATATTTTGCGGGTGTAATTTGCTTAATATAGTGTTTCTTTCCATCTCCCTTAGTCCTACTTCTCACTCACAAAGTTCTACTTCTTATTTTTGATGATTTCTTTATATGCTTATAATTATAATCATAACGTTCTTTGCAATTTCAATAAGTACAAGCATTGTAATCATCTCGTATAGCAATAAGTTTTACCTTCTCTAGTAGTTTGTCCAGGGTTGATGACGGGAGCCACAATGACCTCATCTCCTAAAGCAAATTCATCCCTCACGAAGAGCGTGGGATCTCCACCAGCAACCAGCCACAGCGGCCTGATCAACGGCAGACCTTCCTCCAAGGCATCTCGCTTATACTTCAGCAGAAGAGGGGTCACCTGGAAGGAAAAATATAGTTTCATAAACTGACCCAAATGAACCCATGTCGAACCAGAATCCACGTTATCTGATTAGCTTTCAATTCTACATTTTGGAACCCCAGAATATTTCGGAATATCTGTATCTGCCATGTTATATCTGATAAACAGGATGTAAAAATATTCGCTGCAAATATTTTAAGGGGTGAACCAGTCCATGAAACTAAATAACTTCCCTCAAAGGAACATACTAGGTCGAAATATGAAAAAAATTTACCGACCGTACAAATTGTCGGCTGGAACTTGTTGTTGAAAAAGTCTATTTTTTATTTGTTAAGCCATTTTCCGCCTTTATTTTCTTTCATTTTTGTTCCATGGGAAAAGTTTTTCAGTTTCATGGGCTGGTTCACCTCTGAAAATATTTGCAGCTAATAATTCTTCATTCTGTATTATCTGCTCATTATTCCAGCCTGCAAAAATATTGTTTAAGGAAGCTCATGTAAAAAATATATTATACTTACTAGTTTCTGTCTCAATATAGTTAAGTTCTTCGCCATCTCTAACAACTTGTCATCATTGTATTTGCTCGGTAGATAAGTAAACTTCATCACTGGCAAGAACGTTGCAATCTGCAACCACCTCGTATATAACTCCTTATCTGGCAAGTCTATTTCTTCTTCTTTGGTACTATTAGTTTCTAGGATTGTGGTGTTTATTGGTGGAATTCTTGGTGATATGATATCCCCGCCTACAGCTCCTGGCATTATAAAAGGGTATCCATTTACACTGTAAGTCAAAATCGTTGGTATAACTTTACGAAGATCCTCCCATGTTGATTCAAATTGCGGCATCGATACAAATATAGGCGGTCTTGGTAAAGTTACTGCTGAAGATACTCCGATAATATTAAAGATATTTTCAAAAGTTTGAGTGAATATAGTTTTGTACTGATCAGGGTTTATCAATCTCTTCTCGCATTGGTAATAATGAGGCATGTCATATGCAGTTCCTAAATCAAAGTAAAAAGAGTCTATTTTATATTCTTGAATAACTTTTTCGAGTTTACTAACGAACCATGGAACGGATCGGTTGTTTGTAATATCTAGAACACCCGCACTTGGTAGAATTTTGAATCGGGTTAGAGCTGGGATTCTACTATCGCTGCTTCTTTCACTAACAAGTAGTCTCTTCTGAACACATTCTGCGAAATTCTTACTCTCAGTACTAATGAACGGCTGTACAGTCAACGCCACCTTAAAGCCTCTTCTATGAAGTTTATCTATAGTTTCTTTTAAAGTTTGAAATCTGGTTTCATCCACTTCTAAGTCTCCTATTTCACTCTGCCAGAATTCGTTGATAAGAACATGCCCTTGCTTTAGAAATCCAAGGTTTATAACATCTTCAGTGTACTTTGAGATCGTTTCTGCTTGCAACTCATGTTTGAATTTAGGAGCAATTTGCCATACCGGTTCTGATATCAAAGATTCTAAAGTTAAGATATCTCCAGGTTTTAAACCATCCCATAGTGGAGCTCTGCTGTGGCTATGTATTGAAGAGTGTAGTGATTTCATGTCATGAGAAGTGCAGATATTGTACTTCATTTCAGCATACTCTGTTAGTCGATTGGCATAGGCAAAGTTGTCATATTTAGCTTTAATGCAGATTTCTTTCTTTCCAGCGTTGACTGATATTTGCAAAGGGGTTTCTTCATCAATAATGACAGCAGCTCCTTTAGAGTTGATTAAATATCTGGTAAGGACGTTGCCCCACTGGTTTTTGCTAGTGTCTCCTGTTATGAAAGATGTGTAATTGATGAAACCCGTGTCAATAGGCCAGGAAATGTTTTTGGCTTGACCTCCTCCGTACCAATGTACCTTTGTATCGACCCAGTCGAAACAGTCGTTTGGGTAAACATCTGCAATATCAAGGATGAAAAAATTATAAGTATTGGTCATTTTAATCGAAGCTTTTACAAATGATAACTATAATTACTAGAAATGATAGTTACAGTGCTAATAAGGTAACCAAAAGCAACTATGCTTACCTTCTCTTAGTGCTTGCCAATGTATAGAATAGCAGGTGGTATTATCAGCTCCTGGGTCGTGAGGGACCCATTTGAGGTAGAACCTGAAGTGATTCAGCCACTCCATGCATTTAGACCCGTCTGGTTTATTGTGCTCTTTTAGACAGGGATACGCTTTGCTTTTTTCCTTGATTCCTACAGCTGTAAATTAAATTACCATATTACAAATCCCATCATAAACTTCATCTCATGCTGGACAAAGTTCTTCTTCACGAAATTTTGGGTCGACTTCTTCCAACGGCTTACAAATTTTAGTCTGTCCACCATGTAGGGGGAGGCAGCCCTACGTCGCGCTTTGTGCCGAACCCCTTATTCCAGAAACAATATCAAATGCTAAATTTTGACAAAGAACTAGCAGAGAATGGAACACTCTGCGTCAAGGGTACATTTCGGGAAATCTTCACGATTTGTCAAATCGTTAGAGAGCAAGAGAAAAAATGAGATGCAACCAAACTGATACTTGACTTATGGTTTCAAAATCTCACCTAAACTAGCTTTAAAGATCTCCACGTCCTCCGTATTGTAAATCCTGATCAGTCTCTTAGGCTCATTGAACTGGACGTTGGAGAAGTATGCTTTAGTTGCGGCCTTCTGCCGGTACAAGCCGTACGCGAAACAGATGTAGATGATGAGAGCTGTGAACATTACAGCCACGAACCCTCGGAGTTTGTAGTCTGTGGGCTTCTTGCGGATCTTCTGAGGGATGCTCTGAAAGGATGAAGTCAGACGAAAGATTATATATAAAATAAAACCTGGGTCACTTAAATTAAGAAACATGCGGGAAAATAATTCAGGTCGTCGCGTAGCATAGTCGTATAGTTAATTACACGCATGTAAATAACACGCTTTGGAAATCTTGACTAAAATTTGAAACAAATGTCGTTTACAAATGGTGGTGGCGTAAAGTTACGTGCTGTGTAATTAACCTGGCCAGCCCCGAGGCAGTGCCTTTATTTTTATTTTTTTATCCCGCCCGAGCCGGTTTTCTATTAGGACAATACAAAATTGTTATAAAAAAAAGAAAATTGCGTTATGCAGGTTTCTTTTTTTTACAATGACCGATATTGACGTCAATAAGTGATAATGCTATCCTACATTGAATAAATTTATTTCATTTTCATTTTTTTTTTCAGTCGTAACGGGCCTGGTGGCGTAGCGGATAGTCCAGTGTTCCGATGATATCACCAAGTCGACGGGATCTCTCTGGATGAGTTTAGCACAGGACCGTGAAGATTGGCGCAACAGAGAAGAGGCCTGTGCCCTGCAGTGGGTGGATGTAGCCTGATGATGACTAAACTTTACCTGTAATTTTTCTTTCAGTAGACTAGCCAGCGAGTTGACCGAAGTGACAGAGTTGCTGGGTGAATAGTCTTCGTCATCCATACTGAACTCTGACCGGAGACGCCTGGGACCACCTCGGCGACTCTTGGTGCGGAGAGGAACTCTGGGGAAAGAGAGAGAAAATAAATGAAGTAAAGTGCACTTTTTGATGTATTTTATGGAAAGAGCATTAATTGAGTACCTATGCGTTGGCGTCGGTCGAAGCATGTAGTAGACATATTGTGTCAAGTGGTTTGGCTAAAGGCATTTTTGGGAACAGAGAGATTCCGAGTCAGTGTTGTTTGAGCGATCGGGCGCAGTGCAAGGCTCAAATGACCTTTCATCGTTCCTTGGTTTTGGTACTTCGCGTCCTGATCTTGATGTTAAAATTAATTATAGCTGCTAGCCTACTATCTGATTTTCGGCCGTTACGACATCAGAAGTGGGATTGAGACCTACAAACTGTAATGTAGTGCCATAGTGATAGACTTGTGGACCTAGTGATCGTGACTAAAATGACTTTCGTGGCGAAGATACCAGTTGTAAGCGGAAATGCAGATTGCAGAGAATGCTCTTGGACCACAAATAATTCAGGCCAGTTCTTTCCATACTATTATTTTCTAGCGATTTGATGTTATTGGTTGCTGATGATTTTTATTTGCCGCGCATTAGTAATGTTGGCAATTTTCAGTTTGTGTCATAATTATTATTTTAGTACGGTAATGATTGCCACACGTTAATCTACTGAATTTGTTTATAAACGTGGACCTAAGTTGGACTGGAGACAATTTTATCGGATTTTAATTGGCATTATTGATTGATGAAAAATCACTTGATTAAATAATTATTTTTGATAATGAATTAGATTCACAAAAACATAAAGATTAATTAATTTCTTTGTCAATGGATGTCGTTGTGATGATTGGAAGATGTCTCTGTAATCGGAAATTATCAAATAAAAAGAAACATGTTTTAGTTTTGTTGTGCACAGTTAGTTGCACACGCATTTTGTTTTCGTTGGCGCAGTTGGTAGACCGTTACAAGGAACATGAAGGTTCAGGTTCAATTCCTGGCCTAGTCTAGAAGTTTTGATTTCGTATTTTATTGTGTAAAGAAGGATTTCTGATCTTTTGCAATTATTGCATTGCATTATTGCTTACTTACTACTTGTTAATAAAAAGACGCATGTATCGTTACAGTAAAATATTATTTAGCGTGTTTTTAAACTTTTGGAAATGGATAAATCAGTCTATTTTTAGAACTAAGTTTAACAAACCTTAAGTCAAACTATGGGACGGCTATTTGATAACGGCGTAAAAAAGGGTCTTTTCAAGTACCTATGAGAACCAAGGCGTTGTGTTTTGGTTTGGGAATAGCGACTGGTTCTCAATCTTTACTGCAATTGATATAAAATATTACCTGGTGCAGAAATGCATTTATGCAAAACTTTTGAAATAAAAGCTTTTGGGGTGATATAAAGATAGAGCGATTTTCGGAAGAAGAAAAGATTTTGTGTTTGTAGTTTGCAATAAACGTGATTGGAATATTCACATAGATATTGTACGAAAGGGGTATACGTACCTATTTGATTTTCATGAGTCATGTTTTTAAAACTGAACAATTTGTTGCTGGTTCAGAGTCCCGGGAATGCTAAGTACTGTATCTATTGCCAGAAGACATTGTTCTCTACAACTTTCAGTTTGAGAATCACTCTCGCGATGGATTTTTATTTCGTTTGTGAGAAACACACTTGAGTTTTAAAACTAATGAATGGCTAATAAATAATCATAATGGTTATGGTATTTCCTTATAGTTCAGAAAACATTTCAAAGCATTGCTGTAGCTCTATTATGTTATCTTAGAGGTATAAAAAAAGCATTGTTCTAAAAGGGACATTGATGTCCAAAATGACTGAGGGTTGTAGCCACGCGTATTACTGATACCCGTGGTTCAACACATGTTACCATAGTATTCGGAGAAATGAGCGAGATCTTTGTATTGTTTTCATAATGCAAGTCTGGCAAAAACTCTTTTGTTAATTAACTTATATCATAAGGGATTTAGAAACAAACATGACAATGATATGGTTAAGCATGATCATGACTGTAACTTATGAAGATTTACTTAAATGCGTATAGCGTTATTATGAAGTAATAATTTTTGTATAAGGTAACGAAGTGCTTTGCCGTGCTGGTGATAAATAGAGCAGCTGGATAAGGACGTTGTGTATATTTCTGCGTGAACCGCATTAATATCTTGTTTCGGTAAAAACAAAAAAAAAAAAAAAGTTTGTTGTTGGATCTTGGATACAATGGGTTGATGTAGTTAAAGCATAGATTACGTGGCTATGTTGTGTAAGTAATATAGAATTTTATAGCACTGACTTCGACGAAAGAAGTAGGTAAATAGTAAATTGCATATTGAATGCAATTGATATTTGAGTATTGGTACGTGATATTAATTAGGTACCTATCATTTAAAAAAATAGATTTCATTAAGTTATTTTGTCAACTTGGAAGAATAATTGAGAAATATTAAATCACCTACTCGGTGAAGCAATTAATGAAAATTAAGCTCTCAAAGCAGTGCTTAGTTCAAATCAAAACATGCTTTGTAAAGGTGGAATCAAATAAGAATTACCTATTTTTAATCTGATAAGCATTGAATGGATCTAATGTGATAATAGAAACGATTGTTAAAAGTTGCATTTTGAAATGGACTTATGTTTTCATTTTAGAAGTACTGAATTGTATTATTATAGCTTTAGTAATATTGATTTGCTTCCTTGAGCAGGAAAACGTAATCTGGCTATCTTCATATAGCTGTTATGTGCCTTGCTGGGATAGAAAGCTAAAATGCCTGAAAGTAAAGTACCCATAAAATTGCATAACTAATCAGATGATAGTAGAAGTTAAAGTTTTTGTTACTGGCAATGATGGACGTGTTTGTCCTCCCGACCCCTCACGACTATATACTATGACTGTGATCACCGTACCTACCTATTGACTCTGACTTAAGACCTCTGCGGGAGGAGCGCGTGCCATGGTGGAGACAGTGTGGTCTCAAATTGTGGAGACAGTGTGGTCTCATGTTGTGTTGGGTCAGATATAGCCCGGGGAACTATGATCTGATCGGGTGAGTGGCCAGCTGCAGTGGCTCATTCACCATCCGCTTTGCTGATCTGTGTGATCAGATGGTGTCTTTGATGGACGCATGGATTCGTTGAGGGCATCATACTTGACCAAGTAGGTGATTACTGTGGTCATTACTGTTATGTATGATGTCGCTCCAGGTAACCGGTGTTACCAGTAGGCGTGCCACAAGGTGGTGGTGTCGGCCTGAGATCCGTGGCGGGGATCTGTGACTGTGATTGACAGTGTTGAGTGACCCATGGTGGGGAAGCTCTGTGACCGTTGCGACGGTGGCCAGATGCGACAAAAGACTTTATTGCGGTACTCGTATCAATTATTGTATTGTATTCAAGTTAGAATATTGTTTTATGGGCACTTGTCTTTCAATAAGTAGTAAAGTGATTTAAGTTATCAGAAAGCGACGAAAACGGCTGGTTCAAGTGGGTTGAAAATTTATGGTTCACACTCAACTTGTAGTCTGTCACATAATAAACCCGTAACCTTAATGTCAAAGTTGAAATAATAATGAGTTTCTGATAAATGTTATTTCTTTAGCTGTTAAGTTCGACAACACAGTAAAAGAGTGCATAGTTACTAATCATGTAAGGGTAAAAACGTATTGGATGGCTTATGAGAAGTTTTTGAAGTGCAAACGAATATGGGCCTGTTTATTTATTTAGCAAATAATAACACAAACGTGAAAAATACTTGAACGATTTAGAGATAATAGATTTGTTGTTATGAATACTAAGTCAAATTTAACAAACAAGTATTAGGAAGTAAGTAAGTAAGTACCAAACAGGATAGCTAACATAGTAAGTACTTTGGATCAAAGATACTTAAAACCGCAATGAATGCTGAGCTGCTTTCGGTTCTTGCAGTTTATTGATAAAGTCCTGTTCACATGTTCAAAGGAACGAAGTGAACTATTGTGAACAACTAGATCTTTGTTCAATTCAGGAGTCTAGCCAGATTAATATGGTTTTATGGGCTATAATAAGCTAAAGTATGTCTGTCAGGATAACCGAACGATACTGTGAAATGGCTAGTTGTGACCACACGAGGACGTGTGTAAGTCAGGAAGGCCGTGTCGGAGCGTGAGGTATTAAACCTGAGGAATGAAGTAAAGTGCACTTTTTGATGTATTTTATGGAAAGAGCATTAATTGAGTACCTATGCGTTGGCGTCGGTCGAAGCATGTAGTAGACATATTGTGTCAAGTGGTTTGGCTAAAGGCATTTTTGGGAACAGAGAGATTCCGAGTCAGTGTTGTTTGAGCGATCGGGCGCAGTGCAAGGCTCAAATGACCTTTCATCGTTCCTTGGTTTTGGTACTTCGCGTCCTGATCTTGATGTTAAAATTAATTATAGCTGCTAGCCTACTATCTGATTTTCGGCCGTTACGACATATATATATCTTGGACATTTCACACAGCGCCATCTTACCCCAAACAAAGCTTGTAAACTAAATAGCTTATAATATTACTTATATAATTTTATAGTGATACGTGTATTTATTTACTTGGTGGTGTATAATATTTGTAAAGACTGTGGGATCTTGTGTCGCTGATAAACCCAATTTGGGTTTAATGGGGCTTACCATCATCATTTGTTTTTTATTGTAACAAAATGAATATACAGGGAATAAGAAAAAAAACTGCGTTCCTTTTGAGTGATGAACCAGCCCAAGAAACTGAAAAGTTTTCCTCAAGGAACATAGTTCAAAATATGAAAAAAAATATAGACCTCACATACAACCAGACTTGGTCGGCTGCTTGATTTTGTATGAGAGTTCTAATTTTTTTTCATATTTTGACTTATGTTACATGAGGAGAGTTTTTCAGTTTCATGGGCTATTTCATAAACAATGTTGAGCACTTTTCAGCAATTCAAAATTGATTGCTGTATTTCGTTTTATTTTAGTTTATTACTTACTTAGCCTGGGATCTGTCTGCTTATATCAATGGAGAATAAACGTTTGTATTGTATGACATAACTCCGAGTAACCAAACTAATCTAACTGAGACCTTCCAGAAACACTCAGTTAAGGAAATTCCTGCCACTTGAGTAAGCTGTCATAATGAGGAAACTGTGATCAAATAACACCACCTAAACTCCTTGCATATAAAGTGTCTATCTAGATATGAATATTACTACATACATACACACATAAACAATATCACGCCTTTATTATTTGCGTGGTAGGCAGAGCGTTAACGGCCGTAACATATAACGTAACGTTATTCCTTAGAATAACATCACTCGGTAACATCATCTTCTGCTGCTGACATCACACGGTCACATAACAACTTGGAAAAAAATATGATCCTATCGTAATCCAGCATCATACAGCTAAATCTAAGCTGTCATGTGATGGCGGCTTAGAATAGCATCACTCGAATATAACCCGTGGGTGTTGTATAAAGCAACTTAGGGATAAATTCATCCAAGGAATGGGTAGCAGGGAGTGGGTATGGTACCCTCCCACTATTGGGGGGTATTAGCATGTCCAGTAGTGGACTGCAATGGAGTAATGTACAACAAATAGTCATCACATGATAGCTTTTGTGAATAAATATAACCTACGGAAAATCTATTACTTACATAAGTAAATAATAGTAAACAATCTAATCAACGTTGATAAAATATTTGCATTTATAATCCAACAATACTCTCATTCTATTTACCCGCTCCTTAAGGTCAGTTCACATTGAGAAGCGACGCGATTGATCTTATTTGGTATCTATCTTATATTTGCTTGAAATAAGAACTCTTTTCGCTTTGCCTACTTATGGTTTCTTCACTTTTATTGTTACTCGGAGATCGTCTGGCAGATGAGAACTTCTTTTTCTAGGTTTACGTTACCTTAAATCCGTAGTAATATTATAAATCTGAGAGTTTGTGTGTGTGTGTGTTTGTTACCTCTTCACGCTCAAACATAAAAATTTGGATGAAATTTGGAACACAGGTAGAGTGCCACATAGATTCTGGAATAACACGTAGGCCACTTTTTACCGCAGGAAAACAACTATTACCACGGGAAAATGAGTAGCAGCGGGTGAAACCGCTGGGCGGAAATCTAGTACTAAATAATACCTAAATAAAATGCTAACTCGGCCTCTCCCACTACTTAATTATTTGCTAATCTAAGCAAATCTTATAAATTAAAATATGAACCAAATTAAGAAAAAAGTTACGCCCGCCGGGACTTAAACCCGGGACCGTGGGGTACCGTCCCACTGCTCTGCCAATGAGGTACCGGAGCCCCGACTAACCCTTGCCAATTTTTCAATCTCTTGGTACTTGTCTCGAAGCGACGTACAAGCGACATCTAGTATAAGTTGTTGCAACGAATACTATGGTCCACGATTAGAGTAGGAATTCAAACCATTATTATTAAACCATTTATTGCACACAATAAAAACATAGGACACATACATATATGAAACAATTCACAACAGGTCTACTTATTTCTAAAAAGAAATCTCTTCCAGCAGACCTTGGGCAGTGAGATCACATAAAGTGAGGCAGATAAGGCGTGCACTATCATTTAAAAATTTAGATAATAATTTTAATTTTCTTTAATATCAACTACATAAAATACCCCTCAATATCATACAACTACATAAACCTACATAAACTACATACCTACATATATACTGAAACAAAATGAAAACATAATATAAATATATATTATGAGTATAAATATTCGATAAATATATACCTATATATATATATATGGATCACTAAGAAAGAGATAGGTAATGTTCTTTAACTCGTCTTTTGAACACAGAGATAGTTGGACTGTCGCGCACTGTGTGTGGACAACCATGCGCTGAAACTTTGCTTATTTAAATGTAATTAGGTTTTATTATGCACTCACAGTGCTATATTATTTTCATTAATGGACTGTGCGAGTGCTTAATAAAAAGCTTAGTACAAATCTTATAATTTATTTTAGGCTAATTAGTGGGTAATGCTGACACGGCTATTTTAAATACCAAATTTTAAAACAATTCCGGTGTTAGGTACCTATACAATTTTGAAAACTTGCAATATCCTGTAAGTTTTCAAAAACGGCTATTTTGTTGGGCGTCGCATTGAGTCTTTGTGTAAACTAATCTTTAAACGAGAATAGGCAGGTAATTTTTATTAAGTTATGTCGATGTACGTACCTACTATAAGTATGGTTGTTGAAAAATCGTAGTAAATTTGTCGGTTCTTTAATTAAAAACTAATTAAATTATGAATAAAAACATACAAACTACCCGATTTTTATCGATAAGTAGGTAGCACTAGCAATTTCTTTACATAGTCTTCTACTTTTTCGTGTAGGACACCGAGTCGTCCAACGAACCGATGAACCCTGGAGTCAAGAGTTTTTTCAACTGCCTACTACTACTACCTACTAGTCGTAGTAGGCGGTTGAAAAACTCTCTGACATGGTTGTGTAACTACCGCTGTCTAAGTAATCATAGACAGCAACCAGGACCGACGGCTCTACGTGCCCTCCGAGGTACGAGACCATCTTTCTTTTTGGACAATCAGGTGGTTCAGCTTGCAATGTCCTAAACAGACTGGGAACAAATTCACAAAGTGATGAATATCAACTTTGAATCGCACCCGGAACCTTTGCGTCGCAGGCAGTCGCACTACCACTGTGCCACGTCGGCTGTCGTTTTAAACAGTGATCGGAATGTACATAAACAATGTCTATTGAATATACATAAGCATGTTTGTCAGCACTGGCTTACCGAGAATTTTCTAGAACAAATTACTCAATCAAAAGCAAAACTAACGAATTAAAATAAAGCTAGCTAGCTAGTTCAAGACGAGTACCAAGAGATTGAAAAAATTGGCAAGTGTCAGTCGGGGCGCCGGTAGCTCAGTTAGCAGAGCAGTGGGACGGTACCCCACGGTCCCGGGTTCATGTCCCGGCGGGCGCTGACATTTTTTCTATTTCTTATTTTCATTTATAAAGCTAGTATTACATTACATACATTAACAGCCACTACAGTCCACTGCTGGTCATAGGGGGTATTGCCATACTCACCACGCTTGGCAAGCGGATTGGCGAGCGCAGTGCAAGATGTTGCATTCATAGGGAACGCTGCTGCCCATTCCCTGGATGAATTTATCCCTTCGTAGCTTCTTATAACATCCACGGGTAGCATTGGGGCGATGCTATTCTAAGCAGGCATCACACGGCAAAGGTAGTAGTAATATGTTGCACATATTTTACCGTATTATAAGCAGCACATCAAACTACCCCTTTATAATAATGGTTTTTCTTATAAACTGTATACAAAAACCAGTTTTAGTTGATGCCTTAAAGTAAAAATATTGCTTTAGTACATGTAGAGTTTTAAAACTGTCTTTTCCTTTTACATATTCATTCATAAGAATATTATGAAAAGAAATAGCAGAATCACACTAAATTATTACCTTATCATCATATTCATCACACAATAACAAATTGCAAATAATATTTCATGAATTATTTAATTATTTAAAAACATAATTTCGTAGGTACCTTACGTTTGTATCAATCGAAACGAATCCTCCAAACAAACAATAAAGATCACTTTCACAAATTCTTGAACTTTTTGGACACAATTTTATATCACGGAAATTAGGACGCCTTTGCCTAGAAGTGGCTATAAGCTTAAAGAAAAAATTATATCCTCCAAACAAACAATAGAAATCACTTTCACAAATTCTTGAACTTTTTAGACACAATTTATATCACTGAAATAAGGACATCTTTGCCTAGAAGTGGCTATAAGTTTTAAGAAAAAGAAATACTGTCAATACTAAGCGCGAATACTTGACGTTTCCGCGTGCGCCTCTGACGCCAAATGCAACACAACTCAGGCGCAAGACATTCCGTTGGCTGTTGCGTTATCTTCATCTCTTCAAGTCTTTCTAAACAGATTGACTTTATGAGGGTTAAAAATACTTAGTCAATATCTGTATCATGTAATATTACTAGCAATAGTCTTTACACACATAATTTTTATTGTTGTGACAGCTTATCCTATCACAAAAGATTCTCCAATATAAGGGGTGCAAGGGAAGTTGTTTCGAAAACTATGCAGGCATAATCAGACCTTGAAACTGAACAACTTTTTATGTGGAGGATATTTTGGTAAACGTGAAAAGAAATTCCACCTCCCGTACAAAATTCCCGATCAGCTGACTGATTTTCCATGGAAACTAGAAAATAAAAAAATCGTATCCCAACAACACTTTGCCGTGTGACGCCGGCTTAGAATAGCATCACCCCATTTTTTTCCCTTGGCAGTCGTAAAAGGCGACTAAGGGACTCAAGGATGTGTATTGCAATTTTAGGCTATCGGCTGATTTCCTGTCACTATCCTTTTCCGAATGACCCTCAAATATCTGTTTGACGTGGCGTAAATGTCCGGTTTTTGCGACCGTTTACGCTTTGCCTACACCGCAAGGGATCATAGGTGTGATTTTTGTATATATGTATGTGTCTGTGTATCCAAACATAGGCTCTATAGTACCTCTAAAAGTTGTTCAGTTTCATGGTCTGATTAGGCCTGCAAAGTTTTCGGTACAGCGTCTCTTACAACTTGTATAAGGTCCAATTAAATTCAGTGCAAATATTTTTTTAAGGGTAAGTTCTACTCATGAAACTGAACAACTTTATCAAAAGAACATAAGTCGAAATAATAAAAAAAGTTTGGACATGCAATAAAAAAATTACTCTTTTTAGTAGTAGAGTCTAAGTAATTACATAAACGCCTGATATAATTTGTAGAGCAAAGTTTTAAATTTAGCATCATCTGAGGTTGAGCTAAATTGCCTCTTTGATCTTGTAGTTAATTCTACCGGCTCTTGACACAGAGGTTAGGGTGCGAATTCCATTCGTCATTTTGTTCCAGTTATAAAATAGACCTCCGTTTAAATATCCGTGCTTCGGAGGCTCACTGTTTTTAGTTTGCGGCAAAATCTAAAGCTCTACTAAAGCCACATGACATGGGCCTCACTTATACGAGGATTTTAGCAATACTAACCACGCTTAGCAGGCGGATTGGCGAGCGCAGGGCATGGTGTTGTGCTGCCCATTCCCTAGATTCAACCCATTTTTTAAATATTTTGACCTATGTTCCTTGAGAAAAATTGTTCCGTTTCATGGGGTGGTTCACCCCTTAAAATATTTGCAAAAAATATTTTTACATCCTGTATAAAAAGACCCTGTATGAACTGACCTATCCGCCTGCGTGCATCTGATTTCGCAATGCAGTTCGCTGACCCGTCACTTCCTCATTACGACCCTTAAGAGTTAGGACGCCGACATCCGGCCCCTTAAGGTGCAACATTAGCTAAATTAGCGCCGCCGCTCAGAAAAAAATATTCACTGGCTGAACACACACAAGCTATCGGGAATAATCGGGATTATTTAGAAAATATTAAACCTTTACACAAAACGAATTGTGTGAAAGTATTAGCAAGAGCTTAAAAAGTTACCAATGAAATCTCGTTAAAATAGTTACTTTACTTAATCAGTAATGTAACTTATTGTAAACATTTCTTACGAATTGACACATTATGTTCATGATCAATGATCCATGACTTTTAAGGATATTTTGGCTCAAGGCCCCCAGCTGTTTTTCTTAGGGTTCTTGATGTCTTTCTTCATTTTAAGGTAGTTTCGGTTCTTCGATTATCTAGAGTTTTTAGACTCATGGGTACTTATTCCTAATAAAAACATCAGTTCTTACATTAATGTTTTTAGTAATTGTTGCTAATTTCTAATTTGATTACCGGACAAATAGCGGTCGTCCAAGGATCTTTTTTATGTGCGGGGCGCCACTAGTCTGATGTTAAACCTCCTTAAAAGTGCGTCCCACTCTGCACTTGCCGATTGGTTACAACAGTCCCTATCACTGACCTCTTTATTGTAAATTACACTACAAGTACACATCGCAGTAAAAAAACAAAAAAGAACCTCACTTAGGACCCCCACTGCATATTGCCGTGTGATGCCAGCTTAGAATAGCATCAAGAGAGAAGACCCCATTTCTTTCCCGTGGGTGTCGTAAGAGGCGACTAAGGCACTCGAGGGTGTGTATTCCAATTTTAGGCGATGGGCTGACAACCTGTCACTATGGCGATACACAATTTTCCGAATGACTCGACCCTCAAATATGTGGCCAAATGTGGTATAAATGGCCGTTTTTTGCTGTAGTCTACACTCTG
Source organism: Tuta absoluta (assembly GCA_027580185.1). Taxonomy (NCBI): domain Eukaryota; kingdom Metazoa; phylum Arthropoda; class Insecta; order Lepidoptera; family Gelechiidae; genus Tuta; species Tuta absoluta. The sequence continues at coordinate 1,485,247 of JAQAHW010000055.1, read as the reverse complement.
CTTTTCCCGCAAGGGATAATAGGCGTGATATGTGTGTCTGTAAAATAACTTACTTGGGCGGGTCATCATCAGGGTGGGCATTGCTCTCGTTGTTGTCTCCATCACTGAAGCCTGATGCTGTGCTTTGGTGGTGCTCGGGGATCTGCAAAAATAAACGTTTTTTTTTACATCGAATAGATTATTACAGACAATGTCGCATCTACTGAGCTGCCCAACAAACCCCTGCTCCTGTACATTGAAGGATCTGCAAGAGGCGAACGACAAGGCCATCACCGTAGCAACACATTGGTCCAAATTACTGTGATCCTGTTTATGATTACTGTTTCCATTGACTCGACGAAGAAGATCGAATAGATGACAACTAACCTAAACTAAACCATGCGAACAGCAGCAGTGGAGGTCCTAAACAAACTGGTAACAATCAAAGTGAAAAAGTTACTAACATTACATTTGTGTCCTTAGGAATCGAACCAGAACCCCTGGATCTCCAAACAAGCGGCGCTCAGACCACTAGACAAAAGCAGGTACCTACAGGGTTATTTTTTATTCAACCCGGAAACTTTACAGGGTGATTCTACTATGATTGTGAACAACTTTTATTATGGGGTCACCTGCGAAATCGCGAAAAAAAAAACAGCTGTTCCATACATTTTGTTCGAGTAGGTATGAATTTTTCTATGGAGCAGCTGTTTTTCTTTTCGCGATTTCGCAGTTGACCCCATAATAAAAGTTGTTCAGAATCATAAGTAGAATCAACCTGTAAAATTTCCGGGGAGAATAAAAAATAACCATGTATAACGAAGCTTAGTGAAAACGAGAAATAAAAGGGGCAAGTCCAGAACTTTTGTCCAGGTCCTTCGGGGGTTTTCCTGTTCAGGTTGTCCGGTTAATTATACGCATGTTAATAACAACTTTTGAAAATCCTGACATCAATTTGTAACAACTGTCATTTACTGGTGGTGGCGTAAAGTTACATGCCGTGTGATTAAACTAGCCAGCCCCGAGGCAGTGCCTTTATTTTGAGCTTTTTTATCCCGCCTGATTCGGTTTCTTATAAGGACAATACGAAATTGTTATAAAAAGATGAAAGTTGTGTTATACAAATTCCTTTTTTACAATTACGGATCATGACGTCAATAAGTGATAGTACTATCCTACAATAAACAAAATAAATGTTATTTCATTTCTGTAAACTGCTGAGATGTGAACATTGATGATGAACTCTTACCAATTCAAGGATATTGTCCTCTATTCGCATAATGAAATGACACACCAGCAAAATGCATCACATCCAAAATAGGTCACGTAATGTCACTGACACAATATTTTTGTAGCAAAATATCACATGATCGTATTAAATTTTCAATGACGTGTGATGATGATGACACTCTATACTATTACAAGTATATACAGCCAAGCCAATTAGACTAACGCAAAGATCTTTTGTCAACTGACTGGTTACGCCAAAATTATTACGGAATGAGATGAAATCACCAAATAGTCCAAAACACTGAATCAATTATTATAATATAAAAATAATATGTAGTGCTAGAGGCAAGAGCCAAACGAAACTGAGAAAAAAGTAAATAAATACTGAGTAAGAAGACTTTAGATAACACATTTGATTTATTTAATTAACATAATAAAAATGCAAGTAAATAAATAAAGTATTTACTCACACAGCTCACGCTACTGATACAAGGTGGCCCGTATACAGGGTGTAAGGGACAGCCCACCGAAAACCTATAGGGTGCATGCAGACCATGAAAGTGGACAAATTTCCCCTAGAAACATATGTCAGGAAAAGACACATTTTAGGGGTCTAATATTACGGGAAGTGGTTTGGTTTGATGGTCGCAATGCACCCTATAAGTATTCGCAGGGCTGTCCCTTACACCCTGTATAGTATATCATGCAAAATACTATTTATTTAGTTAGGTTTTTAGCGATAATGAATCAACAAACAATATCGCGGAAAGTATTTCTGTGATCATTTTACTTGGTCATCTGTAAAGTGATACGATAATGGTAAATGATGATTAATATGCCGAGTGATGCCGGCTTAGATTAGCATCACCCGATTACTTACTCATGGGTGTCGTAAGAGGCGACTAAGGGACTCGAGGGTTAGATGTGTATTGCAATTTTAGGCGATGGGCTGACAACCTGTCTCTATAGTGATACACAGTTATCTGATTGACCCTCAAACTTTTGTCAGACGTGGTGTTAATATCCGTTTTACGGTTGTTAACGCTCTGCCTACCCCGTAAGGGATAAAGGCGTGATTTATGTATGTATGTATGATTAATATCATATTTTACCTAGTGTGGTGAGTATGGCAACACTTAGGGGGTACTAAAGGGAGGCCCGTGTCCAACAGTGGACTGTTAATGTATGTATGTTAATGTAAATGATGATTCAAAGAAGTAGAAATACAACATACAACGTACCTGGTTGCCATTTCACCAATTCGGACTAAGCGCTTCCAGTCATCATTTATAATGCGCACTGCTAAAGTGTGGAACTCACTACCTGCGTCTGTGTTTCCAAACGCATACAACCCTAATATCTTCAAAGTAAGAGTGAACAAGCTTCTTCTGGGTGAGCTCGCTCCATCTTAGACCCTGTCTCTGTCCTAGGACCTAGACTAGAGTCAAGAGCAAACCCATCATTAATAAAAATAAAAAATAAAAATATTTATACCAGAGTGAGAGGGAAACAGTCGCTACGACGGTTCGGGCGCGGTTTGTACTCTTTGAACACTTGCGCTGCCATTTTGCTACGGCGTAGCAGCTGGCGTAGCAAAACGTAGGCTTAGTAAAATCCTAATTTGAAATTCACTTAACTTTTCACAGTTATAAGGAATGTAAGGGACTACCCTCCGAATACTGATAGAGTGCATGCAGACCATGAAACTGAACAACTTTCCCCTAGGAACATATTTTCAATTTCAATTTATTTATTCGTGAAACAATATACATTGTGTTCGAAATAACATAGTAGATACAAATAAAAACATAAAAACAATGTCTATCAGTAACAATCTTAACATTCAAAATATAATAAAATTTACATTTACATTCAAAATAATAAAAAAAATCATATTTTATTAAATATATATCAGGAAACCACAAAAAATTACCTCCCGTATAACATCAAGACCAGCTGACTGCAATTACTAATGTAACTCAATTTTTTTTTTTTGGCGTTTACTGAAATATTTTCATGGTAAGTTGTTCAGTTTCATGATCAGAATGCACTCTATAAGTATTCTGAGGGCTGTCACTTATACCCTGTATTATTACCCAATTTTACGTGTATTCTGTTTTCACTTCCAGATATTTAAAAATAAACGTAAGGAAAAATGTTAGGTAATACTCAGGTGCACAATGAGACTCTACTGGCAAATTATTATTAGTGCAAAGTGTTGTTAATTGAGTGATACATATATTATGATGTCGTGTAATGTCCTATTTGATTAGTTAGATGGGCTGTGTAGGAGGTGAATTACGGTAATTCAAAAGACATATAAATAAGTATATCAGTGTGGTATAAATGGTCTTGGTTCGATTCTGGGGTACTCACAAAGTTGATATTTATCACTTTGTGAATTTGTTCCCAGTTTGGTCAGGATATTGCAGGGTGAACCACCAGATTGTCATGTTTGCACTTTCCATATCACCCAAAGGTTGCCTGGAAGAGAATGCTGCTTTAGCATTAAGGCCGCCTTACTGTACTGTGTTTTGTCTTTGTTTTACTTTTTCTCGATGTTATTTTTGTGTGCAATAAAGAATATTATTATTATTATTGTCTGAAAACAAAGATGGTTCTGTGCTTCGAAGGGCTCGTTAAGCCGTCGCTCCCGGTTGCTGTCTCTGATTACTTAGACGGCGGCGGTCGTTACACAACTATGTCAGAGGCCTCTACTAGTCTCAAATTCCACCTTCACTTGTAGAGCGTGCGGAAAATTATGCCACTCCCGTATCGGCTTATACAGCCATGAAAATTCTTGCCTCTGACACTGATTAAATCGTCTGTCACAGACGTGTGAGGCCAATGATGATGACTACTAGTCGTAGTAGGCGGTTGAAAAACTCTCGTCACCAGGGTTTACGGGGTCGTTTGACGACTCGGTATCCCACACGGAAAGAAGAAAAACGGGCTACAACTTTAAAATAGAAATTCGATGTTCATTGCAAAGTCTTTTACCATTATGATACCAGGAATATTAACCGGCTACGCAATGCACTAAGAAAATCACCTGAAAACTTGTAGCCGCAGTTTCATAACATAGGGCACATGTGTTAGGAAAATAGCGTAATAAATATGAACACACTACCGCGTGACTTGATTGTTAAATTCCTCCAACTACGATAGTATAGCTTGACTTATACAAAATTTTATTGAATATTTTTAATGAATATTGAATTTCCATACAATTTGGGTATCGTTTATTTCCAAAACTATTTAAAAAATCCTGGGCGTATTCTTAAAAAGAATACTTAACTATATCAATGACATGATTAATGTTGTGTGTATTTCCGTATACCTTGTATACTTAGAGATTGCTATACTAATGCATCTTACAAATCTTATACTTGAGAAAACGTAATATTATTTTGTTTTGAATGAATGTAAAGAGGGTGTTACGAAACGGACATTGAACATCAGATGGGTCAAAAACTCAGCAGTCGATGTCGTGATTTTAAAGGCAGAGCACATTGCGTTTGTATCGGTCACAGTGTATGGGACTGTATGAAAAATGGCATAAGTACGTTATACTATAATTGATGTGCGTTCATTTACTCTGCTACCTTTATTTATCCGTTAAATAATAATATTCTACTTACCTACCTACTTATCGGCCTACATAAATATTTTACTCGTATTATTTATGTATTCATATATATTTAAAATATATATATATCTGGTTTTTATTTATCTATAAACATTCATAGTAGTTATATACTTATTAAATAGGATTCCATCTACCCTCAACTCTCAATTCAAAAACTTGTTACTACAGAGGATAACTATTATTGGCTTTTGTATAAGTTCAACATCCCTTATTACCTTAATGTAATTTTAAGCTGTTGTTATCCCAAATAAAGAAAATAAATAAATACATAGGGTCACGCATTGCGGCTTCCACAGAACAAACAGGTTTATACCCTACGCCGAGCACCTAACCGCACGTGAGCTTGACTGTACTCCATAAAATGTATTATCAAGTGTTTCGTTACTTATTTATTTATTTATTTATTTATTTAACCGTTTATTGTACACAATATAACACACATATAGAACAATACACAACAGGTCAGCTTATTTCTAAAAAGAAATCTCTTACAGCAGACCTAGGGTAGTGAGAAGGCATAAAGTGAGGCAGTTGACGAGCCGGTTTTCTATTAGGACAATACAAAATTGTTGTAAAGAGAAGGAAATTGCGTTATGCAAATTTCTTTTTTTTACAATGACCGATCATGACGTCAATAAGTGATAATGCTATCCTACATTGAATAAAGTTATTTCATTTTCATTTTCATTTTCACGTGTACAACTTACTTAGTAAGAAAAAAAAAATGGGCTAATAAAACAAGAATACTAAGTACAATAAATAAAGTAATACTGTATCCTAAAGTATACGTAATTATATGAACTATGCCATCTATGTGCCAAGTATCAAACTAAACAGTAACTGTTACTATTGATGTGTTCACGTAGTTTCAACTATATGACACAGGTGGCGTTTTGCTAGTATTAAGATTATAAAAACACCACACAACCAAATTGCGCATTCAGCCCCGGGGCTAAATCTAAACATTCAGGTGTAGATTTCAAAGCCCCGGGGCTAAAAATAGAAGAGCCCAGAACTAAAAAAAATGCGCGTTCATCTCACTCGAGGTTAGCACAAATTAGCGTCCGTAAAAAAAAATCTTTTCGTCATATGAGACAAATTGTAAAAGTGTTGTTTAAAAGAAAGATCGCATCTAGTAATATCTTTTTTTATATAAGTTTGTACAGGATGTAAAAATATTCGCTGCAAATATTTTAAGGGGTGAACCAGTCCATGAGACTAAACATCTTTCCTCAAGGAACATAGGACGAAATATTACAAAAATGGTTTTTAAAACCTATCTTGGGGAAAGTTGTTCAGTTTCATGGGCTGGCTCACCTCTTAAAATATTTGCTGTTAATATTTGACATTTTGTATGGAACGAAACATGATTTTCCGTACCTTCAAGGCTATTATAGATGAGAATATATATTTTAAATTTACAAATGTAGTATTACAAAAGCTACAAAAAGATGTCGTGTGATGCCGGCTTAGAATAGCATCACCCCAATACAACCCGTTGGTGTCGTAAAAAGCGTCTAAGGAATAAATTCATCCAAGGAGTGGGTAACAGCATTTCCTGTAAAAGCAATACCTTGTACTGCGCTCTCCAATCCGCTTGGCAAGCGTGTTAAGTATGTTTCTGTGGACTGTTTTACCGTGTGATGCCGGCTTAGAATAACAGTGCCGTGTGATGCCGGCTTAGAATAACATCACCCCATTTCTTTCCCGTGGGAGTCGTAAGAGGCGACTAAGGGACTCGAGTGTGTGTATTGCAATTTTAGGCGATGGGCTGACAACCTGTCACTATGTCAATACACAATTTTCCGAATAACCCTCACATATTTGTCAGACGTGGCGTAAATGTCCGTTTTATGTGGCCGTTTACACTCTGCCTACCCCGCAAGGGATTATATGTGTATGTGTTGTGGCTGTAAATGTATGTATGTACAAATAGATGAAATCATTTAGACTTCCCCAAAAGGCTAATGAACTCTGTTTTTGTGAGATAAGTTAGATAATGAGTTTAATTATTTGAATTATCGTGACGTATAGAATATTCCGGTTTGTCGTTTTTTGTAGGACAAGGTAACCTTAACCTCTAGCTAAGGCAAGGTCATCCCAATAACCCATATTTGACAGATGTCATTTCTATACTAAAAGAGATGTCAACAAAGAAATATGGACCCTCTGCCATAGCAATAGCACATATCTGACAGCTGTCAAATATGCTTATTGGAATGGCCGTACTGGTAATAGTTGTAACTGCAGTTCATTTAAGTATGCATGCTTGGTTATCTATAGTATATACTTTAAAACATTGTGAATGAAAAGAGACCTATTGGACATACTTGTAGAGGATACTTAATAACTATTATTAATTATCAGCCTTTTTGACTGACCTGATGGCGTAGCGGATAGTACCCTTGCTTGCTATGCCGAAAGTCGTGAGTTTGACCCCCACATGACACAAATATTTGTTAAGTAAATTTTTTAATATTTGTGTTTAGTCTGGGTGTTTTCTATGTAAAATGTTTTTTTTTATATAAATGTATTTAAGTAGAGGTTTTATGAATGTATTCATTGATATAAGCTATCTTGCTCCTATAGTACAAGCTTTGCTTAGTTTGGGGCTAAGGAGCGCTGTGTGCATTTTCCAAGATATTTATTTTACTTATTTTATTTTTAGAGCTGCTACAACAGTCAACTATGCCGGCTTAGAATAACATCAACCCATTTCTTTCTCGCGTGTATCGTATGAAGCGACTAAGGGACTTGAAGGTTTCAAGTGTATTACAATTTTAGATGACAGGCAGACAATCTGTCACTATAGTAATACACGACGTTGGACAAAGTGCTGCCCAGAAACTCTAGTGCCAATAAAAGTCTTGTACCCAAACCGCAGCAGATTCCACCCGAGGACTATATCCTCGTAGCTGCTGCTCGAAACGTTACCTTAGAATCTAAAAAGTTATTGATGCTCCCAGAAGAATCCGTGCTCTGGCACCTGATGCTGTCATCATCATCATCACTTCCACACAATCCTCTCCTATTACTGCTGTTACTGCTGTCACTGCTCTTACTGTCAGAGTCCGACTCTATCCACAATGGGGAACGGTATTTGAACTTGTGTGCGTATGCGTTAAATTTTGATTCGTTCATTTTTGGTTTAAACTATTTTCATTTGCCGTAAGGTCAATCTGGGTGTCCCTGACGAAGATTAAAGAGCCTTTTTTTATCCGCGCCGAGCAATTTCTATTACGGATTTGATTTCGTTCGTATTAATTGATTCTCTTGTATTGAATTCATTAACGTATTTTTAAACTAATTGCACTTTTATCTATAAGGGGATTTCGAACTGTCACTGGCTTAAAGTGTGAGTTATTTTGTTAAGGATTATCGAGTCTACATATTGATAGAAGTTTAGAATAAGACTAAATTGAAGATGGGATAAGATCACGGGCATATTTAAGGTGATTGGATGTAGGCAAATAGGCCGGCGACTTAGGGACGTCGAGATTTAAAAATAAAAAATATTTTTAAAAAATTCATGAACCAGAACGATTTTTTCAATACAATTTAAAACTGACAGCTGTTTGGGCTCAATTTGCAATAAATTGCAGCGGCATTTCGGATTGCATGAATATGACGTTAAAGATTTAATGTCCATAGATAACCACAGTAAAATACATTTGTGTTTGTAAACATCAATAAAATGCTTATAAGATTTTGACGCAAGTAATCGCATCTCATGCAATTTTGCAACTGATCTTTAGGCAGTTCTCCCACTTGTGGTCCGTCTCTGTGTATTTTTAACGCACCGTAACGCATGCGTCTGTCAGACTAAGGATATTGCCGATTTTATTCCCATACAAATACGACTACGGTTCGTTATGGTGCGACAAGTTGGAAAACCACCTTTTACTAAACAAACACACCTTTGTCTATTTTGAATCTAAAGTTGAATACGAGTAGGTATATTGAAGTAGAACAAAAATAAAAAGCATTTATTGCTTGCTTCACGGAAGAATAAAAAAAATGTCCACGTTTTTAATATTTCATTGTTCCAATCAGACTTACATCTTCTATAGTATTTTAAATCACAAGAATCCACCGGCACATCCCTACTATAACAGGATGTCGTTGTTCAATTTGCTTGACTTACGACAGAGGGTCCTTGCAGTATGACTGAGTCCGACCTTGACCTCTGGTTTTTTATGTGCCATGGAGTCACTATTAAAATAATACTCGAAACAAGCTTATTAAATTGAAAAAATGAAAAACACGACTGCTTTCTGAGATAAAGCCTAGCCTATGACACTCGGGATAATGTAAGGATTCTTCCGATACGATTCCCATTCGAATCTGTTCAGTGGTTAACGAGTTTCAGTACTTTAAAGAATCGCACATATATACATACATAGGTACATACATAAAGTAAAAAAAATACTCTCCTTTTTTTGATGGGCAGTCGTGTAAAGTGAACTCCGGACCAGGTGTTTTTGAGTCGTTCGTTAACTTGGTGTCACAAGTCTCAAACAAATCTAACCGGGGAAAAGCTGCAGAGAGTTCAGTGGCAGATAGGCCTAGGTTCGGGTGCGCTGTCACTTTACGTCCAATAGATTAAAAAAAGCATATGTAGAGACCTCTGGGAGCTACGACAAGCAGCTCACTCAAAATGGTTCACGAGCAAGCAAGACGCAACAAAAGTTCCAACATATCTGTAAGATGACGCCACGTGACAGAACAAAGAGCCTGAAACGCGGTATCGAAGTGTTTCAACGCACAACGCATATATACAACTTCCAATTATATCCAGGTGGACCAGTCGGTCCCCTGGCCACAACAACCAGCCATGCATGTGGCTACCCTTTTTCCGACACCACCTGGAACCCCCCATTCTGCCTATTGGCATCACTCCTGTCACCCGCCATACATACGAGATATTTAAGTCCAGAACGGAAAATCTTTGTTGCCGAACGAAATACTCGTATAAAACAGTGTGACTTGTATTACAATGAACCCTCCGCAGATACAGTAAGCTCTCTCCATGCAAATTCTACTATAGTACCGCCGCCGAGAGAAGTCGGTTTTGACAGCTGTCATCCCCATACTAAAAGAGATGTCAACAAAGAAAAATGGACCCTCTGCCATAGTATTATCACGAATTGACAGCTGTCAAATACGACTTCTCTCGGCGGCGGTACTATAAAGCTTCATGGGTTACTATTTACCACGATCAAATAACAGATTCCCTCGTAAAACGGGCATTAGCTGGTGAAACCGCTAGGTAGGCTGTTAGTTTTCTATCATATTTTTGAACGGATTATATCATCAGAATTGGACGTTGGACGACTCAGTGTCCCACACGAAAAGAAGAAGAATAAGATCAGACTTATCGTTGTATGCTGTAATGTGTTTATAAAAATATTCAATATCTTTAAAGCAATAATTATGCTTTGATAATTAACTTGTAATCATAATTACCTATTATACTTACTTATATGCTGATGATATACTCGAAAGTAAAACCGAAAAATCGTTATTTGTTTTTCAAGAAAACTTGCAGAATTTTCTAAAACGTGAAGTGTTTTAAAAAATAGTATCCATTTAGCAAAATATATTGTCATTCCAACTTACATTATTTTCATCGTGAATTTTGTTCAGCGTCTCCAAGTTACTTTTATCCAGTCCCTCCGGTGCTGATATTGAACTTCTTTTCAATTGCCGTCTATAAACAATTGGACTACCATCATCACTTTTATTATCTTGCAAATCTACTATAGATGCAACTTTCTTATCTTCATCTGCTAATTTTATTTCTGGAGTTGGAGATCGAAAATATTCAAATTTAACATCAAGATTAGGACTTGTAGCTCTTGGATATGTATTGTATTTAGCTATTGTAGTTATGCCGTCATAATCATCTTCGTCTATATAGGTGATTTCGTCAGAAATAGAAGGACTTGTAACCCCAGGGTCATCATTTTTTGTCTTTGTGAAAACTGTTTCACCATTAACTGTGATGGTTGGAGTGTTGATTTCAGCAGTGAGTCTTCGAACTTCAGGTGGCATTTCTGCATAGTCATGAGGATAGTTAGGTGGGATTTTTACCCGTAAATCTAGCTTCTTACGCACTCTGAACGGCATGATTAAAGCTGTTTAATCTCACACATCCAATATTTTCTTAAACCATCTGTCCCCAATCCACGATAAGCACTGTAATCTCACCAAGGCTAACTAATCTGGCTTAGGTCACGAGTAGCTAGACCTTTTTAAGATAAAACATCTTGATCGATCTCGTAAATTTTATATTATTAATCTCATGTAAACATATTATATACTGTCCCTTATCTCACTGTATGTTTATTATGACATCAATATAATTTATTTTGTTAATTTTCACAACATCACTTTCACGATCTGCTTTGCCAACAATTCCCACGAGATTTCAATGTATACTGAATAGCAAAGATACAATATTAAGTAAGAATTTCTTTCCGCCTTGTTTATCAAATATGTCGGTATCTTGAAGATAACGGCGATATACCGAAATGTTATTCCCAAGAGATTATTTTAATACCATAATTTGCTAACCCCGACATATTGAGTCATTATTTTTATAAGATTTTTGTCTCTTCTTCTTAATATGCCTATGAAAATTGCACAACTATTCTTATCATTTAAATAAAATTTAAATGATAAGAATAGTTGTGCAATTTTCATAAATAAAATTTAAATGATAACAATACTTGTGCATAATTATACAAACATAATTTTAAAAAAGTACATCTTAGCTTTACAAAGAGTAGACCCATCAGCTACTGGATAGATTTAATGCGAAGATATTTTTTTAAATGAAGTCACAAATATTTTCACTTCACACAACTTGTAATTTTTTAAACATAAATAAAAGCACACTGATTACCACAACACCTTCACGTTATTAAGATAGAGGAAGTTCATACAAATAAAAATATCATATTGATTTTCAAGTAAAATCTATTATTATTATAGTATTTAATTTCACTGATATTTCTTACAATGAGACTACAAATGCAAATGTCCAACAAAGCAATAAAGTTATAAAATCATTAGCGTAGTCACATGCAACTCATTAAGATAGTGGTGTGTTTGCTAGGATCAAACAGCTTAATATATTATGACCCATATTATACGATTAGAAATATAATTTGATTTTTCATTATTTTACGTGTCTTTTTTACTCCTTAGTCTTTATTCGAGGTATATTTTGTAAATACTATTTTCAATACTGGCACAACTCAATGGAAAAAAGCGTAATAAATAGTATCATAGATGGACTTGATAATCTTTGAAGTCATATTAAAAAAAACTGAAATACCTAGCTTAACTGAACTACCGTAGGTTTGACGTGACTTGCCCCATGAAAAAGGAAACATCTTATGTAAGTTGTTCCCCTAAAAGTTGTCAGTTACTCACGTTAATAACGTCTTTTGGTTTTTATATTATTTTGTAAGATTACAGTAGTATTATTTATTTTGGTTTAGCTGATAAGAATGCAACGGTAGCATGAAACATATGTAATAAATACTTTAGTCCAATTTGCGTCACCTCCGAAAGCTTTTTATTGTCATGTTTATAAAATGGCTTAATTTGTATTATACCTCAACTAAAAGTTACGTATATAAAACATACTTACATCATCGTTTAAATACTGTTGTTTCATCACCTCTTTCTCCAAATTCTGCAACGTCGGTAGAGATATTGAATTTCTTCTTAAACCTTCTCTTCTTTGCTCTATCTCATTCCTCTGTTCCTCATCTATCAGTTGTTCAGATTCATCTTTAGAGCTACCTGGAGTCGCTGTTGACACCGTTCTTGGACTAGTTGGACTATTCATACTGGATCTAGTTGTATCTGGATCTAAAGTTATATACAGAGTGCCTTCAGGAGTGTTTACAACTATAGTATCACTGTTTGGTGATTGCCGAGGCGATCCCAGATCTGTTGCGTGTATTTTCGATCTTAGTAAAGGTTGATTCTCTTTCTCGTCTTGTGTATCGTCTGGGCTGTCAGAATCGTTGTTGTCGATCTTGACATCAGGGTATTCGTGTTTTCTGACATGGTTGAGTTCGACAGCGTCGTCGACGTATGGAATGTTTGGATTGCGTTTGAGTTCGGGAGAGTTGAGTCCTTTTGCTATTGCCTTGTGAGGGTCATCTGAGTCCATCGTTGATTTATCTCATAGTAGAGATCTGAAAAAAAGAAATTTTAATTATAGAGAATACCAAAAATTAAATAAGGATGCTGATACAGTTTTTGTATTTCACTTTGTTAACTAAATGGCCTGTGAAAAATCATAAAAGATTTATTTTAATAATATAGATCAGTAGTTATGTTCTATCCAATAGGCACAATAAACATTTGAAACAAACCAAACATAAAATAAATGAAATTACACGCGTGGGAAGAAAGAAAAAAAAGTAAAGTAAAATGCACTTTTATAATTTACAAATTTCAAAAATTGTTTACCTTATACGGGAAGTGTTAGTTTTACTTTTCTGATTACTCTCGCACTGTTCTGTTTTTTTATACATTCTCCTCCACCCAAAGGCTGTCTGGAAGAGATCGCTGGGGCGATAACGTCGCCTTTGCGCATGTTGGCTATGAATTTTCCTGATATTTTTGTTTATTATTTTTGTGCAATAAAGTATTTTTGCTAACTTACTTGAAGTTAAGATTCTGGTGTTATTCACATACGTATAAATTAACCGGACTACGGCATTTGCTAAGCAAATCTGCGCAGGCGTCGATAACACTACGCACACACAGTCAAGGCCGATTACACTGTTCACACAGATTTTCAAGCGATTAACTCCCGGCAAAGGAAGTATATTTTTTGCATACACGATGACGTCACAAGTGGCTTATGATTATGATTAGATAGGTGCCTGCGTTTAGTTTGGGTAGCTTTAATGTGACGTGGTAAATAGACTCTAGATAATGGTTCGAAAACATAATAATTTATTCCTCATTATTCATTGGAAACTATCTTAAGACTTTGTTACCTCAAAATTCATGCACACACGCTTATATCCCTTCCGGGATAGGCAGAGCGTAAACGGCAGTAAGAACGGACATTTACGTCACGTCTGAAAAACAATTGCAGGTCACTCAGAATCGTGTATCGCCATAGCAACCGGTTCGAAGCCCATTGCCTAAAATTGAAATACACAATTGAAATTGAAATTGACGGCCGATGTGGCGCAGTGCTAGTGCGACTGCCTGCGACGCAAAGGTTCCGGGTTCGATTCTCGGTGGGACACTCACAAAGTTGATATTTATCTCTTTGTGAATTTGTTCCCGGTCCGGTTAGGACATTGCAGGGCGGACTACCTGATTGTCCGAAAAGAAATGGTTCCGTGCTTCGGAGGGCACGTTAAGCCGTCGGTCCCGGTTGCTGTCTATGATAACTTATACGGTGGTCTTTACACAACCATGTCAGAGGCCCACTACCAGTAGTAGGTGGTTGAAAAATAAACTCTGACACCAGGGTTCATCGTGTCATTGGACGACTCTGTGTCCCACACGAAAAAGAGAGAAAAAAGAAATACACAAGTAACCCTCGAGTCCCAATTTTGTTTTTGCATTTCTACCTATCCCGTATCATCTCGTATTATCCCGTCTTGAGTTTTCGCTATCGGTCACTAGTAAAATTTCACCCTATTCCTATTTATGTGTGCATGTACATGTGCATGTGCATATTGGCACGCACCGTTTTCAGAAGGTGAATTGAAAATGAACTTAATTGTAAGAAGGAAAGAAATGAGAATAAAAATTGATTTTATTTTTATCCAAAGACAACGATAGAGTTGCATTAAAAGTACTTGAAACAAATATTGCCGTGTGTTGCCGGCTTAGAATAGCATCACCCCTATTCTACTCGTGGGTGTCATAAAAAGCGACTAAGGGATAATCATCTACGTAATGGGCAGCAGCGTTCCTAGTGAATGCAACATGTTGCACTTCGTTTGTCAATCCGCCTGCCAAAGGTAATGAGTTTGGCAACACCCCCCAATAGAGGGAGGCCCATGTCCAGCAGTGGACTTCTGTGGCTGTTAATGTTATGTATGTATTAAATGATGTGTAAAAAGATGTATGTGCCGTGTGATGCCTTAGAATAGCATCACCCCATTTCTTGCCCGTGGGAGTCGTAAGAAGCGTCTAAGGGATTTGAGATTTACACACCGTATTGCAATTTTAGACGATGGGCTGACAACCTGTCACTATGGCGATACACAATTTTCCGGATAACCGTCAGACGTGGTGTTAATATCCGATTTACGGCCGTTAACGCTCTGCCTACCCCGTAAGGGATATAGGCGTGATTTATGTATGTATGTATTTATGAAATAAATAAACTCAATAACTCAATATTCGTTTCGGGATGACTCGTGGGGACGCTGCCATGCAGAACTCTACTTCTAATGAAAAAAAAATAATTCAACTAGTTTAATAACCTATTTTACAAGATGTTAATTAAGAAAAAACCTGTCAAGCTCGAGTCAGACACGCTCATCGCGGGTCCCGTAACATCACATACCTACTCTACTTAAAGAACTAGCCTGAATTTTAAAATTTTGTTCTTTGTTGGCTCTCAAAAATACACTTGACACCAAGGTTCATTGGGTCGTTGGACGATTCGGTGTCCCACAGAAGAAGTACAATACATATTCTTAGAAAAAATATTTTGAATTCATTCCTAAACTAGTACTTTCAAATTAAGTTACTTGCCAAATTTCATAGTTCTGAGCCCACGGGATATACACTATGAATTTTGATTCCTTTCAGAGGGTCAAAAACACGCGTTTTTACAGTATAACTAGCCGTGTCTATAATAACGTTAAGTTAGGGGCTTGAATTGCCGCACAATGATCCTGTAAGGGTTCCGTTTTTTTCTTTTGTGACACGGAACCCTAAACACTATTGATCCGAACCAATTATTAACTACTAAATCAATCAATACGTCACAAAGGCAAATTCAATCGATCTAAATCGGAATACCTTGTCAAGGTAATTAGCTCGTAATTATTTAACGCTAATGCGTTTACCTGAATAGACATTTATTTTTAACTCAAGTTAACTTTAGATAAGTAAAAAAATTGCTAACATCGGTTACATGTACTACTTATGGCGGGTCACAGGTAGTGATGCCAATAGGCAGAATAGAGGGTTCCAGGTGGTGTTGGGAAAAGGGTAGCTACCCTGCCTGGCCGGGAGTTGTGGCCAGGGGACCGACTGGTCCACCTGGATAGAATTGGAATTTGTATATATGCGTTGCGTGGAGAAACACTTCGATACCGCGTTTCAGGCTCTTTGTTTTGTCACGTGGCGCCATCTTGCAGATATCTTGGAACTTCTGTTGCGTCTTGCTTGCTCGTGAACCACTTTGAGTGAGCTTCTTGTCGTAGCTCCCATAGGTCGCTACATACTTATTATAAAGGCTAATAAATATTTATCTAATATGACTGTGATTTCAGTTTAATACTACTACTAGTACTAGGTAGATTTATTTATCGCCCATTAAACAAAAAAAAAACAAAAAGTACATACAAATTTCATGAACATGGAAACGTTTCCGAGATCCCGATTATAAATTAATTAGCGCAGTAGAGAAGAGGGCTGCCGTGTGATGGTGGCATAGAATAGCATCACCCCATCTCATTCCCGCGGGTGTCGTAGGAGGCGACTAAGCGACATGAGGGTTTTATGTGTATTGCAATTTCGGGCTGACAATCTGTCATCATAGTGATACACGATTTTTCAGAAACAGCCCTTAAATTTTTGACAAACGTGGCGATAGCGACCGTATTTTTACGGCTGGTAACGCTCTGCCTACCTCGTAAGGGATAAGGCGCGATATGTGTATTCGGCTTTTCAGCTTTTTTTGTCGCCGACAAGTTGCCAACTATAAAATACCCGATTAGCTTTGCATCTACGCTATAATAATATTAAAAAGAGCATAAGATTGATTGTTTTCTTAAATTGAATAGACTCCGAAACTACTAGACCGATTTGAAAAATTCTTCTAAAATTTGAATCCTAAATTATCCCTGGATGAACATATTAGGCTGTATTAAAATGTCTTATTCCCGCGGGAAAACGGTAAGCTTCGGGTGAATTCGCTGGGCAAGCAAAAAAAATTTTTTCAAAGTAAAACTGTGCATACTAAAAATTTTTGTTGCGCATACATTTATTAACCATACCTAAACTAAGTAAATACAAAATATATTCACTTGTATCTCAGGCAATTTTCTTAATATTTATTATATGCTAGATAATAATATTATTTACTCAAATAAAATAATTTTTGTATAAAAAGCTCAAAATACTAAAACAAAATAACTTTTTAAAATAAAATTAAATATCTATTAACAGCAGGTTTTCTATCTCCATATAAGTTTTACTTTCAGCCAGTGAATGAAAGTCCTTTTACATAATTGCTTATCTATACATACATATAATAAAACAGTAAAAACCGCGTGTCTGTACATTGAATATAATTACGAAAATCTAATTGGGGGCGATGTTAAATAGTATTGGAACTCATTCCAACAAATTTTTGAATTTTGTCTGTTTGTCTGTCTGTTACGGCTAATCTCCGAAAGTACTGGACGGATTTTAATGAAACTTTTTTTGTTGTGTAGCTACTAAACCTGGTACCAACATCTTAGCCACTTTTTACTGCGGGAAAATCGCTTATTCCTAAGGGAAATCGCTCATTCCTAAGGGGAATACTAATATAATTAGGGGAATATATATTTAAAGTTAATAGTTAGAACTACGCTACGCGAACGAAGTCGCGGCCACCAGCTAGTTCATAAATAAATATCTTATCTTGTCTTAGACATTTCACACAGCGCCATCTAGCCCAAAACTAAGCAAAGCTTGTACTATGGGAACAAGATAGCTGATATTATACACACAAACTTTTTTTTGTAAATAAATACACACATTACATAGAAAACACCCAGACTCAAATATTTGAAAATTAACTTACAAATACTTATGCTGTGTGGAAAACGAACCCATGACCCTCGGCGTAGCACGCAGGGGTACTATCCGCTACGCCATCGGGACAGTCAATATACGGGGTGTAAGGGACAGCCCTCCGAATACTTATAGGGTGCATGCAGATCACGAAACCGAACAACTGAACTGAATTGTCAAAAAAAAATTGACTTCCTATAGGCTGTGCCAGATATTATCAAACTACAGGCTACAATTTTACAGGTGAAATTCGCTGTTCGTTGAGTAGTCGGTTAGCCATTAACACATTATGATACTTGGAATATTAACCGGCTACGCAATGTACTAAGAAATTACCTGTAGACTTGTAGCCTCTAGTTTCATAACATAGGGCACAGATCGTGATTTTGTATGGGGGGTCAATTTTCTTTGTCATTTCTTGAAATATTTTCTCATGGGAAGTTGCTATGGTCTGAATGCACCCTATAAGTATTCGAAGGGATGTCCCTTACACCCTGTATGATGACGATGATAAATAACCTTTTCTTACCTGCCTACGACAGCATGTAGTAAATGAACATGGTGACAAATATAATCACTAACACTGCATACAGTATAATGTCAATATGTTGCAGAAAAAACTGCAGTATATTGGCTAAAGGTTTACTCGTACATCCACTGTTTATTTCAACATTCACTTGGGTTGAGGCGGTTGATGAGTTTGCGGCTGTCATTTTCTTTATTTGTTATTTATTTACTGTTTTGTTCTCGATTATAGAATGCCTTTTGGAAAATCGTTTAATTTCTCTTTGATGAAGTTTTTGTAGCAAGTCTTGTTAGGAGCAATGCTAATATTCAAATACTAAAATTGTATATTTTTATATTTTGACCGCTATATTAAATTTTGTTGCGTATTTTCCTTCATTTATATTTGAATTTTCCTTAATATGATAAGGGAGTTCGATATCACTATCACTACAGTACTCATAAAATAAAGTTGCTAACCGTGTCCCTGTGCATGCTTTAAAAGTACGCGTCGGATTTTAATGCGGTCGTTTTTATTCAAAGATTGATTCAAGAGAAAGGTTTTTAAATATCTTTTACTGCGGGAAAAAGCTTCCTACAGGAAAACGGGAAACAGCTGGTGAAACCGCTGCGCGAGCCGCTAGTTATCTTTATAAATATGTTTCTAAGTATTTTAGAAGAAATATCCCTATTTTTTAGAATACCTTTCAATAAACCATTTAAACTGACTATAACTAGGGGTGGTATGGGATCTACCTCCTAGCGGTCCACCCCGGGCAACGGCAACACAGGCTTGCCTGTGGATAAGTCCGGCTGAACGATCCCACGTGCGCGGTGGAAGGCTCCGTAAGGGGCCGCCTGGCTCGCGACCACCATCCCACCGAAGTCTGGCGCCAAGTAGCTTGCTGCGATCCGTCAGTGTGTGGGAGTGCCAGTGCCTTAACAGGCTTCTTCTGGGTGAGCTCGTTCCATCTTAGACTCTGTCTCTGTTCTATGACCTAGACTAGAGTCAAGAGCAAAACCCATCATTAAAAAAAAAAAAAAAAATATTTTACGTGGATTATTCTTTATCAACTGTCCCTATTTACACTTATATATCTTTTCGTTTCTAAATTCAAACAATACAACAGTTTTTGAAAACTTGCAAAAATTGTATACCTAACACGGGTAGTGTTTTTAAAATTTGGTACTCAATACAACAGTTTTTCAAATTAAAATAAATCTGAAAGTATTCCTGTGAATCTACTTAATAGTAAAAATTTTGAAATTTAAAGTTTTGTTGTTTGAAAATTAAAATTGATCTTGAAAATTTGCAGAAAATGACGTCACACACGCAAATAAAAAAAACAAGTGTTCAATATCACGAGACTATCTAACTGACTGCTTGCGATTCCGAATTAACAAGGGTATAATCGAATCAATGACGAAATCATTGGTAATTACAGTTTAATGATTATGGCATTTAAGAAAAACATTCGTTATCATTTAGACTATTTAGGTTTCGCGAAAATACAAAAATACTTGAGAACTCATTCGATGGGGAAGAAATAGGTTACAAGGAAGGGCTTAGAATGTTCCTGTACGTCATTCACCAATTTCTCGAATAAAACATGGAAAATTGCATCGAACTGCTTTGACTTGACTCTACCCGTGTGAATCCAAAAAAAGTTTCGCGGTTTAAAATTTTTTTTTATTGCAATATCTTGCTAGCGCTTGAAAGTTTTGCAAGTTTTCAAAATTTGTACAAGTACCTAACCCGAAGAGGGTTTAAAAATTCGGTATTCAAGTAGTTTAAACTGTTTGATAAAGTCAAATCTTAAGAAAAAGATTTTTAAGCACTATTTTATTAAATATAAAATTATGTAAAAATAGGTATACATTGGGTTAACCAGTTGATAAAACTGAACAAATTTACTCCTACATGTTTCACTTGCACATTTAATTGTAAACTATGACGGTCTTATTACAAATAAAGTTTGACGTGGTCGTACTGGTCGTGGTCCATGGTTTTAGCGATTTGACAGCGTCAAATCGTATGAACAAGTATTTTAAACACTTCCTAAGAGCGCGTTATAACTTGTTTGTAAAAACCACTGTGTAAGCTTAGAATAATTGTCACTTTCATCCGAAATTGAAATTCATTTTTTTAATGTAGGATATGATTACCACTTTATGACGTCATGATCCGTCATTGTAAAAAAAAAAGAAATTTTTATAACACCATTTTTTCTTTTATAACAATTTTGTATTGTCCTAATAAAGAACCGAATTGAAACCGATTGTACTCGTAATCTCCACTAAACTGTCAATGATGTTACTTGATCAAGAGAAACATTAAAAATAACCAATAATGACTTGTCCTGCTGTTTATCGTTTTTGTTCAATTTATAACCGTAATTGATTAGTTTTATTTTTAACCTGCTTAATATTGCTCACCTACATTTACCACGCCTTTATCCCTTGCGGGGTATGCAGAGCTGAAACGGCCGGAAAAATCTAATATTACGCCACGTCTGACAAACATTTGAGGGACAATCAGAAAATGTGCGACGCCTAAATTGCAATACACTTGTTACCCTCGAGTTCCTTAGTAGTTTCTTACGACACCCAATTGTGTATTACAATTTTAGGCGACAGGCTGACAACCTGTCCCTATAGTTATACACGATTTTCCAGAAACAGACCTTGATTATTTGTCAAACTTGGCGACAGCGAACGTATTTTTACGGCCGGTAACGCTCTGCCTACCCTGCAAGGGAAACAGGCGTGATATGTGTATGTGTTTGTATATTATTTAGCTAATGAGCCCCAGCCTCAATGCAAACTCTTAAAATCATGTCCTCAGTCTTTAAACATTTTATTACAATGTTAATATAACCATCATAATTAACAACTGTATAATTAAGACCCTACTTAAACCTAACGTAGCATTGAACAAAAGTGCATCATTTACAGTAATCTAACAGTAAGGCGGCTCTCATACGCGCCGTAAGATTTTCCGGTGTCTTACCGCATCCGGTTTTTTAAAGAACCCTATACAAATCGGATATCAAAGCACATATCGCCGCAACAAATTATGACTGTCAAAGGTTGTCAATATTTTTATATACCAGACAAAGTCGATGATGCAGCTTGTACTCAAATATTTAAAAATAAACTTATAAAATGGCTCCACGGAAAGCAGTTTTACAACTTCAGCAAATTAATAATTGATTTTGAAGCAGATAATTATTTGTTAAATTCAGTGTTCAAATATTTGTGTTGAGTCTGGGTGTTTTCTTTGTATTGTATGTAATTATTTACAAAAAAGTATGTACGTATTATATCAGTTATCTAGTTCCCATAGTACAAGCTTTGCTTAGTTTGGGGCTAGATGGTGCTGTGTGAATTGTCTAGGATATTTATTTATTCATTTTACTTTATTATTATCAATAAAGTAATTACCACTTGGTGCCGGCTTAGAATAGCATCACCCCAATTCTACCCGTGGGTGTCGAAAAAAGCGACTAAGGGAGGCCCATGTCCACCTGTGGACTGTTGTGGCTGTGTAGTGCATGTATGTTTGTATTTTTTGGTGGATATCACAGACCGCATACAATTCGGTACGTGTGCAATTCACCTTAAGCTATGTCGTTGAGAACATTCTTCTTCAAACGGTCGTTACTCAACGCTTAAACGGTAATGGTCCAGTAATGTACGCAAATCACTGGACATTATGAGAACCAGCTACCTTTTAATGTTTTTTTTTATCGTTTTGGACAAAGAGTCGACGGCCGACCTGGTAAACCCTGGTGTTTGATTATTCAAACGGCCTACGTATTGTTGAGTACGCAACTAATCATAGACACCAACCGCGGCCGACGGCTTAACGTGCCCTCCGAGCAACGGAATCATCTTTCGTGCGGATAATCAGTGATATTATTAAACTACAAGCTACAATTTAACAGGTGAAATGCGATGTTCATTGCGTAGTCGGTAAGTCATAATGATAATAGGAATATTAACCCGCTACGCAATGTACTGAGAATTTCACCTGTAGACTTGTAGCCTGTAGTTTCATAACAAAGGGTACTTTTGGTTCAACCTACAACGCCTTAACCAAATTTGTAACCATCTCAAGAAGTAGTAAATTTACAATTATCAATTTTGCTTTTCCCTGAAAATCGAACCAGGTAACTGAGGTTCCGGAGCCCGAGCTCAAGCCGCTATACCACTGAACTAAAGCAGTTAAACGGTACGGTAATAGTTCAGTAATGTACGCAAATCACCGAGCATTAGGATTGCCAGCTACCTTTATGTAGGGTTTCCAGAAGTATCTACAGAAAAATCCAGCATATAAAAAAATTGTCCAAATAGGAGTAGGAAATCTTTCCAGTGTATTAAATTTCTGATTTGATGAGCTAGACATGCGCCGTGTGATGCCGGCTTAGAATAGCATCACCGCAATACTTTCTATAAGTGCTGTAAGAAGCGACTGAGGGATTAATTCATCCAGGGAATTTTGTGGCTGTTAATCTGTAGTATAATAAGACAGAGAGGCAACTTTTTGTACTATGTCATCTATTTGCAGCCTGTCTGTAATATAGCAGCTCGCTCCGCTCACAAAACATAAACATGACACTCTGCAAATATTTTAAGGGGTCAACCAGTCCATGAAAGTGAACAACTTTCCCCAAGGAACAAAGGCCGAAATATAAAAAAGAAATTTGGACCCCAAATAAAATGGACCCGGTCGGCTGAAACATTTTGTATAGGCCAAATTATTTTCATATTATAATCTATGTTCTTTGGGAACAGATTTTCAATTCAAGTTGGGAAGAGTTTGTCTAAAATGACTTACTCTTACTTATTTTTATTTTATAAGTATCCTGGACGTTTTACGTAGCGCCATCTAGCCCCAAACTAAGCAAAGCTTGTACTATGGGAACCAATTAGCTGATATTAATACTGAAATACTAATTTTGCCATCGCGTTTCCTAGCAATGAGTAATATTTCTGTGCCTTGCAAATTGTGGCATGGCTATTACAACATCTGGCAACCCTATCTCCTGGACTATTCATGTTAAGAAGTAATATGTTTTCGTGCTGGAAAATACAACTATGCTCTAAGATGGATGATTATGATAGGTAGGACGTAGTATTGTGAGTACGTACCAACTATATCGTACAACGTACTTTCCTTCTTTTACCTATCTTAAATACCGCCAGTCCAATACACACACATTATATCACGCCTATAATCCCTTGCGGTGTAGGTAGAGTATAAATGGCCGCAAAAATGGCAGAGGGTCCATTTTCCTTTGTTGACATCTCTTTTAGTATCGAGCTGACAGCTGTCAAATACGACTTATTGGAACGGCGGTAGTTTAATAGCACTTTGTTCTAGTTTAAATTAATGGAAGAGAAACAAATCATTTTACCTGCTATTATGTCCAGCAGTGGACTGTTGTGGCTTTTGTATGATCTACCACATACATACATTTACATAACACCTATATCCCTTGTGGGGAAGGCATGCGTGGACGGCCTTAAAAACGGTAATTTACGCCGCATCTGACATACATTTGCAACTCGTGCGGAAAACCGTAATTGACATAATCAAAAATGAAAATAAGAAATTGAAAAAATTATCGCCGGTTAGGTACCGTACCACTGCTCTGCCAACTGAACTACCGGCGGCGGCGCCTCGGCTGCCACTTTCAAATTTTCAACCCTTTGGTACTCGTCTCGAAGCGACGACTTACATAGTCAAACAATTTGAAACTCTTCAATCTACAATACATGTGTATCACATTACATACATTAACAGCCACAGCAGTCCACTGCTGGACATGGGCCTCCCCATATTGTGGGGTATTGCCTTAATCACCACGCTTGGTAAGCAGATTGACAAGCGCTTTGCCAAAGTATTCTATTCACAGAGAACCCTGGTGCCAATTTCCTAGATTCATCCATAAGCGACACCCACTGATTTACCCAATAAATAATATCTAGATCACGAACATATCCTAAGTTTTCATTTTGTAAGTAAGAACCCATAGATTGTCTAAGATAGAAGTCAGAAATTAAGTTTGAAATTTGAATCTCTGTGAACGTTCCATTTCACAGGTAAAATCGACACTCTCCTTCTCTCTTTTCGTGTGGGACACCGAATCGTCCAATGACACGATGAACCCTGGTGTCAGAGTTTTTCTGACACGGTTGTGTAACGACCGCAGTCTAAGTTATCATAGACAGCACCCGGGAACGACGGCTAAACGTGCCCTCCGAAGCACGGAACCATTTCTTTTCGGACAATCTGTACCCGATATTATCAAACTACAGGCTACAATTTTACAGGTGAAATTCGATGTTCATTGCGTAGTCGGTTAGCCATTGTGATACCAGGGATATGAACCGGCCACGCAATGTAGGTACTAAGAATTTCACCTGTAGACTTGTAGCCTGTAGTTTCATAACATAGGCACCAGGTGGTTCACCCTGCAATGTCCTCACCAGACCGGGAACAAATTCTCAAAGTGATAAATATCAACTTTGTTAGAGCTCACCGAAAATCGAATCCGGAACTATTGTGTATTGGTCCAAATTACTGTGACCCTGTTTATGATTACTGTTTCCATTGACTCGACGAAGAGAAGAAGAAGAAGAACTGCGCCACATCGGCCGTCGACACTAGTAAGATAGTTGTAAACTACAGACTGCAAAGCGGAACACACTCGGCAAGTTTTTACCATATTGCAAAAACCGTACAAGGCATTCTAATACATGTAAGTACAAAAAAACTGAGTTCATTGACATGTTTTTTTTTATAAGAGCACCTAATAAATTAATATTTTATGGCTATTCCGCTACTATGCCATTGATATCATACATACATACATACATATATCACGCCTTTATCCCTTGCGGGGTAGGCTGAGCGTAAACGGCCGCAAAAAACCGAACATTACGCCATGTCTTCATTTCTTTCCCGTGGGAATCGTAAGATGTGACTAAGGGACTCGAGGGTGTGTTTTTCAATTATAGGCCATAGGCAGACAACTTGTCACCATGGCGATACACAATTTTCCGAATGACCCTCTAATATTTGTCAGATGTGGCGTAAATGGCCGTTTTTTGCGGCCATCTACACTCTGCCTACCCCGCAAGGGATAATAGGCGTGTCATGTGTGTGTGTGTGTGTGTGTGTGTGACGCAACAGGAAAATCTCGGACCCTATAAAATTGGATAAAAGTGACGTATTGACGTATGACGTAAAATTATTTATTACGTAATTTCTCTTAACTTAAATTATCGCTGTCACTTTCCGTCAAATACATTTACAAAATTATAAGAAATATCTAAGTCATTTCATGTTTTAAAATATCAATGGCTTCTTTGCCATTTCTAGTCAATTAAGTCGCCATTGTTGTCACTGTGTTGCCTTATTTGGACAGATAACACGTATTTTGTGTCAAATTATAAAATATGACATGGCAAAAATATCTCCTATCCTTTTCTAAACCCATTGACGGAAAGTGACAGCACTAATTAAGTTAAGATAATTTATATCCCGAATTGAGGCCAACGTGTTATTTGGTGATATTATAAGACGTGACATGACTTGGATATTTCCAATCCTTTTCTAAACCTTTATGACGGAAAGTGACAGTGCTTAAACAAATACAAATTAGTTCTTTATTTAATAAATATAATTACTAATATGTAAAACTTTACAAAACAAATAAGAGGTTTAACTATTTCCTAAACTAAGAATAATAATTCCTGTGTCTCAGTTTACCAACTTAATTGTTCTAAATAATAAAATACCTCTATAAAAATAAAATACGACTACACAATTAAGTAAACTTGTTATTTTGTAAGTATTTATATACTAGCTACTATAATTTCCGCCCAGCTGTTTCACCCGCTGCCGCTCATTTTCCCGTGGTAATAGTTGATTTCCTGCGGTAAAAAGCCATTGTGTTATGTATGTGTTATTCCAGGTTATACTCTACCTGTGTTCCAAATTTCATCCAAATCGGTCAAGCCGTTTGAGTATGAAGAGGTAACAAAAATACATACACACACAAACTCTCAGATTTATAATATTAGTACGAATAATAATGGACGTAAGTATAATTTTCTACTTCAACGATTCGAATCTTTATGTCGATGTTGAGGCGTGTAATTTTTCTCTCCAGTACACATAATTACCAATAATGATATGCTATAACATCTTTAACTTAATACAACTTTTGTTTTATTTTATTGTTACATATCGACAATGTTATGTTTACTTTGTTGTTTAAAATCTGCTACACTAAAAGCCACAACAGTCATGAGCCTATCGGTAAAGCATATAATTGATTGACACAATGGCACTATGTAATGGGAAAATATAATGTAAAGTAATAAGAAAAATTGAATTATAAAATTAATTATCTAAACTATATTTGTTATGGAATAAGATAATAAAATATTATGCATATATATGAACATTTACGCCACGTCTGACAAACACTTTGAGGGTCATTCAGAAATTGTATATCACCCTGGTGACTATTGGTCAGCCTTTCGCCTAAAATTTCAATACAAATTATGACCCTTGAGTCCCTTAGTCGCCTTACCCACGGAAAATAAATGGGATGATGCTATTCTAAGCCGATATCACGGGTACAGGTTGATTTAACTAATAACCTGCTTGTGTGAAGTCAGATATTTTATATTTGTATTTAATAGTAAAGCGTTATATTTATCTCGTATAATATTAAATATAAAAAGCACTCTTTTATATGATTTTGGTGTTTATATGCCTTTAACACCTTTCATTCCCTATAGGTGCCTTCCCTTCCCTCCTTGGTGCTTTCATTTCCCTTAATCTAGTTCAAGTTTCAAGTTCAACTGCCACAGCAGTCCACTGCTGGACATGGGCCTCCCCCAATCGTATGGTATTTACCATACCCACCACGCTTCGCAGGCGGATTAGCGAGTGCAGTGCAAGGTGTTGTATTCACTGTGAACGCTGCTGCCCATTTCCTAGATTCATCCTTTAGTCGTCTTTTACGAGAACCACGAAATGGGGTCGTGTTATTCTAAACCGGCACCACACAGTTAGCACCTCACAATCCTACTATCCTACTAATATTAAACATGCGAAAGTTTGTATGTTTGTTTGTTTGTTACTTCTTAACGCAAAAACTACTGAACCGATTGTAATGAACTTTGGCACACATAAAGAAGGTAACATGGATTAACACAGTTTTCATGAGTACGTGGGTAAAGCCGCGGGTTACAGCTAGTCTACGATAAAGTACAAACCCAGTATGTAAGTAACTACCTACATACTTAAATCAACGTTAACGATACAGTTCAATTGTGCACAAACAAACCGTAAGGTATTATTTAGATTAGTGTTATTATTACATTATCTGTGGGGCATCACGCGCGAACCATGCAAATGAGTGGTTAAGCTGCGTGTCCACCGGCTGCAAAACACTTCCCGTGTTAGGTCACAGAATATATAATGTTAGGTATACGATATTTGAAAACTTACAAGCGCGGGCAGGATTGTATTCCTAACACGGGAAGTAGTGGTATTATAGGTATTTATCGCGGGTTTTCATTATTTAGACTACATTCAATATGTAAAGATAGAATTAGTCGCTGGGTATTAGTTGCAAAACTAACCCGGTAGATGGAGCCGTGCCACGCGTTACTGGCAAAACGAACGAGCTGCGGCCAAGATGGAAGAGGCCTCGCCACCAGTGAAGGCGAAAGTTTTTGGCGAAACTTCCTATACGAAAGCAAAAGAAATAAAAAAAAAGTGTAAACACGTCACGCGCAGATAAACAAATGACGCCAAAGGTGTTCATAGACCTTCAACATCCTCAACGTACAACCATCCAACATACGACATTTTAATAACAACATATCAACCAATTCGGCCACCGTGTCCGAAAAAAAAAACGCCCATTAAAGAAAGGAAACAAAAGAAATTTAAACGAGATCCTTCACTTTCAGATCTTTGATATGCCACTTGCCTACATTTTTACCGTTTTCGTCCTCTAGTTCATACACAAGAGGAGAGAACCGACGTATTACCTTGCAGCGTTCAAATTTCGGGGCCAATTTTGCCGAGAAATATTTCGGTGCCGAGCTCTGTTTGAAGGTTTTCTTCCAAACCAGGTCGCCTACCTGGTAAGCCTCATCCCGACGTCCCTTATTATAATATTTCGCATTCCGCTCATGAGCCTTCACAAGTGCTCCCTTCACCTCAGCAAAAACTTCCTTTAAGCAACCCAGCGAGTCCTTATAATCCTCCCGAGAACCGAACGATAAGGAGCTAAGATCCTCTTCATCTTTATCTTGGTAAATGCTACCATCCGCGACCGCCTCCCTTCCGTGGACCAACAGGAAAGGCGAAAAGGTGGTAGAAGTGTTTACAGCTGTATTCAGAGCGAATTGAATCTTGGGGATATTTAAATCCCAAGTCCGATGATCAGAACCGATCAGGGTTGAAATTGCGGTGATAACCGTCTTGTTGTATCGCTCCACGGTGTTCACCTGAGGGCTATATACTGGGGTATAGTGAACTCGGGGAACTTTATATTTCGCGAAAAGCTCCTTCAACTCTCGGCCGATAAATTGGGGGCCGTTATCCGCGATAACGGTGATCAGAAACACGTGATCTTCCAGACGTTGTGCGACCACCCTGCTGGTTGCCCTACGTAAAGGAAAGAGCAAACAGTACTTGGAGAAACAGCAAACAACCACCAACAGGTACGTGTTTAACAACCGGGACATGGGCAACGGCCCAACTAGATCAATACTCACACACTGGAAGGGTCGGTTACAAATTTTCGCCTCGCCCAACTTACCCGTTGGAGGACGATTGGAACCCTTATAAGCCTTACACGGCTCACACTTAGCCACATATTCAGATACATCCTTATACATATGGGGCCAATAATAACGTAGTCTCAGTCGTTTGTATGTCCGCTCCACCCCCTGATGAGCACTGGTAGGCGAATCATGATTTTCCTCCAACAGACTTTGTCTCCTCCCATAGGGAACTACTTCCTTCCAATCAAAATCACCGGTAAGGGAAGACTTACTTTTAGTGAAACGAAACAATTTCCCGTCGGTAATCTGATAATTAGGACAGGTCTTCGGTTTGGTTTGACAACGCCCAAAAATATTTCGATACCAGGGATCCGCTACAGGTACCAAAGCGGAGACCGGCACAGCGCGGGACAAAGCGTCGGGGACAACATTTTGTGAACCGCGACGATGCTCAATTACGAAGTTATAAGGAGATAGGCGACATCCCCATCTCTCTAAACGTCCAGTTGGGTTTTTGAGATTCAGAAACCATTTCAAGCTGGCATGATCAGTGATAATCTTAAATTGCCTACCACCCTCCAAATATGGCCGGAAATGCTCCACCACAAAGACGACAGCCAAGGCTTCCCGTTCAGTTGCGGAATAGTTCCGCTCCGCCCGATTCAACGAACGACTGCAGTAAGCCACGGGGTGCTCCTCATCGCCAAGCATCTGGGTTAACATCCCGCCAATTCCAAATTCCGAGGCATCGGTGTGAACCGTGAAAGGTAGGGTAAAGTCAGGGCAAGAAAGCACCGGTGCCGTGGTTAAAGCGATTTTGAGATTTTCAAAAGACTCCTCAGCTTCAGGGGTCCATTTAAATGGGGGTGCCTTTTTGCTCGTCGACGTAAGAGCGTTAAGAGGCCCAGCAATATTACTGAAGTTTCGTATAAACCGCCTGTAATAAGAGGCGGTACCAAGAAAACGTTTAACCTCTCTACGAGAGGTAGGGGTAGGGAAATCCACGATAGACTGAATCTTGTCAGGATCCGTACGTAGACCCTTTTCATCCACAACATGGCCAAGGTACTTTAATTGGCGTCTAAAGAAACAACACTTGTCGAGGTTTATACTCAAATTAGCACCGAGCAAGCGTTCGTGAACCTTCCGCAGTAACTCAATGTGCTCTTCAAAGGTGTGGCTTATCACTATGATATCGTCCAGGTAAATGAATATCTTTCCGTGAAACTCGGGTCCAAATAGCTTGTCCATCAACCGCTGTTGAGTAGCCGGGGCCGAAGTTAACCCAAAACACATGACTTTAAAATGATACAAGCCCCTCCCGGGCACCGTAAAAGCGGTTTTTTCTTTGGAGTCTGAATCCAAAGGAATTTGCCAAAACGCAGATTTTAAGTCAATTGACGAGAGGAAACGACAATCCCGAAGCTGATCCAAAATATGACTGATATATGGTAGCGGGTATGCGTCATGCTTGGAGACTTGATTCAGCTTTCGACTATCTAGACAAAACCGCCACTCACCGTTGGCCTTTGGTGCCATGGTCACAGGATTGTTCCATGAACTACGGCTGGGTTCAACTACATCCATCTGCAACATCTCATCTAGCTGACGATTCAACTCTTTAAGTTTCTCAGGGGACATCAAATAATACCGCTGTTTAATTGGGGCTGCGTCACCGGTGTCAATATGGTGCGTCATGAGGTGCGTCCGGCCGAGACCTTTCCTCTCGGAAGAAACTTCCCTAAACAACTCATAAATTTCATTGGCCTGGGACTTTTGGCCTGCAGACAAGGAGTCAAAAGGATGTAAACGATTAACCTGAAGGACCTCAAAGGCATTATCTCCTAGGTTGGATAGGTGGCTTCGCTTCTTAACTAACCCTAAAACGTCCGGGGCAATATTAAAAGTCTTCCAGAAATCGATACCGTAAAGCAGAGCCGGTGGCAAATCGGGCACCACATAGAAGCGAACCATACGAGTCATCTTTTTTTCAGGGACTGTAACCGGCAGATACATCAGTCCTGCTACAACAGATCTCGTACCATTAGCTGTCTCCACCTGTTCCACATCGCCAGGCGACAGGAACTCAAAAAAATCGCCAAAATTGTAACTGTCCTTTCTTGGAGGGTGAAAGAAAACCAACTAATTATTTTTTAACCTTTTTATTTATAAGGTTTATAAAGTTATGGGGCCTTACATTTGCTCGGTGAGCCGCCACTTTTGTGTGTATGGGTGCACAAGTTATATAAACAGCTGACATACAAGAATTTAACAAAATAAAAACCAATCTATGCAGATTGGGTACTAAAGTCCGGGCGCACAACTTACGCCTAACGTATACAATGGTTAAAGTGAACTAAAGCGAGGGCCACATATTTACGCCCAACGGAAAGATGTAAAAAAAGTAGGTAATCATTTAGTACACATTAGTTTACAATGAAAACTATTCAACTTACAAGGATTTGGTACAAAAGTGAGGGCAAACACATTTACGCCCAACGGAAAAATTGTTAGAAAGTACACAGTAAATTAACATTCAATAGCTTACATCAAAACCATTAAATTTACTTAGGTTTGGGATAAAGGTGAGGGTCAACACATTTACGCCCAACGGAAAATGTAAAAAAATACGTAGCAAATTAGCATTCAATAGCTTACATCGAAAGCTATTA
Organism: Tuta absoluta; assembly: GCA_027580185.1. NCBI lineage: Eukaryota > Metazoa > Arthropoda > Insecta > Lepidoptera > Gelechiidae > Tuta > Tuta absoluta. Next base: position 1,453,378 of record JAQAHW010000055.1, on the reverse strand, counting down.
AGTTTACCCAGATTTGAGACGAAGGTGAGGGTCAACACATTTACGCCCAACGGAAAAGTGTTCAAAAGGTAAGTAGTGAAACAGCAAAACCGAATCCACACTTCCACGACAATAAAACAGTGTATTTCGCAAAACCAACACTAGATAAGCGTCGACACCATTAGACGGAGAGAAGAGATGCAGATATTGATGCTTCGGAGACAATGTCCAAAATTTATACGGATGTGTGCCTGGCACAGGTGACACCAAACGTGAATAATCAAACGTTACCGACCTCACAGCGGGTGGCCTACCCACAGTAAAATTCCACTTCCTCACAAAGAAACTTCATGTCTCTAAACAAAACTGCAGCCGCTACCAGGAAGAATTCCTCATCCCTCCGGATAAAATCCCCAGCTTTAAAGATGTCTTCATCCCTCCAGAAGAACCCCTGTTTATAGGGGTTTTAAAGGCACTCGACAAGTGGCCATGTGACAAACAAGGTGGCGGTCATCTCGACTCCGCGATCCGATGCGCCATTTTGTAGGAAAGCCGGTTGCGTGGGCTATCAGAGCCAGTTTCAACTACGGAGCTCGGTCGGAAAAATCTTAGCGACCATACCAAAATAATTTAAATTAAAATGTCCACCCTCGACAGTCAGTCAAGTCAACGACTCGCCAAAAAAAACTTGTTTACTTTTTTCAACAAGATGGCCGCGCAGAACGCAAATCGGCCAGTGTCAAGTGCAGAAAATAACGACAGAAATACCAGTGAACGAACAAACGAACGCGTTATAAAAAATGGTGTTACAGTATACGATATTTGAAAACTTACAAGCGCGGGCAGGATTGTATTCCTAACACGGGAAGTAGTGGTATTATAGGTATTTATCGCGGGTTTTCATTATTTAGACTACATTCAATATGTAAAGATAGAATTAGTCGCTGGGTATTAGTTGCAAAACTAACCCGGTAGATGGAGCCGTGCCACGCGTTACTGGCAAAACGAACGAGCTGCGGTAGCCAAGATGGAAGAGGCCTCGCCACCAGTGAAGGCGAAAGTCGCAGGTTCAATTCCTGCCCGCGCTTGAAAATTTTGCATGTTTTCAAAAGCAGATATTTCGTACACAAGTGCCCTTTTCGTTATGCGCCCTCAGTGTGCCCGGGGCGCTGGCCCGCTGGGGCGATTTAGGCTTGTCAAGATACAAGAATATTTATTTGTTATAAATGTGGTCATACATCGGTAGTTTACAGTTAAAGTCACATACATTCAACCAATATTAATTGGTGCCTATATAAATATGGCGTGGAAACATGGACCATAAAAGCAAGAGAGAGGCAAAGGATTGAGGCATTCGAAATGTGGTGCTGGAGGCGGATGCTGAGAATACCCTGGACCGCCAAACGCACAAATGTGTCAATCCTTTCTCAGCTGAAAATAAAAGAGCGTCTTTCAACAACATGCTACCAACGCACACTCAGCTATTTTGGTCATATAATGAGACGCGGAGACAACAGCCTCGAAAAGCTTATTATTGTTGGGAATACGGAAGGGAAAAGACCTAGAGGCCGCTCACCTACCAGATGGTCTGACCAGCTCAAGGACGCAGAGACACCGAAATTTTACACTTTCGCCAATATGGCCACCGATAGAAGCCGATGGCGACAATTTGTCCGTTCAAGAATTACATCCCACCATAGCCACGATCTTCAGTCATGAAGGACCGACCAGAGAGAGAGAGAGATACAAATATAACTGAGAGAGGCGAGCATTTAATAATACTTAATAAAGTCACAATATTAATTACAATAGTCATAAATTAATGTAAATAAATATATAAATAATTAATTACAGATAAATAGCAATAATAATTATAATTATTAATAACAATAACTCTATTTAATGATAATAATAATTTTATTATAATGGTAGCAAGGCTGATAGTAAGGGCGTTTTTCCTATGCCAGTCGTGTTTATACCCGCGTGCGTATGGATCGCATTCGGGTGATAGCTCGGTTCCGTCTACAAGCGTGCTATTCGTAAGACATGATATAAAATAAAAGGTTGTGGCTGCTTTTATATAAATATTATACCTTTAATCCATTTCAAATTCCTCTTTTAAATACTATCTCATGCGGGCCAATACCGCATGGCGCCCAGTCCCAGCTGTTCCATTGAGTGGTTACATTACAGAACAAAATGAGACTTTTGTCCCAGTAACGCTGGTGACAGAACATGGGCCTTATCCAGTGCCGTTACTATGAACCGTTCTACTCCGCTTTTCATTTCATTCACGTTATATCTAAAGTCTTTACGTGTAGGATAACGTCAAAATAATTTATCATAATAACTAATACTTTCTCACGAGCTCTTCTTCATCACAGCCTGGCAGTGGACAAGCAGCTTTAGTGCAGCCTCGCTACAACAATGCTTGTATTCATATGGGAAATGCATAAGGTTCTCGTTATCCTCTCTAGGTTAGGTAATGTTTAAATTGACGGCCTTTTCAAATTATGTAGAGCTGAAGTGATGTTTATCCCTTTTTCCGTGTGATCGGTAAATGAGCGCGATATGTAAACAGCTATAAATATTTATTATCTGAATGCCCCTAAAATGTTTGTCACGCGTGGCGTACATGACCACTTTAACGGCCGTTTACGCTCTGTTAACCCCGCAGTTGTTATCTTTTAAGGACTGAGCACTACGATATTAGCCCCGGGGCTTTGAAACCAACACCTGACTGATACTCGGAGAAGTTTGTGTGGTGTTCAAGCAACCAGGAGCCGAAATCTACTAAATGAAAATCGTTTTAGTTGTATATAGATAGCATGTCAGTCGCATGGTTTTGGTCGTTTCGTATTATGCTTATTATATATTGTTATTATTTAACAGTTTTGAAGTATAAATAGTCACGGTGACAATATAATGATATTAGAGTGTCCCTGGCATAAATATGGTAAAAAATAATAATCTGGGCCCTGCCCATTCGCGTCCGTATTGAACGACTGGGTTTAGGAATTGTTCTGGGAAGAACGGATCGTACTGACTGAACGGAACGTATCTTCTCTTCGGTATCATAAGAAGCCGTAAGCCTCTTTACCTGTACGAGAAATTAGTCTGGTCTTCTCGCATGCGCCTTGCTCGGCTTGCAGTTCCTCGTCACAAAACTAGGGCTTTTGAAGGTAGTTTCAGATTTACCGCTGCGAAAATTTGGAACAATATTCCCCCACCCCTTCGATCTGTGCCATCAGTAGCATGTTTTAGAACAAAAATAAAAGAGTTCATTTTACACGATCAACTGAGCGGTACAAATGTTTTAAATGAATGATCTGATCACAATCACACCCAAGCACACATCTCACTCATGCACAAGTTTTATTAGTTTATGTTTAGTACATTTATTTATTTAATAAATTATGAACACTTAATTTATAACTTAATGTTTTGGTTGTAAGCATATTAGTATGATTGGTATAATAAAGTAATATAATTGACAGGACAAGTCAGTAATATTATATTATAAAAAAATTCTTAGTTGTAAGCTCTAGCGGCCTCTGAACCGGTACCAACTGAAAACCAGCGCCACAGCTCTGGCTGTGGCATTATGCTGAGTTGGAACCGTTTCGGTTTAGTTGTAAGATTACTTTTGTTGCACTATGTATCTTATTCTACCTGCAATTAAGCCGAATAAATGATTTTTCTTTCTTTCTTTACTGAAATGTAAACAGCTAGAGTATTTTAAACTGTACCTCAATCATGAAAAAGCTTGTTGATGTATTTAATTATACACCAAAATTTAAGGTCTCTTTTTATCAAACTTTTATTGCATTGAAAATACTTAAATGAACTAAGGATCCCGCTAAACCCGTAGTAAGTTTGTCTCGAGATCATCCGCGTAAGAAAGGTCTTAGAAACCATTAAGCCGAAAATCATCGAGTTTCCCTTCCTGATTGACCATAAAACATCGAATGTTATATACTTACATATCCTCAAGTATATTTACGCCTTGTTAGAAGTCTGACTAACATGTAAATATTTATATTTCACAAAATTTCCACCCAGCGGTTTAACCCGTTGCCACTCATTTTCCCGTGGTAATAGTGGTTGTTCTGCGGTAAAAGTGGCTTATGTGTTATTCCAGGTTATACTCTACCTGTGTTCCAAATTTCATCCAAATTGGTCAAGCCATTTGAGCCTGAAGAGGTAACAAACATACATACGCACACACAAACTCACAAGACTTATAATAAGCTAAGTCTTCTCTGGAGATCTTTTCTACGTTAGCCAAGTCTTCTAATTATTTTTTTCTTGATCTATGCATATATTTGTCAATATTTTGCGACTAGGTGTAAGCTTTGTGAAGGTAAACCGATAAGCCTATTTTAGTGATTTCTTCTACAGTTCTCGCTGTCCGCATCTTCCATACCTACATTGTTTTTTTTTCTGATCTCTATGTATATTTGTCTGCTCGTTTCAATATTCAACGATTACGATTTTAGTGGGCTATACAACGATAACCTCAATCGAAAGTGTTTCAAGAAGTGCTGATAATAAGTTGTTTACACTGATTAATAGTCAAGGACCATATTTTTCTTATGATATTAGCCGCTTATGCTAACCAAGCTATGTCAATTCAATTGTATTTCAGAGATTTTTCCCTCTTGAAATAATTTAAAAAAATTTTTTGAGAGCGAATAATGGATATCAGTGCAAAGCTAAACATGTAGTAAATACTATATTAGGGATTGCAATCCCGCAATGCGGGATCCTGCAATCCCGCGGGATCCCGCGCCAATTTTGGCCTTGCGGGATCCCGCACATTCAAAGCGCGGATCCGCGGATCCCGCACGGGGCGGTAAAAGCGCACGCAACGTTGCCGTTTCGCGCAATTTGTGTTCGTGTTCGGTCTCGATCGCCTCATGCGCGTCTCAGTCAGTTCAGTCAATCAATTCAGTCTTAATGCAAGACTACCTGACACTTGCCTACAAATATATGCTGACCATCCAGCCTACTAGCGTAGAAGATGAAAGAGCGTTTCGGCGTCAGGATATATTTGTAGTTCACTAGAAGCAGGCTGGGTAACGACACCATTGATACCATTTGCTTTCTACGAGCATACTTTCAAAAACGATCGCCATAGTGGTAGCCAAAGTTAGTAATAGTAACATAACAAAGATGTGATTTGATTATTCATAATATTAATGATATCATATGTTAATGATAATAGTTATGATATAAGAAACAGCATTTTTATATTATAAGACTGTTGATTTGTTAGATTAAGGACAAAATAAACAAATCAATGCAAGTCTAATTCATTCTAAAATAACAAAAAACAAATAAGTAATGTAGGACTGATTTTACTGACAAGTAAATAATTTATGATTGTTATTTTGTAAAGAAACAAATATTTTAAGTTCCAACATAAAATACATGTTTCAGTTTTTCAAATAAAAGTTGTTTTTTTGAACAAAAACCTGCACTTTCATATGATTTTTAACAGCATTTCAAAGGTGCGGGATCACGCGGGATCCGCGCGGGATTGGGCCAATCCCGCGAATCAATCCCGCGGGATTGGCGGAGGTGCGGGATTGCAATCCCTATACTATATAGACCTTAGGTAGAGTTTGTTCGGAAAGAGAATAGCTATGGGCAAAAAGTTAACTAATAACTTTTAATAATTAACATTCCATACAAAAATGTTTAAAATATGAGAAATTCTATAAAATATGAGAAATTATTTTTTTCATATTTCGCCCTATGTTTCCTCGGTAAAGTTGTTCAGTTTTACGAGTAGAACTCACCTTAAAAATATTCGCACTTTATTTTATAGGACCTTATATTTGTGTAGGTATATAATTTTCCTTAGTCCAGTCAACAGGTAGGTAAGTAGACACCTCGCTGTAAATCCTTGATGACACCATAAACCATGAAATTTTAATGAACGCCATATATTAAAGTGTTGTTTTATAATCGTTTTATTATGTTCAAGCACCATGAAAATTATTATCTAGTTTTCCTAGTTTACAGCAAGTAAGATTACAGAAAAAACAGGGCTTTTTAAGCAGGCATCTATTGCTGCAAGAAACTAACCCTAAGTTTGCAATTGAGAGTCTCGTCAATCCGCCTGCCAATTTAAGCGTGGTGAGTATAGCAATTGCCGTGCGATGCCGGCTTAGAATAGCATCTCGCCAACTTCACCCGTGGGTGTTGTAAGAAGCTACTAAGGATATATTCTTGCAGGGAATGGGCAGCAGCGTTCCTTGTGAATGTAACATCTTGCATTGCGCTCGTCAATCCGCCTGCCAATTTAAGAGTGGTGAGTATATACCAATACCCCCAGCAGTGGACTGTTGTGGTGTGGCTGTTAATGCGTAATGTAGGTACCTATAACGTGAGTTTGGCAATAGCCCCCAATAGGGAGAGATCCATGTCCAGCAGTGGTCTGTTATTGCTGGCCATGTTAAAATGTTAACCTTCACAAGGTTGTCGGTCCACCTGGTAGAACGTCCCATGTTCGCCATTCTGGTATTATGGCCGCCATTCTAATACCTTCCAACTTCCTCAGTCGTTAATTCTGTGATCGATATACTTACATACATACGTACACACTTATATAACGCCTTTATCCCTCACGGGGTAGGTAGAGCGCAAATGACAGTGAAAATTTACATTTACGCACGATTGACAAACATTTTGAAGGTCATTTAGAACATTGTGACAGGTTATCAGCCCATCGATTAATATTTCAATACGCATGTAACCCTCAAGTCCCTCAGGCGCTTCTTATGACACCCACGGGAAAGAAATGGGGTGATGCTATTCTAAGCCGGAATCACACGGCGTTCGATATTAGTTAAATGAGTAATAATTTATAGGTAAAAAATAGGTATACCTAGTACCTATCATATTTCTGCAAACTAGTACTTTTTATAGGTACATACCTAAAGTATTTTTTTGCATTTGTTAGGTCTACATGATTTATCCTCAACTTTAATATTAAAAAGAAAAACTACCGATGATAATCCGCCGTGTGATGCCGGCTTAGAATAGCATTACCCCATTTCTTTCTCGCGGGTGTAGTTAGAGACGACTAAGTGACTCGAAGGTTTTATGCATTACAATTTTAGGCGACAGACTGACAATCGCTCACTATGGTAATACAAGATCTTTCTGAAACGGCCCTCAAATACAGTTTTTTACGCTCTGCCTACCCCGCAAGAGATAAAGGTGGAATATGTGTACGTATAATGGTTAATATTATAGAGTAAAATTATCGACCGTGAAATGGAAGCACAGAACTAAATTTGCGAGCAAATTGTTTCTATCGAAAACTGTTTGTTACAACGTTATTACAGCAAAAAACGGGTGTACCTACCCAGGTATTTTTTTTAAGTTCATGTACAGTCAAGCTCTCGTGCGGTTAGACACTCGAATCGCCGCCAATGTAAGGTAAAACTTATGCGCGCGCAATTCGAAAGGTCCAACCAAACTCCAAACTGTCTAACCCAGTCATAATCTTGACTGTACTTACAATTAAATATAGGTAAGTACCTATTTGTGTGTTATTTTTCTATCCATCTCACAAGCGATAAAGTAAAAAATGGGTACTTATTATGTACGATATCTAAAGGATGTAGACAGGTTGGACTTCCGTTATTCATAGTGCTGGTTGTGTTAATTTAATTATAGTAAAAGTTACAATACAAACACTTATTATATTCTTATTTTGTGTCTTTTACAATAATGATCACAATACCTACCTAAAAGAAGCAACCTACAATGTAACTAGGGTGAAATTTTACAGTGACCGATACTGAAAACAGAAGAAGGTCTGGTGATATACAACAACTTTCACCAAGTTACACCATAATAGTAACCCAAATCAGCTGATCAGCAAATTCGCATGACAGGTCCAAATATTTTTCTCATAAATCGGCCTATGTTCTTTAAGGAAAGTAGTTTCTTATCACCAGCCCGTCTTGAGTTTTTCGCTATCAGTCACGGTAAAATTTTACCCTATACAGGGTGTAAGGGACAGCCCTTCGAATACTAATAGGGTGCATGCAGACCATGAAATTAAACAGCTTTCCCCTAGAAACGATGTCAGGAAATGGCAAAAAGAAATTTACTTACCATACAAAATCAAGATCAGCTAACTGCAATTACAAAAAAAATTTTGCTTTTCCTGAAATATCTTTTTATGGGAACTTGTTCAGTTTTATGTTCTCAATACACCCATTAAATGTTCGAAGGGCTGTTCCTTACACTTTGTATATGAATAAAAGTGTAGATAAACTTGGTTATCAAAGTAATTACTTGTATCAATATTTAAAAACCACAGTGAAATCATAATTGAGAGACATAATCGGAAAAAAAAATCTTTAATCAAAATACTCACATGAACTTGAATCCTCACTTTTCCTTCTCACTGTCAACTTTCTCACTATTTTCTACAAGTTATCACTTACAATCACCAAGTCCCTGTTCACGCGTGTTCACTTGTTTCGATGCGCAAGCGCAGGATTCGCCGGCGCGCGTAATACTACCGCCTCATTATCTATTACTTTACGCGCCACGCTGAACTGTAGAGGTGTATTCCTATTTGGACCGTGGGTAAGTTTACGTGCTACAAGAGTCTGTGCGCAAAAAGAATGGGAAATTTTCTAGAGATTCTCGAGTGTCATGTAGAGGACGCTCAGCTTAATTGAAATAACATTCCTTTACATGAAAATCTGTACCACTTTACAAAATATTCTTTATTTTGTATTTATGTAATTGTTCTAAATTTCTTATAGATTTTATGTTTGCTTACATGAATGACACTCAATATAATAGCAAGACGACAAGTTTATTTTGTAGCAAATCAAACTAAAACACGTGAACACAACGTGAAACGGAACCTGAGACAAAACTATGACTGCCCTCCAGCCATATTGAAACGTCAAATTTTCAGTTTAGCACAGTGCCCTCTGGTTTGACATTCAGAACTATCAACAGAACTGTCAACAGAAAAACTCCCATTGCGGGGAACTTGCGGGCGCCTCTGTGCCTCAGTATGAGAAATGTCATAGCAACCTGTAAAAATGATTAGTTCACTTCTTGCCCACGCCTATTGTCGTAGTGGCGCTATATCGTACTTTAGCTGTGGTTATTCCTATTAGGACTGCAGGTAAGAATGCGTGCTAGTACGTGAAGTGCCGCTATATTGGACTTTAGCCATAAGAATAGATAATAATACTGCGTACTTTAGCAGTGGTTTATTCCTATGAGGACTGCGGGTAAGATTGTGTGCTAGTACGTAGTTGCGCTACATCGGACTTTAGCTGTGGTTTTTTCTTATTAGGACCGCGGGTAAACTGAAACGATGATTTTTTTATTACGAGTAAGAACAGCGGGTAACTTTACGCGCTACACTAAACAGTATCGATACCGCTATTAGTAGTAATAGTATGATCTCGCAGTATTACATAAGTAATAGAGCAAAACCGCTGCTGACATAGCACGTTAAATCGATAGATAACACATATAAATAAACACATCACGCCTATAATCCTTTGCGGGGTAGGCAGAGCGTAAATTGCCGCCAAAAACGGTCATTTACGCCACGTTAGACAAAAATATCTGAGATTCATTCAAAATTGTGCATCTCCATTCCATAGTGACAGGTTGTCAGCCCATCGCCTAGAATTGCAATACATACCCCTCGAGTGCATACCCCTTAGTTGCATCTTACGACTCCCATGGGAAATAAATGGGGTGATACTGTTCTAAGCCGGCATCACATGGCAAATCTATAGTTAAGCACCGAGATAAGGCTATATAAGCCAGTATTACCTAAGGTAGTATAAATATCACTAAATTTTAAAAATGCGCAGTTGTTTACAGTATTCCAAATTCGCCGGTAAGAACCCGTTAAATACTTATGAATAGTATTTAATTCAATTCAATATTTTATTGCAATACCATAGATACATCTTAAGAGTTATCTTGTGACGCCCCAGGGGGGCATAACAATATAAAAGCTATACTTTATAACATTGTTATAGTAGGTATATAGTGTAGTAGAGTAGGTATACATTTTTGTAGGTATATTGTGTTTTAGTATTGTTCTTAATCATGCACTACGCTTAAGTTAGAAAGCCTTGAGAAGTGTGAGACGATACCATCTTCAAAAGTCGAAGCAGGAATAAACCACTAGGTACCTACTAGTGTAGGTACAGTACATATGAGTCATTTTCAACAACTGCATATTTTTGTCAATTTCGGTGGATTTTTTAATTTTTTGATTATTTGATGTTTTTTGTAGCTGTATAGCAAAAGATACTCATTTTGAATATAATATATTAACAGGGAAATATGTAACAATAGTATTTGGTGAGTTATTTGAGTCACCGAAATTGCCTTGTCACCGAAATTGAATTCAATTCAATTCAATTCAATTCAAAAATACTTTATTGTACACAGGAAATACAGTAAAAACAAGATATAAATTAAAAAAGTGTACACAAGGCGGCCTTATCGCTTAGGTAGCGATTTCTTCCAGGCAACCTTAGGGTACAGGATAGGGGAGTAGCCGTAATGAATTCATGCCACCGAAATTGGGTTTGTGCCACCGAAGTTGCAATTGTGCCTCAGATCCTCCAATGCTGAAACCTGATGGATCGCTGGCTCACTCTGCAAGTGAGAAGGCAAATTTGTTTGCGTCCTTGTTTGCAAGCAACTCACGTCTGGACGCTGGCACCAAGCAACCACCTACTGTACCTCATTGCGATTCTTCGATGTCGGAGATCGCAGTACACACTAAAGAGGTTCGAAGAGTATTGTGCAGTCTAGACGTGAACAAAGCCAGTGGACCTGATGGCATACCAGCGAGAGTGTTAAGACTTTGTGCGCCTGAACTGTCTCCTGTGCTGACACGCTTGTTCCGCCTCTCTCTTAAAGAAAGAACGGTGCCGGGGGCCTGGAAGCTTGCTAATGTGCAACCAGTTCCCAAAAAGGGCGACCGTGCTGACCCTGCCCATTACCGTCCAATTGCCATTACCTCCATCCTATGCAAGGTCATGAAGAGGGTACTTAACAGTAAGTTGCTGACCTACCTTGAAGACAATGATCTTCTTAGTGACCGTCAATATGGCTTTCGCCGGGGGCGGTCTACTGGTGATCTCCTTGTGTATGTCACGCACTGCTAGGGCGAAACCATTGAGAAAAATGGCGAAGCACTTGCCGTTTCACTCGATATCTCGAAGGCCTTTGACAGGGTCTGGTATGCAAGTCAGCTCAGTAAGCTTCCTGCTTATGGCATCCTAGCTGATTTTTGTATTTGGATTTCAGACTTCTTTAGTGAACGGTCCATCAAAGAAGTCGTTGACGGCTGCTCCTCTGACCTTTGGCCATTGTTGCCGAAGTTCCTCAGGGGTCTGTTCTCTCTGCAACTCTTTTCCTGCTGCACATCAATGACCTCCTTCAGCATGATATTGTTGGATACGCAGATGATAGTACCGTTTCAGTGAGATATTTGACAGGTGCAAGAATCAGTGGGGATGAAATACGTTTGTTAAGAAAGGCCATGGTAGAGCGAACAGATCTGACCTTAAGTCTTGTTTTCCAATGGGGCGACGACAATCTGGTCTCATTCAATGCCACTAAAACACAGGCGAAACTGAAAAAAGGAGTCCTTTCGACTGGACACCTAATTTGACACCAGCTTCTAGGCATGGAGTTGACATCAAATCTAAACTTCGGCGCGACCATCGAGTACAAAGCTCAAACAAACGGCTAAGAAGCTGGGCATCCTGAATAGAGTGAAGCGATACTTTACGCCTGGACAGCTTTTAACTCTTTACAAAGCACAAGTCCGATCCTGCATGGAGTATTGCAGTCACCTTTGGGATGGCTCAGCCAAATACCAACTTGCCGCTCTTGACTCGATGGAACGCAGGGCCAAGAGGCTCATAGGCGACATAAAACTGGTGGACACCAAGCTACATAGCCTGGCACATCGCCGCAAGGTTGCCTGCTTGTCGGTTTTTTATAGATTGTACTTCGGAGAGTGTGCTCAAGAGCTTCACGACCTTGTTCCACCAGCTCCCTTCTACCATCGGACATCCAGACGCACCGCCGGATACCATCCATACCTGGTTGCCATTCCACCAATTCGGACTAAGCGCTTCCAGTCATCATTTAAAATGCGCATTGCTAAAGAGTGGAACTCACTACCTGCGTCTGTGCTTCCAAACGCATACAACCCTAATATCTTCAAAGTAAGAGTGAACAGGCTTCTTCTGGGTGAGCTCGCTCCGTCTTAGACTCTGTCTCTGTTCTAGGACCTAGACTAGAGTCAAGAGCAAACCATCATTAATAAAAAAATGCCTTGTTTGGCTGCTTACATATAGATGGCATTGTGTTGAAGATAGCCGTCCACACCTGTTAGCACCTGCGGGTCGACAAATCAACTGATACCTGCGACTACAAATAGTTGCCACGTATTCGGCTATCGCTGACGGGTATCAATGACTGAGCAGGAGGACTGTTCTTTATTCCCTCAATGAATTTATCCCTTAGTCTTCTTTTACGACGCAGATTTTGTTTTTTCTGAATTAAACGCAAATATTTTGTCAAACAAACTACCTAAAGCGACCGCATTTTACAGGCATTTTCGATCTGTATACCCCTCAAGGAGTGAAAGCGTGATATTTCAAAATATGTTTGTAATTTGTATCAATTGAGCAAATTCGGTGGAGCTTTGCAATTACGGTGGGCTTCTAGCAGCCCTAAAAGCCACCGAAATGTGCCCACCGAAATTGCAAACCAGTCATTTATTTAAAAATTATACAAAAGTATCAAGGTTATTCCAGTTTGCAACTTATATCTCAAAAATGTACCTAAAGGCTATTTACAATGCATTACTGTAATATTTTTAAACCTTGAGGAAACATTTTAACCCCGAGCACCGAAATTGCAAAATTTTGTTCCGAGTAAAAGGAAATAGTTTACGAAAATTTTTGGCTGGAAGACGCAAGGAGGTAGTGCACAACCGTTCACACTGCGCGTGAGTAATCGGCTGATCCTAGCGGGGAAAGGGTTTTAGGTCTGGATATACTCAACAGTGTGAGCAGGGAGCGTGGAAACAAAATTGCCACCGATATTGCTATTTTTGCTGGGACAAATCTAGTTTTGCCACAGTTCATAAACTATTCGTCTAATAATTTATTTTTCAATAATTTCTCGTAGGGTCACTCATCCTTAACATAATCAATATTAATTTTCCTAAATATGTTGGCCACAATTTTCCTGAGAGATGAATATGTTGTAAAAAAGGGATTGGGGACAAGCCACCGAACATTGAAATTCGACACTTACTAATTTTTATCAAAAAAAATTATAACTTTCCAAACATTATTTATATGGCTTCATATCGGAACAAATATCTTATATTTAAATAAAAAATATCATAGTCACATCTGCAAAGCGTCACCTCGTTTTCAGCGAGGACATGAAAAATTTCCGCTTGAGAAATCCACTCATATAACTTTTTTTGTATTGTTGATGATGCCCAATCATAAAAAAGCCGTATTCTCAAATCTACTTAAACGTTTTTTATTTTCGAGCGGACTGATATTACTGACATAATTTTATTTCATAGGTACATTTTAGTCATCCATTACAACAAAATTATGAGTATTTGAGTCACTTTAATTGCCTAATTGCTTTATCAACAACGCTAAACTAAACTGATGCTGTGTAGTTTTTGTTTCGTTTTGAGTAGTGTACGCAAATAAATATTTAATCAAGCTTAGATAAATGATTGGATCGCTCCAATCTTTCATCTAAGTAAGTAATTAAGTTTACTTTGATTAATAAAAATTACAAAACATCATGATGTGATGCATCACTGTGCGGTGATAGTCCAGTCAACTGTTACAATATGAAATTCACAATTTGCATAATAAAAAATAAGGATAGTACAGTCAAGCCGCCAGTAAGTCTAAGTCTTATGCGTGCGGCATAAGAACGGTCCAAAGCCCAAACTGCCTAACCCAGCCTAATCTTGACTGAACAAGGAAAGGAGTACTAAAAGTCACTTAGATTGAGTAAATTTTTAAATAAAATCTCTTAATCATCTCTACAATATCATCTCATGTCATGACATGATCATCTCTCTGCTCTTATCCATTGTTTTGTTCATTTGGAGTCAACGCAACATGTTTTAGTAGTCCCTACCCAAAATCATATTCTAACAGGATTTGGTTAAAGTAACGGCCATAGTCTGGATGTGTAGCAAACTGAAGTGGCAGTGGGCTCTGGGTACATCTGTCGTAGAACCGACGCGCCGGATGGTGAAGTAAGCGGGGTTTCGAGTGGAAGCCACGCCTTGGCAAGCGAAGCGACGGATGACCTCCGGCCAGATGGACCGATGACTTCAAACAGGCGCCTGGTAGCGACTGGATGGACGAAAACGTGCCCTATAGCGTACCCTGGGAGAGCCCTACGTCCAGCAGTGAACGGCAATAGGCTGATAAAACATAAGTATTGATAACTAAGTAATAAATAAAACACAACTTTTCTTAGTTTTTGCAAATAAACTTGTAGTAAGTATTGTAATAAATAATACATAATACTGTAGGCAAGCGTAGTGTTGAACGACCTCCGGCCAGATGGACCGATGACTTTAAAAAGGCGGCTGATAGCGACTGGATGGCGAAAACGGGAGATCGTGCCCTATGGCGTACCCTGGGGGAGGCATACGTCCAGCAGTGGACTGCAATAGGCTGATAAAGCATAAGTTTTGATAACTAAGTAATAAATAAACACATTTCTTTTTAGTTTTTGCTAATGAACTTGTAGTAAGTACCTATTGTAATAAATAATACTTACAGTCTAAAATAATATTAAGATAAAGCGGAGAAATTTGTCTGCACTTGAGCTATTATTTAGCTTGGCGAAATTTGTTTCTGTGCACACACGTGTTTATTTGGTGAATAAACGTATTATTTTTTTATTCTTTTTTTTGTTAATGCATGTATGTACGTAGGGTTTGTTTTTAAGTGGTTACGGGTACAACCGGCCTGCCTGACATTAAACCACTAACATGACATACATACATACATAAATCACGCCTCTTTCCCGGAGGGGTATTTAGGCAGAGACTATTCCTTCCACTTACTACGTTCCTGGTATACTTCTTTCGCCCCCTCTACATTCATCAATCTCTTCATGCATGCTCGTCGGTTTAGGGTACTCTTGACCTGAACTTTCTTTAGCACGTCCCCGATTTGATCGAGGTACGTTCGTTAACATGACATAGGATTTATATGATGCGTGAAACATAATCTCCGGTTAAATAGCTATTGTAACAATACTGGAGTCTGGTAGAGAGGAAATATTAATATTACAGACAAGACTTGACGCCGGTCCAGCACCGGAAATATTTAATAGAATGGTGGAAATAGGACGAAACCTTCGTGGACGCCCTTGGGCTTTATACAAGAATCCAAATCCTTCGGAGCAAGTCAAATTAAATTGATGATTTTATAATGTAAGAGGCGACGAAGGGACTCGAGGGTGTGTACTGCAATTTTAGGCGATGGGCTGACAACCTGTCTCTATGGCTATACCTACTCAATTTTCCGAATAACCCTCCGTGGCGTAAATGTCCGTTTTTTGAATTTTGGGCTATGGGCTGACAACCTGTCACTATGGCGATACACTATTTTCCGAATTACCCTCAAATATTTTTCAGACGTAGCTTAAATGTCCGTTTTTGCCTGTTTTGCGCTCTGCCTACCCCGCAAGGGATTACAGGCGTCATGTCTGTATGTATGTATGAAATTTGACAGTTAATAAGTCAGTATTTATAAGCTCTATATTTGTAATATGCAAACTCTGCTACTAATGCCGGCTAAGAATAGCATCACCCCATTTCGTTCCCGCGGGTGTCGTGTACAATTTTAGGCGACAGTCCGACAACCAACTCATAACTATACTGATACACAATTTCTCTAAAACAGCCCTCAAATTTTTGGCGTGGCGAAAGCGACTGTATTTTATGACCGTTAATGCTGTGCCTACCTTGCAAGGGGTAAAGGTGTGATATAATTATACTACTAATTGTGCTCGTATCACACGTTTATACAAATTCTACTACACACATTTATCATGAATAAATTCAAGTAGTAGTAAGTGTAAAACGTGTGCAATACTTATGACCACCCAGCCAGGTCAGCCCATCGCTTAAAATTGCAATACACACCCTCGGTCCCTTAGCCGCCTCCTTCGGCTCCCAATGGAAAGAAATGGGGTGATGCTATTCTAAGCCGGCATTACACGGCAAATTTCATTTGCAAAGTATTGCTGCATTACATCCTCATGACGAGCCACTAATGTAATCTAAACGGCAATAAACTGTGAATTAACTTTACGTTCAACGCTAGGCAGACATGTACATATATAATGTAATAGACCAGTGACTTAAGGTATATATTGAGAAGTTAAGTATAAAAATGTATACAAAAGTCTTTATAAATATTGTACCAAGTAATTTTTTTATAAAGTTGTTAATAAATACCTGTGTTGGGAGGAATAAATTAAGATTTCAGAGTTTTTCATTCTCTAACACCAGGGTTCAACGGGTCGTTCATCGACTCGGTGACCTAAAAGTCGACACGTAAAAAAACTTAGGTACTTACGAGGTCCTGTGATAAGCAGTTACGTATAGTACTAACTCTTGGTTGGTCAGTTTAAGCTTTTATGCCCACTGTTTCTTGATAAGTTGTTAAAGAGCCCTAGATGTGTTCGTTCCATCTTCGACCTATGTTGAAAGGGAAAACAAAAGGGAAATTAATCATAAATAAGTAAGTACTTAAATAAGCAATGTCTAGCGACCTGTTAAATAAAATATGTTTTTTTTACGACAAAGGTACTACAATAAAAATGTGCAATCGTAGTCCTATGAAGTTATTACCTGTGCATTTAATCGTCGAATCATCTAAACACTTGGCCGCGTGAATAATCTCATATTCCGACTTTACCTATATGTGGAATTATTACAACCTCCTGTTACGTACCATTTCGTTCATTGGGTCTCCAGTGGTAAGACTTTTCAATTTTAGATATTGAGTATTGCACTCATATAATGCAACCTCCTGATTACAATTTTCTCCTACTCGACTGGACTATCACCAACCGTTTAGCACTTGGCCGGTGTTATAACGTGATGGTTCGTTTAGCGGGTGATGCTAAATTGTTCTCGCAACGCCTCGCAGCATCATCATTGCTTACTAATGCGTGTTGGTTTGGTGTAACCTTGCAAGGACTTTTTTACTAAAATATTTTTTTATGAATGACTCTCCAACCAATGTTTGTCAGACGTGGCGTAAATGACAATAATATTATTACCGCCGTTTACGCACTGCCAAGTGCCAACCCCGTAAGGGATTATAGGCGTGATATAGGTAGGTATGTATTTTTATAGTTAGGGTACGTATTCGTACCAAAATTTTGGAGAACTTGCGAAATTGCACCGCAGGCTCTGTTCGAACCTGTGACTTTCGGTATCAGTACTACCGACGCTTCTACCGTCTAGGCTACCGCGGCTCACAGCTGTTAGTGAAATTATGCAAGAACCTATAACTCGTACAAATACTGAGCGGCCTGCGGAGTTATTTTGTAAGTTCTTTTTTTTTTTGGGTATAGATATTGATATTTGTAGAACACTTCAGAGGAAAAACTATAACAACAATCATTTTTTTCCAAATTAAAGTATGATTTCAACCAAATTAAGTCGGTAATGCTTTACATTTTCCCCAAATAAGACAAGTCAAAGCATTATCCAAATTACCTTCTATACCTGGTTTGATTTAATCAGGATTGAAGAAAGGGCATTGATCCCTTCTCATTCAAACTGACCTGTCACATTATTTGCGACAGTTTGTTTAGATGATCAATGTTTTTTTTAACGAAATTAAATTTAGCCAAAATATACACTTTATATACTTAGACGAATTACTGTTTTCCACATTTCAAACTATAATCTTCGGGTAAACTTGATCTTTGTCATAAGGAAATATCACGGTTTAAGATGGCCGTTTGGCGCAGTGGTAGTGCAACTGCCTGCGACGCAAAGGTTCCGGGTTCGATTCTCGGTGGGGCAATCACAAAGTTGATATCTATCACTTTGTAAATTTGTTTGCAGTCTGGTTAGGACATTGCAGGCTGAATCACCTGATTGTCCGAAAAGAATGATGGTTCCGTGCTTCGGAGGGCATGGTAAGCCGTCGGTCCGGTTGCTGTCTATGATTACCTACTTAGCCGGCGATCGTTACACAACCATGTCAGAGGCCTACTAGTAGTAGGCGGTTGAAAAACTCTCGACTCCAGGGTTTACCGGGTCGTTGGATGGCTCGATGTCCCACACGAAGAGACGAAGAAGACGGTTTAAGGATTTGCCACTTTTGCAGACAGTTATTAAAGAGCTTTGTACATGTGCCGTGTGGTACCGGCTAAGAATAGCATCACCCCAATTCTTCTCGTGGGTGTCATAAAAAGCAACTAACACATAATCATCCAGGGTAAAGCTGCAGCGTTCCCTGTGAACGCAACATCTTGCACTGCACTCACCAATCCGCCTACCAAGCGTGGTGAGTATGGCAATACCCTCCCAATAGAGGGAGGCCCATGTCCAGCAGTGGACTGTTGTGGCTGTTAATGTAAGTATATGGGGTGTAAAGGTCGGTGTACCAAAAACATTACAGGCATGATCAGACAATGAATCTGAACAACTTTTTGTATGGTGTATTTGTTGGTAAACGAGAATTTTTCCCATACAAATTTTCCGATCAGCAGACTGACTTCGTTTCCCAACCTAGGCTCCATAGTAAAAGTTGTTCAGTTTCATGGTCTGATCATAGTTTTCGGTAGACCGTCTTTAGGTATAAACTCCGTTCATTTAGAATTACCAATAATGTAAACAAACTTTGTATGAATCTGACAGCTCGCGACTGTCAGTTACATACAAAGTTTGTTTACATTATAGGTAATTCTTAAATGAACGGAGTGTAGGAACATTATAAAATAAAATATAGAAATAAATATGTTTAACTTTATTAAGCCAAAACCTAAAGGTACTGATGTTACAAACGATGTGACCATACAATACTTTACTTTAGCTACCTTAGTGTATGAAGTGAGACCAACCTACTTATGGAATGTGTTACAGAGCTTACGGCGAAATTTTAGAAAATATTTCAAGGAAAATATCAACAAAAAATAACAACCTCTGCCTACCCCGGAAGGGATAAAGGCGTGATGTGTGTACAGCAAAGAAAAAGCTTGTAAGAAAGTATTTGTTTTCTGAATAAACAGTATACAAGGATAGTGAAGGTTTACGCGACTTACTTGTTTATTATTTGGTAGAGGGTTTAGCCCTTAAAAAATATACTTGTTCGTTTTATAGTATACAAGGAGTTATTCAAATTCCAAAAGTAAAGAGCATTTTCCATCGATATTTTTCGCAGTCTCACACACACACTACCTAAACCAATTTGTTATAGTTTTTGTTGCAGTAATTCGCAAACCGTTGGTCGAAAACATTATTTAGGAATTATATTTGTCTCTTTATTGTTTACGGCGGTTTTAAATCAGGTATCTACTTAATAAAAAGTAATTTGATATATCCCTTGAAATATGATCTTCACAAATCATTATTTTATTGGTGATTTTCCAATTCCATGGACAAGAATGTATACTTAGGCTTTTAAGTCAGATATACATCTTTAGCGCCAACGCTGTGTCGAGCGGGCAGCACGCGCGGTAGATTTGACAACATACTAGAGCAGCGCCACACCTCGGACACTGGCGCTCAAATGTATGAAACAAACGCGTTGCTACGCACACAGTCTAAGCTCGCGTAGGTGAACGCGGATCATGCTTGTGTGTGTGAGACAACATGTCAGGGTTGCCGCCATTTTGCGTTCGCGAATCGGGAATGCAATGTGCGGCAGTCTGAAATGACCTTCGTTCGCGCATCGTTGCTAGCCGGTGTCTGAGCGTCCTCCGAGCGCGGGTGGGCGGCGCTTGTAGGGGGGGGCAGGGAGTGACCATACTGTACGCTAAAACTGACTGAGTACTATTAATTATACTGTGGCAGCGCTGTGTGACGCGGGTCGCCCAGCTAACGGATAGTACAACAGGTATAAACACGACGTCATCTTGCAATAAGGAGTTTTCTTTTTGAGAATTATAAAAATGTTTAGTATTCCAAGAACTTTGTAGATGGCGTTAAACTGACTGCGTTACTAGATGCCGAGGCTAATATGCATTATAAAAAAGGTTATTGTTTTCAACGAATCTATCCTCGTTTTTAGCGCTTTGTTTTTAATTACCTTATATTCAGTTTTATTTGTACATTGTTTTTCTTGTGGTTTTAATTTATATGCCGGGAAATCCTTGAAAGTAAATATTTTAGTAGTGCGAGTAATATAACAATGATAATTACGTTTCACGCCGTGTGATGCCGGCTTAGAATAGCATCACCCCATTTCTTTCCCGTGGGAGTTGTAAGAGGCAACTAAGGGACTCGATGGTGTGTATTGCAATTTTAGACAATGGGCTGACAACCTGTCACGATGGCGATACACAATTTTCCGAACGACCCTCAAAAATTTGTCAGACGTGGCGTAAATTACCGTTTTGCGGCCGTTTACGCTCTGCCTACCCCGCAAGGGATTATAGGCATTGTATAAATGTATGTATGTAATTACGTTTCATTTTCGATCTCAGACACAAAAGTGGAAAAAAAACGAAAATTATGTGACGTTCCGTTCAATACGTTAACGTACCAAGCACAGCGCCATCTATCCAGCGACTAGCGAAGAGATTAAAGAAAAAACTCCCTATTACAGCTACTTTTCATGATGCGCCTACTAAATTCGGACGGGTTATAATATCAGCCCGCTCTAGGCAGCGTTGGGCATTATTTTTGTTGAAATTTAATCTCATGATTTTGTACTACAATTCAGTATTCAGCAATTTTGCTAGTATTTTTATTATTATAAATACACGCTACAAATTCTCAAACTTTTAGAATATTATTTAGACAATATTTGATTAGATTTATACACTCCATAGTAATTATATTCAATACACTTTTAGATACTTTTTAACGTGAAGGCAACTATTTAAAATGAATAAAAGAGTTCACTAAAATTCCTAAATATAGGAAAATCTCGATTCTGTCAGGACTTTTACTTAGTTATTTTTTTTTCTATTACAGTCACTTTTCAAACAGCTTATACAAGATTGACATGATATATTGTTCATACAGTTATTTTCTTACTGAATGACGTTTGATTCCTTATATAAATCAAATTTAGAGAGCATAGTCTATGAAACTAGATATAAACTAGTGTCATAAATGTCTTATGTAAGAAAAGTGACATGAACAGGTCAAAATTACCTAAAGAAAAGTCTTATCAGAATGGAGTCCGATGATATTTTAAGACTCTTTTATAAAGTTATGATTCAAAATAAAGGACTTATTTCGACTAATAGTGACAAGTACTACCTTAGTTATTAAATTTCATAATGTATGCCAATGGCACCTTAAATAATATTTTAAACAAGTTATAAAAAACGTAAGTAATCTTACAAACAACGTATTACTAGAACATATACAAGGAGTAAGAAAAAGGGTATAACAAGCCGAGGTAAAGGTACTTATGAGACTGAACGACTTTCCCCATGGAACATAGGTCGGAATATGAAAAAACAAATTGGACCTCCCATAGTAAATTAACCGGCTGTTCGGAAACTTTGTATAGGAAGTCCATATATTTCGACCTTGAATTTGAATACCAAATTATTAAAACACTTCCCGTGTTAGGTATACAATTTTTGAAAACCTGCAAAATTTTCAAGTGCGAGCAGGATTTGAACCTGCGACTTTCGCATTACTAGTGGCGACGCCTCTTCCATCTGGGCTACCGCAGCTCGTTAATTGCCCGCCAATTTTGCAAGTGTATTTAATGCCAGTAACGCGTGGCACGGCTCCATCTACCGGGTTTGTTTTTGCAACTAATACCCGGCGACTAATTCTATCTTTACAGAATTTTCTAAAAAATTATACCTAACACGGGAAGTGTTTTAAAAATTTGGTATTCAATTTATCGCGGGTTTTCATCGCTTAGACTACATTCAATCTGTAAAGAAAGTTGCAAGTTAAAAAAAACGATCCATGTTCCATGGAAAAAGTTGTTCAGTTTCATGGGTACTGACCTTGTTACTCCCTAAAATCCCTCGATTAATTGATTTGCATTTATTGCACTCACATGATACTCGAATCAAATCTCAAACAACTTTATAAAGCATTTTCAATTAAAATGTTGTGTACTTCTGAAATGACCTTTGATATTTGTTAGACCAGGGTTCATCGGGTTTTTGATCGAAGTGAAAAAGACCGTTAATGTGGACACTGCCTACCACACAAGATGTAAAGGCGTGGTTTTATATGTAATTGTGCTTAGTCGCCACATTTCGAGAACCCGAGACTCTTTTAGGCGACAGGCTGACAACCTGTCATCATAGTGATACACGATTTTTGCACTCAAATATTTGTCAGACGTAGCGACCGTATTTTACGGCTGTTGACGCTGTGCCTACCCCGCTAGGGATAAAGGCGTGATATGGTGTGAGTTTGTTTTCAACTACATTAACGCTCTGCCTACCCCGCAAGGTATATAGTCGTGATACACATATGTATGAAGTATTTCTGAATTACACAACATTACTATTGAAATAACAAGCTACAAAATTTACAAATTATAACTATGATACTAAGTACATACATGTCATGTAGTGAAAATTAACGTACAGTTTCGCCTGAAACGCGGGTCAACTATTTTTGTTATATTATTTTGGAAAAAACAAGGGCGTACACGAAAACACAGGATCCAAAAATTACACATGAGTGGGATTCAAACGCACGACTTTTAGCGTACCGTGCCGACGCTCTAACCACTGTGTTGTGTAGAAGGTTCATTTATTTTTCATTTGAGAACTTGCAAATTTGCACCGCGGGCAGGATTCGAATTTGGGACGTACTACCGACTGGGCTACCGCGGCTTACCTGCCGGTGTCGAAATTATGCAAATCTTAATGCCAATATGGCGAGGCGTGTCCAATTCTGCAATTTCTCAAAAAAATATATACCCAACACTTACAGGTGTTTTAAAAATGTAGGTTCATCTAAAATAAAATTAGCCTAAAAGTACTTTTTACAGATCAACAACAAAAATAGTTGACTCCTAATCCCATATAAAACGACTAAAAACAACTACTATAAAGCATACGATCTTATTAATAATTATCATAATAAAATATATCAATATACAAATAATAATTTGTAATGCAAAAAAAACACAATCACAATAATCGTAAAGCGAATTGTTCACTATAACTGCCATAACTTGCCAATATTTTATTATTTTTTTAACCTGTAATATTTTCTCTGGCTTTTATGAACGTATTCAAAATCTTTTCATATTTTCATACATGTATAAGGCTTGCTTGATACCATTGTGATATCAGAAGCATCTCAAGCAATCTGTATAAGGCGAGTGTAGTCATGAACAGCCTCGACAGTAGCGCCACTTCACAAAAAAGTTTTCTCTTTATACAAACAATCTATCAGAATGCCCGTTGCTCAAGTTTTTAGTGTAATCCTCTAGTACAATTAGAACCTATAAATTCAATGAAATATTCGCTCTAATTAAAGTTATGGCAAAAAGTGCCTAAAATGGGCACTTTTAGTATTAATTGCCATAAATTTAATTGCAGCGAATATTTCATTGAGTTTGCAGGTCAGGTCAGGTCAAGAGTACCCAAAACCGACGAGCATGCATGAAGAGATTGATGAATGTAGAGGAGGCGAAAGAAGTATGCCAGGGTCGTAGTAAGTGGAATGAAAGTAGTATCTGCCACCCCTCCGGGAAAGAGGCGTGATTTATGTATGTATGCAGGTTCTAATTGTACTTAAGAATAATAATAAAAACTTGAGCAACGGACATTCTTATAGATTATTTGCATAAAGAGAAAACTTTTATTGTGAATTGGCGCCACTGTCGAGGCCGTTCACGGTTACACTCGCCTTAAGGGATCAACATAATCAATTATATTGGAGTTATAAAGAATAGTCAATGACCATTATAAATTCATTCCTGAAATGGTAACTTGAGGGTATCTGAATAAAAATTTGTCTTCAAAAGAAACTCAATTTTACATAAAATTTTAAGTACGTTTATAAGAACCAGAGACAAATATAAAAATAACGCGAGTGATTCAACGGATGCTATATCGACCCTTCGAGTCTCAAATGTCGTAAAAGCCATTTTGGCCAAAATTGACTTTTAGTGCTATCTTATGCAGTTTTTCGAGCTCTGTCGATCTGTATATTTAGAATTTTGATATCGTGAGAAAAATGTCTTTTACTACACAGATTTTTGAGCGCCAAAATTCAGTTTTTTTAAAATTTATAGTCGTAAACACCATTTTTAACATAGACTACTGTCGTAAAAGACGTCTATATATGAACAGGGTTTTTACAACATTTTTGCTTTTGAAATCCAAGAATGTGACAACAGTTAAATAGTCGTAAAAGACAAATAAATTTGCAATGATGCTATTACGACATTATTTTTACTGGGATGTCTGCAATTATTCAAGATTATTTAGTCGTAATGAACAATGTGTCTGAAAAAACACTTTTAAGACAATAACACTATACATAATGTTAATGTCGTAAAATGTATTATTTTCCATTTTTCACTTTAATTATCTAAATGTCTTAAATTTAATTCAAAATCCAACTGAAGTAGAAAGTTTAACGAACTTGAATCGAGCTGCAAATGTTATAGTTATTTAATTAAAGATAAAGATTTTTGATTTTTCGATTTATCACTAACAACATTTTGATTTCAATTATTTATTTTCGAAATTGCTTTTCTTCAAATCGGAAAAATGTCGTAAAATAAATCTTTGTCTGAGCATTGTTTATACAGCAATTGATTTCATCAAAATTAAAATCATGCTGATGGTTAATTCTTAATTTTAGGTCCAAACTACATGTAATCATAAGAACCTGATAAAACATCAATTATAAAGAATATCAGTGTGGTAGTTTTGCACGATACCGCAGTATTATGCCGATCTGGGTGTTAATTAAGAAAGAAGTTGAATGAAACCGTACCGATTATGCACTGACACATTGATTCGGGTAAATAACTGTTATTAACACCGGTCTGGCAGAATACCACTGCATTAAGCGTAAGACCAACTTACTGATAACCTTCATACATGAACTTTTATCACCTGGAGACCAAAGAATAAATCTATGAATCTTAAAAACTATAAATTAAAGTGACAATGTATTTATACAGTTTGAAACTTTTTCATGTTGAGAAATAACAACTAGGCAACTTTTTAAACATATTAACTGTAGTTTTTAACCTTAACTAAGATTAAACAAGAATATCTACGTTATAAACTATGTTTCTATATTTTCACAGCTCGTGTCATTTCAGTCTTTAGCAAAGGAACTAGTGAGAGAAATAATGTAAAACTTAAACATTTACCTTACTTATTATTATAACAAAACAACAATCTTTTAGAATTAACTTCTACTTACGTAATCATCTGAAAAACTCTAAGTTTCTCTATTTAAAGAAAAAGGCAAACTAATAAATCATTGTTGAAGACGGTCAAGAATCAGTGAGTGAATCTATTTTTCGGAATAGTTTCAACAATAAGTATGATCTTGGGTTTCATACACCGAAGAAAGACAAATGTTTATTGTGCACTAAATCAGAAAATATGGGTAGTGAAATCTCTGAAAAAGACAAAGAAGTTTTAAAAATACACATAAGTACGTAAGTACGTAATCATCTGAAAAACTCTAAGTTTCTCTATTTAAAGAAAAAAGCAAACCAATAAATCATTGTTGAAGACGGTCAAGAATCAGTGAGTGAATCTATTTTTCGGAATAGTTTCAACAATAAGTATGATCTTGGGTTTCATACACTATCATTAGAATTAACTTCTACTTAGAAGTTTATTCTAAAAGATGGTTGTTTTGTTATAATAATAAGTTAGGTAAATGTTTAAGTTTTTACATGATTTCTCTCACTAGTTCCTTTGCTAAAGACTGAAATGACACGAGCTGTGAAAATATAGAAACATAGTTTATAACGTAGATATTCTTGTTTAATCTTAGTTAAGGTTAAAAACTACAGTTAATATGTTTAAAAAGTTGCCTAGTTGTTCATTCTCAACATGAAAAAGTTTCAAACTGTATAAATACATTGTCACTTTAATTTATAGTTTTTAAGATTCATAGATTTTATTCTTTGGTCTCCAGGTGATAAAAGTTCATGTATGAAGGTTATCAGTGAGTTGGTCTTACGCTTAATGCAGTTGTATTCTGCCAGACCGGTGTTAATAACAGTTATTTACCCGAATCAATGTGTCAGTGCATAATCGGTACGGTTTCATTCAACTTCTTTCTTAATTAACACCCAGACCGGAATAATACTGCGCTATCGTGCAAAACTACCACACTGATATTCTTTATAATTGATGTTTTATCAGGTTCTTATGATTACATGTACAATTAAGAATAATTCATTAATCATTTTAAAATAATTCAGAAAATGACTGAATAAATGCTAATTTTTACTACAATAATCTCTTTCTTTTATTTGTAATTTGGTGTTTTACTACTCAAAGTAAGGCTGATATTTAAAAAAAATGTATTAACAACAATTTTGATTATCCCATAAACTGCGAATTTTGTCGTAAACACCAATTTAATAAGAAAAAAAATGTAGTAAAAACCACCTATCTTTTAAATTATTGAAGATACCTGTTCGATGCTTACATACTTTTAAAGGGATTTTTGCGCTTAATAACATATATAAATAGCACGAATATAGCTCAAGAAATGTAAAAAATACAAACAATATATTTTTTTCAATTTTAGTTTTTTGCGATTTTCCAAAAGTAGCGATTTGGCTTTTACTACATTTGAGACTCGAAGGGTCGATATGGCACCAAACTTCAATATTTCCATAAAATTAATACTGCACAAGTGCCATCTTCTAACACACTATATCAACGCTACCCACAGTGGGTCAACTTTATGCTGGTTATAGAGCAAATACTTCATAGTCCAGCGTTACATTGGACCTTGGTATACCGGGTGTAAGGGACATTATACCGAAAACATTGCTACATGATCAGACTGTGAAACTGAACTGTTTTTTCTATGGATGATATATTGTTAAACGAGAAAAAAATAAAGAACTCCCGTACAAAATTCCCGATCAGCTGACTGACTTCCTATGGAAACACGAAAAAAAAAAAACTTTACCCAACATAGGCTACATAGTCAAAAGTTGTTCAGTTTCATGGTCTCATCATGCCTGCAAAGTTTTCGGTACACCGTCCCTTACAGCCTGTATTTTCCCTCTAAGCAGCATTCAAATTAAACCATACGTGACGATAGGCCCTTAAAGGACCGCCGTTCCAATAAATCGTATTTGACAGCTGTCAGATTCGTGATGATACTATGGCAGAGGGTCCATTTTCCTTTGTTGACATCTCTTTAATTATGGAGGTGACAGCTGTCAAACACGACTTATTGGAACGGCGGTACTTCAGTTGCCATGGCCAAATTAAGCAGTGAATTCAATACTATAAAATCTATATCACAAATTATACCTTCAAGCAGCCACAATTATTATTATTTTACCATAAATAATAAAACAGCTGCTGATGCAATACCTATTTTTTACACAAACCCATAATATTATCATTATTTTGAAATAGGCAACACTGATTTATTCTACAATGTTGCCAAATTTCTATTTTAATACCAATTTGGTAGCTTTTTTATTTCAACAGACACATTCAAACTAAGTGCTCCAAGATCACCGCTGCTTGCATTGCAAAACGTGCCTTTAATAACATGAATAGAAACCCATTTCTCCATAAAGATATGTGAAAGACTTATTGTAGCTTAAATATTAGCACACAAAACTCCCAAGTACTCATAACTTAACAGACCCAAATATACAAATGTTAAATAGATTATACGAATACTGTATTGAAATCCAGTTTTTTGTGTCGCGGGTTTTTTAATCTTTAATTGCTCAAAAACCTGTGTCCGCTACCAAATGGGGAAAATTTTACTAGATTTTTCTACCACACTTTAAATTTTCTAATTTTAATATTTATATTAATATCGCCTACATGACTTTTATGATTTGGAGAGTAGTGCAGAAATATTTTCCTATAGGTATTTAGGGTACTTGGGCAAAATATTCATTTTCCTTTTTGATACTATAAATAGATATCTATCCCAAAAAGCAGCCAGAAATATAAATTAAAATTCAATTGTATATTTTATAATAATGGAAAAGGCGGCTCTCAAAGTACCTAAGAGATAAGTATATTGACATTATTTTAGTGTATATTTATTTAATTCATAATTATATTATTTAGGAAATATGGATGATAAGATGATTTATTAAATCGTATTTAATATAAAATGATTCTATTTGAAGAACTCTTAATTCGTTTTTAATTAATTATATTGATTAAATTATATATTTTATTTGATACCAATTATTGGTAACAGAGGTCTAACGCTTGTTCAAATTCATTCTGTTTAGAGTTAGGTTTTAAAACAGCTGAAAATTTAACGACTACTTGAAATAGTATTAAACTTTAAATTGATTCAATATAAAAAATGGACTTATAACGTAAACTAATTATCGTACAAACTATAGGTACATATAATAGGGGTAAGTGGCAAATACATTAAGTACATTTTAAGTTATAAACGACTAACCAAACCAAATATTATAAACATTATAGATTTGTATTTCAACTATAATAAAATTTGAGGTTAATATTTACCTCTTTCAGCGTGCACTGGAGTTTTCATATTTCAATTGTATACTTAAACTTTAACATTAGTATATTTTATATTATAATATAACTGATATAAGTATAGGAATCTACGCACGCTACCATTTTAGGTAGAAATCTTGATATGGTAACTATTGGCAACACTGAAGCTACTAAATTTGTTAAGATATATTATTTATTTCTTAAAGGGAGGGTAATAATATACAAATGACTTACTTTTTTATTTATATTAATTTAACAAAAATTAATTCATCTGGCCTCCTGTTTTTTCCACGAAGCTTTTAAAGGTTTTTCATATTTTTCCTTATCTCTTTGGCTGGGAATCAAGTCTTATTGGCCACTCACGCTGGTGTTCCCCCTCAATAAAATCAAATCCTACCATTCTCAGATTTCCAATCAGTACCAAATCAGTAGTCCAGTGTTGCCACCATAAGAATCGGGATTTCTGCTAAAATGCCAGCGTATACAAGGATAATACCGCGGTTTTGCTTACGTGCCGTCGCTTTATTCGCCCGTGTCCACCCAGTTAGCTTCTTCGGCTATTCTGTCCATGCAGTTGCAGAGGAACTGATACTGAAACAAAAATATAAAATTGTAGATAATTTTTTATTTTATTTTATTTACGTGGGACCCCGAGTCGACGAGTAACCTGATGAACCCTCAATATGAGAAACGTGGTGGTCCACAGATTATCGTTTTTGGACTCATTGTCCCATACGACAAAACAATAAAAAGAGTTTTCAATTCACCAACTACTACCACCAACCTACTACAATACAATTTCAATTTTAGGCGCTGGGCTGACAACCTGTCACAATGGTGTATTTTCTGAATGACCCTCATATGTTTGTCGGACGTGGCGAAAGACCGTTTATCAATAACGATTACGCTCCACCTACCCCGCAAGGGTTAAGACGTGATAATGTATGCATTGATTAATAGTTGTAGGTTTTTGACATGATGGTAGATAGTATAAGTAATAATAATAACATCCAAACCGAAGTAGGTACGGAAAAATCTCATTACGACGCGCAATCTGGTAGTTCAGCAATATGTAGATAAAACAAACAATTTGTACATTTGACCAGTCCATCTCATTTATTAACGTTTCCGAATGTACGAGCGCTATGACGCCTGTACTTACGAACTTACACGTTCTTTTTAGCTGCGCTTAAAATGGTTAACTATTGGGTGATTTCCGTCTCTCTCCTGCTTCAGATACTTACGTAAGGAGTGAAGAGTGCCAACTCCCTGGCGGAATGGTTGTTTCGGCAGTACGTGAGCCTCAGGGCGGCCGCTTCATCATCAGCTCGCCAGGACCTGACGCTGTCCCATGTGACTTCCACGCTGGCGCCGTTGTCGCCTTCGCAGCACGACGAGAGCTGTAAGCCACTCCAGCCTGCATAAGAAATGAAAATGAAAGAGTGGAACTCCCTACCTGCGTCTGTGTTTCCAAACGCATACAACCCTAAACTCTTCAAAGTAAGAGTGAACAGGCTTCTTCTGGGTGAGCTCGCTCCATCTTAGACTCAGTCTCTGTCCTATGACCTAGACTAGAGTCAAGAGCCAACCCATACTTAATAAAAAAATATATATTGTTTAAATTTAATTGGAGTAAAGAATAAGGCAGGCATTCGTCCAACAGTGGACATTATTATGCTGAAAAGAAGAAAGCAAAATTTACCTAAGGTCCCACGAACATTTTAGTGGCATATGAGTCGTTTTAACTAGAATAATTGCCTACCACAGGTAGATCTTACCGTTATCTATCTATTCTGTGACCATAGTTACTCAAATCAGCTTCGTATGGGTCAAGTTTTTTTTTCTGACGTTGTATGTTTCTGGGGTAAAGTGTTTCTTTTTTCACCAGCCTATTTTCAAATTTCTGTGTCGGTGACTAGTAGAATGTCAGCTCGATAAGTTTTGTACGGAAGCTATGACGCCTATACTTACGAACTTTTGTACGGGCACAATGACGCCTGTACCGAACGAACCGAAGGAATTTTGAACTAAACAAAGTATAGAAAGAAGATGAATGATTTTAACTATATTTAAGACTTACCAACAGTAACAGCCAATGCTGGGGTAGCCCTGCAATCAGTCCCTGCAGGTGGGAAGGCCACATGACCGTACCCCGGAAGAGTCCGTGCCAGAGCGAGATAGTCTGTCGCCCTTCGCACATCTTGAAGGGCTTTCAGTTGGTACAGCCGAGCGCCGGCCACGCATACGCCGCGGTTCACGTCTTCTACTGCCTGTGAAGAGATATTAAGTCAGAAAACAAAATTAAATGGACTCAATTTATGGTATAAGCTTTTTAACGTTTATGATGGAGGCGACCTGTCACTTTTAGTACAATAATATTTAAAAAAATATTATCATTAAAGGGACTCGAGGGTGTGTATTGCAAATTTAGGTGATGGGCTGACAACCTGTCACTATGGTGAAACATAATATTCCAAATAACCCTCTTTTTGCTGCTGTTTACGCTCTGCCTTCCCCGTAAGGGATTACAGGATTTACAGGCGTGATATATGTATGTATATTATAAGCGGTAAAAATAAAATCAACTCTAAAATTGTCTATGAAATCACAATTTTACGTAAAGTCATAATCTTACGCATCCTAGCAGTGGACAGAAAGTTGTCGTCTAAAACTTAATAATCTTTCTGGCTCGATGGCGTAGCGGATAGTACCCTTGCCTGCTACGCCGAGGGTCGTGGGTTCGATCCCCACAAGACACAAATATTCAAGTCATTTTCAGATATTTGTGTTTAGCCTGGGTGTTTATATGTATAATATGTATTTATTTACCAAAAACAAGTATATAGGTATTAATATCAGCTATCTAGTGCCCATAGTACAAGTTTCAATTTCAATTTCAAACGTTTATAGCATTAATCACGTTTTGCTCAGTCAGGGGTTAGATGGCGCTGTGTGAGTTGTCCAGGATATTAATTTATTTAGTTGTTTCTTTTCTTATTTAAATGGAAGTGACAGCGCTCTTTTGACACCGACTTCAGGAAGTTTATATCCAGTTGCAGACAAAAGCTGAAGATGTAGATTTATTATCTGAACAACTTACCTGCCAGAATATAAACGCGGCTGCTTTGCTGTCTTCCTTCACGACTTGAATCTCTCTTTCCGGACTGAACAACCATTTCCTTATGGAGAGGCAACTGCTGGATGCTGTGCTGTAGTTCTGTATGTATAGTGAATGGGGACATTCGTTGGGCTGGAGTTTGCGTTCTGAAAAATATAAATAAAATTTAAAATATGTAGTAAGACTTTCCAAGTTCACTAGGGCCGGGTTGGATGAATCGTCAGAGTAATATACATACATACATACATATATCACGCCATTATCCCTTGCGGGGTAGGCAGACCGTAAACGGCCGCAAAAAACGGACATTTACGCCACATCTGACAAACATTTGAGGGTCATTCGGAAAAATTGTGTATCGCCAAAGCGACAGGTTTTCAGCCCATCGCCTAAAAATGCTATACACAGCCTCGAGTCCCATCGTCGCCTCTTACGACTCCCACGGGAAAGAAATGGGGTGATGCTATTCTAAGCCGGCATCACACAGTTGGTCAGAGTAATATAGGTTGGTTATTTGATTGGCTGATTGAACGGTCAGTTGTTTGATTGGTTGGCTGGTTGGATAGAGGGTGTTGATGGTTGATGATGGTTGGTCGGTTAATTGGTTGGTCAAGTCAAGTCAATTCAGGTAAAGCCAAGTCTAGTCTACGTTATAGTAAGTTTCTAGTTTTAAGTTGACATGATAGTTTATATT
The DNA here is from genome assembly GCA_027580185.1 of Tuta absoluta. NCBI lineage: Eukaryota > Metazoa > Arthropoda > Insecta > Lepidoptera > Gelechiidae > Tuta > Tuta absoluta. The sequence continues at coordinate 1,420,625 of JAQAHW010000055.1, read as the reverse complement.
GTCGTATTTTGATTTTGTATGTATGAAATACATTTTTCAAAAAGTCTAGTCTAGGTTAAGACGTTTTTATTGTCATATTGGCTGAAAATACTTACCAAAATTGTACTCCACAATCTCGAACAGATAAAAATACTTCTGCACAAATTTAGTTAATCCAATCTTCTCACAAACTGCTCTATACACGTCGTCCGCATTGGTGGACTTGAGCACTGACACGGTGACCACTTCTTTGTCAGGTAGCAGGACTTTCAGGTCCACCGGGGTTGGGTTGGATGAATCGTCCGAGTCGGTTAGGTTGGTCATTTGATTGGCTGATTGGACGGTTGGTTATTTGGTCGGTTGGCTGGTTGGATGGAGGGTGGTTTGGTTAGTTCGTTGGTCGGTTAGTTGGACATTTGATTAGTTGTGTAGTGGGTTGGTCGGACGGTGAGTTGCTTGGTCAATAGGTCGGCCTAAATGAGTGTCGAAAATATTGGTTTCTTACCAAAATTGTACTCCACAATCTCGAACAGATAAAAATACTTCAGCACAGATTTAGTTAATCCAATCTTCTCACAAACTGCTCTATATCCGTCGTCCGCATTGGTGGACTTGAGCACTGACACGGTGACCACTTCTTTGTCAGGTAGCAGGACTTTCAGGTCCACCGGGGTTGGGTTGGATGAATCGACTGAATTGGTTAGGTTGGTCATTTGATTGGCTGATTGAACGGTTGGTTGGCTGGTTGGATAGAGGGTGTTGATGGTCGGTGATGAAGGTTGGTAGGTTAATTGGACAGTTGATTGGTTGGTCAAGTCAAGTATAGTCAGGTCAAGTCTAGGTTAGTTTAACACCTTTTTAGCGTAATGTCAAAAATACTTACCAAAATTGTACTCCACAATCTCGAACAGATAAAAATACTTCTGCACAGATTTAGTTAATCCAATCTTCTCACAAACTGCTCTATACACGTCGTCCGCATTGGTGGACTTGAGTACTGACACGGTGACCACTTCTTTGTCAGGTAGAAGGACTTTCAGGTCCACCGGGGTTGGGTTGGATGAATCATCCGAGTCGGTTAGGAATTCCTGGACGGCATCGGATTCTGCTATCACTCTTACAGCGCACACCTTAAAAGTTAAAAAAAGGATTTATTATATCCGCCGTGTGATGCCGGCTCCGCCGTGTGATGCCGGCCCCGCCGTGTGATGCCGGCCTAGAATAGCATCACCCCATTTCTTACCTAGGGGTGTCGTAAGAGGCGACTACGGGACTTGAGGGTTAGATGTGTGTTGCAATTTTGGGCGATGGGCTGACAACCTGTCACTATAGTAATACACAGTTATCTGATTCACCCTTTTGTCAGACGTGGTGTTAATATCCGTTTTACGGCCGTTAACGCTCTGCCTACCCCTTAAGGAATATAGGCGTGATTTATGTATGTATGTATGTATTATATTGTATGCCTTTTTTTGGAGACAAGACAATAGCATTTAAAATACTACGAACTAAAAACCTCTTCCAACGCACCACCCAAAAGGCAGGCAGCATTCGAAAAAGGATTTAAGTCTGAACATAATTAAAAGGTAGCTTTATTTTAAGGTGTAGCTGTATCTGCTAGTGAAACTGAACAACTTTTCCCAATAAACATGGATTGAGAGGTTGAAAACACTTTAAAATGGCTTTGTCAGCTTGTCTCATTGACACGTTTTTAACCGACTTCTCATACATAGCTTTTGAAAAGAGATAATTAGTAATTTTGTTATAATTTTAAACCTGTATCAAATAGGGGACATCTACAGCTTGGCATATGCCTATATTTTTATAACTAGTTTAGAACATTTACAAACACTTATGAATTGTCTTCCAAACTCCCTGTAAAACAAATTTATTTGATACATACCTTTTCTAAGTACTGTTCAAGACCCCTTCTTCGTGCGTCTAACTGTTGCTCGCTCAATGTGAACGGCCACTTTCCAGGCAGTTTTGGAAAGTTGAAACCTGGAACCAAACATATAACATAGATATACACTGCGAATTTCGGCTGAACAATCGTGAGTGTTTATCTGCAAAGGCAGCGATGCAATGCAAAATGTACGAGAGCTATGACGCCTGTACTCACGAACTTACCAAGAAACTCTTTCCTCAAAATCTGATGTAGCTGCGAGAATTCCCTGTACCGACGACTGCATAGATGCCTGCCAGCCATATGTACATTGAACGCTACGTATGAGCGTCCAGTGTTTCTCTCCATAACCACGCGGTAATCTGGTATGGAGACTGGGAGAGATCTTTTGTCTGTGTAGTCGTAGCGTTGGTAGACGGTCGCTCGGGAGTTTGCCGCTCCGCCTATGACGCCTACCGGGGCTGAACCGTCGTCGCATGGTTCTAAGCGTTCTGCCTCCTGAAAAAAAAAACATGCTGCTGTAATACCTGTTTAGAATAAGGCGGACTCATGGGGGGGACCCATTAGCCAGCTAAAAGGGATAAATTCAGGGAATCGGCAGAATTTTCTGTGAAATACAACACGCATATCACGCCTTTATCTCTTGCGTGGGATGCAGGGCTTTTACAGCCGTAAAAATACGGTCGCTATCGTAACGTCTGACAAACTATTTGAAGGAAGTGTAAAAAAACCGTGTCAGGTTGCAGTTGTTTTTTTATGATCTCCTGCCAATAAATGCCGATGAACCAATAGGGTAAAGGCTTACCAATGTCCAACAGGGGACCATTGTATCTTTTGATGTGAAAATAGATTATGTATCTTTTGTTTCCTGCTCCTACGGGGTTTTTCGAGTATTGTACTTATTGGTGCAATGTTACAGCTTTAGGGATAGCAACTCAACATTATTCAAATATTTTCGCAGTAATTTATTTATAAACATTATCTATCGGAATTACGTTTTGTTTAGATTACTCCGACACACTGATAAATTAAACATAGCCATGGAAGATGAAGACGATGAGATGGGTGCAGATTAAATACTCTACACAACGGGTCATTGGGTCACATAGGGTTGTCACATCAGGATCTTCTTCGTTGTGTGGGGCACCGAGTCGACAAATGACCTGATGAATCCTGGTTTCATATTTTTATCCATCTAAAGCCTCTGACATGATATTGAAGGATCGCAGTCAAAGTTATCGTAGACAGGAGAAGCCGGGATCGACAGCTTAAAATGCCCACCGAAGCACAATGTTCATAAAGAAGAACTTACTTTAGGAGTGACAGAGATGACTGTTAGAGTGAGACAGTCGCCGCCAGACTTGATGAGGTCCACGACCTGTTTGTGGGTAGATCCTTCTACGTTCACGCCATTGCTGAAACAAGAGGAATATAAAGTTGAAATAAAAGAATATTTGAATTTTGAGCACTACATAATATAATTCTGAGTAGGCATATCTATCGTAGAACCGACGAACGGTGGAGTAAGCGGGTTCTCGAGTGGCGGCCACGTCTCGGCAAGCCTAATGTTGGACGCCCTTTGGCCAGTTGGACCGATGATTTTAGTAAAAAGGCGGCTGGTAGCGACTGGATGGCGAAAATGAGAGATCGTGCCCTATGGCGTACTCTGGGGGAGGCCTACGTCCAGCGGTGGACTGCAATAGGCTGATTATGTAAGAACGTACTAGGTACATAATATCTCGTCTCAGCTCGAAAAAAGTGATTCTTCATCTAAACGCATCGATTTGCCTATTTTTTTCTATCTTTCAGAACCACCATTTGCTAGAGCGATGGCAAATTGATACTAAAAGGCGGAACCCTAATATTAAGACCGTGCCTATGGTGAAATAGGGTTCATACAATCTAAAATATTGCAGACGATACATGGCTCTGATTATGGGGCATTCAGATCATGAAACTGAACATATTTCCCCTAGATACATATGTCAGGAAACGACAAAAAACTCCCATACAAAATCACAAACAGCTTCCTGCACCGTCCTTACTATAGGAAGGAAAAAAATATGACATTTCCTCAAATATTTATTTATGGGAAGCTGTTCACTTAGTGGTCTTAATACACCCTAACAGTATTCGGAGGGTTGTCCCTTACATCTCGTATATAATTTATGATAATATTTGCTAGATTCTAGTTGCTGGAAAACACGATACGATAAAAATTTCTCTATAGATTAAATTCCAAAGATGACTCAATTTTTACGTTGTTTTTTCTTTTTAAGAAAAAGGCAAGCAGCGTTCATACAAATATCCGATTTTGTAGAGCTTGCTAATCCGCCTGCAAACCTTCCAAGTGTGCAATATCCTCCTGATGAAGAGCGTCTCAAGGAGTCTGGATATATTTATAACTACCTAGCAGTAGAACACAGCTATTTTGTAGTAAATAGTAAGTAAAGATCAGGCTGGGTTTAGACAGATTGGACTTTGGACCTTGCCGTGTGATGCCGGCTTAGAATAGCGTCACCCCATTTCCTACCCGTGGGAGTCGTAAGAGGCGACTAAGGGACTCGAGGGTGTGTATTGTAATTTTAGGCGATGGGCTGACAACCTGTCACTATGGCGATACACAATTTTCCGAATGACCCTCGAAAATTGACTGACGTGGCGTAAGTGTCCGTTTTTACGGCCGCCGTTTACGCTCTGCCTACCCCGCAAGGGATTATAGGCGTGATATGATATGTGTATGTGTGAGTATGTGTATGTATGTACTTTGGACCCTTCTTATGCCGCGCGCATAAGACTTACATTGGCAGTTTGATGTCCAACCGCACGTAAGCTTGACTGTACATACCTAGTCGATGTTACAAGTTAATTCGACTACGAGACACGAGTATATAAACACTAGTTAGCAACTATACGGGGTCGTGTTAATCAAACTACGCATTTTGACCTAAGCTGTGATAAAACAGGTGCCGTTTGACGCACTGATACCCTAAATACGCATCTGTGTCAAGATTACATCGGTGCATGTGACTCAATTAGGTCTCTTATCAAAATAGTGCTAAAACTATAATTTGTATAGACGGGTCAGAATAACAGATAATAAAATATTATGTAACGTAAATGTGTAGGTATTTAGGTAGATACGAATAAATAGATTTAGAGAATTAGTTTGTTTTCTTTTTTATTTATTTTTAAGTCTTTCCTATTCGCTAGATGGCCCTGTACTTGGTACGTTAACGTAAGGAACGGAATGTCACACAATTTTTCGATTTCGACTTGGATGTATGAGATCGTGAAACGAAACGTAACTAATCATTGTTAAATCAATCACATCACAAAAATATTTATTCTCATGGGTTTCCCTGCATATTTACGAAAATCACAACGACACCAACGTACAAACAAAACAGAATGTCAATTAATAACAAAGCGCGAAAAAGGGGATCTATTCGGAAAGAACTATTACTTTTTTTGGCTTTGACATCTAGTAACGTAGTCAGTTCAACGCCATCTACAGAGTTCTTGGAATACCAAACTTCTTTTTTTAATTCTCAAAAAGAAACTTCCTATTGCCAACAGCGTAGTGTTCCCTAAAAATTAACAAATCTTACACAGCGCTCGCCAATCTATCTGCCACGTTGACAACTATCAGATTGCAGTTTGCAGTTGACATCTCTTTTATCGTGGAGATGACAGCTGTCAAATACGACTTATTGGAACGGCGGTACTTTAGTGGCTGTTGCCTACTTGCCTGTTACGCCTAGAAGTATGGGATAAAGAATCTAGTTCGTTTTTGGAATATGTACGAATATCTCAGCGTAAAAAAATAAATAATTTCTAATGCCGCTCTGTCTATCCGCTCAGGAAATAGAGAAGTGATAACTGCATAAATGCATTTGGAGATAAGTTCCGTACTGACTCAACTAGCACGCTTATCAAAATATTGCTGAAACAATAATTTTCGATACACATGTGGTCCCGATAACAATAACCTTCCTGTCCTACGACCTATGATTACGAGGCGGCATTGTCAAACAGAAAGTAGATGAGTTAGAATATAAGTTAGTTAAATATTTGGTGCATTTGAGAAAATTGTGCGGGGTTGTCAGTATGTCGGTTTAAATCCTAATACATGTCTGTATTAGTCGAGTCTCCTAGTAAGCTTTTACAAAGCTCTATTGTGCACGCCTAATTCGCCTGTCTTATAAAGTCTTAACTTTGCGTAGTTCAGCTGGAAGAAATCTCTTAGTAGAAATAAGCTGTCCTGTTGTGTCGTTATTCTTTGTATGTGTTTCTCTTGTAATGTTTTTGTGTACAATAAACGATAAATAAAGCTCGCCGGAAATTTTTCATTCAATTCATTACAATTCATCGAGTTGCTACACGACTCGGTGTAGTGTACCACACGAAAAAGAAGAAAAGAAATATTCCATTCAACACTTTATTGCAATATCACAGACATATTTTAGGGCCGACTGCATTCAATCAACGTCTGCCCGCAACCATTACACGGTCATCGGTCCACCTATGATTGGAGCCTGTCTCATGCTGCGTCAAAAATACAGCTTATTTATGTGATTTTAATCTTTCTTCTTCTTCTTTTTTATGTAGGACACCGAGTCGACGAACGACCCTATGAACCCTGGTACTAGTAGGCGTCTGACATGGTTGTGTAACGACCGCAGTGTATGTTATCATAGACAGCAACCAGGATCGACGGCTTAACGTGCCATAGGAACCATCTTTCTTTTCAGACAATCAGACAAACTTTGTACAGATCTCCAAAGTGATAAATACCAACTATGTGGGTAGCCTCGCAGTAATCGAACCTAGGACTTCCGGATCTAAGACCAATGGTGAGACCGCTAGACTACGGAGGCAGTGATTGTAATAATAATTGAGAGTCTAAAGTCTGAGTTATATCCGAACAGGAAGCACCTTTAGGCCTATGAGGCAATAATTGCAAGATATTGCGTATGATATCAAAGGTTGTGATAGTAGGTACTTAGCAATGTAATGGCTAATTATAGGAACTGCGTTGTTCAGAGCGGTCATACGTGATGACCGATAAGCCAGAAGAGGGATTAATTCCATAGCTACAGTCGTCTGTACTTAGCAAACTAGTTCGGATGGCTCCATTCTTAGAGTCGCAGGGCGACGATAGAATCAGGAATTCCACAGATTCTTAGAGGTACGACGGAATTCCGGAAGACGACATAATGGATCACCTATTCGTCTTACTGAAAAGACTCTACTTCTAAAGACTCTACTTCTATAAAGGGTAAAATGTTACTAGTGACCGATAGCGTATTGTGATAAGGAATAATTTTCCCCAAGGAACATAGTTTGAAATATGACAAAAATATTTTAAGTTTCCATAGTACCTCAAATTGGCTACACGGCAATTTTGTATGGGAGGTCCAAATTTATTTTCGTTCTTTGGGGAAAGTTGTTCATTATCACCAGCCCGTCTTAAGTTTTCGCTATTGGTCACTAGTAAAATTTCACCCAACATACTTTTAGGTTCCAATATAAATTGTTTTTGTGGGGCAGTTCCAGGCAGTTCGAACGATGAACCTTTGCTCGTGTCCTGCGTGTCTTACGCCTGCACGCAGAAGGACTTTATGGCAACGATTGATAGAGCTGAAAACGTAGCCAACCGCGACAATATAGTGCCTGCCATCGGCCCGCTAAGAAGTATAAGCAATTTTGGACATTTCAGAAATCCCTATTTCTGTCCGTATGTTTGTAAGCCTGAACAGAGCTGATTGCGGTTTTTGTCTATCAACACAGAGTTCTCTGAAGTCTTCTGTGTGAAATAGAACCAAAATTGCAATCGCGTAAAGTAAGTTAATAATTGTGTCATTACCCGACAGAGAAGCTCTTGTCTTGAGGCTCCAAGTCGTAAATCTCGAAACCTGTAGCAGCGCAGTAGTAGTAGCAGTAGCGGAAGGTGCCACGGCCTCCTCTGTGGACTTCCATGTTCACGGTTCAGGTCCTTAAGGATATGGCTTTTCGTTTTATTTGAGATGCTGATGGATTTGCTCTTGAAACTAGTTTAGACAAGGTCTGAGTACTATGTAAGGATTTGTAGAGCCAATGACACGGAACGATTTCACGTAGATGACCAGAAGGTCTCTACGCTGGCGGCATCAGGAGAAGGAAGTGGTCATTAACAGGTCTTCCCAAGAAACGGATCAAAGTCTTTTTTCCAGAAAGATTCTTCAGAAACACCTTTACTGAAGCTTAACTTGATGCAAAGGTTTTGGATTGTTCTTTTTAGTGGCGAAGAAATGAACTATTGCAGAACCACATTCAAATTCCGTCAGTCACTTTTTTACCTCCGAAGATCTTTCAATGCTTATCGATTTAGATTTGCAAAGTATCTTTTTACAACTGGATATATGCCAATTTCTATGCAAAATGTGGTCCAATTTATTCTTCCGGCGATGTTTTGCTGATAGAACTGAAGTTTCATACGATTGTTTTATTCTATTCGTTAAAGGCGGATTTGAAAAGCTTCGCTTTTGCTCAAGATATGAAATATTTAGTTTGTGGAACCTTTTCGATTCCTTTAATGTAAACATTGACACTATGCTGTTTTTAATCACTGATGCTGGGTAAAAAAAATCAATGTACCTACAAGTAAGTTTTCAAATCCAAATAGGAAACACTTTCCAATCACATTTCATGATAAACTTACGAAATACGGTAACTCTATAGGAGTAAATTTGATCATTGAAAAGTTTAATAAAGTTTTTAGCAAGTTCTACTTTAAGGTTCACTGCACATAAGGATACACTGTGCTCCAAAATGGTGACTTGAAATTAGATTAATTACTTGAACACTCAATTTAGCAGTAACACAAAACGCGTGCTACTACAAAGACCGTTATAAGATAAATCAACATTAATTAGCTTCACAGATAATATCAAAACGTAAACAACAAATAATAATATGCATAATTACTCCGTTACTGCGACGTTTGTTCAGGGTTTGTGTATTCTCGATAATGATAAATGGTTTGCCACTTTATGCCATCGGAATCTTAGAATAGCATCACCTCATTTCTTTGCCGTAGGAGTCGTAAGAGGCGACTAAAGACTCGAGGGTCACATGTGTATTGCAATTTTAGCCGACAGGCTGACAACCTGTCACTATAGTGATACACGATTTTCTGACACGACCTTTAAATATTTTTCAGACGTGGCGATAGCGACCGTTTTTTACAGCCGCTCTGCCTACAACGCAAGGGATAAAGGCGTGATATGTGTATGTTTGTTTGTGTACGTTAGCGTTCTACTCAAATTATCGACACCAATAACGATGAAATTCTTGAAGGCGTCTGGTGCTCATGACGTCAGACACATCATAACATACACACATATCACGTCTTTATCCCTTGCGAGGTAGGCAGAGCATTAACGGCCGTAAAATACGGTCGCTATCGCCACGTCTGACAAACATTTGAGAGCCGTATCAGAAAAATCGTGTACCACTATAGTGACAGTTTGTCAGCATGTCGCTTTAAATTGTAATCACACGAAAGCCGCGAGTCCTTGAAACGTTATGAACATGTATTTATCCATACGATGATCCTGCGTCCGCTTAATGCGATAAAAATAGTTTTATGTACTTTGAAATAGAATATTATCACTGCGGACCTGCGGACCCACCATACCCCTGGCAATACCCCTGGGGGTAGGGTGGAACTGAACCATACCACCATAGTGTTGGCTGAAGAACAAGAGAATCATGAAATGTAACTGGAAGTAGCAAAGATCATACTTGTTACATAAATAAAAAATGGTATAAAAATATTGTCTTATATTATTTAGGTAAATAAATAACTTTTAACACTAGTTCCACTAATATTTTAATATATTTTTAAACTAGATTTCCGCCCAGCGGTATCACCCGCTGCCGCTAATTTTCTCGTGGTAATAGTTGTTTTCCCGCGGTAAAAAGTGGTCTATGTGTTATTCCAGGTTATACTCTACCTGTGTTTCAAATTTCATCCAAATCGGTCATGCCGTTTGAGCGTGAAGAGGTAACAAACATACCTACACACACACACACAAACTCTCAGATTTATAATATTAGTACGGATTAAACAATAATGCGACCGGTTTGGAATAACCCTTACCACCTTACGCTAGTACATACATACATACATCACGCCTTTATCCCTTGCGGGGTAGGCAGAGCGTAAACGGCCGAAAAACCGGACATTAACGCCACGTCTGACAAACATTTTAGGGTCATTCGGAAAGTTATGTATCGCCATAGTGACAGGTTGTCAGCCCATAGCCTTAAATAGCAATACACACCCTTGAGTCCCTTCGTCGCCTCTTACGACACCCACGGGAAAGAAATGGGGGTGATGCTATTCTACGCCGGCATCACACGGCAAAACGCCTTACGCTAGTACTATTAATTATACTGTGCCCTTACCCTACCCTTGTAGGGTAGGGGACCCAGCGATCGTATGTTCTACTACGTGCCCCGACTACTACACGCAGTAGTATCATATTATCTGTGCTACTACCATCTCAACATCTAAACCTCACTCCAAAACGCGAATACTTAGTACCTTGATAACGCTAGATGTGGGTTACATTTAGTGTCCTTAGAGTTTGAGACGACTGTTTGCCCTTGGGCTATTTGCATGCAAACGAGCGTTAGGGCCAGAAAGGCGAGGGTCTGCGTGGGCAGGTTTTAGCCAGTTTGTGGGAGAAATGCCGGGTGATGCCGGCTTAGAATAGTATTGTCACGTCGCCGCGACAATCGTCAGGGTAGGCAATGAAACTCTTGGTTTGGTTGATGAAGATTTAATATGGGGGGGAAGAACCCTCTAAGGGTTCAAAACAGTGATCCGGAAAGATTTGGTGAACACTTCACAAACTACTGCACGAGGGCTTGCATACGGTTATAACTTAAAAACACTCGTCTCGTTCAGTCTGGGGTTTACTTTAGACTGCCTGATCTGCTGGAAAATGGCGTCTTGGAACGACAGCGATTCAAAATTCAAATGTGAAAGATGAGATAGAAGTTGGTGGTGGACAGTGTTGACAAAATAGTGCGATGCCCGGAGGTCGCATTGTTACAGTATCACCCCATTTCTTTCCATTGGGAGTCGTAAGAGGCGACTTAGGGACTCGAGGGTGTGTAATGCAGTTTTAGGCGATGGGCTGACAACCTGTCACTATGGCGATGCACAATTTTCCGAGTGACCCTCAAGTGTTTGTCGGACGTGGCGTGAATGTCCGTTTTTTGCGGCCGTTTGGGCTCTGCCTACCCCGCAAGGGATTATAGGCGTGATATGTGTGTGTGTGTGTGTGGGAGAAAGAGCATGCAATTTAAGGGTCGTAATTGGCGTGCCCTTTTTTGATAATGAACTGTATCGTTATCGTACTTGAAATAAAGTTGATGTTGAGGTCTAATCGCGTAACGGCTTACGGGAACAAAAATTTCACACGGACAGGATTCGAACCCACCTCAGCGAACCGTGCTGACTTATACAGCGCATACTACAGCACTATCTTTGTCTTCTACCTTGGTCGTTGATATGACATACACACATTTATCACGCCTATATCCCTTGTAGGGTAGGCAGAGCGTAAACGGCCATAAAAACAAACATTTCCGCCACGTCTTACAAACATTTAAGAGTAATTCAGAAAACTGTCTATCACTATATTGACAGGTTGTCAGCCCATCGCCTAAAATTAAAATACACATCGCACTCTTAGTAAAATAACGACATAAATCAAAATTTGGCCAAAATGAGTTTTTGTGTAAAACTGACTTATTAGAGCAGGGCCCGCAATATAGACTTTAAAATACAACCCTATCTCTTACACAATAAGGTACAAAATAAGATGAGTCTATATCTTTCCCGCCCCGAACTCCTATCTCTTCAGTCAAATAATGACCGATTTAGTCTTGCGTCTGCGGCTGCATGCAACGTTTTTGTGAAAAGACGACTGATTTAGAAATGAGTCGTTGTTTTATCAAAAGTTGAGGCGAGTGTAATTGAAAAGTTTTTATAAAAGAATGACCGATTTAGTGTTTGGTCGTTGTTTTATAAAATACCTGCGATGTTTGCTTGACTCATTTTAAATTAGGTCTGTATTTTACGAAAATTTTGGAAAAGCTCACTGACCCATTTGGAGATAAGACTGTATCGTGTTGAAAATTTTGTTATTTATATGACTTAACTGAAATTAGGTCTTTATTGTATTTCTAATAATGAAAATTTCTGGTAACATTTTTAGTTGAGTCTGTGTTTTAGCAAAAATAATGAAATGACTTTGGAATTATTTCAAATTTGACCTGTATTCGACTGATATCATAACATAATTTAACTTATTAACTTGGTGTCTCACTTCTCATTTTATCTTAATTTTGAGGTTTTGTACCGAAAGCTATTTACAAATAGGTTTAACGTTTTACTACTCTTGAAATTCAACGAATTTTCTATATTTTTAGTACATTAATTTAATCCTCCGACTGAAAAGTAATTACATTGAACCATAGTTGGAATCATCGGCACCTCGATTGCTGCCGTCAAACTCGACGATAAAACCAAGGCTAAATGTGTACCAACTCGATCTCATCTCCAGCCGCATACCGTAGAGCTCGCCTTGAATCACTACCTCACACGTCTATCGTTTGAAGTGTTTACTACAGAACTTTCTACAAAGAAAAGCACTAAATATCGCCATTTATCTCTTAAACCACTCAAATTTACCTCGCGCATCACATCACAAGCCAAATAAGTGAGTACTAACAGGAGCAGCAGATGGATTAAAATCTTGTCACATTGCAGACTGAATGGGTAGGAAAACTTGAAAAACACGCTACCAAGGTGCCACCTTCACTACTGTTACACAATAAATCTCCTACTAAGAACACGTTTTCGTCGACTAGACGGCCAAATCAGCACGTCGCTTGTCATAACGCCATTATCGTACGAAGTAACATGGCTGCCACCGTCATCAAAGAGCATGCCGCAAGCCGTTCTCCGTAAGACAGATAGTCACACTGTGCTCATCTTGTTAAAAGACGGTGCAGGGTGTTGAGATCCATACGTTTCGCACGGAATATTGGTAATACAATATGCTGGTAATATCACAAAATGACAGATACCAACTAAATTCAAAGTCACCGATGACGCCCGAAACGTAGGGACAAATTTGACTTACGATATCGGTAGTGCTAGTGTCATTATCCGCTATTCCAACATAGCCTACCGAGAAGCCCGCACCTGAAACATCCTGAGCCAAACACAGGCGAGAAAGGACGTAATCTATTTCTCACTCAGCAAAACACTCCTCAATTTGATCCTGATCGATTTTCCAAGGCCGTTCCAATCACGTTCTACAGTCAATCGAAAACTTTTTCAAACCAGCATTGTCATTTGTCTATAATGGTAGGCCCGGCCCATCAGCGAACTAATAAGACACAAGAAGTAGTATTCGTCGAAGTAGCCCGACTCTGCCTACTTGCCATTTAGGATCGACGGGATCATCAAATTGAAAACGAAACTGAATGATGCATCTACAATTAACTAGCTCTAGAAGAATAGGCGACCACAGTCATCGACGGCAATCGTGTGGCACCCCTTTTCAAGCGGGTGTTACACCGTCAGCTTCATCACGCGAACCTCGACACGAACATCAATGATATAAGCGAACGCTGAGCTTGTTAATTATTATTGTAATCTGTGGCTGTGCCTGTGACTGACGACGCGTTTCACGCTTCACGGCTACTTTTCTTGCAAAATAAGTAAGGCGTCTCCACCGCAGTTTGCCACAGTATACCACCCACCCCCTCGTCTGGATCAACGTCATTGCGCACTTTCATATAAGTCTATTTTGAGTCCCTTATCGTCACGCTATTCATCTGGCTCAGCACGCACGCCGTGTATTTTTTGGGATCGCCGCATCGCTCACTAGGCCTGGCGCTCCATCACATGGAAAAAAGTTGGTCCAATATCCACCGAACTACAAGGAACCGCCAGAAAACTCCACCGAGTTATCGAGAGTATAATTCAGAAGACAGCTACGATCAAAATAACAGCTTGTGTTTCACAGCCTCTTAATGTCAGGGCCTGGAAAAGCCTAGTGAGTGTTAAGATAGTCATGTGCAGCTCACTACCGGGCGATCACTTTCAAAAGGAAGTACTCCACACTCTGATCACTGAAAAGAAGTTTATGGTCAACAGCAAACCTCTAACGCACAACTCCATCAACCTAAACAAGCCAAAGTCATTACGCACAATCACTTCGGTACTACTGAATGTCCTCGTACACGACTCGCTTGTCGTCCCTTTGATAATCATGACCTCATCGAGAAAAACACATAAAGAACGTCGCAGTGCCTTGCCGATGTATATTTTACCCAAATACTCAATATTAATATGGATTGATGGAGCCCCATTTCAAGCCGCAATAAAAGTCAACAACATCGTGCAGATCGTAGACAACACTCTACCATAAAACACCTGACACCTGGCCACGAGTACGAGCCATCGCTACGTATCACGAAGCAGACAGCAGCGTGAGGAAAGTGGACATCAGAATAAAAGAGAGCATCTGAACGCTAGCAACTAATAAGTAACATCGGGTAGAAGTGCTGCCGACCAAACCACACTAGCGTACAAATATCTTTTAGTTTAATTTTCTCATTTTCACTTAATTTTTCTTGTAGAAGCCGTCTCCGTTGCAATGAGAATAGCCACCGCACCATTTAAAGTGACTGCGGCGCATTTAAGTTACATTTAAATACGTTTAATTAAAGGGTTCATTGGGTCATTTGTCGACTCGGTGTCCCATATGAATGACAGAAGAAAAAATTATCTTAATAGTTTCATTATAATAGGACTGTGTTCTGTTGAACATTTGCTAGTCGCTATATCGCGATTTCAATTTGAGTCACATGTTTAAGTTATAGACTTATTTTTAAATAAATTGTATTTTCTTTTAGCTTTTTAGTAAAATAGTGACTTAATTTAAAATGAGTCGGAGATCTTCATGTTTGGTTTGGTAAAACAAAGACCGATTTTAACTTAGGTCAATATTTCTTTCAGATTTTTCATGAAATAATGACGCAATTCTAAAGGGTTACAAATAATTAACTTTTTTTAATTAATGGATGTGAATATTTGTGTAAATTTTAATGCATTTAAAAGAACATATTCTTAGGATTAGTTAGGTGGTTCAAGTTTCATCTTTTGCCTTTTACTTTTAATTGTACGGCCATTTAAAAATTATTCTGTTTATTCAACAAACGTTTTTCATCGATACCCAAAAATTTGTGTTTTTGGATTAGGTCGTTATTTTATTAAGAGTGCGACATGTAACTCTTGAGTCCTTTAGTTGCCCCTTACGATACCTACCCACGGAGAAGAAATGAGGTGACGCTGATTCTAAGCCGGCATAATACGGCATATTCTAGGCCGGCATCACACGGCACTGCAGGGTGGTTAAATTCTCGTAAAATAGATTACTCTTTTCGTGTGGGACACCGAATCGTCAACGACCCGATGAACCCTGGTGTCAGAGTTTTCAACCGCCGACTACTAGTAGTAGGCCTCTGACATGGTTGTGTAAAGACCGCCTTCTAAGTAATCATAGACAGCAACAGGGACCGACGGCTTAACGTGCCCTCCGAAGCACGGAACCATCTCTCTTTTCGGACAATCAGGTGGTTCAGCCTGCAATGTCCTAACCAGACCGGGAACAAATTCACAAAGTGATAAATATCAACTTCATGAGTGTCCCGCCGAGAATCGAACCCGGAACCTTTGCGTCGCAGGCAGTCGCACTACCACTGCGCCACATCGGCCGTCAGAATAGATTAGTAAGTAGGTACCTTACCTAGAATTCACCAATAACTTCTCAGTAGCACTTCCAGTAGCATTACACTGATTAACTGGTTCATACAAAGAATACATGCTATTAAACATTTTGAATTCAGTTTAAACACATCCAACACAAATGTTTATTGGGACACTCGTCGACTTAATGTCCGACAGGATACGAATTAAATAATGTACGGTGTTTCGATTGGTGTTAATAGACACTTGATATGAACGAAGTATTTACTTTATTTTCAGTTGTAAAGAGTATAAAGAACCACATAAAATGTACCAACTACCAACATACTTATTGTCTCACTACAATGAAGAATGACATCTTAATTTTTTTAATATTGAAAAACACTTTCGATAAACTACACTGAATACCACCAACTGAATTTATCAAAAGAGAACTGGTATTAAAATAATGAAAAAGAACACTTTCAATGTTCAAAGCAAGAACCAGACTACCTGCAATGTAGAAATAATTATTTGCAATATGTTGTACTAGCGGCCCGCAAAACGGTTTCGACCGCTGCTAACCGATTTCCCACGGGAAACAGACTTTCTCCTGACATAAATCATACATAAAATCCATCATTTTGAATCACTCTACATACATACATAAATCACGCCTATATCCTTACGGGGTAGGCAGAGCGTTGACGGCCGTTAAACGGATATTAACACCACGTCTGACAAAAGTATGAGGGTCAATCAGATAACTAGTATTACTAAAGGAACAGGTTGTCAGCTCGTCGCCTAAAATTTAAATACACACCCTCGAGTCCCTTAGTCGCCTCTTACGACACCCATGGGTAAGAAATGAGGTGATACTATTCTAAGCCGGCATCACACGGCAAAATCACTCTATCTTAAAAAAAAAACTTAAAGATCCGTTGGCCGGTTTTGGAGATTTAAGCATACCTACAAACAGACAGACATAGGGACAGACGCGGGGAGCGACTTTACCTTATACTATGCAGTGAAGTAGGTATGTCTTGGATGGAATGTGTATTATATGCTCTGTGGCTTAAGAAACTTCAAGTTTGTGTTTGAAACAGAAAAAAAAGTCAGGAATACAAAATTCTGACTCCAGAAATTTCTGATCATTCAGAGCCAGAACAGTACTCTGCTGGGCATAAGCCTTCCACTTCAAAACTACAACCTATTACTATGGTGATACACAATTTTCTGAATGACCCTCAAATGTTTGTCAGATGTGGTTTAAATATTCGTTTTTTATGACCGTTTACCCTCTTCCTACCATGTAAGGGATATTGGTGTGAAATATGTATGTATGCATCAAAATTACAACTGCAGTAAACATTACAATGGACAAAACCACAGGAAACAGGATAGTAAGCTAAGTAAGTATATCATAACATAACAGTGATTAATGGATATATAAAATATTGATTTATAGTGTTATTTATGTGTAAAAACTGTTATAAATTATTTTAAGAATGTGTTATTATCTTATCAGACAAAATTAATTATTGTACTCAAAAGAAAAAATAATCTATCATAATTTTAAAAACATTAACCAATTGAACAGAGTGAGTTGAAACTATTACATACATATATCACGCCTTTATTCCTTGCGGGCCAGGCAGTGTTAGCAGCCATAAAATACGGTCCCCATCGCTATGTCTGACAAATATCTGAGCGCCTTTACAGTAAAATCGGAAAAGATTGCCATCCTGTCTCCCAGAATTGTAATCAGGACTTGAAACTAGTATCGACAATACAGGTATTATACCTGAAAATATCCGTATTATCATGTACTCTGGTAGAATACCTGTATTTAGAAACCCATATCCACAATACCTGTAATATACTGGTTGCGAATATCGGTATTTGTACAAATAGACATTAAATTTCGCGCGTTGTGCAGATTCAGGCTGGACGTGGCCGCTGCACCATTAGTCAGATCTCGGATATAAAGTTTCCTATTAATATGTAGTGCAGATTATTTAAGTCAATAATATGTTTTTACAAACAACACATAAATAATGAAGTGATCAGACTACCATATTAATTTCTCCCGATTTGGCATACATTGCTGGTAATCTTAACTAACTGGTTTTGAAATATTTAAGACACCCAGCAATGTATGCCAAATTGGGTACAATGAAGTATATTTTTAAGCTGTAGCTAGGGACATACCACGGAGATACTGACAATAACTTTTCTATACCTACATAAACAAAAGCTTTACATGTGTTTATTCTATTCTTACACACATCCAACATTTTACAGAAAACCAATATAGATTTACTGATAAAATACCTGTAAAATACAGGGATTATGTCATATACTACCGGTATTTGTAGAAAATACAGGTATGTTGAATACCAGTTTTTAGATTCTAACGGTTAAAGGGATAACACGGCTTCAGAAAATACCGGTATTGGTGCAGTTTCTGTCAAAAAGCCCTGATACACGTGATACAGCTCAAAATAAGACAATTTCTAAAAGAAGTCAATAAAAACAGTTCATACCCAAATCAGTTCAGTACTTATAACACTTTAACGTGCAGAGCATGTAAATTTTTTCTATTACTTTTGAAATCTATTGCGGGTAGTTAAGGTTAAATTTTAGGTGGGTACATACTTCCCATCGCCTTATAAAGGTTTAAAGCTATATAAGGACCGTACATTTCTCAAATTTGGCACACCATCAGAAGCCTTTACAAACTAACAAAAACTTTCTAAAATTTTAAAAATGTTACATAGATACAGGTCAAATTAATAACTTTCTATATGAAGTAGATTAAAAACTAATGTTGATTATTGATTTCAACTATGTAGAGCATTGTGCAATAGATTCTTTCAAACTGATTGGTTTTGCAATAAAGTCTGATAAAAAATTGCTTGTGCAATGTTTAGGTAAAGAAGATTGTTTCTAGCATGCTATTTAGTCAAGTATGTATGTATGTAATAACTTCATTGTATTCAACAAAATTGAGGAAGAATTGAGTAAACAAAGACTGTGTAGGCACAAAGGCAGGCATATCCCATTCAGGGATATCTACCAGTCAACTTTTGAGAAAAATCTGGAAGACGTGGTGTATGCAGCCAAACTATGATATGAGAAGGTGAAACTAACGGGTAAACTATTTAGAAAAAGACTTAGAATTTATTTTAAGGCGAGTTTCACACCACACCACCACCACTTTATGAAAAAGAACATATCTTTTCATGGAAATAATTCATTACAATTACCTTTGCGCAAGTTTTTTGGTAAAATTCGAAAAGTTCAATTAACCCCTATGAACTTGGTGAAATACTCATGGTAATTTGAGTTAACAATTAGTACCAAAAGTGATTCATCCATAACTTAAATTACAGCGAATATTTTAAAGTGTTTGCAGTTTTCATTTTGCTTTAAGATGTTGTGGGCCTCACATTGTACTTTATGTTCAAAATGAACCAGTGAGAATTTGTATTCATTATTATATATACCTAAACAAGAGTATCTAAAACTAATTAACTCAAATGTAAATCAGTTTAAAGAATATGTAATTTTTATTTAAAAATATATTTGCTTCACAGTTGTAATGATAATAAGCTAATCATATTCACCTGGCAGGCTGAAAAATATTTATTTATGTAGTAAGCTATGAGTTAGTTGCAGAACAATGAAACCATACATTACTATTTCTTAGCAGATTACTCATGATCTTTGCTAATAGGTTTAAGTCTTCCTTTGACAATTCCTGACACAAAGTTGAGACTACAGATAATTTACGCTGCATACGAAAGCAAAGCTTCATACACTTTCATTCAAAAAACAAGTTTGTGAGCATGAGTCATATACATACATAATGCTTATGTAAATTAACCGGAGAGAACGTTTAGACGCGTCTGGAAGTTGAAGAATGAGCTGTTCGTGTTCTAAATTTGTTACAATAGCTTCAGAACCGTTGCTAAGACGAGGAAAGTATCAAACAATGATGAGATATTGTAGTGGGTGTAAGAAAGGCAGAGTTGGGCAATAGGGGTAAAGAGAAGGGTACTCACACTTCGAGGATCCTGTCGCCCTTCCTGATGCCGGCCTGCTCAGCCGCCCCTTGCTCCAAAACAGCGCTGACGTGCTGCAGAGGAGCGTAAAGCTCACCGTTGATCGATCTCAACTGACCACCCTCGGACACTTGACCGCGCACGTTGAAACCGAAACCGGTCTCGGTTTTGCATATCGTAACGCGACGGGGCCCATTGGTAGGCATTTGGTTCTTGTTATTTCTTTCGGGCCGAATTATACTGTTATTATCCGTTTCTGTCTCAGCCATTTTGGACAAGTCGTTGAACCATAGACCATAAATCAAGTTCGGCCTGTTTTGACATTATATTTTGGTGTTGCCATTTCTTATTTACATTATCCTACCCAAGTTAGTAGTAAAGTGCTGTGCATGGAGGGTTTCAATACAGCGCTATCTAACATTATAAGTACAAAGTTTTTGACAAAATTACGAGTTAGTTCGAAGAAATAATAATAGATGGCGGCACAGAGCAACCTAAAGTATTGTGTCATTACACTAACTTGTTTTTTAATTTTACGAGTATTTCTGGGACAATATGAAAATTGATTATTTTGTAATTCATGAAAGAAAATAAATATTGGTTATTAATTGCAAAATTGACATATTATTTCTTTTTTTGCGCATAAAATATTTAAATATTTGCTTCATTTGACTGCATAAATGTCACTGCTGCCAGAACTGTCGGGAAAACAGTCTTGCGCTACTCTTTGCGTGGGTTAGATGTCGTGACTATCGAAACAACGTGGTGCATGAAATTCAACTTCTTTCATATCAAAATCAGCTGTGAACATCAGTATGGCCGCTCTAATATCTAGAAAATAAAATTTGTTTTGTAAAATCATACAAAAAAAATAGGAAAGTGCAGTTTTCGTACTTACATCGTGCGTTTGTATACGGGAGAGTGTCGGTGTTGTTGGATAAAAAGTGTTGCGTCATGACAAAATCGCCGTCTCTCGTCTGACAAACAAATACAATAAAATCGAATTACCGAGTTCTCATCGCATTTCTATTGCGCTCGTGTGTCGTTTCTATCAGTCGTATCGTGCTGATGTTATTCGTGTATAACCATTGAGCGGTTTGCAATGAGTAGTGTAAGATTGAGTTTCGTGTCCGTGGGGAGGCTCGCCGTGAGAAGAAATTCCCAGTTGTCATCGGGTAAGTGAGAGGCCCTTTCATTTATTTATTGTTTTCGTGTATTGGCGGAGGTCCAGAGTTGTGTCGCATCGCATTTGCGTACGCTGCTTGCAAAACAGTTTTGTTTTGATATCACGCGATAATGATAAGCCGTCTTGTGTTCACCAACGTGACGCACTCCTTGTGTATGATTTGAGTACAAAGAGTACATAACACGCGTTTGATCGCCGCGGTAACCCCGGTCACGACATTGAAAGTCCTGTAATAGCAGTTTTCCTTACATTGCCTCTGGTGTTACCATCCAAGGCAAATCCACTCCAGCAAGGTCATGGACCTTCTGATTGTATAATAACATCTTACAACATCATGTAGGTAACATCATAGTCAAGAGCATATTCCAATAGGAATTTTCCTCATGATATGATCATGTTTTTGATTTATTTGGGCCAACCTTGGTTATGAAAAAACAAAAATGAATTCTTTTGGTAGCTGTTACTTTAAAAATATCATTTCACCCTAGCATTTTCTTAGGTTTCTTCCTTATACAATCTAACCTAATGTTCTGAATAGTCTAGGCTTGTTGGAGGTCACTCTCTTGTTGGTCATTTAGTAAGTTTTCCAGCTTTGTGTCTTTTTATACTATGTTCAATCAATGAAGCATTTAACGAACTTACTTTACTTGTTACAATTCAAAACTAAACATTCACATGAGACATTAAAAATAAAACTATAACTAAAACAATTTTATAGACACAAAGATACACCTTATCAAGGTATGTAATATAAACATGATAAGAAAATGTCTTCAAGCTGCAAAATATGTGGCGCAGATAACTAATTAATATGTTATTATATCTGTGTTTGTCCAACACAATGTTTAATGACGCATCTGCCTGTTTTATTAATGACCAGCGGCCCGCCCAGTTGTTTCATCTGCTGCTAACCATTTTCCCGCGGAAATAAGACATTTTCACATATCCTATGTTCATCAGGGATAATGTAGAATTCTAATGGTAAAGGATTTTTTTTTAACAGTTCAGTGGTTTGGGAGCCTATTCAATTCAAACAAACTAACAATCTAATCTTTCCTCTTCATTATATTAGTGTAGATACTGCTCAGTCTGCTAAAGCCTACTGTATTGATACTGCAGCTTTCTTGCAGTAAACTTAATTTTGCAAAAACTTCATCAAACTCCATCGCATAGTTTTAAAGCTCTAAGCATACATAGAGATACACATGGAGAACATATTACTATGTGGTGGTACAGAGTTTTGCCATATTCTGAGCCATGCATGCTGTGGTTTTTTTTTACCATCATAATTATAGGTGAGACATCTACTGCTGGACATAGGAATCTCAAAGGCACATTTCCACGTTGGTCCCCGTTGCTGTCTATGAACTCTTAGATGGTGGTTGTTACATAACCATGTCAGAGGCTAACTATTAGTTAGACGGTTGTAAAACTGGATACCATGGTTCATTGGCAAAAAAGAAAGAACTTCCATAAACTGTGAATTTGAGCTGATCACATCTTTTGGCTACCCACATGCCATCAAGAGTGATTTTTTACATAAATAGATAACGAAGCCCATATCATTTGTTTTTTAACCAATTTACTAGTTGTACGGTCGGAGGCACATACAGTTACCATTAAAAAAAACTATTTCCCTGTAGTTTTTTCTTATTCTGGCAGCTATAAAAAATAAAGTAACAAAATCAATGCACACTTTGATATATTGATTATATATAGATTTAAGCATACACAACACCGCTGGGGACAAAGAGGGTGTACAATTTGAGTAATTATGAAATAAATTATTGTTTTCATTTAAATTCAGATTTTCTCCTTATTGTCTTTTTAAATATCACACACAACAATCTTTTTATGGTCTGTATTTTAGTTTCTTGTATCACACAGGAAAATTGAGACATATTTTTCTTAGATAAATTAATACCCGGAGGGGTCAGCAACTCTGATTTAGTGTAACAGGTGTAGGTAATTTATGAGTTCATAAGAAAATGTATTATATTCATTTCAATTCATTTATTTCTTACAAAGTTAGTCCATATTAATCAAGTTAGGTACCTACATAAAAAAATATTATTTAGTTACAGAATATCAAATAAGGTAAATTCATGAAATATTTGCAGGAGATTCTTTCTTTTTTAAGCGAAGATTTTACTTAAAAATCAGTCAAACACATGGCAAGGAAAAATGTGGCAATGCTGCAATGACAATAAACAAAAGGAGAGGGTTGGGCGCGAGTACATCTGGTGCAAATTTAATAGACAATACAAAAATAAAATAAAAACGTAAGCGCTCTTATACAAAAATCAGAAAATATTTTTTGCTCGATTTTATCTATATGGTTCGGAGGGTGTGTCTTATGAACTGTAATAGTGAGAAAGTTAAAATTTACTCAGAACGTGTATTACGGTTTCTGCTATAACAAAAATACTAAAAACAGAAGCAAATGGGGTACCCTAACAAACGTGATTTTTGTCCCATTTTTATACATAATGGTACGGAACCTTTTTGTGCGCGAGTCCAACTCGCACTTGGCCTTTTTTTGTTTCCGAAATGATGTGCATGTGTACCATGACGCAAGTACTTACAGTATTGGAGATAAAGCCATTTATCAGATAGTTTGGTAACAATGAGGAAAAAGTCGAGCCTTTTTATGGGTATAGAGCTTTTTTGCAACGTCGTAAATGTTTATTCGCAAAATGTTTTATGACATTGCGTGTTTTTTTATTACACGTGTACCTACCGACGTGTTTAACCTGCTGATAATTGAAAAAGCTGAAGGTGTCTGCAAGCCGATTACTTTTTAAGCATGGATTATCTGAATAAGAATCTTTTCTTCAGAATTTAATTTTTTCTCTCTCGTGGACAAGGAATATAGTCCACAGTCCACTGCTGGAAATGGACCTCCCACAATTTGGGCGTATTATCATACTCACGCACCACGTTTGGAAGGCGAATTGGCGAGCGCAGTGTAAGGATGTTGCAATTACATTTCCTAGATGAATGTATACCTTAGTCGCTTTTTATGACTGATGCTACTCAAAACCGGTATCACATGGTCTTTACTCTTCCGTTATATTTTTTGCTTCGCGGCCTTGTGCATAAGTTATGTCATAGAAACCGTTTGCAGGTACGTTTTATAAGTCAAAAGTCTTGAATTGAATAAAATACCGGCCAAGTGCGAGTCGGACTCGCCCAGCGAGGGTTCCGTAACATGCACATCAAGACTGCATATTATGATAACTCACTTAATTCACTAATTTTAAAATTTTGGTCTTTTTAGATACCCTAAAAATCATATAAAAAATTATAAAGCAATATTTCGGATTTTATCTAAACTTTTGCCTCTAAAACGAAAGTAGTCAAATTTCATAGTTCTAGGTTGTCCAAAAGTACCCTATGAATTCTGATTCCCTTGAGAGGACCCTATGAATTCTGATTCCCCTGAGAGGGTCGACACTCGCGTTTTTTACAGCATATATAGTATGCACATACACTTAACCCGCCTTATTCCTTGCGGGGTAGGCAGAGCGTTAACGGCCGTTACATATAGTCGCTATCGCCACATCTTGACAAAATATTTGAGTGTCGTTTCAGAAAAATCGTGTTTAAACAGCCGTGTCTTTTTTAAACGTTAAGTATTAATTGATTTTTTACAAAGTTGTAGACCTTATATGTTTTAAATTTCAACTCGATATCTCTACGATTTCCCAAGTTAAAAGGTCGTGTCAGACGGACAACAAAGTAATTCTATAAGGTTTCCGTTTCTTCCCTTTTGTGATACAAAACCCTAAAAATTACTAAAATTTAGTAAAATCTAAAACTTGCTCAAGTTTATTTACTAAGCCTTATTCTCGAGCTTGTCTCAGTTTCTAGAATATTATGAAAGTGAAAGCGAAGCAAGCTGTTACATCAAAGCTAATCTAGCTAGTAGATATGCACCGACTATGGTGTTGGCCGACTATCCGACTACGGACTAAGACTAGTCACCGACTATCCGACTTACTGACCCGATGGCGTAGCGGATATGAGCCTGCTTGCTACGCCAAGGGTCGTGGGCTCGATACCCACATGACACAAATATTTGTTATGCTATTTTCAAATATTTGTGTTTAGTCTGGGTGTTATCTTTGTAAAATACAAGCTTTGCTTAGTTTAGGGCTAGATGGTGCTGTGTTAATTGTCAAGAATATTTATTTATATTTATTTTATCCGTTTACTACACAAAACATGGCCGATTAGTAGGCTGAGCTGATCATTACATTGGTGTTTAATTTAGCGTTGCTATGCTGGGGTGAGTTGGGTGTTAGTGACGGTCTATGAATGCGCCGCGATTTCGCACGCATCGCTCTGGGCATATGTTGTCCCTTTCTCGCTCGCAGGGCGAGACTGGCGACGTGCGCGCAGACCGCCTGACGGCGCCACGCGGTGATTTCTGCACCGCACTGGCAGTCACTCAAAACCGTTCGGACAGGAGGGTATCGTATTGTGCGGATTTCCCGCCACGCGTTTTGTGATGCCGCGTGTAATGGACGATTCAATTTGAGATCGCGCGTGTTGATGCATCGTATTATTGTGTTTCTCCTGAGTTGTACTGGAATGCCAGGCTTAGTGATTGTTGGCTGTCTCGACGTCTTCCACGTGAGCGTCGCGTTGAATAGGCATCAGGTGGCCATTTTGGCCCGCGTTTGTACGGCCCAAATTCGGGTTGGGTCACGCGTAATGACTAATATCAAAGTGAAATACGAACAGAGGCTGTGAGTGGTTTGAAGTGAATAACGCGCCAAGGCTGTAGTGGAATGCTGGGTGTCGATATCTTTTCCACCCAGCCCTGTAAGTACCCACGGAATTCCTATTTGATCCATTCCCTGAACTTCCTTTCTCCGTTGGGTATTTTATGCATTTGGACCGGCACGTTGACTGTAAGTGTAAACCTGTTTATTCGTGTTAATGGTGTGTTCCCTTTAGTCATATTTGTTGTACCATATCATTGTGACTCCTTAGTACGAATTGCGGAATTCGTGGGGTGATATAATTTGGAGGTACTTACTTATAATCTAGTGCTAATACGTGTGACGTAACGCCAGATCGGCAGACGGTATTTACTACCGACTTGAGTTATGTAAGGGTTGGAACACATCATTTGCCAATTTCAATCAACTTAGTTAATTAAGTTAAATAGATTTAGGTTCACGTTTAATTCATAGTATGCGCTGCTATATTGTGCAGCGTATGCTATTTAGTGCTGCGTAACGCAGCCATTGTCTGCCTCCAGTTGAACTCCTGGTATTTTGTTCGAAATTTACCTGTGTAAATCGCTTCCACTGCGGGAGTTTAGCTTGGAATTAGACAATTTTTGGTAGCAGAGCGTGGTTCAGAAAACCACTAGATTTAAGATTATTTTAGTATAAGATTTTTAATCTACCTACATAAAAAAAAAAATATATTTATTGTGATTGTAGTGTGTGCCCTGTGTAGAATATCCTATCGGTAGGATCAGGGCCAATCAATTAGGGAATTGCTTGTTATTATCGTTGTGTTTACCCTGTGCGGATATCCTAACGGTAGGATCAGGGCCGATTGTCTATTATTGTTTTTTATTTTAAGGTTCGGTGTTACTTTGGGTTGGTACCATGGCTCCCACAATTACACAGCTTCAGGCAAAAATTAGAACGCACCTAATTTGGTTCGCGACTAAGCAGGCGATGGTCGGTCGCGGGGACCGAGAGGACGCACTCATCGCTTGTGCGCAACGGATTGACGAACGGGTCGCGGAGGTGTTGGATTGCCTCACTGGATGCGAGGAGTTATTTGATGGGACGACTGATGAGGAGGTCAAACTTACGGTCCGGACGAATGTGACCCAGTGCATGGAGATGGGGCAGGAGATCCAGCAGGCGGCTGCTGTGATCACCAGGCGTAGGGCTGGGGAGCCGGACCCACCCCATGGTCCGCGGGGACCGGGGGTGCAAGTGCCCCTGCCGGCTGTGGCGATTCCGGTCTTCCACGGGGACTACACGGATTGGACCCGATTCCAGGATCTGTTTGACAGTGTGATTCATAACCGCACTGACTTGCAGCCGGCATATAAAATGGCACAATTGATGGCCAAGCTGCAAGGTGAGCCCCATGAGCTGGTAAAGCATCTACCAGTCGATGATGCAAGTTACGAGACGGCTCGCGGTTTGCTGATCGAGAGATACAGCAACAAACGTCTCATGATTGACCAACTCCTGGAACAGTGGCTCACCGTGCCGACCATCACACGAGGGACGGACCTCAGGGCCAAGGTCCTCAACCCTGTCTGCGTTGCAGTGAACGCTCTTGAGAGACAGGGGATGCCGGTGTCAGGCTATGATTATATCCTGGTCCACACGTTGTTGCGCCGCCTGCCGAGCGACATGGCCGCTCGTTTTGAACAGTCACACGGAGGTAAGACATCTGATTACCTCCCGACCTTCGAGGAGCTCAAGTCCTTCCTCGAGGCCGAGTGCAGGAGGGTAGATGCCCAATTTGGAGAGTCGCCTCACGCGGAGTCTGCGGCCGCTCGCCGCCCGGAACGGCCGGGTGCACAGGCGCGAGACGGTAAGAGTAGGCCACCCAGGCGATACAACGTCGCTAATTTGGAAACGAGGTGTGCCTACTGCAGAGAGGCGGGGCATCATGTGACTGCGTGTGAGGAGTTCGCTGCACAGCGGGTGCAGAAACGTCGTGGTGTGGTGCAGCAACGGCGTTGGTGCTTTAGGTGTATGGGGCCGCATCAGGTGCGAGAGTGCCCATCAAGCACCAACTGCAGGTACTGCCAGGGTGCCCACCATCAGCTCCTATGCATGAACCGCAGCGGAGATTACGGAGGCAGAGCTGACGCGGGTCAGCGGACGGAGTCTGCCCTACCTAGACGGGAGCAACGCTCCCCACCCCCTCCAAGGAGGAGTCCTCTTCCACCAGGGTTTCAGGGACGAGGCCAGGGACATCAGCAGGTGATGCCCCCTTCACCACGCGCGAGACAGTCACCACCTCGGCAGCAGGTGCCGGGACAGGGTAGGTGGTCACAGGTCCAAGGTCAGGGGCACCCATCACAAGTACGTGATGCTACGGGCGGGTGCCAACACCAGGGTCAGTACATGCAGTACTCGGCGGGTCTGAACAACATGGTGAGTTCCCATGACCCACGCATGCCTCTCCCCTTGGCTGAGCACCCGCGGCTACAGGCGCATCCACGGTACGCGCGCCTGCCGCAGGGTTACTATAGGCTGCCAGCCATGGCGTACAGGACCAGAGGTCCCTATCAGCAGGAGTGGGACCCACTCGAAGGTGTACGGAGAGAGGGGACCCCCCCGCAGGACGCGGACACTCCGCGCTTAGATTCCTGCTAGGTAATCGCCGCCTACACGCCTGCTTCGGCCCCCCGGCCAATTACGGTATTGTTGCCTACGGCAATGATTTGGGTATGGGGATACGGTGGCCGCAGCATACAGGTAAGAGCCTTGTTAGATACAGGGGCTCAGGGTTGTATTGTGTCTAGTAAGCTGGTGAGTAGGCTACGCTTAAATATAAGGCCCACAACGGATGGGGCTGTAGGTATTGGAGGTGTAGATGTGCCTGACGTTCGGGGTCAGGTGAACTTCGAGTTCACATTAGGTAATACAGGTACAGGGGTCAGCTATCATGCCTCAGCAGTGGTGCTGGATGATGTGGTAGGGAAACTTCCTCAGGTTCGGTTACCGTCAACGGTACGAGGGTTAACCACAGGCTTAGAGTTAGCTGATCCTGAATTTGATACTCCTGGTACGGTGGACGTTCTCCTCGGGTCAGACGTCCTCGGGAGATTCTGGTGTGGCAGAAAACGGGTACTTCAGCAAACTGGTTTAGTGGCCGTTGATACCACAGGGGGGTATGTTATTTTTGGCCCAGTTTGGAGACCTCAGGACCTACCAGAGGGCGATACGGTTCTCTATGGTAGTGTGTTGTCGGAGGTGCTGCAGAGGTTTTGGGAGTCTGAGGAGCCACCCACAGCGGATAGACGGAAGCCAGAGGATGACGAGTGCGAGCTGTTCTATCAGTACAACACTGCACGAAGTTCGTCAGGTAGGTTTGTTACCAGGCTGCCATTTCTCCCAAACCGCCCCTCCTTAGGTAGTTCGCGACAGATCGCGGAACGGAGACTACTGGCTATGGAGAGAAAGATGAAGCGAGATGCAGCACTTCGGCAGAAGTATATCGAATTCATGAGGGAGTACCTAGAGTTAGGCCACATGTCGGTGCCCAGCATAGATTGGAGGTGTGTCGAGCATTACTATATACCACACCTGGCTGTTTTGAAGTCACCGGAGGCGAAGATACGGGTAGTGTTTGACGGTTCTGCTCCTACATCGAATGGTGTGTCTGTGAACCAGTGTCTGCACGCGGGTCCCAAGTTGAACCGGGACATTGTGGACATCCTCACAGATTTTCAGTTGCACCAAGTAGCGTTCGTCGCAGACGTCAAAATGATGTTTCGCCAAACAATTATACACCCGGATGACCGTCGGTACCAGCTGATTTTGTGGCGTGAGAGCCCTGACGAGCCGATGGTCACTTATGAGCTTAACACGGTAACGTATGGTCTGAAGCCAAGTCCGTTTTTGGCAGTACGCACGCTGCGAGAGTTGGCCGCACAGGAAAGGGTAAGATTCCCTCGGGCCGCAGCAGTACTGGATCGCGACGTCTACGTGGATGACATCTGCACGGGTGCAGATAGCGTGCAACAAGCACTGCTACTACGAGACGAGCTGATCGCGATCATGGAATCAGGAGGTTATGAGTTGCGGAAATGGCTGTCCAGCTGTCCAGAGCTCCTGGCCGGGTTGCCAGGTGAGTTCCAGCAGGACCCGCACCTTTTCGACAACCCGGACAATCCAAATACGTTGAGCATCCTAGGGGTGCAATATAGGCCAACGCATGATGTCTTTACGTATCAGATCGAGCCAGACCTTTTGCAGAAGACTTGGACGAAGCGTTCGGTATTATCGACGATCGCCAGAACTTTCGATCCTAACGGGTGGATCGCACCGGTGACGTTCATGGCGAAGTGCTTCTTGCAAAGGTTGTGGCTAGCAAACTTGGGTTGGGACGACCAGCTCTCCGGAGAGCTGTTGAATGATTGGACCAAGTTTGTGACCACCTTACCAGGGATCGTACGCATCGCCATACCTCGCAAGCTGCTCCCATCGGTGGGATGTAAGGCTACCCTACATGGGTTTTGTGATGCCTCGGAGCGAGGGTACGCGGCAGCTGTCTTTTTGCGGACAGTCAGTTCAACGGGAACTGTAGACGTGCGTCTAGTTATGGCCAAGAGTAAGGTGGCTCCGGTTAGGACAAGATGGACCATTCCAAAGTTGGAATTGGCGGGAGCAGCGCTTCTCACGCGCTTGCTACATTATGTCGCTAGTAATCTACGCGGTACCATCAATTTGGATGAAACGGTGTACGCATGGACCGACAGTAGGATAGTTCTGTGCTGGTTACAGACGTCGGTACATACTCTTGAGGTTTTCGTGGCAAATCGGGTGTCACAGATTAAAGGATCGGAAACTCCGTTGGTATGGAGACACGTACCGGGAGAACAGAACCCAGCGGACTGCGCCTCACGGGGATGTAGGGCCCCTGATTTGGTAGGTCACTCACTGTGGTGGGGACCTCAGTGGCTGACTGAGTCACCTGAGAGATGGCCATACAATGAGTGCGGGTCGCCGCTTGGGCCACCTGATCGAGGTTTGCGAGTGAACGTAGGGCAGATCGTACCTAAGCCTAGTGCGGCTTTCTTGCTGGAACGATACAGCTCCCTCGACAAACTTCTAGGGGTGACAGGTTGGATCAAACGGTTCGTGAACAACTGTAGAAAACCTCAAGCAGAACGGAACTTGGCACCTGTCCTCTCGCCTGCGGAGCGGAATGCGGCTCTAAGTTTATTGGTTAGGGTCGTCCAGGCGGAACATTTTGAGGAAGAGGCCAGGCTGCTCAGGGATGGCCGTGGAAAGCTGAAGGGAGGTCTTGTGCGCCTCAACCCGTTCGTGGACGAGCATGGAATGCTCCGGGTTGGAGGTAGACTTCGGAACGCTAACCTGCCCTTTTCAGCACGGCATCCGCTGTTACTCCCAAAGAAGGGACCTTTGGTAGAACTTATAGTTAGGGATCGTCACCAGAAAAACTCGCATGCGGGCTGCAATGCACTTTTGGCTATTCTGCAGCGCGAGTTTTGGATCTTGTCTGGACGACGTACGGTACGGAGCATTGTGTTTCGGTGCTTGCCTTGCTATCGGTTGAAGGCAGCCACAATGCAACCTCAGATGGGAGACCTCCCACCGGACCGGGTGACGGAAGCCTGGACGTTTGCGGGTGTGGGAACGGACTTTGCGGGGCCTTTTATGGTAAAGGCATCACGCCTTCGCAACGCGAAGTCAATCAAGGCGTATTTGTGCGTGTTTGTGTGCCTAGCAACCAAGGCCGTCCACTTGGAACTCGTGGCCGACCTCACTACGGAGGCTTTCTTAGCAGCTTTAGATAGATTTGTGTCGCGAAGAGGGCGACCAGCGCTGATCAGGTCGGACTGTGGTACCAACTTTAAGGGCGCTGATCGATGTATGAAAGAAATTATAACGTTTTTATCGGAAAACGAGGAAGCTATCGGCACGAGCCTCTCCCGTCAGGGCATTAACTGGGTGTTCGATCCACCAGGATGCCCCCACTGGGGTGGTATATTTGAAGCGGTTGTAAAGTCCGCTAAGACGCATTTGATGCGCGTTATAGGTTTAACGATATTAACCTTTGAGGAGCTAGCGACCGTGTTTTGTAAAATTGAGGCCGTTCTCAATTCACGTCCTTTGTGTCCGCTTAGCTCAGATCCGAATGATCTGGAGGCCCTGACACCAGGGCATTTCTTAATTGGCCGACCACTTAACGCCTTGCCAGAATACCCCTACACAGAGGTCAGTAGCAATCGTTTGACGCGTTATGAGTTGCTGCAGCAAATGTCTCAGAATTTTTGGAAGCGATGGTCGCTTGAGTATTTGCACATTCTGCAGCAACGCCTTAAGTGGACGGACAGAACTGAACCCCCTCGCATCGGAGATCTCGTTCTGGTTAAGGATGCCAACCTGCCGCCACTGCGATGGCGCAGAGGGCGCATTCTCAACTTGTTCCCAGGTAGTGATGGCACTCCTCGAGTCGCGACAGTTCAGGTAGGGGATTCAGTTCTTAAGCGAGCAATAGCAACGCTATCTCGTCTCCCCAGTAGTGAATAGGCCTAAGGGATTCGGCCTAGGGCGGGTGAATGTTTAATTTAGCGTTGCTATGCTGGGGTGAGTTGGGTGTTAGTGACGGTCTATGAATGCGCCGCGATTTCGCACGCATCGCTCTGGGCATATGTTGTCCCTTTCTCGCTCGCAGGGCGAGACTGGCGACGTGCGCGCAGACCGCCTGACGGCGCCACGCGGTGATTTCTGCACCGCACTGGCAGTCACTCAAAACCGTTCGGACAGGAGGGTATCGTATTGTGCGGATTTCCCGCCACGCGTTTTGTGATGCCGCGTGTAATGGACGATTCAATTTGAGATCGCGCGTGTTGATGCATCGTATTATTGTGTTTCTCCTGAGTTGTACTGGAATGCCAGGCTTAGTGATTGTTGGCTGTCTCGACGTCTTCCACGTGAGCGTCGCGTTGAATAGGCATCAGGTGGCCATTTTGGCCCGCGTTTGTACGGCCCAAATTCGGGTTGGGTCACGCGTAATGACTAATATCAAAGTGAAATACGAACAGAGGCTGTGAGTGGTTTGAAGTGAATAACGCGCCAAGGCTGTAGTGGAATGCTGGGTGTCGATATCTTTTCCACCCAGCCCTGTAAGTACCCACGGAATTCCTATTTGATCCATTCCCTGAACTTCCTTTCTCCGTTGGGTATTTTATGCATTTGGACCGGCACGTTGACTGTAAGTGTAAACCTGTTTATTCGTGTTAATGGTGTGTTCCCTTTAGTCATATTTGTTGTACCATATCATTGTGACTCCTTAGTACGAATTGCGGAATTCGTGGGGTGATATAATTTGGAGGTACTTACTTATAATCTAGTGCTAATACGTGTGACGTAACGCCAGATCGGCAGACGGTATTTACTACCGACTTGAGTTATGTAAGGGTTGGAACACATCATTTGCCAATTTCAATCAACTTAGTTAATTAAGTTAAATAGATTTAGGTTCACGTTTAATTCATAGTATGCGCTGCTATATTGTGCAGCGTATGCTATTTAGTGCTGCGTAACGCAGCCATTGTCTGCCTCCAGTTGAACTCCTGGTATTTTGTTCGAAATTTACCTGTGTAAATCGCTTCCACTGCGGGAGTTTAGCTTGGAATTAGACAATTGGTGACGATTAGAAAAAAGAAAATCGCGTCTATGCACGTTTTACAGCCACTCTGCCAATTTAAATAGTTGTGGTTCCAATTTCGAACATGAATTACTGTTTGAATGAAATTATTGTATTAAAATGAAATGTCTTTATTACAGTCGACTAATCGGCTAATAAGTCGACTATTTTCCAAATATAAAAATGGCCGACCAGTCGGTGCATCGCTAGGTACTAGTTAGTCTAGGAATGCATAATCTATGACTGTATTACCTTCTAGTATTATAGCATATTGCTAAGTGACTACCGTTTTTTATTCTGCTATGTTGTGTACATTGAAATAAATATTTTCTATTCAATTCTATATTTCAGTCCAGCACTTTATAATAGTTAGTCCTTACATAGTTGTATTTCGTAAATTATAAAATCAAAGATAGATGATTTTGTAAAGCGCGAAAAGTAATCTCAGATACGATGAGTACTAATTTGGCGTAAAGTGAACCTGTGATGCCGTTATGAGGGATTGCCATGTGATGCCGGCTTAGAATAACCCATAGGTGTCATAAAAAGCGACTAAGGGATATTCATCGTCATCAGGGTATGGGCAGTACCGTTCCCTGTGAAAGTAATATCTTGCACTGCGCTCGCCTATACCCCACAATAGGCCATATTAAAAAATAAATCTCCTGGACAATTCACACAGCGCCATCTAGCCCCAATCTAAGCAAAGCTTGTACTATGGGAACTAGATAGCTGATATTAATACTTATATACTTTTTTTTGTAAATGTATACATAGAATACATATAAACACCCAGCTCAGACTAAACACAAATATCTGAAAATTACTTAACAAATATTTGTGTTTTGTGGGGATCGAACCCACGACCCTCGGCGTAGCAGGCAGGGGTACTATCCGCTACGCCATCGGCCCAGACATATTCCAGCAGTGGACTATTGTGGCTGTTAATATAGTATTAATATAAACCTGAGTCCGTTCTTTGTCGGTTTAGAATAGCATCAATCACACCAGTCCTATCCGTGGGTGTCGTAAACGGAATACCATACCTGGTACTGCGCTCGCCAATCCACCGGCCAAGCCGATGTCCAGCAGTAGACTGTTGTAGCTTAATCTTGATGCTACTCTAAGTCACTGGTCATAAACTAATTCATTTTACTGTTACTTTCGTTGAGCTAACTTGAAAAGCAAGTTAGTTTCTAATAGGACTTGATCTTGGTACATGCTTGATACTCTACTAATATGGTGCTCACTTTAATCCGGTCTTAGTGATTTATAATTGTCTCATGCATAATAATCATCATTGCTATATTTTCCATTAAAAATGTCTATGATTTTACATATACACATAACACGCCCATAATCCTTTGAGGGTTAGGCAGAGCGTAAACGGCCGCAAAAAACGGACATTTACGCCACGCCTGACATTTATATTTGAGAATCATTCGGAAAATTGTGTATCGCCACAGTGACAGGTGGTCAACCCATCGCCTATAATTTCAATACACCCTCGAGTCCCTTATTCGCCTCTTACAACTCCCACGGGAAAGATTTTGTAAGGCAATATTGATCTTGAAGATATTTTTTTTTCTGAATATTAACTTATTTTCATTTAATCTTATTTCTTCTTGCTGGCAGCTGTATAACTTCTTTTTTCGTGTGGGACACCGATTTGACGAACGACTGAACCATTGTGTCAGAGTTTTGTGGTTATCACAAACGGGAGATTGTGCCTTACGAAACGTATTCTGGGGAAGGCCTACGTCCAGCAGTGGACTGGTATAGGCTGATGTGATTTTGTGATGCGACTCTTAACACGCTGATTTTGATGTACATTGTTGCGGAGGTCTAGATAGTAAGACTATTAAGGAGTTCAGTTTTCCTAAAAAAATATTATTAAATTACATTACATTACATCAGCCTATTGCAGTCCACTAGCCTCCCCCAGGGTACGCCATAGGGCACGATCTCCCGTTTCCGCCATCCAGTCGCTACCAGCCGCCTATTATTTAAATATTTTTAAGTATAGTAGTATTGTATTGTATCCAAATATCTGAAAAAAATATGTATCGTATTAGACACAGAGTCACCAAGACAATCCATTGTAGTAGATGTCCAAACTTGGAGCATATTGTCACAAAGTAATTGATTTACAAATATAAATGTTCTGTCCTCAGACCATCTAATCAGGAACCTCAAACTAAGAGCATTACCTACATTAAACGTTGAAAAGAGTTCTAGCATTGCCCTGTGAATGGCATGATTTTAAAATCTTACGTACGTAGGCCTTTCTCCCAATTTGCTGTGACTGTGACCATAAACTGATGGATGTATGAAGCACACTGACAGTTATATTCTGCCTCTAATAATAGGTTATTGTTCCGACACTCAAAAACACATTAGAAAACTTTCTCAAAACACGCACTTTCTGTGATGACAAGAAAATTTATTACTTCTGCGTTGTCTATGAAATGAACATAAAATTAACCAGAAATAATAATTAACCATCACTAGTAATATTGACTAAAATCATTTTAATTTCACTTCTGCTTTTTGTGTGGGAAACCGAGGAGACGAACGACCCGGTGAACCCTGGTGTCAGAGTTTATCTAACTACTACTAGTAGTAGGCTTTTGACATGGTTGTTGAGGTAGATTCAGTCCAATCCGTTCTTCCCAGAACAACTTGTAAGCCTTTGGGCGCGATTGGGCTGGTTGTTTGAAAACTTCTCGGGGTGAGCTCCTGCTCCCCACCAGTCAGGTGTAGATTTCATAGCCCCGGAACTAAAAATGTAAGAGTCCAGAACTTAAAAAACAGTGTTGTGTAACGACCGCCGTATTAGTAATACATACATACATACACATATCACGCCTATAATCCCTTGCGGGGTAGGCAGAGCGTAAACGGCCGCAAAAAACTGACATTTACGCCACGTCTGACAAATATTTGAGGGTTTTTCGGGAAATTCTGTATCGCCATAGTAACAGGTTGTCAGCCCATCGCCTAAAATTGCAATACACTCCCTCGAGTCCCTTGGTCGCCTCTTACGACTCCCACGGGAGGGAAATGGGGTGAGGCTATTCTAAACCGGCATCACACGGCACCAAATTATCATAGACAGAAACCCGGAACAACGGTTTTTTGTGCCCTCAGAAGCACGGAACCGGCTTTCTTTTTGGTTCAGACAGTTCAGCCTGCAATATACTAACCAGAAAGAAAAAAAAAATCGATTCCCATGCAGCTTATTGTTCGTATTGTGTACTTAGCAAAAGCGGAACTCACTACCTGCGTCTGTGTTTCCAAACGCATACAACCCTAATCTCTTCAAAGGTAAGAGTGAACAGGCTTCTTCTGGGTGAGCACGCTCCATCTTAGACTCTGTCTCTGTCCTATGACCTAGACTAGAGTCAAGAGCAAACCCATCATTAACAAAAAAAAAAGCGCGCTGTTATAATCAGTTTCTGAGCCAATTACTTATTTCTCAGGCTCACGAGTCAAATCATTTTAATCGGTTGGTTTCGGTCGCTACCGCACTTTTACTCAACTCCTTTTATTTGTCGGAACATGAAAGTTTAACACTTTCTTTCACGCAACAATGAACCGTTTTATTTGTTTTTTTTTTTTTGGAAATTTCGTAAAAGTTAGGTGATACCGTGTGATGCCGGCTTAGAATGGCATCACCCCATTTCTTACCCATGAGTGTAGTAAGAGGCGACTAAGGGACTTGAGGTTTAGGAGTGTATTGTAATTTTAGGCGATGGGCTGACAACCTGTCTCTATAGTGATAAACAGTTATCTGATTGACCCTCAAACTTTTGTCAGACGTGGTGTTAACAATCTGCCTACCCCGTAATATAGGCGTGATTTATGTATGTATGTAAAAGTCAGGCCTTCTTAGTGATAAAATATCACCTAGCTAGTGGATATTACTTCGTATTGTAGTTAGCTGCAATAGTTCGTATAGCTTTGCATTTAAAGCCT
Source organism: Tuta absoluta (assembly GCA_027580185.1). Taxonomy (NCBI): domain Eukaryota; kingdom Metazoa; phylum Arthropoda; class Insecta; order Lepidoptera; family Gelechiidae; genus Tuta; species Tuta absoluta. The sequence continues at coordinate 1,383,288 of JAQAHW010000055.1, read as the reverse complement.
GATTTCTACTGCACTACATATCTAAAAAAGTAGCAATAAAAAATAACCGTTTTCTAAACTATCTCTACATTTGTAAAAGTAGTTTTCTAGTCTGTAAATTTTTCTGAATATTGAAGGTCTTTGTATTTTTTAGGACAGCGAGTCGAGTAACGAACCAATGACCAAAAGGTGCAATGTTTTTCGTCATTATTCTCTAAAATATCAATTATTGCACTACCGACGACAGGTTGGCTGAAAGATCTCTTAGATATAAGCTCACATTTGCTCATACTGTTTGTACATTTTTCTTTTTATTCAATACTAGCAGCCTGCCTAGCGGTTTCATTTCACTCGCTGATAACCGTTTTCCCATTTTCCCGTATAAAATATAGCCTATTTTCATCAAAGGTAATGTTGAATTGTAATGGCAAAAGTTTTTTTTAAATTGGTCCCGTAGTTTCGGAGGCAATTCAAACAAACAATCAAATCATTTCTTTTAATAATAGTAGTGTAGATAGAATAGGTAGTATTATCACTTAAGAATACCTTTCATAACAACACGGCTCGTGCAAATACACATGTACCTACAATGATCGTCCTATTGCCATAATAAGCACACGTCACAAATAGATGATGCATGTCATAATGTCACACGGAAATAGACCAATGACACTTTCAGTTTCACACGTGTGAAGTAAACACGTGTACATTTGAGAAGATTTTAAGCGTGCTGCGTATTTATTAAAAAAGTGGCCAAAAGCGAGTGCTTCAATTAATAATGGTTCCGTAACATTATTGATATGAATGGCATAAAATTACGTTTCGTTGCATCGGACCCCTTAAGCGCCAACGCTGCACGCGCGCGGCCAGATTCGGAAAAATACAAGGGCTGGGCGACCCGCGTCACGCAGCGCTGCTCTTGTGTTTTGCCTTAGGTATATTATTATAGCCCGTGTGCAACCCGCTCGACACAGCGTTGGCGCTTGAATATTATTATGATTCTGTTTCTAAGTGTTTGTTGTTATAGAGGATTTCAAGAAAAGGTTACTTTATAATCAGTAAATAAATAAAGGCTTTACTTATTTTTCATCTCAATAACTCTTCGTTCTTAATTTTTGCATAAACTTACATAGCAAATTAAATTACATAGGTTTAATCTTATGCAAGTGTAAGGTCAGTGTCACATTGTTATAAATTTTGATTACTTTGAAAACCTTGACATACAAGTAGGCCTTATTTTTGATATCCTTGACACAGAAAATCCGAAAATACATTTATTTGCACGTGTAGCGTGATTTTTGGTTATTTTTATTCAAACTTATTTAGTCAAAATCTCTGTATACTAGACTAGTCACTCAATTCCAACTCCTGGGTTTCGTAAGATAAAGGATGAATGTAGGGAATAAGCACTTTTCCTATAAATCCAACATCTTTCACTGCGCTCGCTTATCCGCCTGCCAAGCGTGGAATAGCTATACCCCCCAATAGGGGGATACCGTAGTGGACTGTTGCAGCTATTCATAATTATGATTATATTTTTTTATACATAATATTGAATTTTTTTAACATACATATATCACGTCTATATCCCTTGCGGGGTAGGCAGAGCGTAAACGGCCGAAAAAACCGTCTCTTACGCCACGTACATTTGAGGGTTAAATATGTATCACTATAATAGCTTGTCAGCCCATCGCCCAAAATTGCAAAACACATGTAACCCTTGAGTCCCTTAGCCGCCTCATACGACACCCAAGAAATGGGATGATGCTATTATAAGCCGGCATCACACGGCATTTTTTAAGAACTAATGAAATTGCACCGCAGGCAGGATTTCAACTTGCTACTTTCGGGATTACTACTACCGACTGGGCTACCGCGCCTCACCTGCCGTTGGTAAAATTATGCCCTTATTATAATTGTGTAAATTGTGTACCCAAGTGTATTAAAATTTTGTACATAACTATGGCTTAATATCCTTGAAGCTGTAGGGCGATAAACCTGTCCCAAAAAACTACAACTGTGTCAAGATCACAATAAAAAAAACTCCTTATTTCGATACGCTGGGCTCCAAAGATGTCGGGAATGTTAACTTGTAATATAATGATGTAATTGGCTTCTTTATGATGTATTTTTGTAATTTGTAAGTATATGACGAAACGGCGACGCGTAAGCACAATTATTTCTGAACTTGGACATCGTAATGTTGAGGTCTTTATTTTAAATTTTATTTAATTGATAGCAGAAGAAGATACAAGTTAAATACTATGATATCATATGTTACGTAGTATATAAAGTGTAAAGATTTCATTGGGGGCAATGAAACTGAACAGCAATCTCCGTGTTTATTTTTACCACTTATATCTGTTCTCTGTAGTAATATTATAAATCTAAGAGTTTGTGTGTGTTATGTATGTTTGTTACCTCTTCACGCTCAAACGGCTTGAACGATTTGGACGAAATTTAAAACACAGGTGGAGTTTAACCTGGAATAACACATGGGCCACTTTTTACCGCGGGAAAACTCATTGCTCAACTCAAGCGGGTAAAACCGGTGGGCGGAAATTTAGTACAAAATAAGACAGTTGGCTAATCGGCTAAGACATTTCTAAATGCCCTTTCACACGTTAACCTTTTTTCCGGCGATTTCTCGGCACGCAACTTAGCGATAACGACGCGATTCTGCCGCGTGCTCCGTGAGAGTACGCGGCGCAATAGTTGCTCCTCGAGCGAGTCCGTTTTGTGAATTAAATAAAACGGTGCACAGCACCAAAGATACCAGTGCTACAATTTTACAGGTCAAATTCGATGTTCATGGCGTAGTCAGTTAGCCATTATGATACCAGGAATATTGACCAGCTACGCAATGTACTAAGAATTTCACTTGTAGACTTTTAGCCTGTAGTTTCATAGCATAGGGCACAGCTGTGAATTCGCCGCGTGCTCGCCGCGATTAGGCTCCGCCAAAAAAAAAAAACAACTGCCGAAATCGTCGGAAAAAGTCGCCCGTGTGAAAGTGCTCTAATGGGTTGGTTCACTCTTGAAAAAAAAAATCAGTTTGTAGTTCATATTTTTATGTGTTCCGGCATCATGTGGAAACGCCTTATCTTCCCGCTGAACTTATTTCAAGACCAAAACAAAATGACGCAACAAGAAAATGATTATCATGATACGGCCAGTGTTTTATTACTATAATACCTATGCATCAATGTAAACGCGTGGTAAACATAAGCGACTATTTAAGTGTCAAAGTTCATATTTGCACATGTTATAGTGGATAGATTATTTATTGTATAGTCTGTGCGGAAAGAGAATAGGCGTGGAAATTGAGGGCGCCTCTGTGCCTCAGTATGAGAAATGACATAGCAACCTATGAAGAAATGGTTATATCACTTAAAACCGTGTGGTGCCAGCTTGGAATGAAGGAATGAGGAATCCCATTTCTTACCCATGGGTGTCGTAAGAGGCGTCTAAGGGACTAGAGGGTTGGATGTGTATTGCAATTTTAGTCGATGGGCTGACAACCTGTCACTATAGTGATACACAGTTATCTGCATACACACACACAAACTCTCATATTTATAATATTAGTATGGATAAGTTAGCCATCTTAAAATTATAAATGACCATCATATGTTGTCAGCCCGTCGCCTAAAATTACAATACACATTCAACCCTCGAGTCCCTTAGTCGCCTCTTACGACACCCATGGGTAGGAAATGGGGTGATGCCGTTCCAAGCCAGCATCACACGGGTTTAAAAGTGAATTAACCATGTCTTCATAGGTTGCTATGACATTTCTCATACTGAGGCACATCTCTCCATAATATCACAACGCAGTCGCCAATACTTACTTTGTGATAATATTCAGTCCAATCCGTTCTTCCCAGAACAACACCTAAGCCCAGTGGCGCCCTTGGGGGTTCTTTGAACTTTTGAACAACCACACAAAGTTGTCTGTGTGAGCTCCTGCTACCCTCCAACTAGTCAGATGATCATTTTAAAGTCCCGGGGGAAAATATTGTTGGGTCTAGTCTTTAAAAAAAACGCTCTATATAAGATACAGGTTGTAAGGAAAAGAACTGCGTTCCTTAAAAGGGATGAACCAGACAATGAAACTGAAAAACTTTCCTTCAGGAACATAGACCATTTTTTATTATACTTAGCCTACTAGATCCCACTGCTGGGCAAAGGCCTCCCCCGCGGTCTTCCACTTCTTCCGATCCAAAGCCAACTCGGTCCCCCCCCTATGATAGGCATCAAGATCGTCACGCCATCTTTTTCGGGGTCTACCTCGGCGCCGGGACCCGCCTTGAGGTATCCAGTGGTCAGTGACGATTTTAGCCCATCGATCAGAGTGACCATTATACCATTAAATGAATAAAAATATAGACCTCACATACATCCAGACTTGGTCGGCTGCTACATTTTGTATGGGAGGCCTAATTTTTTTTTATTATTCGACCTATTTTTTTGGGGCAAGTTTTTCAGTTTCATGGGCTGGTTCATTCCTTGATAGGAACGCCCTACTTTTCCTTACACCCCGTATATAACTATGCATAATAATTATGCCATCTCAAAATCATGAATGGCTATTATATCACCAAATAGCCCTATATTTATTGGATGACGTGACTATTACCATCTCCAATCAGAAGGCTCGTCTGTTCATTGTCTGTCACCAAGTGGTTGACCATGACCTTCTTTGAAATGTAGAGTAGGTCATTATAATATCATCTCTAGTATTAAGGTCAATAGATCGAACAGCGTCGGAAAGCGCAGCGTGCGACAACGTCATACTACGTGGTTTTAGTAATGTTTCTGTCCGGCAGTGGGATGCTGTAAACTTCTTTCTTATTCGTGTGGGACACCCAGTCGTCCAACGTCACGATGAACCCTGGTGTGAGAGTTATTTCACCCGCCGACTACTAGAAGTAGGCCTCTGAGATGGTTGTATAACGACCGCCATCTAAGTAATCACTAATCATAGACAGCAACCAGGACCGACGGCTTAACGTGACTTCCGAAGCACTGAAACATTTCTTTTCGGACAATCAGGTGTTTCACCCTGCAATGTCCTCCTAACCAGACCGGGAACAATTTCACAATATGATAAATATCAATTTTGTGATTGTCCCACCGAGAATAGAATCCAGAACCTTTGCGTCGTAGGCAGTCGCACTACCACTGCGCCACATCGGCCGTCAGTAAACTGCAGTATGCCTAAATCAATGTTTATCGAAGCGCCTTGGGAAATCCCATTTAATATCACGGATTTTAATTATTATGATGAAAAGATTTTTAGCCTGTAGTTTTATAACATAGGGCTCTGGGATCGGTATATTATTTTGTTTAGATGTTTAAAAAGGTATAGCTAAAAAAACTATACTTAATTGGTTAAGAATAATAATCAGATCAGTAAAATTAGGTCGCTATCACCACGTCTGACGAATATTTAAGAGCCGTTTAAAAAAAAGTACTGTATAGGCATATCAGGTTGTCAGTCTGTCGCATAAAATTGTAATACACATAAGACCCTCGAGTTCCTTAGCCTCTTACGGCATCTGCGGGAAAGAAATGGGGTGGTGCTATTCTGAGCAGGCATCACACACCAATGATACATATTTTCTAAAATAACCTACAATATTTTGTAATAGCATATTTTCCCAAAAGCTTTAAACAAAACCGTTCTACTGTAAATTTTACTTATCCTTGTGTGGTTGTAATAAAATAAATTACTATTAATTACATACTCGTTTTGATATAAAATACTCGTGTAACCTTTGCGAAATTTTGGTTTCGCGGTCACCGTTTTTTTGTTCAAGGTGACGTGAGAATAAAAATTTGCATTGGTCGGAATGGTTGAGGAATTTAAAATTATCTTCCATTGCCTGTTTTAGAATAAAAAAACTTTTTAGAATGTAGGATAGTAAATTGATAAACAATGTGATAGTACTATCACTTATTGACGTCATAATCCGTCATTGTAATAAATGGAATTAGTATAACACAACTTTCTTCTTTCTTTCTTCTTTTAACAACAATTTTGTACAATAAAATTAGTATAACACAACTTTCTTCTTTCTTTCTTTCTTCTTTTAATAACAATTTTGTACTGTCCTTATAGACCGACTCGGGATACATTTTTTAAAATAAAATCACTGCCTCGGGGCTGGCCAGGTTAGTCACACGGCATGTAACTGTACGCTACCACCACCAGTATAAGACATTTGTTTCAAATTGAAGTCAAGATTAAAATAAGCTAACTTACTTTCGCATACAAAATAAATTACAAAACAAGAAATCCCTAACAGCTTTTTTATTCACGACGCTATCTAATTACTAGGGTATGTTCCTATGGAATTCCCTTGTTACTCGAAGTACGTGTTGACATTATCATCATTAACAGTCTTAAGATGTCTACCTACTGCTTAAGAGGATTCCGGGGCGTAACTAGTGCCCCCATTAGAATCGTAACTCGATGCAATCGTTATATTTTATCGAAAAATCCGCTTTGTCAGATTTAGCAGTTACTTATGTATATTTACGAAATGTTTTATTAATAATATAGGGTGAAATTTTACTAGTGGCCGATAGCAAAATTCAGGCTGGTGATGAGCTACAAACAACTTACCCCGAGGCACTTAGGTCGAAATTTGATAAAAACAATTTGCACCTCCCATACATAATTGCCATCTGATTAGTTACTATGGAAGCTTAAAATATTTTTGTCTGCCAAACCTACTTATGTAAAAACAGAATTTTGATCCCTTAAACAATAACCTGAGCTACTGCTGATAAACTAGCTATGTACACTTGTTTGTATCATTGATATGCCTGTGACAATAGGCTATCCATATGCATATGAGATTTGCTTGTAATTTTCTACTGTATCTTTCAAAATAAATCGCTTATTGTGCAAGAAATTTATCGTTTCTTAGACGGTTGTCAAAGGCCTTTGTTAGTATAATATTTAGTATGTATTGTAAAAAGCCATTTCATTTATGAATACATACATACACATATCACGCCTATAATCCTTGCGAGGTAGGCCGAGCGTAATCTGAATGGCCCGATGGCGTAGTGGATAGTACCCCTGGCTAATACGCCAAGGGTCGTAGGTTCGATACCCACACAGCACAAGTGTTTGTAAGTTACTTTTCAAATATTTGTGTTTAGTCTGGGCGTTTTCTATGTGTCTTATGTGTTTATTTACAAAAAAAGTCTTCTCTTATCTTATCTTGCCGTCAGGATCCCACTGCTGGACAAAGGCCTCTCCCTCCTCTTCTTCCACAAAAAAAAGTATTTACCTATGTATTATATCAGCTATCTTGTTCCCATAGTACAAGTTTGGGGCTAGAAGTCGCTGTGTGTAAAAAGTCCAAGATATTCATTCATAAATCGCTACAAATCCATCTTATAACAGCTCAGCCTCCCAACCTCACAAAATGTGTGAAAAAAACTCAACCAAAATAACATCCATTTAACCCAGTATTTTCTTCCGCAGTCTCAACATGCCAAAACCTGCGACGGTCTTGCGGATGGTGCGGCGCGGGGGGTTCGCGACGGACCATTTCCACAGCTTCCGTTCTGTGCAAGTCATCCACCGACCAGCCGCCGCACCCGCCTCACTCGCACCCGCCCAAGGACGTCGGCTCAGGTATTGCAGTCTCACTCGCACTTGTGTACATCTCCACAGCTTCCGTTCTGTGCAAGTCATCCACCGACCAGCCGCCGCACCCGCCTCACTCGCACCTGCCCAAGGACGTCGGCTCAGGTATTGCAGTCTCATTCGCACTTGTGTACATCTAAACATCCTCAAGTCATCCATCGATCAGCCGCCTCACTCGCACCCGCCCTAGCTGGCTTCAGGTTGGACTGCGAGCAGGGCCACCTTTTTAACGAATGTGAGGACTTCACTCCACGGAGGGGTGATCCTCGCACACTGCAGCCCAAAACCCCATGAATAACCCTTGACCCTGAGAGTCACTAAAAAGAAGATCCTTTGCCTAGGAGAACAGGCCTTGATGGCCTATTTCCGGCGAAGAAGAACACCCGGATTGATTGGTGTCGCTAAGTCACTCGATCCTAAGCCCGCTGCATCGCTTGTTGAGTGTCGCTTCCAATATAATTATGTAGTATCTGGCCTGCGGGTAGGCGCACTTTCGCCAATCTTTCTCTGCTCGACCCTTACTAGCAACGCAAACAAACACAAACACAAATGGTCGAATTGAGTGATTTTGAGAGGCATATTGTAGAACAACTGCACGTCAGTAAGCACTATGCGCGGTTTGCCCCATCCAGAATTATCAGCCTTCTTGCGAAGATCCACACAACTTGTTAAACAGCGGCTATATGCTAGTAATAACTAGTATATTTTGCTGGTTCAAATTATACACTTGGACCATATTCTGCGCTCTGTTAAACTGCTGAAACAGGATTAAGGTGTGAAGTATTATCGAATTAGACGCGTGCACTTAAGCGTGCTAAAGTTTCCGGTCAGGCACAGGACACAGAATCACTGATAGCTTTGTATAACCGGGTCTGATGAACCAGTCTTGTCTACTCGTTACAACATTAACATTTATATCCATATTATCTTACAATAACATTTAGGATATCTCATTTTTCATTTGGGTCATTAAAAGCCAAACCGCAATAAATTTAGATGCGCTTTAAACGCGTGTCTCGCGTATTTTTTGTATGGAGATGTGTTTTAACCACGTGTTCAAAGTGCGTCTACCTATACTATAGAAAGGCCCTACGAAGGCAAATGATTTGGTATCCCAAGAACCAATGTGTCAGAATTTTTGAACCGATTAGGCGGTTCAAAAATATTCGGTAATGTTCTCTTGTCTAGATCAAGCCAGTTTGATTAAGAAGTTTACATAACTGACTGACGGTATGATGTTAATTTAGCTGCAAAATCAGTTTTTTCACAAGCAATCGCTACAATTATGCAAACATTATTTGATTGCTTGCATGTTTAGAACGCACACAAAATGATTCTTTCAGCAACTGACATTCTCTTGGGCCATTTAATCGCTATCCGTCGTTTAAATATCTAGTCTTGAAATTGAATGCGGGAACTCAACTCAGCCTACAACTATACTACGAATCAATAATAATACAGGAAGCATAACTGCCATAGTACCTACCTCTGATCAAAATATGGTACAAAACACCATTGAAGGTAACTAAATTAAATATGTCAAAGAAGTATGACTGTTTAATATATTCGCCGACCAACCTCAATTTTTAGGATAGTACAAGTGTCAAGTGTTTTCGTTGGGTAATTTTTTGGGCGCAATTACAATTCCTGACCATCAGCTATGTGCATAATCTTTCATCGTCAAAATAGGCCTGACCTATTACCTAAGTGAAACTGCGACGAATCTGTTTACCTAGTCCTAAATACCTCGGATCAACTAACTCATTGTGTCCAACTAAGTTTTCTTCACGCTATTTAGCTGGTTCTTAGACATGACAGCAACTCCTTTGTGCAACTTTAGACACGGTTAGCAACTAGGTTTCGTCGGGCTTGGGTGTGCAGGTCAAACTATACAACTTTACTGGGAATTTCGTTGTTACATTGAATGTTATTTTGATTCCTCATTTGTTACGTGCCAATTGTGATGCCTTTTTACGACTTGATAGCGTCTGGGATGTAAAACCTACTTAAACAACCCAGCAATATGAAATTCCTCTTTCCAAATTAGTGATATAATGAAGTGTTTCCATTGTTCAACATGTATTTCACTTTTTATTAAGTTGCCTAAAGAAACTTTGGCTTGACTAGAACTCAGCACAATTACCATCTTTTGTTTTCTTCTTTAACTATCACCAAATATATTTGTGACATTTTTGCATTCAGTAATTCTTTTCTCACCGAACCATTTCTCAGCAGGCTCAAACTCTGGCGGCAAAAAGGGAAACGGCAACGGCGTCCTGACCTGCCCCAAATGCGGGGACCCCTGCACCCACGTGGAGACCTTCGTGTCCTCGACGCGTTTCGTCAAGTGCGACAAATGCCACCACTTTTTTGTGGTGCTGTCGGAAGTCGACACCAAGAAGAGCATCAAGGACAACGCTGAAAACAAGTCTGGCTTCTATAGGTGAGTCTATATTGATGATATGGTTAACTTCGTGTCCTCGACGCGTTTTGTCAAGTGCGACAAATGCCACCACTTCTTTGTGGTGCTGTCGGAAGTCGACACCAAGAAGAACATCAAGGACAACGCTGAAAACAAGTCTGGCTTCTATAGGTGAGTCTATATTGATGATATAGTTAACTTCATGTCCTTGATGGGATTCGTCAAGTGCGACAAATGCAACCACTTCTTTGTGGTGCTGTCGGAAGTCGACACCAAGAAGAGCATCAAGGACAACGCTGAGAACAAATCTGGCTTCTATAGGTGAGTGTACATGGATGATATTTTACTCTTACTAACAACTGTGTAAAGGTTGCGGGCAGGCCTTGGTTGGGAGAGGCCTATGTTCACCAGTGGACTTCTCACGGCTGTTGATGATATGATATATTTTGTCATGCTGCGTGTTTCTCTACACATTTAGATGATGTTTTTTAAATTTGTGTCATTCCCCGTTCAGCAACATACTCTTTGAACTCTTAAAGAATTCGCCTTCCTTGTTATATACTCGGTGTTGATTAACAACACTATTCCGACCAATGAACCATTGAGTAACAAATTAATCTTGGTAGACTATTGATGCACATTATGCAAAGGATAATCAGTGATTAGTATGCAACAAACACTAATGTTTAAGAAGGTTAGGACGTGTTGATGAAAAAAACATGACGAGCCTTGAAAATCTAACGCTAAAACATTTTTTGACTATAATTTTAACATTCTTTGTACTTACAATATTATTAATTAGGTAAGTACATTCATACATACATATATTGAGCAAATTTTTGTTGCGGGATATAAGCGCCTAGTAGGCAGAGCCTGATCGGCCGTAAAAACGAACATTTACGCCAAAACTTACAAACATAAAGAAAATTGTGTATCGCCATAGTGACAAGTCAGTCCATCGCTTAAATTTGCAATACAAACGTAAGCTTTGGTTCTTTTAGTCGCCTATTACGTTACTACAGGCACGGGATAGAAATAAGGTGATGCTATTTTAAACCCGACTTCAATTGCAATTTATTTATTATGTATTAGCGGGTATTCTCAACCTTTGTTATAATAATAAGAGAGATACTCAGCTCACAGTACGTTGACCTCAGAATCTGTTCATTGATAATAGTAAGAGATAGGTAGGTATGTATAACAATTTATAGTCAGAGAAAGTAAAGGTTTACAACACAAGTTACAAGGTATCTTAAAGTATAATCTTTATCGCTTCGTCGTTAGGTATGTGGTCATACAAAAGCTCACGTTTATTTTGCATCAAGTATGATATTCTTCTTTTCGTGTAAGACAACGAGTGTACGAACGACCCGATGAACCCTGGTGTCAGAGTTTTTCAACCGCCTACTACTACTAGTAGGCCTCTGACATGGTTGTGTTACGACCGCCGTCTAGTTAATCATAGACAGCAACCGGGACCGACGGCTTAACGAGCCCTCCGAATCACGGACCCATCTTTCTTACGAAAAATCGGGTGCTCAAGCCTGCAATTTTATGATGTTGAATTGTAGAAAACGTGCATTTTTTTACCGCGGGCAGGATTTGAACCTGCGACTTTGGCCTTCACTAGTGGCGACGCTTTTTCCATATGTGTTACCGCGGCTCATCCATTAATTTTGCAATTATATCTTGATGCCAATAACGCTATAAGAAATGTGATATTGAAAGGAAACTGTATTTTTTTAAAGTCGGTTATTAGACAACAAACCCCCGAAAACAATTACAATGAAACTTGACAAAGAATATAAATCATTTGATTATGTATTACTTAGAACCGACTGTGGCAGTAAATTCTTTAGTTTTTCCTGCAACCTAGTTTTTGAGGAAAATCACACTTCATAAGCAATTTTGAACAGTATTCTCAACTGTGTGTAATGTGTATTTACCTAATTCTTACTTGCGATATGATGCAAGTTTATAAGCTTTCTTATTATTCATTTCCATGCTGAATTTGCTTCCTTATGTTTTGATGTTCTTCTTTTTCGTGTAGGACACCGAGTTTACAAACGACCCGATGAACCCTGGTGTCAGAGTTTTTCAATCGCCTACTATAACTAGTAGTCCTCTGACATGGTTGAATAATGACGACCGTTTAATTATAGACAGCAACGGGGACCAACGGCTTAATGTGCCCGCCAAAGCACAGGTTTTGATATCAGGCACCGATAAATGAGTTTTTGATCGTGATTTATATGATTGCAGTGACAGTTCCATGTTACATACTAATATCTCTAACTAAAAATAGCACCGTAACTTTCAGTTGATTAGGCTTAGACAAGGATAGAAGGTGTCTTAAATTGTCTATGATTTTATGCTACTATTGAAATGGTTCTGACTGAGTTTTGATGTCGCGGCTGAGCCGTAATGATCTTCTTTTCGTGTGAGACACCGAGTCGTCCATCGACCCAATGAACCCTGGTGTCAGAGTTTTTCAACCGCCTTCTACTAGTAGTATTTCCTCTGACGTAGGTACACAACGTACGACTGCCGTCACAACTTGCCGAGTCATTATAGACAGCAACCGGAACCGACGGCTTAATATTCCCTCCGAAGCACGGAACCGTCTTTCTTTTCGCACATTCAGGTAGTTCTGCCTGCAATGTCCTAACCAGATTGGGAACAAATTCACAAAGTGATAAATATCAACTTTCAACCGCTGCCACACATTTTCCCGTGGTAATTGTGGTTTTCCCGCTGTAAAAAGTAGCCTATGTGATATTCCAGGTAATACTCTACCTGTGTTCCAAATTTCATCCAAATCGGTCAAGCCGTTTGAGCGTGAAGAGGTAACAAACATACATACACACACAAACTCTCAGATTCATAATATTAGTATGGATATTATTTTGTGATAAGACCATTGTCTCATGATGTCACGTACATTACGTGTAATACTTACACGAAAAGCGTTGTCCATGTGAAAGTTCATGTCACGATATAACTTTTGCTAACCGCAAGTCAGTTACTTGAGGAACGTATGGATTTATGTATGAAATGTTAATGTTTTATTGTGTCTGACCCAGAACTTGCTTGACTCATATTGTAGCAGAACAAACTCAATGAAATATTACCTGTTATGAAAGTTATGGCAATTAATACCAAAAGTGGCCGTTTAAGGCAGCTTTTGCCATAACTTTACTTACAGCGAATATTTCATTGAGTTTGTAGGTTCTAATTTTACTAAAAACTTGAGTAACGGACATTCTGATAGATTGTTTGCAAAAAGATTATTTTTTGTCAGCCCATCGCCTAAAATTGCAATACACACCCTCGAGTCACTTAGTCGCCTCTGACGACTCCCATGGGAAAGAAATGGGGTGATGCTATTCCAAGCCGGCGTCACATGGCAAATTAAAAATCAATCGGATGAATAAATAAAATTAACCTTTTCGTTAGATTTTTGTGCTACCAAGTGCACACACCCAGCGATTTCCTTTGCAGTTTGTTACTGTATTCAGAAATTCAGTAATGTTGATAGAATTTGTTAAGAAAATCGGTTTAGTAGTGTCGATATAAATGATAAAATAGGTAGTTACATTACAAATGAATCACTAATTATGATAAAGAATAATAATTATAATCTGAAACTGATTTTTAATATAACGTTTCCTAATTACTACAAATTAAATTCAACGACACTCTTATTACCACAAAACCGCAAAATAAGTATGATTATCACTTGTCAAACTAAAACCAGTTGGGAACAATAGTTGTTTAGCAGACTGGAAATGTTTTAAGGGCGCGTTCTACCGAAGCTTTAGGTATTTCACACGTCCAGGCGATTTGCGTTCGCGTTACGCGCGAGCCTTTTTGAAATGAACTTCGGTGACCTTTGGCGGCGGGCTAGAACGCCACAGTATAGAAAAATGCATAAGTCTAAAGTAAATTTAGTTCTAATTCCTTTTTAAGGTAAGTAGGTAGGTATATTATAGGTATTGAAATGAAAGCGGTCAGGTCTTGTAGCAGGCCTCTTTCACTCTATGTACTTGCTATTTACTTGCACGCGATAAGTGCCTACTAGACAGGAGGAAAATTCGCAATAACTGTTCTAGTTTCCAAGTTAGTTATTTGTCACTTCATACATACATACATAAATCACGCTTATATCCCTTACGGGGTAGGCAGAGCGTTAACGGCCGTAAAACGGATATTAACATCACGTCTGACAAAAGTTTGAGGGTCAATCAGATAACTGTGTGTTACTATAGTGACAGGTTGTCAGCCCATCGCCAAAAATTGCAATACACATAGTAACTACTAACCTAACCTAACCCTCAAGTCCCTTAGTCGCCTCTTACGACATCCATGGGTAAGAAATGGGGTGATGCTATTCTAAGCCGGCATCACACTTCATATGCGATAGCTAAAACACGCATCGTTGGATTTGGCATGATCTCCTGATGATGGGTTAGCCTGTTTTAATTTGAAAAAATGGTACACTATAACGTCACAAAGATGGCGGCTTTACCATTTAGTTTTATGCAAATATCTCGAGTTTTATTTTACTGTTTTGAACATATGACTTATAAATTTAAAGGGATTAAAACGTTTACTATTTCTATATAACAAAAAACATAAATATGTTTTTCTATATTTCTCATATATTCTTAATTTTTTTTTCTTCTATACTCACTGAGTTTGACATGCCAAACTTTAAGAAATTTATAAGCTATTTAACAATGTATTAAAATTAGACCTTTAGTAATTAAAACAAAATTTATAACGGTTTTTGTAAAATAGGTATCACGCCCAGTACTGCGCTGCACCGGCGGCATGAGTAAAACTTTATATTATTGGACTCAAATAAAATCAAAACTGGTATATTTACAAACAAAATAGAAACTAAGATTAAAAAAAATTTTAACATATCGTTCGTGCACTTGCTTACATATAAAAATCTCATTACAACATTATAATGGGAGTTTTTCTATTGACAGTTCTCTTGATAGTTCTGAATGTCAAACCAGAGGGCGCAGTGCTAAACTGAAATTTTGACGTTTCAATATGGCTGGCGTTAGCCGTAGTTTTGTCACAAGTTCCGTTTCACGTTGTGTTCGTTACAAATTAATTATGTTTGTTTGATTTAATACAAAATAAACTTATCGCCTTGCTATTATATTGAGTGTCATTCGTGTAAGTAAACAAATAACCAATAATACAATTCAATAAACACAAAATAAAGAATAATTTATAAAGTGGTACAGATTTTGTGTAAAGAAACGTTATTTCAATTAAGCTTGGCGCCCTCTACATGACACTCGGGAATCCCTAGAAAATTTCCCATTCTAATATATCACCTGAATTACTTGCATGTATGTACTTTTTACCAAATAAAGTAAATACAAATAAGAGTTACCGTTTTTCTTCTTTTCGTGAGGGACTCCGAGTCAACATACGACGTAGCTAACCCTGGTGTCAGAGTTTTTCAACCGCCTTCTACTATTAATATTAGGCCTTTAACTAGTTTTTTTATTTTATTATCAAGCATGGGTTTGCTCTTGACTCTAGTCTAAGTCATAGGACAGAGACAGAGTCTAAGATGGAGCGAGCTCACCCAGAAGAAGCGTGTTCACTTTAACTATGAAGAGATTAGGGTTGTATGCGTTTAGAAACACAGACGCAGGTAGTGAAATCCACTCTTTAGCAGTGCGCATTATAAATGATGACTGGAAGCGCTTAGTCCAAATTGGTGGAATGGCAACCAGGTATGAATGGTATCCGGCGGTGCGTCTGGATGTCCGATGGTAGAATGGAGCTGGTGGAACAAGGTCGTGAAGCTCTTGGGCACACTCTCCAAAGTACAATCTGAAAAAACCGACAAGCAGGCAACCTTGCGGTGATGTGCCAGGCTATGTAGCTTGGTGTCCACCAGTTTTATGTCGCCTATGAGCCTCTTGGTTCTGCGTTCCCCCGAGTCAAGAGCGGCAAGTTGGTATTTGGCTGAGCCATCCCAAAAGTGACTGCAATACTCCATGCAGGGTCGGACTTGTGCTATGTAAAGAGTTAAAAACTGTCCAGGCGTAAAGTATCGCTTCACTCTATCCAGGATGCCGTTTGAGCCTTGTACTCGATGGTCGCGCCGAAGTTTAGATTTGATGTCAACTCCATGCCTAGAATCTCAAGCCTGTCAGTGATAGGGACAGAAGTTGTGTAACGACCGCCGTCTAAGTAATCGTAGACGGCAACCGACGACGGTTTAATGTGCTCTCCGAATCACGGAACCATCTTTCTTACGAATAAACAGGTGGTTCAGCTTGCAATATCCTATGAAGACTGGAAACAATTTTACAACGTGATAATATCAACTTTGTGATAGACCTACCAAGAATCAAACCCGGAACGGAACCTTTGTGCTGCAGGCTTAGCTACTTTGGCCGCCAGTTTGAAAAGTTATCTTTGCATACAATAGTAAGATTAGTAAGTACCTATGTAAAACCATTTTATTGCCTATTATTGGTTCCGATTTGTATGTCCATTACCAACTGCTGCTTTATTGCTGGAATAAAAGTCTTCTTGACGCCGTCACTGGCGTTCCCACTCTTATATTTTGGAAGCTCAACATGGCATAATCTTCACGGACCCTAAGCCTATTTAGATACCTATTTTACCGAAACAGTTATAACTTTTGTTTTTATTACTAAAAGCCTAATATGTATACATTGTTGAATAGCTAATTAAATTTCCTAGAGTTTGGCATATTCAACTGTGTGAGTATAGAAAAAAAACATATCAATAATTAAGTATAATTGCGAGATATATATAAAAAATAGTTTTTAAGTTATAAAAATAATGTCTCAACGTTTTAAACCATTTAAAATGATAGGCCATATGTTCAAATCAGATAAATATAACTCAATTTTATTTGCATTTATTTAATTTTATTCTGTCCTATGACCTAGACAAGAGTCAAGAGCAAACCCATCATTAATAAAAAAAAAAACAAAATTGTAAAGCCGCCATCTTTGTGACGTCATAGATACCTAGTGTACCATTTGTTTAAATTAACTCAGACTGATCAATCATCAGGACATTATGACGAATCAAACGGTAAGTGTTTTAGCTATTACGTACGAAGTGACGACGACTTTTCCTAAAATCAGGTCCTTCGTCCATACTATACCGGGCGGCCCCAAGAACTTTTCAGCAAAAGTCTTTTATAAAAGACCATGGGTGACCGGAGGTTCAAAGTTTGTTAAGCTTGTTTTTAGGTATAAAAATATTTTTTTAATTATTATTATTTTGTAATAATTGTTGTTATTGATTATCATTCCATCGATAATCAATAACTTCGATATCTGGTAAAATAGAATAGCAAATTTTTAAACATTTCCCGTGTTAGGTATGACATTTTTGAAAACTTGCAAATTTTTTTTTTTTTTGATAGCGCATGAAAATTTTGCAAGTTAAAAAAAAACTGTTGGGATTTCAATAATTTATCTGCTACATATAATACAACACCTTCCACTGCTTTCACCAACCTGCCTACCAAGCGTGCGGTGAGCATGGTAAACACCCTCTTATACCAAGAGACCTATGTCCAGCAGTGGACAGTTGTGGTTGTTGATGTTGTTAATATCCAAATATTACAGGTCCCTTTTTAAAAAGTTAGAATATCTAGTAGCCGCCCTTAGTTTTTCTTTCCGTTGTTGTACTGCATTAATTATACTGTGGCGCTAAAAGGGTGACAAATAAATCGAAAAATCAAATCACGTCGCACGTCGAGTAGAGCACCAGCACAGGTCCAGCCTCCGTTAGCGCCACCGCGCGACTGATGAAGCCCGCGGAGCCGCGCCCCTCGCCTTTTTGTAGGTATTTAGATATCATAAATCATAAAGTATTTCTACAACATTCAATTCATCGATTTTTACTAGATAATTGATTTATCTAAAGGGTTATATAAAAATTATCTCAATAAGATTAATATTTTAAGCTTAATATCGGAATGAAATTTTGAATTGAGCTAACTTTGGCATTTTTTTCTATCGAGCGAATTTTATCTGATTGTGTAATTGAAATCGAATTTTACTCTGTTAGATCCTCAACTGCAACATATATTTATTTCAAAATTTTTAGACTCCTTTTTACTGAGTGATATCGTTTTGAAAAACGGCATTTGAGGTATAAGGTGCTCTTAAGCGCTAAACAGGTCTAAAATCTAGTTCCTACGAATTGTATTACAAATTATTCGCTTTAATGGTCACGAAAATTGTAAGACAACGTATACTCTGATTGTTTTCTTAATGAGATTGATACTAATAGGTCATTAAATACAGGGTGTAAGAGACCGTGTACCGAATATAACGCAGGCTTGATCCGATCATATAACTGAACAACATTTCCTAGGAAGCCTAAGCTGGGTAACGATATGTTGTTTCGAGTTTCCTTAGGAAATTAGTCAGCTAATAGGAAATTTCGTATGAGAGGGAGGGTGCTACTTTTTTCTCGTCTACCAATATGTATAGCCTCCATATAAAAAGTTGTGCAGTTTTTGGTACACCGTCCCTTGCACTCCGTATAGTCATTTGATATCGGCCTAGATAAGCATCAACCTATTTTTTACGTAATTTTAGAATTAAGAGTATGTTTGTATAATCTCTTTATTGTACCTTCTTAAAACTAATACAGAAAACGAAAACACATACAAGAAATGTCACAAAGGCGGACTTATCCCATAAGGGATCTCCCAGTCAACCCTTGAGAAACTCAAGAGTTTTGTGTTATCAGTAAGTTTGAATTTATCTTTGTTTTGTTGTAGATAGAGATAACATTTGTAAATATAGATTCGTATCATATCTTGTAAATGCTACGTAAATACATACATATACATATCACGCCTATATTCCCTTACGGGGTAGGCAGAGCGTAAACAGCCGCAAAAACGGCTATTTACACCACGTCTGACAAATCTTTGAGGGTTATTCGGAAAATTGTGTATCGCTATAGTGACAGGTTGTCAGCCCATCGCCTAAAATTGCTATACACACCCTCGAGTCCCTTAGTCGTCTCTTACGACTCCCACGGGAAAGAAATGGGGTGATGCTATTCTAAGCCGGCAACACACTACGTAAATAAGTACGAATAATAAAACTAGAAACTTTGCACATACTCATCTAAAATGGAATATAGGTAGGTACAAACTCTATCACCGAATACATACCGAAAATCGATTTTAAATATATTCTTGCAGTCTTTGCAAAAACACAATCAATATTGTTTATTTCGACAGAATTACATGCAGTCCATATTACCTATTTAGTTTTACAAAGTCATTGAACTCATGTATGAAAAAAATTCACGTAGATACCTACGCTCAACAATAACAACTCAATTTACGTGTTTACTTATAGTTTGAATTAACTATGCCGTTGTCCACGTCTTCTCTGGATTTCGCTGGAATATCTCACTTCCTTAGGTCAGGTGTAAGAAATTTCTTCATAGAAATAAGCTGTGCCTCTTGTGCCAATTTCTGTGACTTTTTTCTGTGCAATTAACTGTACATAAACCAACTAAATGGTATATTCAATACATGCCATACCCTTGAATAGATATCCTTCTGTTGACTTATTAAATTTAAGATCCATAAGAGTAGACGTACCGAAGTGTTGACGTCATTCCAGGTCAATTGAAAAACAAATTAGTCGTGGGTGCTAAAAATATTGTCAACGACTTTAAGGCGAGTGTAAAAAACTCTTTATACAAACAGTCTATCAGAATATCCCTTGCCCAAGTTTTAAGTACTATTCTTAAGTAAACCTGCAAACTCAATGAAATATTCGCTGTAATTAAAGTTATGGCAATTAATATAATTACTTTATTATTATTAATATAACTACTAATTACTTTTTCCATAACTTTAATTGCAGTGAATAATTAATTGTGTTTGCAGGTTCTAATTTTACTCAAGGATAGTACTAAAAACATGGGCAACGTATATTCTGATAGATTGTTTCTATAAAGAGAAAACTTTTTTTGTGAAGTGGCGCCATTGTCAAGGTCGTTGACGGCTCCTCTCGCCGTCAACGACGTCGGTGGCAAATGGTATAAAAATATAAAAATTTGCACTAGAACAGTTGAGCAGCCAAGAAAATTTGAAAATCGAGCAATGTGGACTATTTGTAGATGAAGAATTTCCCTTCATAGGAGCTACGACTTTTGGAAACGTGGGTGAAGATACCATGGTGGAAGTGAAATGCCCAGTTGCTGCCTTAAAAAAAATATCCAATGAGATGACAACTTTTGGTAAACGAAATGGAATCCAGGCTTGTTCGCTTTTATCAAGATCATATTCTCCCTGAATTGGGAAATTATCGTCAAGCCCGTAGAATACACCTTTGAGAAGTTCTGAAAAACCGGCTACATAACCATGAAAGTGGGTTCTAGGAATTTTCAATTTAGCCTGCCTCGATGATTTCAACAGACTGCAGAACCCTAATTATGGACTTTAGTAAAAGAAGCTGATATGTTATTTTAATGTAATTTTTATTTGTCTAGAAAATTAATTTTGATTACATTTTGATGCCTGTAATTTGTTTTTTTCCCCGCATAACATAAATCACTACATAGTATAAAATAAAGTCGCTTCCCGTTTGGTGTCTCCTTATATCTTTAGAATTACCCAACGGATTTTGATGCGGTTTTTTTTATTAGATAGAGTAACTTGAAAGGAAGGTTTATAAGAATAAATTATTCCGGGAAATTGTCACATTCCCATGGGAAAACGGGTATCCCAACTGGTAGTAAACTTTTGACCCCCTTTTGACACCTTTAAGGATTAAAATTTCAAAAATGCTGAAACACGTATTTAATTATTTTAAGTTATGAGTCTAATCAGAAATTTTGAAACAGATCACATTTAAGATAAAAATCTTTCATACAAACTTTTAACCCCCTTTTCACCCATTTAAGGGTTAAAATTTCAAAAACGCTGAAACACGTGTTTAATTATTTTAAGTTATTAGTCTAATCACAAATTTTGAAACAGATCACATTCATTTAAAAAAACGAACTTTCATACAAACTTTTAACCCCCTTTTGACCCTATTAAAGGTTAAAATTTCAAATATGCTGAAACACGTGTTTAATCATTTTGAAGTTATAAGTCTAATCACTAATTTTGAAACGGATCACACTTAAGACAACGAACTTTCATACAAACTTTTAACCCCCTTTTCATCCCTTGGGGGATTACAAAAAAGAGTGATTCAAGAGAAAGGTTTGTATGTATGATTTATGTCGGGAGAAGGTCTGTTTCCCGTGGGAAATCAGTTAGCAGCGGGTGAAACCGCTGGGCGGGCCGCTAGTAATAAATAATTATACGGATCCCTTGACGTTATATCTTCACAAATATTCCTGTATGACTGATTTAAAAACTTTACGTAGTAGCATCAATCCTTACTTGGTGCAGATGCCTAAAAAACAAATATTGAATCAGTATATCATATTATATTAAAAATGACAATCTATCAATGAAACAATTGGTTCAATTATTAGCACGTTTACCCTACGCGGGATACTGTCGTGCGCGGGAGCCTGCTACGCTGCGTTTGCTACTTGCCCGTGCGGGGGTACACCCCGCGCCTGCTCCGCCCGCGCGGCTGCTTCACCCCCTTGAAAACGCGGCTACCACGGCCAGATTTCGCCTTAAGTGACAGTAAATCGCAGTATGGCGGGTGACAGGAGTGATGCAAATAGGCAGAATGGAGGGTTCCAGGTGGAGTCGGGAAAAGGGTAGCTACCCGCCTGGCCGGGTGTTGTGACCAGGGGACCGACTGGTCCACCTGGATAGAATTGGAAGTTGTATATATGCGTTGCGCGGTGAAACACTTCGATACCGCGTTTCAGGCTCTTTGTTCTGTCACGTGGCGCCATCTTGCAGCTATGTTGGAACTTCTGTTGCGACTTGCTTGCTCGTGAACCACTTTGATTGAGCTTCTTGTCGTAGCTCCCAGAGGTCGCTACAGTACTCCCCCTCAAGACCGGAGGTCGATACCGTCAGCGAGCGAAGTGGGGCTGATGACGTCATGTAGCGTGATGATGCAGTCAGGCGTGGCGAAGCAGTGCTGGTTCCAATGTCCACGGTGAGTCGGGACGTCTACGGTGAGTCGAGACGATGATGGAAGACCAGTGAAGCTGCCGTGCTGTGACTGCAGTGGGTGCTGATGACGTAGTAGTTGGCTGCATGCTGTAGTGGTTGGTGCGTGGTTGAAGGCTGCGAAGTCCAAGGTAGGAGTCACCAATATGGCGGGTGACAGGAGTGATGCAAATAGGCAGAATGGAGGGTTCCAGGTGGAGTCGGGAAAAGGGTAGCTACCCGCCTGGCCGGGTGTTGTGGCCAGGGGACCGACTGGTCCACCTGGATAGAATTGGAAGTTGTATATATGCGTTGCGCGGTGAAACACTTCGATACCGCGTTTCAGGCTCTTTGTTCTGTCACGTGGCGCCATCTTGCAGCTATGTTGGAACTTCTGTTGCGACTTGCTTGCTCGTGAACCACTTTGAGTGAGCTTCTTGTCGTAGCTCCCAGAGGTCGCTATATCAGCATGGGTAATATTGCAGAATAATAAAGCAGGCTTATTTCTGAAAAATTTCAATAGCTACTGAAAGTTCATTCAATTTGCAAACAATTACTAACAGACGCGGAGGTTTTTTGTTTCAATCTATGTAAAATTTAATTCGACTATTTATTTCCTTTGTAAGTTATTCTTTATTTTTTTAAGTAAAAGCAAGTATATTTATGACGACACTTCAATGGAAAAAAGAATTTTTTGAACCTTGTTTTGCCATCTTCCAAAACAACTAAGAATTCGGATAAAATCTTACACAGTGACAGTGACAGAATGAAGTCGCAATTTTGCCATATTCCAGTTTTTTGATAAATTCCTAGAAATTCGGACGAGCTCCTGATTTTGCCATTTTACTGCGACATATATTTTTAAGGCATATGTTATATTTCAATGTCTGTTTAAAATCGCCTATTAATTTGTGCAATTTTTTGAGTAAGAAAAGAATTATGAAACAACCAAAATGTGTAACAAAAGAGAGTTATGTCACACGAGTTATAGCCCATGAAACTGTTGAATTTTTCTTTGGAAAAAATCATAACTGAAGCATTGACTCGTGTTTTAAGACAATAATAGAGCAACGTTTATTTTAGCTTCGAGTGCTTATTTGATTCGAAAGTAATATCCTGAGCTCAGTGAGGGATTCAATAGCACGAGTTGTGAAAGAAATTGCTCTCGTGTCGTACACACTCCTATTCACCTCTACAAGTGAGAAAATTCTGCCCATGTCAAGTTAAGGAAATTGGCTCGAATGTTTTAGGCAAAATAAATAACCACCTAATGACATATTCAATAAGATGCGTTCAGAAATATTACATTTATATCTCAATACTAGATTTCCGCCCAATGGTTTTACCCGCTGCCACTCATTTTCCCGTAGTACTAGTTGTTTTCCTGCGGTAAAAAGTAGCCTATGTGTTATTCCGGATATACTCTACCTGTGATCCAAATTTCATCCAAATCGGTCAAGCCGTTTGAGCATGAAGAGGTAACAAACATACATACCTACACACACACAAACTCTCAGATTTATAATATTAGTACGGATTCAGTATGTCAAATATTAATGAAAACAAAACCCTTACAATATATATAATAGTACACTAAATAAGTACTTGAAATAATTTTCAGAACGCACCGCCACCATTGTTATTATAAGTTTTGTTTAAATTTGGTGTTCTAAATTCAAATCACTTTTCTTTCTCCGTCCCACATGACCACTAGATGAAGAAAATCTATAATCTTTTTAACCAAGTATTGCAGAATCGATTTATCGCACTTCAAGATTCAATGACCTAACCGAATGGATAAAAGTTTGTCGACTTTTACGCCAAATACGAAACACAATACTTAGTAACCATGTGAATGTGATGTCAGCAATGATGATGATAAATAGAATACCTACAGCAATGTCAAGAGTTCATTGCTCTGCGATGTTTTGAATCTTTACAAGTGACTTTGGTTTGCAAATTGTGTTTTAATGCGAAGTGGCAGAGTTTTTGTTTCTTTGTATTATTTTGCTGTATCTTTAAGAAACAAAAAATAATTACAGGTTACTTCAGTCTACCTTCATACGTTCCTATACAATATTGAGTCCTTTGCGGAGTGGGCTGAAAGTCTACCTTCATACGTTCCTATACAATATTGAGTCCTTTGCGGAGTGGGCTGAAAGTCTAAATCCTCGCGTCGTGTCGTTTGAAAAACAGAACTTCAGCACGCCTAAATTTAACGATGAATTGAACATATTTTTCCAGGGGAATATGAAGCTTTTACCTAAAACTTTTTCCAGAGGAAATCTATCTAATATAAAACTGCTGCTTGCTAGCCGATTATTTTGAGTTAGAAATCAAATCAAAGCATTTTTTGTCGCTATCCTAAAGTTTTTCTATCTATAGTTTAGTGGCTTACTAAACTGAATTTTATAGAGTGGATGCTTGATACTATGTTAATTTCTTTTAAATAGAAATGAATTCCTTATTTTTTTCTTTATCCATTTATTTATAAAGTATGCATATTGTACACATTAAAACAAGAGGTGAGAAATCTCTTCCAGCCAACCCAATAGATATGAAAGAGGAGAAAAAAGTTTCTAATGGCTGATTATTTTTAATGAAATAAGCATTTTTGTCGCTACGCTAAAGTATTGTTATAATTAGTTCATTGCCTTACTGACCCCAGTTTTTGTAGATTAAGTACTAGGTTCATCACCTTGGAGTTTCTCGTATACTCTTATCTTTGTTTCCTAGAGGTTATTTCTTAAAATAAAATGTATTTTACCAGACTGCCTTATCCTATATGGTGATATTGTACTAGTGACCGATAGCGGTCAAAGATTTAAAAAATTACCTCCTATTCAAAATTGCCGATCAGCTGATTAGAGTTACCATGGAAACTCGACATATTTTTTACATATTTCAACTTATGTTCCGTGGGGAAATTTGTTGCTTATATCACCAGCCCGAGTTTTTGCTATTGGTCACTATACTCCGTTCATTTAAGAATTACCTATAATGTAAACAAACTTTGTATGTAACTGACAGTCGCGAGCTGTCAGATTCATACAAAGTTTGTTTACATTATAGGTAATTGTTAAATGAACGGAGTTTAGTAAAATGTCTTCCTATATGTAAGGGACAGCCCTCCGAAAACTTGTAGGTTGCATTCAGACCATGAAATTGAACAACTATCCCCTAGAAACATATGCCAGGAACAGTGAATAAATATTTGGCATCCAATACAAAATTCAGTTAGGTACAGGAACCCGTCAGGGCATCGCAAGATTGAAACACTAGTACTAAGTATGTTTATCATTATTTTTGCACCTGTCTGTACTTTCCACATGCTCTAAGGTAGACTGGTAGATATGCCACTGGCATTAAGTCCGCCCATGTACACTGTTTTGTGCATAAAGTTAAAAAAAAAAACATACATACATACATACATAAATCACGCCTATATCCCTTACAGGGTAGGCAGAGCGTCAACGGTCGTAAAACGGGTATTAACACCACGTCTGACAAAAGCTTGAGGGTCAATCAGATAACTGTGTATCACTATAGTGACAAGTTATCAGCCCATCGCCAAAAAATTTCAATACACATCCCTCGAGTCCCGCTCTTACGACAGCCATGGGTAAGAAATGGGGTGATGCTATTCTAAGCCGGCATCACACGGCATAAAAAATAATAATAAATAAGCTACGAATTCTCTTGCCACCAGAAAACCCCCTCCCCCTCCGAAGAAGATCTTCGACTACCTGAACAAGCACGTCGTCGGTCAGGAGTACGCCAAGAAGGTCCTCTCGGTGGCCGTGTACAACCACTACAAGCGCATCTACAACAACGTGACCAGCGGGGCCCCGCCCGATCAGCACCATCCGTTGCATCAAACACATAGAGGTATGTTTTACGATGCTTTTCTTCGATCGTTTCTTAGGTCCACTTCTTTTCAAAACACTTCCCGTGCTATGCTATTTTAGAAAACATGCAAAATTTTCTACCTCGGACAGGATTTGAACTTGCGACTTTCGCCTCTGCCATCTGGGCTATAGCGGCTAAAACTTTTTTTGTTTTGATCTGTGACCCGTTTTTCCTCTCTCGGATATGACTTCCTTTTATCCTTTTGCTTTCTTGTAAGACTCTTAAAGTAGTTTCAGTCGATCTTGTAGGCCCTTTTCCGTTGCTGAATCCCTCACTATTATTGTCAGTCTTTTTTTTGTGGCACTTTTTTTCATTCTATTTCCCACGGCTGCCTTCTTTGTCCGTTGTCGCAAAAGAGTTGCCTATTAAGAGTGAAGCATGCAAGTCCTCTCCTTCGCGTTGTCACCAAGGTAACACATTCCAAGTTCTATAAGGTCCTATTTAATTCCTAAGTTATATCAAAGTGCAAATATTTGTCGGATGAGTTTTACTTCTGAAACAAAACTTATTTTCCTAGTAATATTTTTTCATATTTCGACCTGTGTTCCTTGCGGAGAGTTGTTCAGTTTCACTAGTTGAACTAGCCCTAAAAATATTTGCACTGAATTTAATGGGACCTTCTATATGGTTTACGTGACAGACAGTGCTTGTTTTTTTTCTGTGATCCGTTTAATTTTTAATATTTGCGTCTCTTTCACAACCTGCATCTCCTGTTTTCTTTTCAGTTGTTTGTGTGTCTTCCTCGTTTCCGTAACCTATGTAATTCTCTTAATACTGGCTTTTTACGTTTTTCTGTGTGAACATTTTTCTCTCCAAATTTGAACTCTTCGTTTCCGTAACCTATGTTATTCTCTTACTACTGGCCTTTTGCGTCTTTCTGTGTGACTATTTTTCTCACCAAATTTGAATTCTTTTAAAGTACAGCCTTTGCCTCTCTTGTCCTTTGCCCTGTTACTTCTGCTCTATTCTGTAACCAATTCCCTCGTCGACCAGGAATACGCAAAAGAGCTTCAATCGGTCTTCGTGTACAACCGCAAATGCACCAACATCATCTGTTGCATCGCAAGCTCGGAGGTAAATTCATAGCAAAGCATTTCTTATGTCTGTGTTTTACCCATTATTAATTTCTGCAACCTGTCTTTCTGTTTTAGTGGCCCCTTTTGTTTCCATTATGGTTCTTGAATTTCTTGTTTTACCAACTCCTCAGCACTTTTTGTTTGCATTTGCAACCTATGTAATTTTTGCATCATTCTGATTTCTATCGATTCGTTTTTATTGTTTTTTTAAATCAATTCATTCGTTCATGTGATTGATAGTCACAAAAATTTCATATTTTCCTACAGTTGTTTTATTTAGGGTGAATTTTTACAAGTGATCGATACCGGAAACTTGGTACTGGCTGGTAATAAGGAACAACTTTCCGCAAGGGCAATCGACTTATGGAAAAAAATTGCTGCTATGAAATATTGCCGATCAGCTGATTTGGTTCACTATGAAAGCTCAAAATATATTTACCATATTTCGACCTATGTTCCTCGGGGAAAGTTGTTCCTTATCACTAGCACGTCCACTGTTTTCAGTATCGATCACTAGTAAAATCTCACCCTTTATGGTAACTAAGGTATTTGGTGTAACTGTCATCAGCTACCCCTATGAATACAGGACCTTACACCTCGCTCTTTCTCGACCATAAACCATTACCAAACCTTTAACCGTTAAAGCTAGCCAAGTTTATGGCAGATTTTCCTGTATTTTATAAATATATTTGTTCCAGATCTCTTGCACATCAGTCACGGCGGTGGAATGGGGGGCGGCGGCGCCGAGATCCTCGAGCGACAGAACCACGAGCTTAGGTTGGACAAGAGCAATGTGCTACTACTTGGACCTACTGGATGCGGTAAGCGAATAGGTTAAGGGCGGATGGATTTAGAGTGGCAGAAAATTGAGGATAGCTATTGGATGCAATCGACCCTCTCTTCTCTCTTATCGTGTGGGATACCGGAGTCGTCCAAAAACGCGATGAACCCTGGTGTCAGAGTTTTTCAACCGCCTACTACCACTAGTAGGCCTCTGACATGGTTGAGTCAGCCCTCGATGGATAGAATCGGGAGATTATACAGTGGCGGCGGCACGTTGGAAATCGCAGTGTGTGACAGCATTCAACCAGGCGCTCATAAACGAAAGCATCTGTCAGAAGTAACAGTCTAACAGTCATGTCATCATGTGCGCTAAGTACAGTGTGTGGGCTTGGACGGGCATCGTACCAGGCGCCCAAAAATGCAAGAAGCAGTCGAAGGTTCAAAAATGTAGATATCGTAAGTGCAGCATGAATCGATATTCTACCAGGCGCCCATAAACGAAGGAACTACAAAGCTACGCCTTGGGTTTCCCCTATCATAATCATGAAAGTTAATGTAGGGCAGGAAAAGCATAGATAAAATATAGGGTGAAATTTTACTAGTGACCGATAGCAACATCTTAAGACACGCTGATAATAAGGAACAACTTTCCCAAGGAATGTTAATTGAAAAATTACAATAATATTTAGAGCTTTCGTAGTAACTTAAATCAGCTTAATATAGGAGGTTAAAAAAATTGAGGCAAAACTCAGATCGGGTCATAAGCAAAAAATTTCCTCAAGGAACTTAGTTCGATATTTGAAAAAAAAAAATTGTCCCTCCAATGCAAATCTGTCCATCGGCTTAGAGTTGCTATGAAAGCTCAAAATATTTTCGTCTTATTTCGGTCTATGTTTCTTGGCAAAAGTTGCTCCTTATAGCCAGCCCGTCGTGAGTTTTCGCTATTGGTTACTAGTAAATTTTTTAGGTAGCAGGAAAAGCAGAAATAAAATATATCATTTGCCGGAAAGCCAGTACAAATAGTACCCAACACTTATTTCTTAATTAAATATCTAGCCAGTTTTCAGATGCACACAGATTAATCCCGCGCAGCCAACCGTATACCGTATAATCTTACTAGCTGATAACATCAGCATTCTTAATTGAGCCGGAGTAAAAGTGAAAGAGACGCGTGGTCCTGTGCTGCGCTAAGTGTTAGAGAAATTACATCAAATATATTATTATTTATAATGTGAAATATACAGTACAGACATCAACCACAGATAAATCTATGTGTAGATTACCCATGTGCCGTGTGATGCCGGCTTAGAATAGCATCGCCCCATTTCTTTCCCGTGGGAGTTGTAAGAGGCGACTAAGGGACTTGAGGGTGTGTATTGCTTTTTAAGGCGATGGGCTGACAACGTGTCACTATGGCGATACACAATTTTCCTAATGATCCTCAAATATTTGTCAGACGTGGCGTAATGTCCGTTTTTTGCGGCCGTTTACGCTCTGCCTACCCCGCAAGGGATTATAGGCGTGATTTACGTGTGCGTGTGTAGATTACCCAGGTAGAGCAATCAGTTTGACAAGCATAATAAATTGAAAAAATTATAAACACGACTGCTTTCTAAGATATAGCCTAGCCAATGACACTCGGGATAATGTAATGATTCTTCTTCTTTAAGAGTTACAGTCCTTTAAAGAATCGCACATATATGTAGGTACATAGATGAACTCTAAAAACATGACAATCCTTTTTTGGTTGGGCAGTCGTGTATAAACATGTAAAAAATATAAATTTACATCGGTATTTAATATGAATGGCACAATGAATATATACCTTCAGAAGAAGATATGACGCCCGATGTGGCGCAGTGGTAGAGCGACGTAGAGTGGGAGAGCCTGCGGCGCAAAGGGTCCGGGTTGGATTCCCTTTGGGGCACCCACAAAGTTGATATTATCATACTATTTCAATCATAAACTATTTCAAAAATAACAGTGATCAAACTCACTGTTATTTTTGTTGCGCGTTATCGCGACGTATTCGGACCAGTCTGGCGTGCCTGGCGAGACGCGCGAGCGTGCAGCGGCACTCAGCCTGAGGAAGGACCACCGACTGGTCCGAATACGTCGCGATAACGCGCAACAAAAATAACAGTGAGTTTGATCCGTGTTCACTTAAATGATTTGATATTATCACTTTGTGAATTTGTTTTCAATCTGGTTAGGACATTGCAGGCTGAACCAACTGACTGTCCGTAAGAACGATGGTTCCGTGCTTCGGACGGCGTGTCTCGGTTGCTGTCTATGACTTGACGGTGGTTGCTACACAACCATATCAGAATTAGTAGGCAGTTGAAAAACTTACACCAGCGTTCATCGGGTCGTTCATTAACTCGTTGTCCCACACGAAAAGAAAGAAAGAGCAAGATATAAATAATTTAAAGATTTTACCCCTCTATCATTTGTAGGAAACTGAATAAAGCTTACCTTACTTCAAATGCCTTGCAAGTATGTTGTCAAGAGAGCAACGTTTTGTGAAGTTACACAACGTAATAACATTACGATCGCTGTTGTAGAATTACTCTTTTCCTTTCTAATCTGTCTTGCAATAGGTACTTGCGCTATAAAGTTTTACGGCTCATAGATGCACCGAGATATAACTAGAAGCTTATACTTACACGTGTCGTTTCGCAAAAAGCTATAGGGATATACGAATGAATCAATCTATGACACTGAGAAAAGAGAATGACAATTCATAATGTAGCTTTATGCGATTTACTTGTACATGATTTGGTAGAAAGTGTAGCCCTCTACGTTTCGGCTGGTTAAGACATCCTTCTTCACGGAGGTTGACAGATCACATACGCCCGCCCGTCTGCTGTGATTGTATCTCAAGCAGCCGAAACGTAGAGGGCTAAACTCTCTACCAAATCATAAGCAAGTAAGTCGCGTAAACCTACATTATGAGCGATACTTGTGCGTTTAAAAGTAGAATGACCATTCATGGTCTGAAAGTGCGTCGCGCGCTCGTTTTTAGGGTTCCGTACCCAAAGGGTAATAACGGAAACCCTATTACTGAGGCTCGACTGTCCGTCTGTCTATCCGTCCGTCCGTCCGTCTAGGACAGTTACGAGGCTGTATCTCCTGAACCGTTATACCTAGACAGTTGAAATTTTCACAGATGATGTATTTCTGTTGCCGCTATAACAACAAATACTAAAAATTAGAATAAAGTAAATAATTAGGGGGCTCCCATACAAAAAACTTGTTTTTTTTGTATGGAGGCTGTATCTCATGAACCGCGAAAGTTAGACAGTTGAATTTTTTACAGATGTTGTATTTCTGTTGCTGCTATAACATAAAATACAAAAAAAAATGTTAGGGCTGCCATACAAAACACGTGTTTTTTTTTACATACATACATACACACATCACGCCTATATCCCTTGCGGGGTAGGCAGAGCGCAAACGGCCGTAAAACGGACATTTACGCTACGTCTGACAAATATGTGAGGGTCATTCGGAAAATTGTGCATCGCTATAGTGATAGGTTGTCAGCCCATCGCCCATAATCGCAACACACACCCTCGAGACCCTTAGTCGCCTCTTACGACTCCCAAGGGTAAGCAATGGGGTGATGCTATTCTAAGCCGGCATCACACGGTTTTTTTTTGCTAGTAAATAATGGTACGGAACCCTTCGTGCGCGAGTCCGACTCGCACTTGGCCGGTTTTTATATGTATTTTTACTATGTGAGCCTAAAAGACCTCTTCTCTCTTTTACTAGTGACCGATAGCGAAAAGTTAAAACGGAAATATAAAAAAAAAATTACCTCTCATACTAAATTGCCGAACAGCTGATTTAGGTTACAAAGGAAGTCCAAAATATTGTTGTCATATTTCGACCTATGTAGGGAAAGCTTTTACTTATCAGCATCCTTTGTTTTCAGTATCGATCACAAGTAAAATTTCACCTGATATAATTATTGATAAATATTTGTTTATAGCCAAAAATTGGTCTCGTGCTAAAGACTTGTTTTATTTATGTTGAAACCAGTCTCCACGATACAAAACAACAACAGATTACGTAACGAACAAACGGACAGTTACTGTCTGCTTCCGAGATCATGTTTTTATTGTTACAATATATTACAATCGCTTTATCCTGGGTCTGTTGGTACACCAAAATCTTTCTCCGTGTTAATACATACACATATCACGCGTTTATTCCTTGCGGGGTAGGCGGCCTAAAAATACGATCGCTTTCGCCAAGTCTGATAAATATGTGAGAGTCATTTCAGAAAAGTCGTCGACAGTGACAGGTTGTCAGCCTTTCACGTAAAATAATAATACGCATGAAGCCCTCGAGTCCCCTAGTCGCAGAATTGGAGTGATGGTATTCTAAGCCGGCATCACACGGCAAATATAGTTGTTATTATTAGTTATTATTTAAAGTAGAATACCATCACTCCATTTCTTTCCCGTGTGTTTCGTAAGAGGCGACTAAAGGACTCGAGGTTTACATGTGTATTACAATTTCAGGCGATGTGCTGACAACCTGTCAATATCGTGATACTCAATTTTCTAAATGATCCTCAAAGTTTGTCAGACGTAGCGTATATGTTCGTTACGGTCGTTTACGCTCTGCCTACTCCGTAAAGGATATAGGCGTGATATATGCATATATTAGGTCCTTACATATGAAATTGTCGTTTTGTCGTACTGGCCACTTTGATCACTAATTTCTCCTATTTGGTTAGGAATTCGAAATTCAAATTTATACAGCTATTTCCACATGTAGTTGTGTTTCGTAAACCGTCATTCATTTGTTTTTTTACTTATCTTTTTTCTGTTTGCATCGCTCAATTTACAAAATGGAAAATTTGAAATATCGCGTTATTTACGAGTACGAGTTCCACCGTGGCACCAGTGCTGCGGAAACGGCTCGAAGGGTTAATGATGTGTATGGCGGTTGTGTCGCAAAAGAAAACACAGTGCGTTTTTGGTTCCAACGTTTTCGTTCTGGAAATTTCGACCTGCAAAACAAGCCCCGTGGACGGCCGGAGACCCAAGTTGATAATGAAGAATTGAAGGCTATTGTGGAAGCGGATCCATCGCAAACCACGTCCGAATTAGCTGCAGGCTTCGGTGTTAGTGATAAAACTGTTTTAATCCACTTGAAGCAAATTGGAAAGATTAAAAAACTTGAAAGGTGGGTTCCTCACGAATTGAGTGAAGCTTGAAATTGAAAAGCTAGCTGCTAAACAACCGAGGTTGGTCAATCGCTCTACGCCACTGTTGCTTCACGACAACGCTAGACCACACACTGCACAACAGACGGCTAGCAAATTAGAAGAGCTTCAATTGGAATGTCTAAGGCATCCACCGTACTCCCCGGACCTTGCTCCAACAGATTACCATTTTTTTCGAAATTTGGATAACTTCTTGCAAGAGAAAAAATTCAACTCAGATGGGGAAGTCCAAATCGCCTTCAAAGATTTTATTGATTCCCGTCCGAATGGTTTTTTTAGTAAAGGGATCAATGAACTACCTATGAGATGGCAAAAGTGCATAGATTACAATGGCTCATACTTTGATTAAATAAATATACTACCTATATTAAAATAAATCTACTTTTTGTTCCTCCCATACAAAACGCTAATTTCATATGTAAGGACCTAATAAATCAGGAAACAGAGTAGTTGGTGAAGCATTAAAGTTATGAAGGCCAAACGAACTTCGAGAGTACTTGACCTTAAACTATTGTGCATTGATTTCCTGGATATTGGTAGATCGTTTACAAAATGGTGCATATTTTAGTGCACGCAATATCTTTTGTACTGCGAACAACATGTACCCGATATTATCAAACTACATGCAACAATTCTACAGGTGAAATTCGATGTTTAGTGCTTAGTCGGTTAACCATTATGATACCAGAAATATGAACCGGCTACGCAATGTACTAAGAATTTCACCTGTAGACTTGTAGCCTGTAGTTTCATAACATAGCCACCTGATTGTCCGTAAAAAATATGGTTCCGTGCTTCCGAGTCGGAGGGCACGTTCAGGCGCATTGTACCCGGTTGATATCTATGATGATAACTTAGACGGCGGTCGATAGACAACCATGTCTAAGGCTTGTAGTAGTTTTAGGCGGTTAAAATACTCGTGGCACGAGGGTTCCTCGGGTCGTTCGTCGACTCGGTGTTCCACACGAAAAAAATATGGGAACTTGATCTTAAACTAATAGTATTATTATTCTGTGCTCATAGCAAAATTCTGTACAAAGCTCTAGAGGCTCTATTGCAGGCTATTTGACATATTTGCCTCGCTTGGCAGGCGGATTGGCCATCGCAGTACAAGCTGTTGTATTCACAGGGAACGCCGCTGGCCATTCCCTGGAAGTATTTATCCCTTAGTTGTTTTTTTTTCAAAACCCACTGGTAAAAACTTGGTGATGGGTTCTAAGGCACCACACGGCATCAAGCCCATATGGCCAATGTGCCCTCAGGGCACAGGCCTCTTCTCTATTGCGCCAATCTTCACGATACTCTGCTAAACTCATCCAAAGAGATCCCGTCGACTTTGTGATATCATGGGACCACCGGACCGATGGTCTGCCCGCTGAACTTTTTGCTCCCCTAGGCACTCTGTGACTTCTTTTGCCCACCGTCCGTCAAGCCTCCTTGCCACGTGAACATCAATACACAAAATATATTGAGATTGAAAAACTATCTACTCATCACAATAATAGTACATTGTTGTCGAGGTATGGAAAATAAGACTTTGCTGGACGAGTATAGTTTGAAGTCCGAGCCGCAGGCGAGGACTTCAATTATACAAGTCAAGCAAAGTAATTTTCCCCGAGGCTTACATAGTGCTTTTCTCAAAAAAAAGGCTAGGAAATGAAAGATTGTACTTCTTATAAAAGTTAGCTAGCGACCACAACACAACGAAACAAATACAAATTTACAATTTTCCCACCAATTGTAATTTTTTAAAATAAATTCGCCTGTAAGGCACAGTATTACGTAATATTCTGCCATACTAAATGTTTAGTTCATTCTTTTCTTTTTTAATTCTGGACAGGCAAGGGTCTTCACATCATACAGCCTCGTCTTTAGTTAACTGTTTCATACAAAATTACGTTCCGTTTCTATGAGAGTCATCGAGATAATTTTGAAATCAAATTATGTGGGTTTAGCGTATAACGAATTTATCTTAATGGACACCAGCAAAGGATTTCCATACAACTTTGCTGGCGTGATCTGAGACGTGACAAACAATGTAAAACTACGCGGTTTCTTTTTTTGAAAGAAATGAACACATTGCCTAGCATGTTTGAGAAAAACAATTTTAACAGAGATACTAGATGGGGAATCTCATCAACTTGGACTCCGCTGATTACACAGCGGAAGCACCAGATCCAACATACTGTAAGACCTACAACACAAGATACGTTTTCATCATTCTGCGTGGAACCGGGACGTTAAGCTAGGCCATTAAGAAATAGATGGCGGTAGAACAAAAATAATTTATATTCTAAATAATGACGTCTAACACCTTAGTCATCCGTGACCACAATTGTAAAATCCAAAATAAACACAACTTAAATTCGTTTAATTGCCGTTTGATGCCGGCTTAGAATAGCATCACCCCATTTCTTGCCCGTGGGTGTCGTAAAAGGAGACGAAGGGACTCGAGGGTGTGTATTGCAATTTTAGGCGATACACAATTTTCCGAATGACCCTCAAATTTTTGTCAGACGACGTGGCGTAAATGTCCGTTTTCTGCGGCCGTTTACGCTCTGCCTACCCCTCAAGGGATAAAGGCGTGATATATGTATGTATGTAAATCCGTTTAAAACTGTTTTATTGTGATCAATATACAATTTTAATTTCACCAAGTCATAAGTCTAACTACTTAACTTCTCTTCACGTAATCAAAAAGAGAGCGTTGGCGCCACACAGCCAACAGCAGTTTGTTATACATTTATAAGTGTGCCAGTTTATTATATTTATAACTAACACAATTGCCAAGTGCATAATACCGCATAACGCCGTTTCTTTCCGTTCAAAATAACAACGTAACATAGTGCTGTAGGTATGTTACGAAATTATGACGTCGATAAACTATTATATGTCTTCAATTGGGAATTTCATCTCATCATGACTAAGTTTTAACAGTATTAGTAGTGTTGTAGGCAATAAAAATATTCAAAAAATTTAAGGAAGATAAATAGGTCAAAATATAAATAGAATAAAACAGCTGTACTTTTCAGTGACAAGATAATAAGCATTCTTTTAATTACAACACTTTATGAAGTAATCTCGTAGAGGGCGTGCCAGTAGAACACAGTTTAATATCCTTCAACAATCTAAAAGGATTCACAAAAATGGTATAACAACTGAAACTGAACAACTTTCCCCATGGAAAATACACATTTCAATTTCGTGAGTTCTTTGACCTCCTTTCGGTTTGTTAGACCTTTTTTAAATATTTCTATCCATATTGAAAGTTGTTAGTACCTTTGAGTAAAAAATACTCTGGCTCTATCACATTTTGCACATTTTCTTTTTTAATATTTCAACCTATACGTTTCATGAGCTAGTCCACACTATGAAATAAACCTTTTTTCACATCCTTGTACAATTGACAAACAAGTTTGACTTTTTAGTTAGAGTTTTAAAGTCATAATATCGATAAATTGGTATTATTGATTCGCAACACTATAACATACATTTCCTTACATAACGTGAGTCAGTCACTTTTGCATATTAAGATTACCGAAACCGGTCCACTTGTAAATATTGGCAACTGCTTACTTTAGAAAGGAGATGAAGCGCGACAGAATTGAGGCTAGATTACATTTATTAATAGTCCTTTTTTATAAAGCATTGAGGTAACTGATTTGCAACGTGGTGCTGGCTTAGAATAGCATCACCCTGTTTATACCTCATCATCATCATCATTGGCCTCACACGTCTGTGACAGACGATTTAAACAGTGTCGGAGGCAGACACTGCGTCGCCTGGGACGCAATTATGGAAAACGCAGGGCTGCCCAGGACCTGCGCCACCCTCTCGGCCTTCCTGGCTGGATCCGCAGGAACGACTAGTCGATACGTGCGGAGCCAGGTCGGCTGCAGGAGTCTGCCGCGCGGTAGATCTCCGTCACACGCGCCCCCAGGAGACCCCGTTCCGGGTTTAATTGTGGAGTTGGCCTCTCCAGGACCGTTGTGCTTGGGTCGGATTTTTCCCTCGGTCGCTTCTTACGACCCCCACGGGAATAGATGGGGTGGTGCTATTCTACTCTGCCGGCACCACACGGCTGTTTATACCTATGGCTGTCGTAATAGGCGACGGCTAAGGGATGAATCCAGGGCATGAGCGGCAACGTTCTCTGTGAATGCATGTTGCATGCACTGCGCTCGCCATCCAGCCTGCCAAGCGTGGTAAGAATACCCCCCGATAGGGGGAGGCCCGGTTCCGCAATGGACTGTTGTGACTGTTAATGTTAATGTCCAGGGAGTCGAAGTAATTTTTCTTACAGAATATTTTCATTAGAATAGCATCACTCCATTTCATTCCCGCATATCATGCCTATATCCCTTGCGGGGTATGCAGAGCGTAAAAAAGAAAATTTACGCCACGCCTGACAAAAATTTGTGGGTCGTTCTGAAAATTGTGTATCACCATAGTGACAGGTTGTCAGCCCATCACCTAAAATTGCAAAACACACCCTCGAGTCCCTTTGTCGCCTCCTACGACTCCCACGGGAAAGAAATGGGGTAATGCTATTCTATGCCGGCATCACACGGTGCAAGAGTGTTTAGACTGCTTGTTGCAAATGAGCGCATTTGAAATTAAAACTCTTCTGATTGAAATATATGTCACCAGAAGTTAAAATCGATATTATGGCAATCTCTACCGTTTTGGAACTCGTAATACAGGTGCATGCATTTTTATGCAACTACACACAAATAGTTATCTATTATTAGAAATGTAAATGAAAGGATTTATGTAACGAACGCTTAATACCTGTCAATACTGTGTAGCCTTTTTTAGAACTAGTTTATATCTGAGATAAAGCTTTGCTAATAGCTGCTATTTATTTTAAAAAATATATAGTCACTTTAAAAAGTAACTTTAGTTTTTTATAATAAGGTCCTATTCAATTCAGTGCATATATTTTGATATTATTTTAGATTTGTTAATGTTCAAAAAATGTGTCATTTTGTACGGGGATTTCAATTTTTTATTTCATATTTCGATCACCTTAATAATCTTGATTGATTCAAGTAGTAGAACGTGAGATACGAATGGTTTAACTACCGCTTGCAGTCTGGCGGCACCAAAATGAAATTCCTACAGACTTTTTATACGCTTTCTGATCAAAGTACATAAATAAATACATACACATACACATATCACGCCTATAATCCCTTGCGGGGTAGGCAGAGCGTAAACAGCCGCGAAAAACGGCCAACACCACGTCTGACAAAATATGTTTGAGGGTTATTTGGAATATTGGAATATTGTGTATCGCTAAAGTGACAGGTTGTCAGCCCATCGCCTAAAATTGCAATACACACCCTCGATTCCCTAAGTTGCCTCTTACGACTCCCACGGGAAAGATGTGGGGTGATGCTATTCTAAGCCGGCATCACACGGCACATAAATAAATATTAGTCTCAATTCCATGTTACCTATCAATACTCTCTAACTAAATATTGCACTGTCACTTTCAGTTTCAGATAAATAGGCTTTGTACCTATACCTTTAAGCTTTACTATGAAAACCATAACTCATAGTTTTCATTCGATTGAAACAAAACGATTTTTCAAAACTGTACCAAACCAGTCAAAGTTAATTGATCAATTGATATTTAATGTCTACAAAATCCACGTCTTTGATTTTGATATTTAATGAGAATGTGTCCAACACGCTCTTGGCCAGTTTTTACTTTGTTCTGAGCCGGATCTTTCACAACTTTATGTATTTCTCCTGTCGTAATAAAAATGACAAATTTATTAAGTACCCCCCCCATTTGTAAGTGAAAAAGCTTATTGAAATGATGACAGGTTGTTCGTACGTTATTAACATGTCAATGGTTGATGACAGGGCATTTATTTATTTGCAACCATAACCGGAGAAAACTTGTCGAAGAGATGCATGAAATGTTGATAAATTTATTTACTATAAACTGGTTATAAATAATTTGGCGACCACCATCCCACCGAAGTCTGGCGCCAAGTAGCTTGCTGCGTTCCGTCAGTGTGTGGGAGTGCCAGTGCCTTAACAGGCTTTTTCTGGGTTAGCTCGCTCCATCTTAGACTCTGTCTCTGTCCTATGACCTAGACTAGAGTCAAGAGCAAACCCATCATTAATTAAAAAAAAAAAATTTCATGTTTAAAGGTTGAGGTAGATCTGCCCATATTTTGAATGATTTTTATATTAGGTATATGAATAATATATAAATAATTATCTTATAATCTGCGGACCACTTTGACGTTTGTGACAGCAGGTCACAAATTCATAGTTGCCCGAATGTAACAAAGGTAGACCGATATATCATAAATTTATACACTTTCTGTTCGTTTGTTTATTGGGTCATAGTATATTGTAGTATTTTTCCTTGCTAAATATTGCACTCTGTTTGCTGATTTCAAAACCACTCGAGAAATTTTTTCTACTGTTACATATGAACCTCTCTCTATTATAGTGTATTTGCCATAATCACCTCTTCGAAACCGAGTTAATGAGCGTATTACACCACTTCACCTTTTCGTGTTGGACACCGAGTCGTCCAACGACCCGATAAACCCTGGTGTCAGAGTTTTTCAGCCGCCTACTACTAGTAGTAGGACTCTGACATAGTACACCACTAACACCCATGATACAACCCTTCATGTCTTTTATGACAACCACAGCTGAAAATGGAGTAAATGATGCTATTCTAAGCCGGCATCACAATTCGATCACCTCGATAATTTATTCTATTTTGTTTCAGGCAAGACCCTGCTAGCTCAAACGATCGCGCAATGCCTCGACGTTCCGTTTGCGATCTGTGACTGTACAACGCTCACACAAGCTGGCTACGTCGGTGAAGATATAGAATCCGTCATCGCCAAACTACTGCAAGACGCCAACTTCAAGTGAGTAGATCTCTCAGCAAACATTGTGAAGTTAGACACAGGTGGTTATCTAGACACTACGCCCACACAAGCTGGCTACGTCGGTGAAGATATAGAATCCGTCATCGCCAAACTACTGCAAGACGCCAACTTCAAGTGAGTAGATCTCTCAGCAAACATTGTGAAGTTAGACACATGTGGTTATCTAGAAACTACGCTCATACAGGCTGGCTACGTCGGTGAAGATATAGAATCCGTCATCGCCAAACTACTGCAAGACGCCAACTTCAAGTGAGTAGATCTCTCAGCAAACATAAGTTAGATACAGGTGGTTATCTAGACACTACGCTGACACAAGCCGGCTACGTCGGTGAGGACTGAGGATATAGAATCCGTCATCGCCAAACTACTGCAAGACGCCAACTTCAAGTGAGTAGATCTCTCAGCAAACATTGTGAAGTTAGACACAGGTGGTTATCTAGACACTACGCTCACACAAGCCGGCTACGTCGGTGAAGATATAGAATCCGTCATCGCCAAACAACTGCAAGACGCCAACTTCAAGTGAGTAGATCTCTCAGCAAACATTGTGAAGTTAGACACAGGTGGTTATCTAGACACTACGCTCACACAAGCCGGCTACGTCGGTGAAGATATAGAATCCGTCATCGCCAAACTACTGCAAGACGCCAACTTCAAGTGAGTAGATCTCTCAGCAAACATTGTGAAGCTAGATACAGGTGGTTATCTAGACACTACGCTCACACAAGCTGGCTACGTCGGTGAAGATATAGAATCCGTCATCGCCAAACTACTGCAAGACGCCAACTTCAAGTGAGTAGATCTCTCAGCAAACATTGTGAAGTTAGACACATGTGGTTATCTAGACACTACGCTGACACAAGCCGGCTACGTCGGTGAGGATATAGAATCCGTCATCGCCAAACTACTGCAAGACGCCAACTTCAAGTGAGTAGATCTCTCAGCAAACATTGTGAAGTTAGACACAGGTGGTTATCTAGACACTACGCCCACACAAGCTGGCTACGTCGGTGAAGATATAGAATCCGTCATCGCCAAACTACTGCAAGACGCCAACTTCAAGTGAGTAGATCTCTCAGCAAACATTGTGAAGTTAGACACATGTGGTTATCTAGACACTACGCTCATACAGGCTGGCTACGTCGGTGAAGATATAGAATCCGTCATCGCCAAACTACTGCAAGACGCCAACTTCAAGTGAGTAGATCTCTCAGCAAACATAAGTTAGATACAGGTGGTTATCTAGACACTACGCTGACACAAGCCGGCTACGTCGGTGAAGATATAGAATCCGTCATCGCCAAACTACTGCAAGACGCCAACTTCAAGTGAGTAGATCTCTCAGCAAACATTGTGAAGTTAGACACAGGTGGTTATCTAGACACTACGCTCACACAAGCCGGCTACGTCGGTGAAGATATAGAATCCGTCATCGCCAAACTACTGCAAGACGCCAACTTCAAGTGAGTAGATCTCTCAGCAAACATTGTGAAGCTAGATACAGGTGGTTATCTAGACACTACGCTCACACAAGCTGGCTACGTCGGTGAAAATATAGAATCCGTCATCGCCAAACTACTGCAAGACGCCAACTTCAAGTGAGTAGATCTCTCAGCAAACATAAGTTAGATACAGGTGGTTATCTAGACACTACGCTGACACAAGCCGGCTACGTCGGTGAGGACTGAGGATATAGAATCCGTCATCGCCAAACTACTGCAAGACGCCAACTTCAAGTGAGTAGATCTCTCAGCAAACATTGTGAAGTTAGATACAGGTGGTTATCTAGACACTACGCTCACACAAGCTGGCTACGTCGGTGAAGATATAGAATCCGTCATCGCCAAACTACTGCAAGACGCCAACTTCAAGTGAGTAGATCTCTCAGCAAACATTGTGAAGCTAGATACAGGTGGTTATCTAGACACTACGCTCATACAGGCTGGCTACGTCGGTGAAGATATAGAATCCGTCATCGCCAAACTACTGCAAGACGCCAACTTCAAGTGAGTAGATCTCTCAGCAAACATAAGTTAGATACAGGTGGTTATCTAGACACTACGCTGACACAAGCCGGCTACGTCGGTGAAGATATAGAATCCGTCATCGCCAAACTACTGCAAGACGCCAACTTCAAGTGAGTAGATCTCTCAGCAAACATTGTGAAGTTAGACACAGGTGGTTATCTAGAC
Organism: Tuta absoluta; assembly: GCA_027580185.1. Taxonomy (NCBI): domain Eukaryota; kingdom Metazoa; phylum Arthropoda; class Insecta; order Lepidoptera; family Gelechiidae; genus Tuta; species Tuta absoluta. Next base: position 1,340,960 of record JAQAHW010000055.1, on the reverse strand, counting down.
TACGCTCACATAAGCTGGCTACGTCGGTGAAGATATAGAATCCGTCATCGCCAAACTACTGCAAGACGCCAACTTCAAGTGAGTAGATCTCTCAGCAAACATTGTGAAGTTAGACACAGGTGGTTATCTAGACACTACGCTCACACAAGCTGGCTACGTCAGTGAAGATATAGAATCCGTCATCGCCAAACTACTGCAAGACGCCAACTTCAAGTAAGCACTTAGACATGACATAATCTATGGATTGCCACCTAAAATGACAGCCTGATGACACACATGATGGCCGCAGGCAAAGTCGGTGGCATTGCTTATGGGGGGTTCCCATAGGAGCGCGAGAGGAAGTCCCTCATTTGTTCCCCATTTTGGGAACAGCCGCCACATACCGGGTTGACTCAGTTCGATCCGTTCTTCCCAGAGCAACTCGTTAAGCCCAATCGCGCCCTTGGGGCTGGTTGTTTGAATAACACACAAACTTCTCCGAGTGAGCTCCTGTTCCCCACGGATCAGTCAGATGTAAGTTTTAGAGCCCGGGGCTAAAATCGAAGAGTACATATAGTCTTAATACTTTTTATTTTTCAAATGTAGGGCGCAATCCAAAGAACACTTGTCACTTCCAAGGGATAACAGTAAGACGGAATTTTTAATCGTAGGTACCTTACTTTTAATGTAGAGCCAAAATCCTCTTAAATAAACAATAATTGAAACGTTTTAAACTTCAAGTTTGCGACGTTGTTGTCTGCTTAAAATAGCTATAATATCCAGAAGATAATTCCTTGGTGATTCCATTGTAGGTTTACTATGGTTTATGATGCACTTACACTGCCAATGTGCATAGTATTCGTTACAATATCTTATACTGGGGTCGCTTGTACGTCGCTTCGAGTCGAGTACCAAGAGATTGAAGACTTGGAAGTGTCAGTTGAGGAGCCGGTAGCTCAGTTGGTAGAGCAGTGGGACGGTACCCCAAGGTCCCGGGTTTAAGCCCCGGCGGGCGATTTTTTGTTTTTCATTTTCGTTTTTCATCAATTGTCGGTGTTTTACTAATTTGTACGTGTTGTTTTTTTCAGTGTGGAGCGCGCTCAGACCGGAATAGTGTTCTTAGACGAGGTTGACAAGATTGGGGCCGTTCCTGGTATTCATCAGCTGCGAGACGTCGGCGGTATGTAAATAATAAATAAATAAATAGAAAATATGTTTATTGTTTATGAACTTACTTAATATTAACAAATTTGAGTCCGAAAAACATTTAACATTAACAATAAGACGTAACTCAGCTTCGTGTTGCGTAGAGCCAAGGCTCTCCGCGACGCTGTTTTTCAGTCGCCTCTTTCTCCTAAAGGTGTTTGGTAGGAGATTGTGGGACCGAGGGCTATCTATATTATACATGCAATGCAGCAGATACATGTCTTCTTCATCAATGTGTGGGACACCGAGTCGTCCAACGACGAACCCTGGTGTCGAGAGTGTTTCAACCGCACTATTATGGTTGTGTAACGACTGTCGTCTTATTAATCATAGACCACAACCGAGACCGACGACTTAACGTGTCCTGCGAAGCACGAAACAATCTTTTCGGACAATCAGATGGTTCAGCCTGCAATGTCCTTACTAAACTGGGAACAAATTCGCAAAGTGTGCCCCAAAACGAATCGAACCTGGAACCTTTGCGTCGCAGGCAGTCGCACTACCACTGCGCCACATCGGCCTTTCTAGTTAGATTTTATGTAGGTACCAGATTCTATTACCGGCTCGGGTTGATATTTAACTGACGAATTAAAATATTCTGTTATCTGGCCTGAGTGTTCTGTGTGCGTGTTTGTGTATGTTTATTACACTCCGATACTTGTCATCCTAGTAACTATGTAGCGACCTCTGGGAGCTACTACTTCTCTCAAGTAGTTAACAAGCAAGCAAGACGCAACATAAGTTCCAACATATCCGCAAGATGGCGCCACGTGACAGATTGACAGAGAAACAATTCGCCTGAAACGCGGTATCGAAGTGTTCACCGCGCACCGCATATACAACTTCCAATTCTATCCAAGTAGACCAGTCGGTCTCCTGGCCACAACACCCGCCCAGGCAGGGTAGCTAGCAGCCGACACCACCTCAATTCTGCCTATTGGTATTACTCCTGCCACCAGCCATAACTATAAAATTTATGTTATTTATTCCAGGCGAAGGCGTACAGCAAGGCATGTTGAAGATGCTCGAAGGCGCCGTGGTGTCTGTGCCCGAGAGGAACTCGCGCAAACTGCGAGGCGACGCCGTGCAAGTAGACACTACCAACATACTGTTCGTAGCCAGCGGCGCTTACAACGGCCTCGACAGGTTAGTTCGCTCCCCTCAATGATAGATGGCGTTGTTATAAACTCGCGCAAACTGCGAGGCGACGCCGTGCAAGTAGACACTACCAACATACTGTTCGTAGCCAGCGGCGCTTACAACGGCCTCGACAGGTTAGTTCGCTCCCCTCAATGATAGATGGCGTTGTTATAAACTCGCGCAAACTGCGAGGCGACGCCGTGCAAGTAGACACTACCAACATACTGTTCGTAGCCAGCGGCGCTTACAACGGCCTCGACAGGTTAGTTCGCTCCCCTCAATGATAGATGGCGTTGTTATAAACTCGCGCAAACTGCGAGGCGACGCCGTGCAAGTAGACACTACCAACATACTGTTCGTAGCCAGCGGCGCTTACAACGGCCTCGACAGGTTAGTTCGCTCCCCTCAATGATAGATGGCGTTGTTGTAAACTCGCGCAAACTGCGAGGCGACGCCGTGCAAGTAGACACTACCAACATACTGTTCGTAGCCAGCGGCGCTTACAACGGCCTCGACAGGTTAGTTCGCTCCCCTCAATGATAGATGGCGTTGTTATAAACTCGCGCAAACTGCGAGGCGACGCCGTGCAAGTAGACACTACCAACATACTGTTCGTAGCCAGCGGCGCTTACAACGGCCTCGACAGGTTAGTTCGCTCCCCTCAATGATAGATGGCGTTGTTATAAACTCGCGCAAACTGCGAGGCGACGCCGTGCAAGTAGACACTACCAACATACTGTTCGTAGCCAGCGGCGCTTACAACGGCCTCGACAGGTTAGTTCGCTCCCCTCAATGATAGATGGCGTTGTTATAAACTCGCGCAAACTGCGAGGCGACGCCGTGCAAGTAGACACTACCAACATACTGTTCGTAGCCAGCGGCGCTTACAACGGCCTCGACAGGTTAGTTCGCTCCCCTCAATGATAGATGGCGTTGTTATAAACTCGCGCAAACTGCGAGGCGACGCCGTGCAAGTAGACACTACCAACATACTGTTCGTGGCCAGCGGCGCTTACAACGGCCTCGACAGGTTAGTGCAAAGATTTTACACTTTACTACAGACGTTTATAAATTTCCAACAAAACGTACCATAACACAATGAAATCTACCAAAAATCATTAAATTTACTAATGAAACAATCAAATGTACCAAAAATCAATCAAATATACTAAGGAACAATCACACCTACCAAAAACAATTAAATCTCAAAAACAATTAAATCTACCAAGGAACAATCAAACCTACCAAAAACAAGTAAATCTACCAAGGAACAATCAAACCTACTAAACAACCAAGCATACCATCCGACAACCATAAAATATATATATATATATATAACAAACTTACTTTTAATAATGAATTTAATTGTGAATGTTTTGCATATATTTCATTGTTATGTGAAGTTCTTACACATAACAATAAATAAACAGTTATAGTTATACAACAAATCTTGACATAAACAAATGCACTATTTTATCTCGGTTTTATCTGATTATAGTAAACTGATCTTTGTAACGCAAACGTTACCTACTATTTCTAAAGCGTGCATGCGTAACATTGACATTGTTTACTTTGTAATAGAAATATGTATAGATTTTCTTCGAATATAGATAGTGTGTATTAATCGCTGGATATAATACAGCCCCATTATACTGAACTACTTTTCTCAAGGAACAATACATAGAAAACATGAAAAATATTGGTTCACCTATACAAAATGGCCGTGTGATGCCGGCTTAGAATAGCACCACCCCATTCTTTTCCGCGGGTGTCGTAAAAGGCGACTAAGGGATTCGTGGGCTTCATGTGTATTACAATTTTAAGCGACAGGATGACAACCGTTCAATAATGTGTGTGTTGTAAGAGGCGACTAAGGTACTCAAGGGATTCATGTGTTTTTCAATTTTAGGCTACACGCTGACAACCTGAGTCATACACGATTTTTCTGAAACTGCCCTCTAATATGTGTCAGACTTGGCAATATCGACCGTATTTTGCGCCCGTTAACGCTCTGCCTATCCCGCTCTGTCATCTGGCACCCATTAGACTAGAGCTCCACAATTTTTGCGTACTTAAACCTGCTTTAAGTAAAGTTATTCAATTACCCGGTTCACTCCTTAAACAAAAATCCAGCAATGTTTCACACGTAAATGTTCCCACAGACTAGTCCAACGGCGCAACAACGAGAAGTACCTCGGCTTCGGCGCGTGGGACTCGCGGTCGGGGCGACGCGCCGCGCTTGCCGCCGCCGCCGCCGACGCCAGCCCGCTCGACTCCGCCACCGCCGAGAACGAGGAGCGCGACGCCTGGCTGCGCAAGGTGCAGGCCAGGGATCTCATCGACTTCGGCATGATACCCGTAAGTGACTACAGTCCACTGCTAAACACAGGCCTCAACCTATTGCCATACTCACCACGTTTGACAAGCGGATTGGCGACCGCATATGGCTTTCACCGGAAACGCTACTACCCATTCCATGGATTAATTTGACCCTCAGTCGCATTTTGCGACTCCCACGGACTGCCATTCTAAGCTGACATTACACGGTAAGTTACTCAAGACATAAGAACCGAGAACTAAGAGCGTGCTGCCTGGCTGCGCAAGGTGCAGGCCAGGGATCTCATCGACTTCGGCATGATACCCGTAAGTCACACACACTCATGGACGTACTATTTAAACAGGACTGATCATCATCTGCCTGCCCTTATCCCAATTTATTTGGGGTCGGCGCAACATGTTTTTTTCTTCCATTCATCTCTATCAGCTGTCAAATCTTCGTTTACACCCAACAGGACTGATAACTGTTGCAAAAAAAACGAGCCGAGCGAGACGGCACACACCGAGGCCTTTCGTCTCTTTCTAATAGGGTATCAATATTTTTTATTAAAATAAGGATAAAGATAGGAAAATTGACATACATACGATTCACTTGGACAACCTCGAACACAAACTTTTTTCACCATTTTGAGTGAAAAATTTCCACATAATTTTAATTTAATGTATAATTTTATGATTTCCAACAAGTTTTTGATATTACTGACGCAATTTATTATTACATTACTTAAATTATAATTATATTTGTCAAAAATAAGTTAGTCAAAAATTTTGTCTCACAAATCACGGGCTGCTATTCTAAGCTGACATCACACGGTAAGTGACTTAATACATAAGAATTGCGAACGAAGGTTACGCTGCTTGGCTGGGTAAGGTGCAGGCCAGGGATCTCATCGACTTCGGCATGATACCCGTAAGTGACATACACAACAGTCCACTGCTTCGCGTGGGCCCATACTCACCACGCTTGGCAAGCCGATTGGCGGCAGCATATTGCTTTTACAGGATACCATGGATTAATTTGACTCACAGTCGCTTTTTACGAAACCCACGGGCTGCATTGGGGTGATCCTATTCTAAGCTGGCATCACACGGTAAGTGACTTAAGTGAATTGAGAACCAGGAGAAGAACCAATAGCGTGCTGCCTGGCTGCGCAAGGTGCAGGCCAGGGACCTCATAGACTGCGGAATGATACCCGTAAGTGACACACACTACAGTCCACTGCTGGGCGTGGGCCTCAACCTATTGCTATACTCACCACGTTTGGCAAGCGGATTGGCGACAGCATACTGCTTTTACAGGAAACGCTACTGTCTATTCCATGGATTAATTTTATCCCTCAGTCGTTTTGTACGATTATTGTTTCGGAATGATCCAATTCTATGCCGGCATGACATGGTAAGTGAAGAGTGTTATGCCTGGCTGTGTTAGGTTCCCGGGGACCTTATTGACATTGGCATGATTCCCGTAAGTGACATATACTACAGTCCACTGCCATCGCATTGGCGACCGCATATGGCTTTCACCGGAAACGCTACTGCCCATTCCATGGATTAATTTGACCCTCAGTCGCATTTTGCGACTCCCACGGACTCCTATTCTAAGCTGACATTACACGGTAAGTTACTCAAGACATAAGAACCGAGAACTAAGAGCGTGCTGCCTGGCTGCGCAAGGTGCAGGCCAGGGATCTCATCGACTTCGGAATGATACCCGTAAGTGAAATACAATACAGTCCACTGCTGGGCGTGGGCCTCAACCTATTGCCATACTCACCACGTTTGGCAAGCGGATTGGCGACCGCATACTGCTTTTACAGGGAACTCTGCTTTGCATGCCTTGGATTAATATGATCCCTCAGTCGATTTGTACGACTATTGTTTCGAAATGATCCAATTCTATGCCGGCATGACACGGTAAGTGAAGAGTGTTATGCCTGGCTGTGTTAGGTTCCCGGAGACCTTATTGACATTGGCATGATTTCCGTAAGTCACATACAATACAGTCCACTGCTGGACATGGGCCTCAACCTATTGCCATACTCACAACGCTTTGGCGACCGCATATTGCTTTCACAGGAAACGCTGCTGCTTATTTCTTGGATTAATATGATCCCTCAGTCGCACTTTACGACACCCACGGGCTGTATTGGGGTGATGCTATACTAAGCTGTAAGTGACTTAAGACATAAGAGTTGGGTCTTCTGGGATTGGGTCCACTGGGGATTGAGGAAACCGTAACTTCTGGGAATTGACCGAGTTTGTCATTTAGAAACTGAAAGTACAACAGATGAGTGCCGTAGTTTTAAGAAATTCAATCAAATTGAGCCGTGTGATGCTGGCTTACACTAGCATCACCCCATTTCCTTCACGCCGACCACCTGTCACTATAGATTTTTCGGGAACGGCCCTCAAGTATTTGTCAGACGCGGCGTTAACGCTCTGCCTACCCTGCAAGGGATAAAGGCGTGATTGTAATTAAACTGAATAGTTTTGTTTGAGCTAAACAGTAGTAATGTGCTGCAGTGTAGTGAATGGTCGTGTGTATTGCAGGAGTTCGTGGGTCGGTTCCCGGTGCTGGTGCCGTTCCACTCGCTCAGCCAAGACCTGCTCGTCAGGATACTCACGGAGCCTAAAAACGCGATGGTGAGTCATTTCTAACAGCTGTTAATATAGTACATTACGTCACAGGCCGAGTATAAAGCAATTTCTGGTGGAGTGGCATTGGAAGGCCGATGCGAAGTCTCGGCCTTCTAAAGTAAACGAGACCAGAAATTGTTATTTCGGCCGTGGATTGTACAATACTTTTCTCTCATTTGCAAGGAAATAACAATAATAATACAGTAATTTTAGAAAAAAAAAATTATTATGAAAGAAAGAATTATGGAGCGACACTTAATTCATGTTGAAAGTTATGTTACAGTTTGTACAATTAGTAAAAAAATGGAACGCGCGCGGTATAAGTGTTCCTGAACATGGTATTGTGTACCATAAAACACCTAAAGTTAAAGAACCTTTTTTTTTCCGGCCTAGTCCGGAAATTTCTATTACAGTCCTCTGCACTTTGACTACATAAATGAGCCCATTGACGTATTCTTTTTTTAAAGTAATAAAGCCATTTCCGAGCAAATTGGAGAAAAATCTTTTAGGATGACCCTCTAACTTATCCGGGTGAGCCCGAAACAAAAAAATTTAATTCTTTTTAAATTCGTAATTTTAAACCTCTTATTTTTAATTCTGAAGTAAAAGTTTTTAAGAAGCTAGATACCTAACTTTCAATGAGTGGGGGTCTGGTAGTCTGTCTGACAGGGTACGCCCTAGTATAGATACCAGTCTCTCACAAAGGAACTTGTTTTTGATATTATTGTGTATCTTTATATTTTGCACCTTTGTGAAAAAAAAACTATTTGACTTGAAAAAAAAAACTTCTCCGGGTGATCCCTTGCTCCCCAACAACCAGTCAGGTATCGGTTTCAAAGCCCCGTGGCTAAAAACGAAGAGTTTCAATTTTAAATAATAATCAAAAGCACACTGTTTACTTCTTTTTTATTCATCAAGTCGTATATAAGGTGTAAAAAAATTTGCTGAGAATATTTTTAGGGGTGAACCAGTTCGAGAAACTGAACAACTTTCCCCAAGGAACATAGGACGGAATATGAAAAAAAAATGTTGGTCCTCTCTTACTAAGTGTGTTACCCGGCGGGTTAATTTGTATGGAATTGCCAAAAAAAATCTAATATTTCGACCTATGTTCCTAGGTGAAAGTTGTTCAGTTTCACATACTAGTTCACAAATATTCTCAGCAAATTTTTTTACACCATGTATTTTTTGAGACGTTATTCTTCATTTAAGCCTGTCCTTAGTTTTCCGTTTAGTTCACAAGTAACTCCAGCATTTATTTACAGGTATCGCAATACAAGCTACTGTTCGCGATGGACAAATGTGAATTGTCGTTCAGTGATGAAGCGCTGAAAGCTGTTGCCGCCCTAGCTATGGAACGAAAAACCGGCGCTCGTGGGCTTAGAGCTATTATGGTAGGACCCACCAGACAGTATTCATAGGCTCTTACCGGGAACTCATAATAAAAAAAAATTCGTCGATAAGAACCCGTTCAAATTATAACTATGAAAAGTGTTCACAACCGTGAAAGTCTAAAACTCCGTGAAAGTGATACTTTGCACTCTCTGGGCTGTTTATTTGGCACTCTCTTGTGCGTTTACTTGGCACTCTCTTGTGCGTCTACTTGGCACTCCCTAGTGCGTCTACTTGGCACTCCCTAGTGCGTCTACTTGGCACTCCCTAGTGCGTCTACTTGGCACTCCCTAGTGCGTCTACTTGGCACTCCCTAGTGCGTCTACTTGGCACTCCCTAGTGCGTCTACTTGGCACTCCCTAGTGCGTCTACTTGGCACTCCCTAGTGCGTCTACTTGGCACTCCCTAGTGCGTCTACTTGGCACTCCCTAGTGCGTCTACTTGGCACTCCCTAGTGCGTCTACTTGGCACTCCCTAGTGCGTCTACTTGGCACTCCCTAGTGCGTCTACTTGGCACTCCCTAGTGCGTCTACTTGGCACTCCCTAGTGCGTCTACTTGGCACTCCCTAGTGCGTCTACTTGGCACTCCCTAGTGCGTCTACTTGGCACTCCCTAGTGCGTCTACTTGGCACTCCCTAGTGCGTCTACTTGGCACTCCCTAGTGCGTCTACTTGGCACTCCCTAGTGCGTCTACTTGGCACTCCCTAGTGCGTCTACTTGGCACTCCCTAGTGCGTCTACTTGGCACTCCCTAGTGCGTCTACTTGGCACTCCCTAGTGCGTCTACTTGGCACTCCCTAGTGCGTCTACTTGGCACTCCCTAGTGCGTCTACTTGGCACTCCCTAGTGCGTCTACTTGGCACTCCCTAGTGCGTCTACTTGGCACTCCCTAGTGCGTCTACTTGGCACTCCCTAGTGCGTCTACTTGGCACTCCCTAGTGCGACTACTTGGCACTCCCTAGTGCGTCTACTTGGCACTCCCTAGTGCGTCTACTTGGCACTCCCTAGTGCGTCTACTTGGCACTCCCTAGTGCGTCTACTTGGCACTCCCTAGTGCGTCTACTTGGCACTCCCTAGTGCGTCTACTTGGCACTCCCTAGTGCGTTTACTTGGCACTCCCTAGTGCGTCTACTTGGCACTCCCTAGTGCGTCTACTTGGCACTCCCTAGTGCGTCTACTTGGCACTCCCTAGTGCGTCTACTTGGCACTCCCTAGTGCGTCTACTTGGCACTCCCTAGTGCGACTACTTGGCACTCCCTAGTGCGTCTACTTGGCACTCCCTAGTGCGTCTACTTGGCACTCCCTAGTGCGTCTACTTGGCACTCCCTAGTGCGTCTACTTGGCACTCCCTAGTGCGTCTACTTGGCACTCCCTAGTGCGTCTACTTGGCACTCCCTAGTGCGTTTACTTGGCACTCCCTAGTGCGTCTACTTGGCACTCCCTAGTGCGTCTACTTGGCACTCCCTAGTGCGTCTACTTGGCACTCCCTAGTGCGTCTACTTGGCACTCCCTAGTGCGTCTACTTGGCACTCCCTAGTGCGACTACTTGGCACTCCCTAGTGCGTCTACTTGGCACTCCCTAGTGCGTCTACTTGGCACTCCCTAGTGCGTCTACTTGGCACTCCCTAGTGCGTCTACTTGGCACTCCCTAGTGCGTCTACTTGGCACTCCCTAGTGCGTCTACTTGGCACTCCCTAGTGCGTTTACTTGGCACTCCCTAGTGCGTTTACTTGGCACTCCCTAGTGCGTTTACTTGGCACTCCCTAGTGCGTTTACTTGGCACTCCCTAGTGCGTTTACTTGGCACTCCCTAGTGCGTCTACTAGGCACTCTCTTGTGCGTTTACTTGGCACTCTCCAGACCGTTCACTTCTATCTAAAAAAACTTGTTCAGTATCACGCGTAGAAAACACCCTTATAATATTTGTACTGATATCAACATGTCCGTTTTCAGGAGGGCCTACTCCTGGAGGTGATGTTCGAGATCCCCGGGTCGGACATCACGCACGTGCACATCCACGAGGGGTGCGTGGCGCGCGCGGAGCCCCCCGCCACGCGCCGCAAGCAGCCCGAGCCCAACCGCGTGGACGACTGGCCCAACAGCTCGGTCAGGCTCACCAACTAGCCACTACCACCTAGCGCTACACGTACGTAGACTTAGATGTAGTTGTTTAGTATACGGGTCGTGAAGGTACTATTCCGAACCGAGCGGCCGACAGCATATGCAACTGTTACGTATGGATTTGTATGGGATACTATCCGAACTGATCCGTGTGTTATTGTCCGTATGTTATTTATCATGTACACTTGTTTTACTTTGATCTAAATTAATTATTCTTATTCTTAAATTATTCTTATCCGTCGATCCGCCGAGCCGTCGGCCGCTCGGTTTGGAATAGCACCTTAAGGGACAACCCTCCGAATACTTAGGTGCATGCGGACCGTGAAACTGAACAACTTTCCATCATCATCATATGTCAGGAAACGAATAATTCGACCTCCAATACGAAATCACGACACAGTATAATTAATAGTACTAGCGTACAGTATGGTCTCTCCCTGCCTCCCCCTACAAGCGCCGCCCACCCGCGCTCGGAGGACGCTCAGACACCGGCTAGCTAGGACGCGACGACGAAGGTCATTTCATACTGCCGCACATTGCATTCCCGATTTGCGAACGCAAAATGGCGGCAACCCTGACATGTTGTCTCACACACACAAGCATGGTCCGCGTTCACCTACGCGAGCTTAGACTGTGTGCGTAGCAACGCATTTGATTCATACATTTGAGCGCCAGTGTCAGAGGTGTGATCACGATCAGCTGACTTCATTAACTATGGGAAGTCCAAAGTTTTTGACGTTTCCTGCAATATTTTTTTATGGTCTGAATGCACCCTATCAGTATTCGGAGTGCTGTCCCTTACACCCTGTATGTATGTATGTATTTAATTTCACTGGTGTTGCCAGGTTCTATTGTACTCCATTAAGGTAGCGGGGCGTTAAAGCGTTTTCTCAAACATGCTAGGAAATGTGTTCATTTCTTTCAAAAAAAGAAACCGCGAAGTTTCACATTGTTTGTCACGTCTCAGATCACGCCAGCAAAGTTGTATGGAAATCCTTTGCTGGTGTCCATTAAGATAAATTCGTTATACGCTAAACCCACATAATTTGATTTCAAAATTATCTCGATGACTCTCATAAAAACGGAACGTAATTTTGTATAAAACAGGTAACTAAAGACGAGGCTGTATGATGTGAAGACCCTTGCCTGTCCAGAATTAAAAAAGAAAAGAATGAACTAAACATTTAGTATGGCTGAATATTACGTAATACTGTGCCTTACAGGCAAATTTATTTAAAAAAATTACAATTGGTGGGAAAATTGTAAATTTTTATTTGTTTCGTTGTGTTGTGGTCGCTAGCTAACTTTTATAAGAAGTACAATCTTTCATTTCCTAGCCTTTTTTTGAGAAAAACACTATGTAAGCCTCGGGGAAAATTACTTTGCTTGACTTGTATAATTGAAGTCCTCGCCTGCGGCTCGGACTTCAAACTACACTCGTCCAGCAAAGTCTTATTTTCCATACCTCGACAACAATGTACTATTACTGGTCGAAACATGTAGCTGGAATGTATTAATGGCTCGGCTGGTAAAGACGACTCATTCGATACCCTACACGACAGAATACCAATTTTTAAAACACTTCCCGTGTTAGGTATACGATTTTTTTAATCTAGCAAAATTTTTTCAAGCAAGGGCACGATTTGACCCTTCGACTTTCGCCATTACTAGTGGCGACGCCGCTTCTATCTAGGCTACCGCAGCTCGTTCCTTGCCGGCGAATTTTGAAAGTGCATCTTAATGCCAGTAACGTAAAGTAAATTTTGCAAGATTAAAAAAAAACACACACACACGACAGGTTAAAAAAAATATTCCACCATCTTTCATCCAACTCCCTAAGTGGACCACAATACAACAGGTTAAAATTCTAAAAATAATTTCTTAGCGTATGATAAACCTACTGTCCACATTTCTTGTTTCTAGCATTAGTTAGGACATTTGTTTTTCTAAGTGTAAGATAACTGACCTCGCACCGAATGCCTTGTGATGCCGGCTTAGAATAGCATCACCCCATTTCTTTCCCGTGGGTGTCGTATGAGGTGACGAAGGGACTCGAGGGTGTGTATTGCAATGGTAGGCGATGGGCTGACAACCTGTCACTATGGCGATACACAATTTTCCGAATGACCCTCAAATGTTTGTCCGACGTGGCGTAAATTTCTGTTTTTTGCGGCCGTTTATGCTCTGCCTACCCCGCAAGGGATTATAGGCGTGATATGTGTAAGATAACTGACTGTAAAGTACGAAAACATAGCATTTATTTTAGTATAAAATTCGGTTGCTCAATTGCTTATTCCCCCTTTTATATTTGGTATTATTAGAAGGTTCATAAATAAGTACATAATCAGTAGAATAACGTCTTGTTAGAAAGTCTGTATTCACAATGTATTTGCTTAGTTAGCCTTTCTCAAAGGATATAAATTTTAAAATAATTTTGGGACTTGTAAGAGGCGACTAAGGGACTTGAGGGTGTGTATTGCAATTGTAGGCGATGGGCTAACAACCTGTCACTATGGCGATACACAATTTTCCGAATGACCTTCAAATATATGTCAGACGTGGCGTAAATGTCCTTTTTTGCAGACGTTTACACTCTGCCTACCCCGCAAGGGATAATAGGCGTGATACGTATAAGTATGTATATTTGGGTTTGTCTGGTAAATGGCATTATTAATATGAAAATGTTTGGTTACAGAAATCAAGCATTGTTAACGAAGCAAATTTTCCCCTTTCATGTAACGGATATCACAAGAACGTTAGTCGCTTTCAAATAATTAAAAATGGCCTTACCCCAGAAAAATAGACGCGCGTTGAACGCATGTTCAACTAATATAATTCAAAAGTAAAACGCTAGATATGCTTTTTTTGTGGTAAGGCTCATAACACGGTTACACATTGTACAAGCATAGAAAAAGGGACCCGAGTACTAACTAGGGTGTACTTTGAGACCCGAAGCCTTGAGTTCCGGGTTCGATTATCGGTGGAGGCACTAACAAAGTTGATATTTATCACTTTGTGAATTTATCCCCAGTCTGGTTAGTACATTGCAGGGTGAACCACCCGAAAAGAAAGATGGTTCCGTGCTTCAGAGGACACGCTAAGCTAAGTTGTACCGGTTGCTGTCTTAGTCTTCTATAATTACTTAGACGGCGGTCGTTACACAACCATGTCAGAGGCCTACTATTATTAGTTGGCGGTTGTAAAACTCTGACACTAGGGTTCATCAGGTGGTTGGACGACTCAATGTCCCACACGAAAAGAAGAAGAACCCTTTATAAATAGTACAATGTATTGTTACAGCACACCCGCTACTCGCCGTCGGCGCTCCGCCACAGCGCCGCGCGGGACTCCAGCCTCTCCTACATCGCCATCTAACACACATCTCGGTATCCTGCACCTCATTTCGACACCTGTCAACAACATGCTTTAAGCTCACGTGCGGGTTGGCACTCAAACTGCCAATGTAAGTCTTATGCGCGCGGCAGAACGGTCCAAAGCCCAAACTGTTTAAACCATCTTGACTGTACACAATGTTTTTTTGAAAAGTTGCAAATTTTTGAAACGCCTGAAAAAAAATTGGCAAGTTTTCAATAATTTTATACTTAACACGCGAAGTGTTTTAAAATTTGGTATTCAATATACATAATGTAATCATCATTATTGGCCTCACACGTCTGTGACAGACGATTTAATCAGTGTCTGAGGCAAGACTTTTCATGGCTGTATAAGCCGATACGGGAGCGGCATAGTTTTCCGCACGCTCTACTATGTAATAGGATGCCTATATATAGATGATGATGTACATCTTTCCATAAATATCGCCAATCTTCATAACGTGGTGATCGCGTGATAATATGTTGCCAATAATGGTTGAAAATTGAAAATGTTTTAGTGGTTCGTGAATATAGTGGAATCGAAGATTGTTTTTGAGTATTTGAAATGACGACTATGATGTCCACCCATATCTTAAACCAACATTTGTCCACAAAAAAATATTCATAACTACCAAAATCCACTAAGTTGGCAACACTGGCTGTACAGGTCATTTAAAGGGCTTGAACATTGTTGCGAATGCTTTCACGAAATCAATTGATGATTTACCTCGCACTATTGGTGGCGCCATCTATTGGCGTTTAGAGGCATATGGTTTCTAAATCTGTGAAAAAGGATCATCGAAATTTAAGATACATCAAGCGCAAAAACTGCTTTAAAAACTGACGTTAGTACCTAAAAACACGGCTGCTATGTTTGGCTACTAGCGTTTTGGCCGATCTGAGATTTCGACGCCCAATTTTCTAGTGAAATCTTGAGTGGAGGATGGCGTTTTTTTTTACCTACATCTGTTTGGCTTAACTGACCTTGAAAATCCGCAGTGGTCAATCTGGAACTCTATGTCTTTTAGTCTTAAGATTCGAAATTCCCAATTTTAGAATAACGAATGTGTATTCATAGCATAGTTCCCAGATTAGCATTTCATAGAAATGTGCCAACAAATTGGGATGCTGACGATAATTGTTTGAGAATGACGTGATTGTTGTAAAACAATTAGAGCTTTCTAGATTCAATGTGGGCTGGTTTAAGTAATAAAACAATATTTGAAAAATAAAAAGATAAATAAAGTTTCCTAGATTGTTGCTTTTATTTCAAATAGCAACTTTTGACAACTCAATTGCTCGTAAATTGAATACACTCACACAGTCCAGCAAATATTGTTTTTGACACAATTTTGATACTAAGAAAATACGTAAAAGCAAATAATTCTGTATTAAATTTTTCAAGTGTCCGCAAGTGTTTTGGACTGTATGATCTTATAAGTAGTTCCTTGTTTTATATATTTTTGTTAAAAATAAAAATAAAAACTATTATAAATAAATAAACAAAAAATACAAAATGTTGTGTCTAGGCCCCCATACAGCATTGCTCTTGTGATGTAAATTACTGTAAATAATTAATAATTAAATAGATGACGATATTATACATTAAGGCTTAAATATAGCTAGGTTTTTTTCTATGCCCAATTTAAGTTGTAAGTACGAAAATTTCACTATGTAGAGGCCCCTTTACACGAACGATTTTTCTTCAACCGAACTCCCGCGGCCAAATCCTTCGCCACAAATTAAATACAAAACGACCACAACAGTCAATTTCGTCGTTTTAAGTCCTTGAAATGAAGTTTCGTTTCATCGACCGTTGAGGTAATTTTTATTTATTTTCCACAGACTTGGTTGTTTATGAGGATCGTGTACCGATCGCAAATTATTAGGAAATCAACCAAATGTATGAGCTTTGTACCGCGTCAAACGTCTACCAGCTTGATGGACGGCGTTAAGGAGATTACATAGGTGCTGCCCTCATCAGTTAAAAATTCATAACTCAAGACGTAATTAATCGAAAATCCGCTTGTGTCAAGTTTAAGTACAGATCCAGAAGCTTATTTACAAAATGTTGTATAAATAATTGTGGTGTCGCTATCTGTAACTACCTTGATATTTTTTTACAAATAAGACATTCTGTAAATAAACTTGAGTATCTGTACTTTAATCTGACAGAAGCGGATTTTCGATAAACGTTCACATCAATAAATGAATTTTTCACTGATGGGGACAGCACTTAGCCTGTGTTATAATCCCTTATCGTTTCGCAGCCTCTGAAACTCAAAGAAATAAAAAAAAAATTGGTACACAAAGGCGGGAAAAATCAACTAAGTTTCAATATTAAATTTAGTTGGTTTTATCATTCGTGTAAGGGGCCGTTGGGAGCCTTAGGAGATGTTTTAGCAAATGAAGAATAAACTTTACTGATGTTTGAAAATTTGTAATTATTATTTACATGAATATATTTTTAATTTATAAACGTTGTAAAGTTGCAATGTGATTATAATCTTATATTCATTAAAATAGCAACATTTTACGATGTCTTTTTGGGACGAAATAAAAAGTTTTTTTTAAGAAATATAATCACATTGCAGAATCTGATTACAGCACAGAGTTAAATAGTATACTTAAGCCTATTTTCAGTTAAAATATAATGAAAAACCCAAACATGTTCGTTTCATTTGCAAAATCCTTGATTTTATTAAAGCAATACCTACCTACCTATATACTTAATTCATTATTATCAAATGTTACATTTCAATAGTCACATGTTTAAAAACCCAATTCGTAATATGGTAAATTCAAAAGATAAACAATGAGAAAAAATATAGATGAGATAGATTTTTTTAACTAATAAAGCAGAATAGGAATAAGTAGTGTAAAAATAAGACAAAACTATTTCTAAGGTAGGTCTTGGCAATACGTACAACTTCCCTAAAGAAAGTCTAGCATGCTTTGTAACCGAGATAAACAAGAAGTTTGAAAGCTGTCACTTAAAATGTAGATCTTGCCAAGACCTACAACAACTGCCTCAAAGTAAATCATAAGACTAGTATTCTTAGTTTTCGTGATAAACAAATTTTAAGTTTGACAGGTGTCACTTATCTTCCTTCTTCTTCTTTTCGTGCGGGACACCGAGTCGTCCAACGACCCAATGAACCCAAATAATCCGATGGCCTAGCGTGCTTAGTTTTCAAGATAAACTTGAAGATAAACGATTAGCAAGTTTGACAGCTGACATTGAAAATGCAATACTTGCCAGACATATATAATGTAATCTAGCATGCATAGTTTCTCTTTGTTTCTAAGATTAGTAACAAGTTTGACAGCTGTCGCTCAAAATGTAGGTCTTTCCAAGACCTACAAGAAATTGAACTCCCATAGAAACTACGAGTCTAGCATGCGTTCTGCTGATGGCACTTGACGTGAGAAATGCAGCGAACATAAGTGGAGGCAAGTCTACGAAAGTGACAAGTTCGGGAGTGGACAAGATAGGAATTGCAGGTACACAGATTGAGGAAGTAAACGAGTTAGGGAATCGACAAGTTTGAGAAATGGACAAAATCAATCTAAAGGTTATTTATTTCCCAACGCAAGACACTCAAAAGTACTCAAAACTCATTAATATTACGCTCGACACACGCTGTCGACATTTGCCTCATAAGGCAAATTTTATACAAAATATTTTAACAAACATAACGTTTATAATTAAATGATTACAACTCGTTCCTACCGCGTCACAAATTTAAACTACCATTTGTCTTTTAGTGCTAAAGTCTTCATAGGTCTTATTCTCCATTATATCAACCAGAATATCCACCATTTTGTACACGTCTTGGTAACTGGTATACAAAGCCGTTGGCGCCAAGCGAATCACGTTGGGATCCCGAAAATCTGGCACCACACCTCGGGATTTCAGAGCCAGGCTAATTCTGTAGCCCTCGTCGTGAAGCAAGCATACGTGACCACCTCGTTTGCTATCCTCCCTCAAGTTACCAACTTTGCACCCGTATTTGGCAAGCTTCTTCTCAATGAGGTAGATCAGGTAAGCCGTTATTTCAAGCGACTTGGCTCTGATGTTCTTCATGCCGGCTTCGTTCAAGATTTTCAAAGAGCCTTCTATAGGTGACACCGAAAGTAGATGCGGGGATCCAATCTGCCAGCCTGAAGCGTCTTTCTGGTGTTCAAAGTCTTGACGCAACATGAACTGCGTTTCCGGTTTATTCCCGTACCAGCCAGCTAGTCCAGGCAGTTTGTTGAAATGTTTTCTGTTGATATACAAAGCTGCTGGCGATCCAGGGCCACCGTTCATGTATTTATACGTACACCAAACGGCGAAATCTGCATCCACTGATTTGAAGTCGACTTCTACAGCACCTGCGCCATGAGATAGGTCCCATCCTATAATAATGCCTCGCTCTTTAGCTGCTGAAGTTATTTTCTTCATGTCGATTATTTGTGCAGTTCTGTAGTACACTAATGGAAGGAGCGCTATTGCAACGTCGTCGGTCATCGCGTTTATGATATCGTCTTCATTCATGTACCAATTTTTTGCTTTAACAACTTTTACTGCGTCCTCTGGATCAAGCCCTTTCAGTCTAACTTGGCTGTCGATTGCGTAACGGTCAGTCGGGAAGTTGATGTCGTCTACCAAAACTTTGTATCTGTCCTTGGTTGGTTCGTAAAATGTGCTTATAGTTTGATGGATGTTGGTGGTAGTGGATTCTACAATCGCTATTTCATCAGGATCTGCGCCAACTAGAGGAGCCATGAGTTTAGCCATGTTTCGTGAACAAAGAATGTATTTTCCATCTTCTACGCTCCATAACTTCACACCTTCGTTCTTCCACGTTTCTAAAGCCTTAAGAACATTACTTTCAGCGTCTTTGGAGGCCAGTCCTAGTGAGTTTCCACACATGTAAATCGTTCCTTCTTTGATATAGAAACGTTCGCGAAAACGAGCCAGTTTGTCTTGGCTATCCAATAATTTTGGAAATTCCGCATCGTCTTCAAAATCTCTATTCATTTTTGCGACTCGCAAATTCTTCTACCTACACACTGTTACTATACCGTGTAGGGCTGGAAACTGAAGAAGATTTGGATGGATGTTCATGTTTTTAAATGTCACATGATTGTAATTTATTACGGCTATGTAGGGTGTTAAAATAAATCCCTCATCATAGTCTTGTTTATTTAAGACTTAGCTTTATACAGGCTAATCAAGACTTAGCGCGAATGTTTTTAATAGTGATATTCTCGACGTAATACTAACGCGAATTTCGTGTTACATCCGCTCGTGTAGCCATAGGCACCAATCACAGCCCACAAGACAAGTAACCAACACGAAAAGAAGAAGAATTGGGTGCCCTTCGTACACTTTCGAAACTAATATACATACATACATATAATCACGCCTCTTTCCCATAGGGCCAGACAGAGAGTACATCTTTCTACATGCAACGATCCTGACTCACCTCTTTCGCTTCTTTAACATGCATCAACCTTTTCATACATGCTCGGCGTTTAAGGGTACTCTTGACCTGACCTTTCTTTACGTCCCCGATCTGAGCCAAGTACGTGCGTCTAGGTCTTCCCCTTCCAACGTTCCCTTCCGCACTCGCCATATACACCTGTTTCGTTAATCTTCTTTCATTCGTTCTCTCAATGTGACCAAATCATCTCAGCATTCCTTTTTTCTATACCAGTCACTACGGCTTCTTTTATACCGCACGCAACGTTCTCGTAACTAAGATTCACATAACTAGCTAAGAAAAGATACTTTTAATCACTGTTTCGAAACTGGTTACTAATTAACACTAGAAGAGAACCTCTAGTAAAACTGATTTAAAGGTTCCGTAGGTACCGCAAAAAGAAAAAAACTGAATCCTTATAGGATCACTTGTAAGTCCGTCCGTCCGTCTGTCAGAACCCTTTGTTTCAAGAGTGCGTAGATATCGAGTTGAAATTATATCTTAAACAAAAGTCTACGGCCGTTTGTAGTTAAAAAAATACGTAAAAAAATACAGCAGTTTAGGTTGTAAAAAACGCATGTTTTTGAGCCTCCCAAAGGAATCTCGATGCATAGGGTACTTCACGTGAACCTAGAACTACGAAATTTGGCAAGTAGCTTCGTTATGAAGTACCTACGTTAGTTGTTTACATAAAGTTAAGAATAAAAAAAACTTTTATTTTTATACCACAGTGACCCTAAGGTTTTTTAGCGGCCGTAAAAAGTTTTAAAATTGAGGATAACGGGTAGTTAAAGTAAAGTAGGCTACGGAATCCTCGTAGGGCGAGTGCGACTCGCTCTTGGGCGTTTTTATAATGCAAAATGTTGTGTGAGCTCCAAATTCCCACACAAAATGACTGGATCGGCCAACACAAATTGTATTCACAATCTGATGGTAAAGGCAGTTTCATGAGCGTATCTTAATCTGCAGTAGATTCTTTTCCTAACACCTTATATACTCATAATACTATAAAAGTATATAATCGTTCAATAACAAAAAGATAAGTGTCGTGTGTGATATTATGAGGTGCGAAACAAGTTTAACCCGCTATACTGGATCCCACAGAATTTAACCAAATTTTGCAGAACCAAAAATGATAACAATGTTTTCAACAACATACCTACTTACATTTTGATCAAAATCTAGCAAAACTTTGTGTCTTGGACACGTGACTTGAAATCCTCCTGAATTTTTCAGATGTTTAAAATGGCCTCCTACTAGGGAGTGTTCTAGTCCCCATGTTATTCAACACATACGTATACTCGTAGAACATCGAGCAGTTGCACTAAATATTTCCAAATAAGGTGTTACGATTACAAAAGATCACAAGTTTTAGAAAGAATTACAGTAAGTAAGAGACGAGTACCAAAAGGTTGAAGATTTCGTCGGCTTACGTCGGGGCGCCGGTAGCTCAGTTGGCAGAGCAGTGGTACAATACTCCACAGTCCCAGGTTCAAGTCCCGGCGGGCGCTGACATTTTTACAAATTCTTATTTTCATTTATGAAAGTAAGTAGTTATTGTAGTCAACTGAACTCTTTCTTTTCTAGTCGGTGGCCTCACTGCTGAGGATCGGGACTCCGTATACTACCTTTGGTAATTAGCTTCTATTGAGCTCGATCTTCCGCTTCATGGACTTCTGTGTTGGTGAACACCTCCAGTTGTTCGAAAATATGAGCTAGCCAGTTTCGTTTACTGGTGGTGGTGGCGTAAAGTTACGTGCCGTGCGATCAACCTAGCCAGCCTGTTTTCTATAAGGACAATACAAAATTGTTATAAAAATAAGAAAATCTTGCTAAAGTACAAATTTCCTTTTTTTAAAATGACGGATCATGACGTCAATAAGTGATAACTAGTATTTAAATTAACTTAAATTAATGTAGGATATACTGTCTAATTCCAAGCTAAACTCCCGCAGTGGAAGCGATTTACACAGGTAAATTTCTAGTAAAATACCAGGAGTTCAACTGAAGGCAGACAATGGCCGCGTTACGCAGCGCTAAATAGCATACGCTGCACAATATAGCAGCGCATACTATGAATTAAACGTGAACCTAAATCTATTTAACTTAATTAACTAAGTTGAGTGAAATTGGCAAATGATGTGTTCTGACCTTTACATAACTCAATTCTGTAGTAAATACCGTCTGCCGATCTGGCGTTACGTCACACGTATAAGCACTAGATTATAAGTAAGTTCCTCCAAATTATATCACCCCACGAATTCCGCAATTCGTACTAAGGAGTCACAATGATAATGGTACAACAAATATGACTAAAGGGAACACACCATTAACACGAGGAAACAGTTTTATACTAAAACAACTAGGTTTAACACTTACAGTCACGTGCCGGCGCAAATGCATAAATACCCAACGGAGAAAGGAAGTTCAGGGAATGGATCAAATAAGGATTCCGTTGGTACTTACAGGGCTGGGTGGAAAAGATATCGACACCCAGCATTCCACTACAGCCTTGGCGCGTTATTCACTTCAAACCACTCACAGCTTCTGTTCGTATTCCACTTTGATATTAGTCATTACGCGTGACCCAACACGAACTAGGGCCGTACAAAACGCGAGCCGATATGGCCACTTGATGCCTATTCAACGCGACGCTCACGTGGAAGCCGTCGAGACATCCAACAATCACTAAGCCTGGTATTCTAGTATAACCCAGGAGAACCGCAATAATACGATGCATCAACACGCGCGATCTCAAATTGAATCGTCCATTACACGCGGCATCACAAAACGCGTGGCGGGAAATCCGTACAAAACACAATACGTTCTCGTCCGAACGGTTTTGAGTGACTGATAGTGCGGTGCAGAAATCACCGCTTGGCGCCTACCAGGCGGCCCGCGCGCACGCCGCCACCCTCGCCCCGCGAGCGAGAAAGGGACAACATATGCCCAGAGCGATGCGTGCGGGCGAGCATCGCGGCGTATTCATAGACCGTCATTAATACCTAACTTACCCCAGCATAGCAACGCTAAATTAAACATTCACCCGCCCTAGGCCGAATCCCTTAGGCCTATTCACTACTGGGGAGACGAGATAGCGTTGCTATTGCTCGCTTAAGAACTGAATCCCCTACCTGAACTGTCGCGACTCGAGGAGTGCCATCACTACCTGGGAACAAGTTGAGAATGCGCCCTCTGCGCCATCGCAGTGGCGGCAGGTTGGCATCCTTAACCAGAACGAGATCTCCGATGCGAGGGGGTTCAGTTCTGTCCGTCCACTTAAGGCGTTGCTGCAGAATGTGCAAATACTCAAGCGACCATCGCTTCCAAAAATTCTGAGACATTTGCTGCAGCAACTCATAACGCGTCAAACGATTGCTACTGACCTCTGTGTAGGGGTATTCTGGCAAGGCGTTAAGTGGTCGGCCAATTAAGAAATGCCCTGGTGTCAGGGCCTCCAGATCATTCGGATCTGAGCTAAGCGGACACAAAGGACGTGAATTGAGAACGGCCTCAATTTTACAAAACACGGTCGCTAGCTCCTCAAAGGTTAATATCGTTAAACCTATAACGCGCATCAAATGCGTCTTAGCGGACTTTACAACCGCTTCAAATATACCACCCCAGTGGGGGCATCCTGGTGGATCGAACACCCAGTTAATGCCCTGACGGGAGAGGCTCGTGCCGATAGCTTCCTCGTTTTCCGATAAAAACGTTATAATTTCTTTCATACATCGATCAGCGCCCTTAAAGTTGGTACCACAGTCCGACCTGATCAGCGCTGGTCGCCCTCTTCGCGACACAAATCTATCTAAAGCTGCTAAGAAAGCCTCCGTAGTGAGGTCGGCCACGAGTTCCAAGTGGACGGCCTTGGTTGCTAGGCACACAAACACGCACAAATACGCCTTGATTGACTTCGCGTTGCGAAGGCGTGATGCCTTTACCATAAATTCCGCCTCGCTCGCGCGTAAGCATCGGTCGTGCGCGTTCGCTCTCGGCAGCTCATAGCCGTTCGGTCCGATTCGCAGCGCCGCGATACTTGTTTACTTCACTGCGCGTAGAGTAGTTAACGAAACAGAGTAATATTTTTGAACTTTGTCAGCATGGGTGACCAGCATGACAATAGCAACATGTCTGTTGAGGAAAGTGTAGTGAATGTTACCATTGATACTACACATGTGGATAAGGATTCACCTACCCCGTGCTTCGTCAACAATGGTCCTCGCGCAAGATTACCCGACCCCGTTACTGAGGATGTACAGACAAGCAGTTTTCTTCAATTTGAGATACGGATGATGGGCTTGCTGGACAAGTGGTGCGAAAGACAAAACGCCAAATTTTCAAAAATTGCCGAAGATTTCGAGTCTATGAAAAACTCGGTCGAATTCCTGACCGAAGGATTAGACGAACTTAAAAAGAAGACGGAATCAACTGACCAACGTGTCAATCGACTGGAAAATAAAATTAACTTAATCGACATACACTCAGTGAAGTTGGATGCACTTGGTGCCAAAATTGAGACAATGGAGCAGCAAGCGCGTCAAAACAACATCGAGATCAGCAACGTTCCTGAAAGACGCAATGAAAACTTGGTCGAGTTGGTCGAACAACTGGGATCCGTCATCAAGTACACTATCACCAGGGGTGATATTGCTGCTGTTCATCGTGTTCCGCATGCAAGCGCTTCCAGCTCACACCCGAAGAATATCATAATCAAGTTTCACTCGCGCATCACGCGCGATAATGTACTTGCAGCTTTCCGCCTGGCCAAGGGTACTACAACGTCTCAACTAAACATCAGCGGTGAACCTAGGAAAGTGTACCTGAATGAACACTTAACTCTGTCAAACAAGAAACTGTTTCGTGAGGCTCGAGCTGCCGCCAACAAACACAAATATCGTTACGTGTGGATTAAACATGGCACGATTCTGGTGCGTGAAAATGACATTAGTAGTGTTATCGCTATCCGCTCTCCTAGTGACCTCGCTAAAATCAACGCAAAGAATGCTTGAACTTGCATTAATCTGTGTTTTTCTGTGCTTATTAGTGACTATATTTAAAGTTGCTTCGCGTTCTCATGTTGATCTCTGTTTGCTCAATTACTCTGCAACATCTCTTGCTACCTGCACTTTAATAAATAGTTACCACGTAATTCCAACCAAAATCTTAAGTAAATATGCAATCCAGTCCGTTAATCTGGGTTCATTTGTCAATTATATGACACGTATTTTCATTACACATAACGCATACTTGGTATATTTCAATATTTCGCTTATGATCACTTACTATTGTCGGACTGCTTCGTCATCAAATTCTACATTTTACACTGGTTTAATGCGGGATTTCACTAACTATATCTACGTTAATGCTTACAAACTCGGTTTGTATCATATTTGCGATGCAATTCTAGTCCTGTTTTATGACGTATATCAAAGGTACCCACGTACCTGCTTTCTTATAATATGCTCATATTCTAATCATTTACGCATACGTCATAGTTTTGCCTGTACTCAACTTAATTTTACACTTGTATTTATTTATCTTTTACAATGGGCTTAAATACGAAGCTTATCATATACTATCAGAATTGTGGTGGCATGCGTACTAAGTTGAATACCCTATACATGAACATTTTGTCTAACTCATACGACATCATAATTCTAGTAGAATCGTGGCTGATACCTAGTATAAGTGACAATAGATACTTGGTATACCGGTGCGACCGCGACCGTGAGGCATGCGGGAGGGCGGACGGCGGCGGCGTGGTGGTGGCGGTGCGACGGGAGCTGCGACCCACTGCGCGCGTGCTGCCTGCCGCGCTCCCCGCCCTCATCGACTGCGTCATGCTGGACTTACCACTGGCGTCGTCGGCCTCCGTCGGTGGATCTAGTCGATCACTTCTGCTCTGTGCAGTTTACATTCCACCAAGTCAAACTTGCGATTCCTACTCTGTGTATTTAGATATGCTGTCTGAACTATTAATATCTGAGAATATTGAAAACTTTTATATTGCCGGCGATTTTAACCTACCGGATCTGTCTTGGGATACAGTAACAAACTTACTAGATAACAAAAGACATCAACCTAATTTATTACCTGCTAGCAAGTTACTGTTAAATTTTATATCTCTTACCAATTCTACGCAATTTAACACTCAAATTAAAAACATTAACGACCGCATATTGGATCTATTTATTTCCAACAATGATTGCCTCTGCACCGCTTCACCAGATCCATTGTTACCTGCTGATCGCCATCATCCCCCATTTCTTATTTCCACAACATACAGCCGAAACATAAACGCTATGACACAATTAAAGCGCACTAAATACTGCTATGATAAAGCTGATTACACACGAATAAACTTGGATATTGAACAGCTCAATTGGGCAGATTTACTCTCTCATAAATGTGCTGAGGAAGCAGTAAGTATTTTCTATGAACACATTTATTCAATTATAAAATTACACGTTCCTACTAAAATTGTAAAAGACAGTAAGTATCCTATTTGGTTCACACGTGCTTTGATTCGTATATTTAATTCTAAGTACAAATATTGGGTTAAATGGAAGGTATATAATAATGTTTCTGATTACGAGCAGTTTTCCCTCTACCGAGATAGATTTAAAAGCGAATGTGTTAATTGTTTCAATTACTACATCCATAATATTGAGTTAGGTATTTTCAATAATAATATGAAATGTTTCTGGAACTATGTTGACAACCGCAAAGTTAAGCCAAAAATACCGTCCTCCATGCAATACAGAGGCGTAACCAGTAACGACCCTGAAGTTATATGTACCATGTTTTGTAATTTCTTTCATTCCGTATACGAAGTATCGAGTCTCGATGTGGGAACGTGGGTCCCGCCTGAAGATAGTCCGACGCACAGTGTTCATATTAACGATTTATATTTCTCCCTTGAGAGCATTAAGAAAGAAATTAAATGTCTTGATAGCACTAAGGGTCCAGGGCCTGATGGGATTCCACCTTCATTTCTCACACATACTGCGGCGACCATAGCTGTTCCACTTTTTATTCTATACAATAAGTGTATTAATGAGGGGGTTTTTCCTCGGATCTGGAAACTGGCTAATATTACCCCCGTATATAAAAGCGGTCCAAAGCACCACGTAGAAAATTATCGTCCGATCTCGATCTTGTCCGCATTGTCGAAGCTTTTTGAAAGACTGGTACACAACTCTATTTACCCGATATTACACAATATTATTCTACCCGAACAGCATGGGTTTGTTAAAGCAAGGTCGACTGTAACCAATTTAACTCTTTTTACCACATACCTATTTGAAAATATGGACAGTCGCGTTCAGGTCGACGCAGTATACACAGATTTTCAAAAAGCTTTCGACAAGGTGGACCATGAGATCCTTTTAAATAAAATTGCATACAATGGCATCAAAGGAAATCTTTTGCGCTGGTTTATTTCATATATTACATCTAGAACACAAAAAGTCGTCATCAATGGTTTCGAATCGGACTCTGTTGTGGTCTCTTCTGGAGTACCACAAGGGTCAATTCTCGGGCCCTTACTGTTCGTCCTATTTATTAACGATATAGGTGATTGCTTTCACTATTGTAACTTCTTACTCTATGCCGATGATCTGAAGGTATATCTTGGTATTTGCTCTGAGACTGATTGCATTAAATTCCAAAACGATTTACATAGACTTACCGACTATTGTTTTAAAAACAAACTTCATCTAAGTATATCTAAATGCAATAAAATAATCTTCACAAAAAAAACTAATGTCATTAGATATCCTTATAAACTATGCGGTTCGGTTCTGTCTACTGTATCAGTAATACGGGACCTGGGTGTACTTTTAGATCATCAACTCCATCTTGAACAACATATAGAAAAAATTGTTAACAACGCTTTTCGTATATTCGGATTTGTCATGAGAACTTGTCGCGACTTTAAGCGTCCGTCCACTTTCATCTGTCTGTATAATGCCTTAGTACGTCCCCACTTAGAATACGCATCGCAAATATGGAACCCACTTTATAATAAATATATTGACCAAATCGAGTTAGTCCAAAGTAAATTCTACCGCTCATTTCACTATAAATGCTATCGTAAGAAGCTGTCCTTCAGTAAATTAAAAACCAAGTATTCCATTATGTCCCTACAATCTAGACGCACTCTCTTAGATGTAATGCTGTTTTATAAAGTTTGTAACAACCTTGTTAGTTGTCCAAGTCTTACAAGTTACGTTGCTTACAATGTTCCTTCCCGTCTCCATCAACGCTCAACTAATCGCCATAAACTGTTTGTTACCGCTCGCTGTAAAACCAATGCTGGATTGCGTTCTCCGATGCGCCGAATTATTTCTGCTTACAACGATAATTTCCCGCACCTTGATTTATATACACTCAGTTGCAGTAGTTTTAAGAGATCACTATTAAGAGAATTGGCAAATTGATTGATTATTGTAATTCATAAAGATAATAGCTCGTAAGTATCCTAAACATGTTACATGTTATAATTTATCAGCCTGTTTCTAAACTACCTACTCGTTTATATTCAACCCGTGAATAGCGTAGTTGGCTGTATATAAACTTATGCTTTGTGTACTATGTATTATGTAAGTAACCTATGTATACAGTTGTTTGCTTTTCCAAATAAACAAAATAAAAAAAAAAATAAAATAAAATAAAAGGCCCCGCAAAGTCCGTTCCCACACCCGCAAACGTCCAGGCTTCCGTCACCCGGTCCGGTGGGAGGTCTCCCATCTGAGGTTGCATTGTGGCTGCCTTCAACCGATAGCAAGGCAAGCACCGAAACACAATGCTCCGTACCGTACGTCGTCCAGACAAGATCCAAAACTCGCGCTGCAGAATAGCCAAAAGTGCATTGCAGCCCGCATGCGAGTTTTTCTGGTGACGATCCCTAACTATAAGTTCTACCAAAGGTCCCTTCTTTGGGAGTAACAGCGGATGCCGTGCTGAAAAGGGCAGGTTAGCGTTCCGAAGTCTACCTCCAACCCGGAGCATTCCATGCTCGTCCACGAACGGGTTGAGGCGCACAAGACCTCCCTTCAGCTTTCCACGGCCATCCCTGAGCAGCCTGGCCTCTTCCTCAAAATGTTCCGCCTGGACGACCCTAACCAATAAACTTAGAGCCGCATTCCGCTCCGCAGGCGAGAGGACAGGTGCCAAGTTCCGTTCTGCTTGAGGTTTTCTACAGTTGTTCACGAACCGTTTGATCCAACCTGTCACCCCTAGAAGTTTGTCGAGGGAGCTGTATCGTTCCAGCAAGAAAGCCGCACTAGGCTTAGGTACGATCTGCCCTACGTTCACTCGCAAACCTCGATCAGGTGGCCCAAGCGGCGACCCGCACTCATTGTATGGCCATCTCTCAGGTGACTCAGTCAGCCACTGAGGTCCCCACCACAGTGAGTGACCTACCAAATCAGGGGCCCTACATCCCCGTGAGGCGCAGTCCGCTGGGTTCTGTTCTCCCGGTACGTGTCTCCATACCAACGGAGTTTCCGATCCTTTAATCTGTGACACCCGATTTGCCACGAAAACCTCAAGAGTATGTACCGACGTCTGTAACCAGCACAGAACTATCCTACTGTCGGTCCATGCGTACACCGTTTCATCCAAAGTGATGGTACCGCGTAGATTACTAGCGACATGATGTAGCAAGCGCGTGAGAAGCGCTGCTCCCGCCAATTCCAACTTTGGAATGGTCCATCTTGTCCTAACCGGAGCCACCTTACTCTTGGCCATAACTAGACGCACGTCTACAGTTCCCGTTGAACTGACTGTCCGCAAATAGACAGCTGCCGCGTACCCTCGCTCTGAGGCATCACAAAACCCATGTAGGGTAGCCTTACATCCCACCGATGGGAGCAACTTGCGAGGTATGGCGATGCGTACGATCCCTGGTAAGGTGGTCACAAACTTGGTCCAATCATTCAACAGCTCTCCGGAGAGCTGGTCGTCCCAACCCAAGTTTGCTATCCACAACCTTTGCAAGAAGCACTTCGCCATGAACGTCACCGGTGCGATCCACCCGTTAGGATCGAAAGTTCTGGCGATCGTCGATAATACCGAACGCTTCGTCCAAGTCTTCTGCAAAAGGTCTGGCTCGATCTGATACGTAAAGACATCATGCGTTGGCCTATATTGCACCCCTAGGATGCTCAACGTATTTGGATTGTCCGGGTTCTCGAAAAGGTGCGGGTCCTGCTGGAACTCACCTGGCAAACCGGCCAGGAGCTCTGGACAGCTGGACAGCCATTTCCGCAACTCATAACCTCCTGATTCCATGATCGCGATCAGCTCGTCTCGTAGTAGCAGTGCTTGTTGCACGCTATCTGCACCCGTGCAGATGTCATCCACGTAGACGTCGCGATCCAGTACTGCTGCGGCTCGAGGGAATCTTACCCTTTCCTGTGCGGCCAACTCTCGCAGCGTGCGTACTGCCAAAAACGGACTTGGCTTCAGACCATACGTTACCGTGTTAAGCTCATAAGTGACCATCGGCTCGTCAGGGCTCTCACGCCACAAAATCAGCTGGTACCGACGGTCATCCGGGTGTATAATTGTTTGGCGAAACATCATTTTGACGTCTGCGACGAACGCTACTTGGTGCAACCGAAAATCTGTGAGGATGTCCACAATGTCCCGGTTCAACTTGGGACCCGCGTGCAGACACTGGTTCACAGACACACCATTCGATGTAGGAGCAGAACCGTCAAACACTACCCGTATCTTCGCCTCCGGTGACTTCAAAACAGCCAGGTGTGGTATATAGTAATGCTCGACACACCTCCAATCTATGCTGGACACCGACATGTGGCCCAACTCTAGGTACTCCCTCATGAACTCGATATACTTCTGCCGAAGTGCTGCATCTCGCTTCATCTTTCTCTCCATAGCCAGTAGTCTCCGTTCCGCGATCTGTCGCGAACTACCTAAGGAGGGGCGGTTTGGGAGAAATGGCAGCCTGGTAACAAACCTACCTGACGAACTTCGTGCAGTGTTGTACTGATAGAACAGCTCGCACTCGTCATCCTCTGGCTTCCGTCTATCCGCTGTGGGTGGCTCCTCAGACTCCCAAAACCTCTGCAGCACCTCCGACAACACACTACCATAGAGAACCGTATCGCCCTCTGGTAGGTCCTGAGATCTCCAAACTGGGCCAAAAATAACATACCCCCCTGTGGTATCAACGGCCACTAAACCAGTTTGCTGAAGTACCCGTTTTCTGCCACACCAGAATCTCCCGAGGACGTCTGACCCGAGGAGAACGTCCACCGTACCAGGAGTATCAAATTCAGGATCAGCTAACTCTAAGCCTGTGGTTAACCCTCGTACCGTTGACGGTAACCGAACCTGAGGAAGTTTCCCTACCACTTCATCCAGCACCACTGCTGAGGCATGATAGCTGACCCCTGTACCTGTATTACCTAATGTGAACTCGAAGTTCACCTGACCCCGAACGTCAGGCACATCTACACCTCCAATACCTACAGCCCCATCCGTTGTGGGCCTTATATTTAAGCGTAGCCTACTCACCAGCTTACTAGACACAATACAACCCTGAGCCCCTGTATCTAACAAGGCTCTTACCTGTATGCTGCGGCCACCGTATCCCCATACCCAAATCATTGCCGTAGGCAACAATACCGTAATTGGCCGGGGGGCCGAAGCTGGCGTGTAGGCGGCGATTACCTAGCAGGAACCTAAGCGCGGAGTGTCCGCGTCCTGCGGGTGGGTCCCCTCTCTCCGTACACCTTCGAGTGGGTCCCACTCCTGCTGATAGGGACCTCTGGTCCTGTACGCCATGGCTGGCAGCCTATAGTAACCCTGCGGCAGGCGCGCGTACCGTGGATGCGCCTGTAGCCGCGGGTGCTCAGCCAAGGGGAGAGGCATGCGTGGGTCATGAGACCTCACCATGTTGTTCAGTCCCGCCGAGTACTGCATGTACTGGCCCTGGTATTGGCACCCGCCCGTAGCATCACGTACTTGTGATGGGTGCCCCTGACCTTGGACCTGTGACCACCTACCCCGTTCCGGCACCTGCTGCCGAGGTGGTGACTGTCTCGCGCGTGGTGAAGGGGGCATCACCTGCTGATGTCCCTGGCCTCGTCCCTGAAACCCTGGTGGAAGAGGACTCCTCCTTGGAGGGGGTGGGGAGCGTTGCTCCCGTCTAGGTAGGGCAGACTCCGTCCGCTGACCCGCGTCAGCTCTGCCTCCGTAATCTCCGCTGCGGTTCATGCATAGGAGCTGATGGTGGGCACCCTGGCAGTACCTGCAGTTGGTGCTTGATGGGCACTCTCGCACCTGATGCGGCCCCATACACCTAAAGCACCAACGCCGTTGCTGCACCACACCACGACGTTTCTGCACCCGCTGTGCAGCGAACTCCTCACACGCAGTCACCTGATGCCCCGCCTCTCTGCAGTAGGCACACCTCGATTCCAAATTAGCGACATTGTATCGCCTGGGTGGCCTACTCTTACCGTCTCGCGCCTGTGCACCCGGCCGTTCCGGGCGGCGAGCGGCCGCAGACTTCGCGTGAGGCGACTCTCCAAATTGGGCATCTACCCGCCTGCACTCGGCCTCGAGGAAGGACTTGAGCTCCTCGAAGGTCGGGAGGTAATCAGATGTCTTACCTCCGTGTGACTGTTCAAAACGAGCGGCCATGTCGCTCGGCAGGCGGCGCAACAACGTGTGGACCAGGATATAATCATAGCCTGACACCGGCATCACCTGTCTCTCAAGAGCGTTCACTGCAACGCAGACAGGGTTGAGGACCTTGGCCCTGAGGTCCGTCCCTCGTGTGATGGTCGGCACGGTGAGCCACTGTTCCAGGAGTTGGTCAATCATGAGACGTTTGTTGCTGTATCTTTCGATCAGCAAACCGCGAGCCGTCTCGTAACTTGCATCATCGACTGGTAGATGCTTTACCAGCTCATGGGGCTCACCTTGCAGCTTGGCCATCAATTGTGCCATTTTATATGCCGGCTGCAAGTCAGTGCGGTTATGAATCACACTGTCAAACAGATCCTGGAATCGGGTCCAATCCGTGTAGTCCCCGTGGAAGACCGGAATCGCCACAGCCGGCAGGGGCACTTGCACCCCCGGTCCCCGCGGACCATGGGGTGGGTCCGGCTCCCCAGCTCTACGCCTGGTGATCACAGCAGCCGCCTGCTGGATCTCCTGCCCCATCTCCATGCACTGGGTCACATTCGTCCGGACCGTAAGTTTGACCTCCTCATCAGGCGTCCCATCAAATAACTCCTCGCATCCAGTGAGGCAATCCAACACCTCCGCGACCCGTTCGTCAATCCGTTGCGCACAAGCGATGAGTGCGTCCTCTCGGTCCCCGCGACCGACCATCGCCTGCTTAGTCGCGAACTAAATTAGGTGCGTTCTAATTTTTGCCTGAAGCTGTGTAATTGTGGGAGCCATGGTACCAACTCAAAGTAACACCGAACCTTACAATAAAAAAAAATAGACAATCGGCCCTGATCCTACCGTTAGGATATCCGCACAGGGTAAACACAACGATAATAACAAGCAATTCACTAATTGATTGGCCCTGATCCTACCGATAGGATATTCTACACAGGGCACACACTACAATCACAATAAATATATTTTTTTTTATGTAGGTAGATTAAAAATCTTATACTAAAATAATCTTAAATCTAGTGGTTTTCTAAACCACGCTCTGCTACCAAAAATTGTCTAATTCCAAGCTAAACTCCCGCAGTGGAAGCGATTTACACAGGTAAATTTCTAGTAAAATACCAGGAGTTCAACTGAAGGCAGACAATGGCCGCGTTACGCAGCGCTAAATAGCATAGTACGCTGCACAATATAGCAGCGCATACTATGAATTAAACGTGAACCTAAATCTATTTAACTTAATTAACTAAGTTGAGTGAAATTGGCAAATGATGTGTTCTGACCTTTACATAACTCAATTCTGTAGTAAATACCGTCTGCCGATCTGGCGTTACGTCACACGTATAAGCACAAGATTATAAGTAAGTACCTCCAAATTATATCACCCCACGAATTCCGCAATTCGTACTAAGGAGTCACAATGATAATGGTACAACAAATATGACTAAAGGGAACACACCATTAACACGAGGAAACAGTTTTATACTAAAACAACTAGGTTTAACACTTACAGTCACGTGCCGGCGCAAATGCATAAATACCCAACGGAGAAAGGAAGTTCAGGGAATGGATCAAATAAGGATTCCGTTGGTACTTACAGGGCTGGGTGGAAAAGATATCGACACCCAGCATTCCACTACAGCCTTGGCGCGTTATTCACTTCAAACCACTCACAGCTTCTGTTCGTATTCCACTTTGATATTAGTCATTACGCGTGACCCAACACGAACTAGGGCCGTACAAAACGCGAGCCGATATGGCCACTTGATGCCTATTCAACGCGACGCTCACGTGGAAGACGTCGAGACATCCAACAATCACTAAGCCTGGTATTCTAGTATAACCCAGGAGAACCGCAATAATACGATGCATCAACACGCGCGATCTCAAATTGAATCGTCCATTACACGCGGCATCACAAAACGCGTGGCGGGAAATCCGCACAATACGCGATACCCTCCCGTCCGAACGGTTTTGAGTGACTGATAGTGCGGTGCAGAAATCACCGCTTGGCGCCTACCAGGCGGCCCGCGCGCACGCCGCCACCCTCGCCCCGCGAGCGAGAAAGGGACAACATATGCCCAGAGCGATGCGTGCGGGCGAGCATCGCGGCGTATTCATAGACCGTCATTAATACCTAACTTACCCCAATTAATTTAAGTTAATTTCATTTCCATCGTCTTGCGTATCGTCGTTTGGGCCGCTTTCCCCCAATTTTCCCCGGCAATAGCAGTAAAGCATGTAGGCAACAACTACGGCCAAATAATTGATTCACCAAGTTTAGCCAAGTTATTAAACCTGTGTTGGAAGTCCACAGTAACAAGTTCGAGCTCGAAACGTAGGAATTATAAATATCCAAAATAAACACAACTTAAATCCGTTTAAAAAATTGTCTTCTTGTATTTTAGTATATTTAGTGAGCAGTATAATTCTTTGTAAAAAATCCTTACAAATTCGCGACAAAAATCCTGGCCGCTGCGGCCGTGTCGCCGAGCATTAAGGCGGCATCATTCCATTAAAAAATTATTTTCCTTTTCGCTGCGTTGGAGATAAATAGACGATGACCATCTCAGATCCGGAAAACCGATAATTTATTTCATACATACATCACGCCTATATCCTTTGCGGGGTAGGCAGAGCGCAAACGACCGCAAAACGGACATTTACGCCACGTTTTACAAATATTTGAGGGTCATTCGAAAAATTGTGCATAAATTGTGAAAATTTATTTAATTATTAAAATATATAAGTAAGCAAATATTTCAAAAAGTAAGCCCATAGCCACATAGATTCGTTATGTTACTCATTTAATGAGGAAGATGAGGCCAAAAAACTAAATATGAAAATATGGACAGTTAACAATCAAATTATTCTTAGACCAAAAGTCTAAGAAACGTAGAATAAGAGCTTACTGTGCGATTTTTTCTATCGAGACAATTTAAATGAATCGTGGTTGATCCTCATAGTTTTGTAGCAAATATCTAAAGGTATTACTAACAAAAATATCATTCCATAATTTGGAGATTTCAAGAAATGGTATACAAAATTCCGAACACTATCCAACCTTTCGCGGTTGATTTCTAAGCCCATTTCAACTTAAATCATCAGAAGAGTATGAAAACTTCCTGGGTTAGAGCGAATTGTGGAGCAAATATAGTATCTCTTCTCTCTTTTCGTGTGGGACACCGAGTCATCCAACGACCCGATGAACCCTGGTGTGAGAGTTTTTCAACCGCCTACTACCACTAGTAGGCCGCTGACATGGTTGTGTTACGACCGCCGTCTAAGTAATCATAGACAGCAACCGGGACCGACGGCTTAACGTGCCCTCCGAAGCACGGAACCATTTCTTTTCGGACAATCAGTTGGTTCACCCTGCAATGTCCTAACCAGACCGGAAACAAATTCACAAAGAGATAAATATCAACTTTTGTGAGATGAGAATCGAACCCAGAACCTTTGCGTCGCAGGCAATCGCACTACCACTGCGCCACATCGGTCGTCAAATATATTATGGTAAGTAGGTACGTTGGTACACTTTTAACTCGTAATTTCCTTGTTATTTTCTTCGCTAATCCGTTATGATAATCAAAGAAACAATTACCTATACCAACAATTTTATCTCAGATAGGATTATTTGCACAGATTACGTAATAAATTACACAAGAGTTAATTTTTAGATCTTTTAAATTGTGAATTATGTTGTCGTAAGTTTTAAAATAACTCTGTACTTCAATAAAAGATTAGGTAATTCTAATCGTTAACATTACAATAGTTTTATATGGTGTACTTATGAAATGTCTGACTAAACGTACCTACGTTTTTGCAAGCGACACCAAGAGCAATTTTCATAGAAATCCAAAAATTAAATTTAGAGAAAGAAACTAGCACCTACTTAGCAAGTCGTATAATAATTTGCAAAATTATTCCCAAATGATATTTTTGCCACTTTTAAAGAAAATGATCGGAATTCTCCGTGCGCGAGCTCCTATCGACCGGTTTTTATATTCAAATCTGAGCGGTACCTGCTGATCACGGCCTCCGTAGAAAATCGATGAAAAAAATAGAGATTAAATACTACTTCGAGCAACACGGTCTTCCGTCTCGTTCCGACCCGGCGGAAGGCCGTCGTTGCTCGAAGAAATACTACTTCGAGCAACACGGTCTTCCGTCTCGTTCCGACCCGGAACGGAAGGCCGTCGTTGCTCGAAGAAATACTCAAATTTTATGAGAGAAGTCCTTAGACCAAAGAGTGACCACAAAGTAAGTATTCCAAAGAATACTATACTCACTGGCGTCAGTGATGTCAGTGCCAAGTCAGTGCAACACAACACTTGGCAATACGTAAAAATATTCGCTTTGGGCTTTGTAAACAGAATTCGAATTTTTAGAATATAAAATACCCACCATTCAATCTTAAAAGAATTTTAATATCGTTTTTAGTTCTATTCTCGAAATGCTCAGATTGCTCATTAAACAAAAACCACAATTCTTTATCACAACCAGGAGTTTGTTCAAAGGCGGCAGTGCAGTGCCTCCTCAGGGAACGGACGTGTGCTACCCGAAGTGCAAGCCCAAGTTCGGTCCCCAACCGGTCCATTGCGCCGAGTTCCTCAGCGGACTCTTGGTGCAGGCCTACAACCCTCTCGGCGGAAGTATCGGAGCTTGCACTGTTATGTTTCATGTGAGTAACAGTACACAGCGCCCAATTTGGCTTAAATTGCTGGTTACTGTACTGGCATTTTGGCGGCGCCCATGCGCTCCACATACAAGTCCTAAAACGCGGTATCGAAGTGTTTCCGCCGATCGCTATATAACAACTTCCAAATACATTTTGATTGCCGCTCCCTGGGCTTCCTCCCGAACGGGAGATTCCACCTGGGGGGCTTGATCTCGCGGGCGGAGAAGATCGACGGATGTGACAATAGGAGACATGACCCAACGATCTAAATGTGGCCACATGGAGAACCATGGCCAGGAGGCAAAGCCTCGACGCCATCTCCCCCGAAACGGCTCTTCCCCGTTTAAGAGAAGACCTCAACGACATTCCGGTTGGTACAGTCGCTCCCCTGGTCACAGCACCCAACCAGGCGGGTAGTTACCCTATTCCTTACAGTCGTCGCTCGGCTAACTGGCTTCATCATCACTCCTCCTAAAGGCATCATTATAGAAACCGCATTAGCTATGACTAGGG
The DNA here is from genome assembly GCA_027580185.1 of Tuta absoluta. Taxonomy (NCBI): domain Eukaryota; kingdom Metazoa; phylum Arthropoda; class Insecta; order Lepidoptera; family Gelechiidae; genus Tuta; species Tuta absoluta. The sequence continues at coordinate 1,303,442 of JAQAHW010000055.1, read as the reverse complement.
CGGAGAACAAGACGGCTAAATATCGATGGCAACCTTTACAATAAACTCAAGAAAACCAATAAACTAAAGGAGATGGGCCCTAGCCCTATGTCAAATACTATGGTTTATTGGGATGCCGTACTGCAAAGTGCCAAGGGGCAGACATAGCTGTTCAGTGCCTCAAGAATCATGTCCTTTAGGTAGGAGGTTACTACATACAAAGGCTACGGATTTCCATTGATTTGTTCACAGGCAGGATCCAGAAACGAGTATGACGACACTATTGGAGTGACGCACTTCATTCGCGCGGGAAGTGGTTGTTCAGGCTGTTCACAAACAGGCTTTATGAGAACACGGTTAATATACCTACTTTTATCTACACTCGTCTCATAATGTTCGAATGGGAAATTTTCTAGGGATTCTCGAGTGTCATGTAGAGGGCGCTAAGCTAAATTGAAATAAAGTTTCTTTACACAAAAACTGTTCGACTTTATAAATTATTCTTTATTTTGTGTTTATTGAATTGTTCTTAATTTATTATTGGTTATTTGTTTACTTCCACGTATGACACTCAATATAATAGCAAGGCGATAAGTTTATTTTGTAGAAAATCAAACTAACATAATTAATTTGTAACGAACACAACGTGAAACGGAACCTGTGACAAAACTATCGCTGCCGCCAGCCATATTGAGACGTCAAAATTTCAGTTTAGCACAGCGCCCTCTGGTTTGACATTCAGAACTATCAAGAGAACTGTCAATAGAAAAACTCCCATTATGAACTCAAAAACAGTTGTATTTATAAAGACCTGCATTCTGCCGGGATAGAAATTACAGAAGCATATTGGGCTCTTACTTCGATAAAGTTGAAAAATGAAACGAAGTTTTTTTTGCCAATACCAGGCCTGCGACACTCGCCTATACCTACGGAGTTAAGTACCTACGCCGTCGTGTACCGCGACGGTACACTCGGCCAGAGCCGGATCGCGCTCGCTAGTGGAGCGCGCGCGCGTCGATGCGGTGACGTCACTTCACTTGTGACGCGTTCTTTAACGAGACAGTCGTACAGGTAGTGGAATAAATTGATTGTGCTGTGCTTATTTACGAAATTTAAAACCAATCAATTTATTATGATGATGGGACAAAATAGGGCTAGGTGTTCTGAAGACGGATGTCTTAATAAAAAGAGTGATTCCAAGTTGTCCTTTTTTACATTACCAAAGGAAGGAGGTAAGAAAAATAATCCGTTAATAATAGGTAAATGTACCTACTATTATTGATTGTTTTGTGCTTTTAAGCAACCTATTGGATATGCTTTACTGGCAAGTACCAAACATTATCAAGAATTGGACGACTGGATGAACGACATACTTTCGAAATTATTATATATTCTGATTCACTATAATATATTCTGTGTAAATAGCTTATATACCAGGATATTTATAGCTAATATTAGGATTTTATTTTTCATAGTTATATCCTGAATGCGGCCCTGGCGTTTGAGCTCCCGTGTAGGTAGTCAGAGAACGCAAAGGATTTGTGCTCTTATGCGCGTGCATTTGAGTTTAATTTAGATAGCGCACGGTGTCTTGGATGTTACAAAAAAAAGTGTAGGCTATTAAAACGGCGGCTTTCTTCAACATCAAAGGAGTGTCGCTTCTGTAGGTACTACTATTATCTATTCTGTGCCAATACTCATATCGCCATCTTCCGCCGCTGTTGTACGGTAATTGTGCAGTTGTTTTACTAGATTGTTGTTGAGACATTATTCAAATGTTGTTCAGTTGTTGTTCAGCTGTTGTACCGGCTACGCCTCGTGTGATAAACAGACACTTGCATTCTAATGATCCCCATATACGACAGTTGCATAAACTACTACCTAATATCAAAAGGCAGGCAGAGCGTTAACGGCTATCAAATACGATCGCTATTGCCACGCCTGACAAATATTTGAGGGCTGTTTCAGAAAAATCTTGTTTCACTATAGTGACAGGTTGTTAGCCTGTCGCCTAGTATTAAAAAAATATACACATGTAACCCTGGAAACCCTTGAGTCCCATATTCGCCTCATACGACACCCGCGGGTAAGAAATGGGGTGATGCACGGTAATTCAAAGCCGGCGTCACACGGTATCAACACTGAACAATAATAATTTTGATTATACTTGCGTTACCAACAGATATCTCCAGCAGAATGGGGTTTACATAACCTGCAACACAAACCGCCAGACAGTGGCGTTCACCCTGCGTTGCCCGGAGCCCACTTTCGCCAGTGTCAAGTACTTTCTCACAGATTTGGCTGCAAAGTTGGTACCTTCAATATTCTTGAAATCGTACATAGAATAGAGAACATAAAATGTGTTTAGTTTTACGCTAAACTGGTAAAGGTGTACCGACGTTTTGGTTTATTTTTTATTTTATTGGTTCGAAAGTTCGAAAGACGAAAAGTTTATTTGCAAAATAAGTAGGCAACTGTTTCGCTTTTGATTCAGCTCTTCAGGTAAGGTGATCTGCCTTATTACAGTTTACTATGTTTTTCGAAAATAAGATGACTCACTAACGTCTTTTTTTAATTAATGAGGGGTTTGCTCGTGACTCTAGTCTAGGTCATAGGACAGAGACAGAGTCTAAGATGGAGCGAGCTCACCCAGAAGAAGCCTGTTAAGGCATTGGCACTCCCACACAACTGATCTCTGGCGATCTTGGCCGGCACTCTCACTCTTTCTGAACACTGTCACTCTTTCTCTTTCGGGGATCACTAGTACCTACTATGTACCTACTATACTATGTGTTGTTGCTATAGCTGTAACACAAACCAAAGTACATAGGGTGAAATTTTACTACTGACTGACCGATAGCGAAATCTGAAGACGGGTTGGTGTTAAGGAACAACTTTCCTCAAGGAACGTAGGTTAAAATATGCCAAAAAATTAGTTTCCTTAATAGGTAACCAAAATCTGTATTGTAATGGGCAATTTTGTATGGGAGGTCCATTTTTTTTTCGTAATTCGACCTATGTTCCTTGGGAATTTTTTTTCTTTATCACCAGCCCGTCTTCAGTTTTTGCTATCGGTCATTAGTAAAATCCATTACGGGATATGCAGAGCGTTAACGGCCGTAAAACGGATATTAAATTAACACTACGTCTGACAAAAGTTTGAGGGTCAATCAGAAAACTGTGTATCACTAACTATAGTGACAGATTGTCAGCCCATCGCCTAAAATTTCAATACACATCTAATCCCCTATATAAGCTACCGTTATTCACTTCAACATGATGATAATGATAGAAATAATGCGAATCCTTTCGTTTCAAGTTGCCAATACCCGGATCAGGAGCTCGATGAAGTGCGGAAAATCGTCCGCAACGACTTGGAGCAACGACACCCGAAACAGCTTGTCATGGATTTAGTTCAAAAGGCGTGTTTCAAGGGACCCCTGTCCAACTCTATCTACTGCGAAGAAGAACGGATAGATCAAATCGACTCGGAGATTATAAACAAATTTATACAATGTCACTTTAAGTCCGCTGTATGTTCGGTTGGGAGCGCGAACTTGCACTATTCGGAGGTTATGAAAGTAGCCAGCAATGTTAATGCCAATCGAGAAGTAAGTATACATACACAAATCACGCCTATAATCCCTTTCGGGGTAGGCAGAGCGTAAACGGCCGCATAAAACGTACCTACATTTACGCCACGTCTGACAAATATTTGGGAGTCAGTCGGAAAATTGTGTATCGCAAATTAGCAATACACACCCTCGAGTCCCTTAGTTGCCTCTTACGACTTACGACTTCCACGAGAAAGAAATGGGGTGATGCTTTTCTAAGCCGGAATCACACGGCAAAATGAAGAAGGAGAAGTAAGTATTATCTGTGGTATTATTTAAAAGTTGTAATAGCACGTTCCACTATGCCTATATGGGCAGGGCCGCAGGGAATAGGGATATAGTAAGTGAGCAGTGCGAGTAAACAGGTTACTCATCATGCCGCTGCCACTTCTCGTGCTCCCGCGAGTGTTGGCTTATAGTGCGCGAGTTAAAGAAACCGCTGCAAGAACGCGAGTGGAAGTGTGCTCGATTTTTCACATTGAAGCTAGTGTAGTGCGAGCAACACTAAGAGAGCTAAAGATGGGGCTATACCTACTGCGTGTTTTAAAGTGTAAGCATAGCGAGGTGCAAGCGATGCGAGCTCGACATTTCATATCAAAATAAGTACCCGCGCCTGCTTTCATCAGCCATCATTTGGTTGGACAACATTTTAGGCACCTTCATGTAAGAAAATAATAGTCTCGATTCTGTAGTGTCAGTATCAGGGTTTTAGCTTGTATCCGCGCCTGAACGTACCTACAATCAAAACAGAATATTAATTAAAAATAAAGCGCTTATAACGAGGATATATTCGTAAAAACAGTTACTTTCTTTTTTCGTCCTGCCTTTTTGCTTTGGCATCAAGTAACGTAGTCAGCTCAACGCCATTTACAGAGTTCTTGGAATACATACATACATACACCTATACCTACATATCACACCCATAATCCCTTGCGGGGTAGGCAGAGCGCAAACGGCCGCAAAAACGGACATTTACGCCACGTCTGACAAACATTTGAGGGTAATTCGGAAAATTGTGTATCGCCATAGTGACAGGTTGTCAGGCCATCGCCTAAAATTACAATACACACCCTCGAGTCCCTTAGTCGCCTCTCACGACTCCCACGGGAAGGAAATGGGATGATACTATTCTAAGCCGGCACCACACGGTCCACGGTCACGTTCTTGATATACTAAACTTTTATTTTTATCTTCATGAATCAATCTCCCTCTTAGAGTGCCTTCATCTTGCAGCCTCCCACCAGCATGATGTCGTGTCCCCGGGGAGGGTTCGAGTTCGAAGACACCGGACCTGGTGACGACACCTACATGGCGTTCGCGGTTCCTGGCGCCGGCTCCTGCAGTGACAGGTTGTCAATTCGTCGCAAGTTCTCCTTTTGTACATGCATCACGCCTATATCCCTTGAGTATACAGAGCGTTTACGGCCGTAGAAACATTTACGCCACGTCCGACAAACATTTGAGGGTTATTAAGAAAAAGGTGTATTGTCAGCCCATCGTTTAAAATTGCAATACACATGTAACCCTGAGTCCCTTAGTCGCCTCTTACTACACCTACGGGAAAGAAATGGGGTGATGCTATTCTAGGCCGGCATTACAAGTAGAAAAAGAGGGAATATTAACAGGAAGTTACATGGTCGAAAAATATTTAGAAGAAATCATGAAAAATCCGAATAATCCGGATTATCCGGATTGACCCCAGAATCCGTTTTGAGAATCCGGATATTTGATTTAGAACGGATTTGCATTCTCTAAGTGGGACGGTACCCCACGGTCCCGGGTTCAAGTCCCGGCGGGCGCTGACATTTTTATTTTCATTTATGAAAGTTAATTTCATTTCATCTTTTTTCTACAGAGATGTTCTGATATACTCAATCCTGGCTGCCTCGTGTGGCTTCGGCAACATTCACCGAGGCACGCACTTCTTGAACCGCGTTCAGATGAACCCAATCGGCTGCCAGGTCGCTGGCGATGTTCAAACAAGCTTCAGAGCTTTCAATATATCCTATATGGATACCGGATGCTTCGGTAAGATTCTAGTTCTTCTTTTCGTGTGGGACACCGAGTCGTCTAACGACCCGAAAAGTATTATTATTATTATTAAACCATTTATTGCACACAATAAAAACATAGGACACATACATATATGAAACAATTCACAACAGGTCTACTTATTTGGACTACTACGTAAGTTACTACGTTACTACTAAGTAAGATGTTTCCGTGCTTTGGAGGTCACGTTAACGTGGTTTGAGAGCCCAGTTGCGCCCTCTAATAGGAAAAAATTGGGTACTCTGGCTGGACACGCTAGAAATACCAACAAAGGTTATTGAGAATCAATAAGACCTAAATTGTTTTGTGACGCTTAGACTCTGTCTCTGTCCTATGACCTAGACTAGAGTCAAGAGCAAACCCATCATTAATAATTAAAAAAAATACATCCCTGGCTTGACACGCTAGTCAACTGGAAACCAAATTATCAATTCGTGGTAATAAATAACTAAAAAAAATGTAGGTCTAATTGATTCTCAATAACCTTTTTTGGTATTATAGCGTGTCCAGCCAGAGTACCCAATTTTTTCCTGTTTGGGGGCGCCACTGGGCTTTTGAACCACGTTAAGCCGGTTACTTTACAAATGACTGCAAATAAGTCTTAGATTCACCGAATCTTTGCTGTTAGGATATTCCAAAATCCAAAATGACATTCACTTCAAGATTATTTTATCGTGCGCGACGGGAATGTATTGCATAATTTTCAATCTGGCATCTAGCTAGCTGCTTTTTGATGGATTATTTTGTGTTAGGCTTTGACATTTTGTTGGAATTTGTATTTGAATTTTTGTATATATTGCTTTTTCCTATTTTATTGATTTATTGACGATATGTATAACTATAATAATCTTAATAATTAAATAACTGTACATTTCAATTCCAATATTATCAATTAATTTGCCATGTATTTAATTTGTAATTTGACATATAAGTATAAAATGTTTGCAATGCCCTGAGCAGGGTTATTATGTGTGATACTCCTATATATTATACTGTAACATCTGTACATTACCACATAGTAAGCAAAAAAAAATAATTGCTATCTCGCTCACTCGTATTGCTGCGAGAAGTGAACACTCACTCGCGTTGCTACTTCTGCATTCGCTGCAGCGGCAGGAGCAGAAGCATTATTTGTAAACATGGCATTAGGTAAGGAAGTCCCCGAATGAACCTCACGACCATTTGAGGTTTATCTTTGCCATTATTACCCATTCTCCAGCCGTAATCATATTATTTTATATAACAGGCATCCTAGTGAGGACCACTTCAAAAATGGCTCGCTGCTCAGCTTTCAAAGCTATCGAGTTTTTGACGAACTTGGATAAACTCAGCACCGGTCAGGTCGTGATCGGCAAGAAAAGACTAAGTAAGTATCTTTATGACTAAGTAGAAATATTTTACTAGATAACTAGCGGCCCGCCCAGCGGTTTCACCCGCTGCTAACCGATTTCCCACGGGAAAAAAGAGTCAAAGTAAAATTAAGAGTGAACAGGCTTCTTCTGGGTGAGCCCGCTCCATCTCAGACTCTGTCTCTGTCCTATGACCTAGACTAGAGTCAAGAGCAAACCCATCGATAATAAAAAAGAAAGAAAAAAAAAGACCTTATCTCGACATAAATCATACATAAAAACCTTCCTCTTAAATCACTCTATCTTTTAAAAAAACATCCAGATCCGTTGAGTGGTTTTGAAGATTTAAGCATACCTACATACAAACAAACAGACATATGGACAGACGCGGGAAGCGACTTTACTTTATTCTATGTAGTGATGCCGTGTGATGCCGGCTTAGATGCCAATCAGAAGATATTTAATTTCGCATGCGCCAACTTGCAACAAGCAGTATAAACACTCTTGCGCCGTGTGATGCCGGCTTAGAATAGCATCACCCCATTTCTTTCCCGTGGGAGTCGTAAGGACTCAAAGACTCGAGGGTGTGTATTGCAATTTTAGGTGATGGACTGACAACCTGTCACTATTAGCGATACACAATTTTCCGAATGACCCTCATACATTTGTAAGACGTGGTGTAAATGGCCGTTTTGCGGCCGTTTGCGCTCTGCCTACCCCGCAAGGGATAATAGGCGTGATATGTGTATGTGTGTGTGTATGTATGTAGTGATAGCAGGGGTGCACGGAAGAAGCCTCCCCGAGCGGCGCGGCGTATAAAATCGGTCCCCAGATTTCGACGCGCGGCGCACCCTGTAAACAACTTGACTCGGTAACGTCGAGTCCAGGCTGACAAATCCTTCTACCACGATGGTTCACACTACACCACCCCTGATGCTAGACGACCGATCTGGCGCAATGGTAGTGCGACTGTCTGCGACGCAAAGGTTCCGGGTTCGATTCTCGGTGGGGCACTCACAAAGTTGATATTTAACACTTTGTGAATTTGTTCTCAGTCTGGTTAGGACATTGCAGGCTTAACCACCTGATTGTCCGAAAAGACAGCTGGTTCCGTGCTTCGGAGGGAACGTTTAGCCGTCGGTGCCGGTTGCTGTCTATGATTACTTAGACGGCAGTCGTTACACAACCATTTCAGAGGCCTATTACTGTAGTAGGTGGTTGAAAAACTCTGACACCAGGGTTCATCGAGTCGTTGGGAAAATGAAAAAAGAAGAACCCCCTGATGCTTGTAGACTTGTAGCCTGTAGTTTCATAACATAGAACGGTGCTGCGTATATCGGTATGTACCCTGCATAAGGCTGCCCGCACACGCCAGACTTTTTGTAGGACCGATAATCTGGCAGATTTTTCCTCCGATTCTTAAGACCGATTTTGTGGCCGACTCAAAGCACACGTCCGTCACTTTATCTGTTGGTTTCGAGGGAGTAGCACGTCATGGACGGCCGACTGTCGGTGAGTAGTGTGCGTTAACGCATACATTTCCGAGTGTTCCATTTTTCACCGACAATCGGATCGGTCGGGATGCACCGATTTTATTTCTGACCGACTATTTGTAGGATGTAGGCGTTACACCATTGCAATCAATACGTTGCATTTTACTCCTACAAAAAATCGGTCACCGATTATCGAACGTGTGCGGGCAGCCTTAACCGGTTTTAATTTCACAGAAGTAGCCGCCGCGTTCCACAACGACAACTGTGTCCTTGCTTCGGAGGGCATGGCCCTGCAAGCAGCCAACGGGTTCATGTGCGACAACGCGACACAGATGGGTTGCATCATCGACCAGATACCGGCAACAGATATCCTGAACGCCGCCAAGCGTATAGTTGAGAGATGTATGTGTTTATACAGGGTGTTAGGAAAAGAACTGCGCTCCTTTTGAGGGATAAACCAGCCTCTGAAACTGAAAAACTTTCCTCAAGGAGCATAGACCAATACAGGCTTTAAAAAACGAAAATTTCGAGTCGAACTCGTCCAGTGTGGGTTCGGTAGCATTCTATGAATGAATTCTCATAGCAGCGCCCCTGACTTTCATACCATTTTGCAGGTAAGGATGGAAAACAGACCTGTACTATCAAACCTTGTGCATTTTTGCGATACGACTCATCTATGCCCGACGTGGTTCATTTTGTATGAACGGGGTGTGCTAGGTCCAACAATAAAAATAAAAATAAAATAAAACAAAATTCATTTATTTCATAGTCATACATTAAAAAATCAATAATCAAATCATTAAATATTTATAATCAAATCATTAAATACATTTACAAAATTATAATCCATACAATACAGAATAATACAAATTGAGACCTACGTTAATTGAGGTAACGACCCACTGGATAACAGAAGTTACCATGAATTTTGATTCTCTTATGAGTGTCAAAACACACGTCTTATTTTTACCGTCCGTCCATGCTCTGTCCAATCAGGCCTAACCGCCCAAGTGCCAACCGGCTACCCCACAAGGGAATATGTATGTGTGTAAATTGCAATCATTGATCTACAACAACCCTAGATTTAGCGCCTCATACAAAATTACGCTAAGATTTTGTCACCTACTGAACTATACAGTCATACATAGCGATTTATAGATTCATTGCGTCCGCCTGATTCAAAATATCACAACGAACCTCACCATAATCTATTGAATTCAGCCTTATTTGTTAGCCCGTACTTGGTCATGTTAACAGTTTCGCGGCCAGCCACGCACTGTGGGAAAGAAGTGCTCGCTTGCAAATTGTGCACTACTTTACCGGCCCACCTTTTGAGCGTACGCGCGTAATCTAGGGTTGTTGTAGATCAATGATTGCAATTCACACCCTCAAGTCCCTTAGTCGACTCTTACGACTCCCACGGGAAGAAAATGGGGTGAACCGGCATTACACGGCAATTTTGCAATTTTAGGCAATGGCTGACAACCTGTCACTATGGCGATACACAATTTTTTATAATGACCCTCAATTATTTATGTCGGAATTGTCGTAAATGTCCGTTTTTGCGGTCGTTTACGCTCTGCCTACCCCGCAAGGGATAATAGGCGTGATATGTGTATGTATGTATGTATGTGTGTAAATTATGCAAACGCGGTTTTTTTTCCGCAGATTGCGCCGGTGAATTGGCATATGCGGTTGTCGGCGATGTCAGCGCAGCCCCTCACGATGGCGAGCTACGGCCATAATCATTAGTTACTGATCTTGATAAACATTTAATATAACTAAATAGAAGATTATCCAAGTAGTTTAATTTTAGATTTAGTATTTTTTATCACGTTGGCATAGAGTATTATCTATTCTTATGACGTTGGCATCATTTTAGAACATAGCTCTTCTTATTGGGGAATATTAACTAGTGACCGATAGCGAAATCTCAAGGCGAGCTGGTGATATTCCCAAAGGAACATAGGGCGAAATAAGAAAAAAAAATTGTACCTCCTTCTATACAAAATGGCCGATCCGCTGATTTGAGTTACTATGGAAACTCAAAATATTTTTGGCATATTTAGGACAAGCTTTTTTCCCTGGATAAACCGGAATTTTAAAATAAGATAAAAAAAATATATTTTTAAGTTATTTTAGTTTAATGTATCTTGTGTATCAGAAATTATTAATAATAATAGAAGAAAAAACTCTAATTTAAACATACACATATCGCGCCTATAATCCCTTGCGGGGTAGGCAGAGCGTATACGGCCGCATAAAACGGACATTTACGCCAACAACTTCATTTTATCCTTTTTTGAATTCAACTTTGACCGTTGTAGGTATTTTCAAAATGTTTGATTTGGTCGTTTGCCGTGTGATGCCGGTTTAGAATAGCATCACCCCATTTCTTTCCCGTGGGAGTCGTAAGAGGCGACGAAGGGACTTGAGGGTGTGTATAGCCAATTTAAGGCGATGGGCTGACAACCTATCACTATGGCGATACACAATTTTCCAAATGACCCTCAAATATATGTCAGACGTGGCGTAAATGTCCGTTTTTGCGCCAGTTTACGCTCTGCCCACCCCGCAAGGGATAATTGGCGTGATATGTGTATGTTATACAAATTTATTTATTTTACAATGACGGATCATGAGTTCATGATGTCAATAAGTGATAAGATAGGTAATACCATGTAATACTATCCTACCCGATTGAATAAAGTATAATATTTAATTTAATTACATATCAGTATTTACCTATTCGTTTGTTATTATGAGTCATATTTTAAACCCTGTTATCAGGTGCTCATTTTAGGGGCAAGTAATGTGACATAGTCGATAATCTTAGCAATAAGACACTTGCTATAATAACTCACTTTTGTTAACAAAATAAATAAATAGAAAAAATATCTTAGGCATTTCTCACAGCACCATCTAGCCCCAAACCAAGCTTGTACTATGGGAACTAGATAGCTGATGGAATACATACATACTTTTTTGTAAATAAATACATACAAACCATAGAAAACACCCAGACTCAACCCAAATATTTGAAAAATTGCTCACAAAATACTTATGCTGTGTGGGGATCGAACCCTCTACCCTCGGCGTAGCAGGCAGGGGTATTATCCACTACGCCATCGGGCCAGTATTTCTTATATTATTTCAATCTTTTAATATTTCAGACTTATCACGCTACGGACGGACCGAAATGAGACCGTTTTTTTAAAGGTACGTCATTCTTTAAACCAATGCAACGACTCTGTAGCCTGACACATTCTTGATTAGAACTTCAACTAAAACGTAGATACGAGATTATAATATAACACATTAACAGCCACCAACCAAAAATGATGATAGATGTGGCGCAGTGGTAGTGCGACCCCCTGCGGCGCAAATGTTCCGGGTTTGATTCCCGGTGTGGCACTCACAAAGAAAGATTTATAACTTTGTGAATTCGTTTCCAGTCTGGTTAGGACATTGCAGGCTGAACCACCTGGTCGTCTGTAAGAAAGATGTTTCTGTGCTTCGGAGGGCACCTTAAGTGAACAATCCCGGTCCCTGTGATCAGATTACTTACCTAGACGGCGGTCGTTACACAACCATGTCAAAGGCCTACTGGTAGAAGTGGACGGTTGATAAACTCTGACACCAGGGTTCATCGGGTCGTTCGTCTACTCGATGTCCCAGACGAAAAGAAGAAGACCATTAATGTCCAACAGTCTACTGGGCCTCCCTCTATTGAGAGCCTTTGTCGTACTTATGGCGGGTGACAGGAGTGATGCCAATAGGCAGAATGGAGGGTACAAAGTAGTGTCGGGAAAAGGGTAGCTACCCGCCTGGCCGGGTGTTGTGGCCAGGGGACCGACTGGTCCACCTGGATAGAATTGGAAGTCGTATATATGCGTTGCGCGGCGAAACACTTCGATACCGCGTTTCAGGCTCTTTGTTCTGTCACGTGGCGCCATCTTGCAGATATGTTGGAACTTCTGTTGCGTCTTGCTTGTTCGTGAACCACTTTGAGTGAGCTTCTTGTCGTAGCTCCCAGAGGTCGCTACATACTCAATACGCTACTAATGCCATAACACAGGCTATTTTACACGACTGCCCAACCAAAAAAGGAGTGTAATGTTTTTAGAGTTCATGTATGTAGGTATGTTTATACGTGTGATTCTTTAAAGGACTTAAACTCGGTAACCACTGAACAGATTCGAATGGGAATTGTATCGGAAGAATCCTTACGTTATCCAGAGTGACATAGGCTAGCGTTCATCTCAGGATTTTGCGTCAAGAGGAAAAATCAGTCGTGTTTTTTTTGACGTGACAACGTCTTAAATTAGGTTGTGGCTCGGTGGCATGCACGGAAAAATATAACGCCCGCTCACGTCTGTTACAGTGAGTCATGACCGAAAGAGAGGCACGCTGAATGCCGTCTCTCTCCCACTCAAGCATAATCGGTGCGCAGCGTTCGAGAATTACGTTGTCACGTTCAAACTTCGCCCGTATACCGACTTTACAGGCAACCATTTTTTTTATTTTAATGCTGTTTTAATGTCTACGACCAATATCAGATTTGGTTACAAATGCCATGTTACAGAAGTATGAGCGTGTAGCATTCCGTTCTATTTATCAGAAAGAAATTATACAGGTGTGTATTGCAATTTTAGGCGATGGGCTGACAACCTGTCGCTATAGCGATACACAATTTTCCGAATGACCCTCAAATATTTGTCAGACGTGGCGTAAATGTCCGCTTTTTGCGGCCGTTAGCGCTCTGCCTACCCCGCAAGGTATTATAGGTATGATATGTGTGTGTGTAAATTATACAGGTACTATATAGGATGAAATTTTACAAGTGACCGATAGCGAAAACTGAAGACGGGCTGGTGATAAGAAACAACGTTCTCTAAGGAACATAGGTCAAAACAAAAAAATAACTACATACATACATACATCACACCTTTATCCCTTGCGGGGTAGGCAGAGCGTAAACGGCCGCAAAAAACGGTCATTTACTCCACGTCTGACAAATAGCTGAGGTTCATTCAGAAAATGGTGTATCGCCATAGTGACAGGTTGTCAGCCCATCGCCTAAAATTGCAATACACACCCTCGAGTCCCTAAGTCGCCTCTAACGACTCCCAAGGGACAGAAATGGGGTGATGCTATTCTAAGCCGGCATCACACGGCAAGCCGGCATCACACGGCAGTGTTAGTTAAAAAATTCACTTCGCGATTAGCTATTAGCTAATTTGGGTTACTTACGGAAGTAATTTACCTGTGTCCCGACGTTTCAATACAGTTTCATGTAATTGTGGTCGCGGGTTGACACAGGTAAATTACTATTATTTACTTAAATACTATCGCGATAGACCCGGTCTAATACTTAAAATGAGTGAAAGTGATCGCGAGTGCTTGAAAAGTTATATTACTTACGGAAGCTCAAAATATTTTTGTCTTATTTCAACCTATGTTCTTGGGGAATGTTGTTCCTTATCACCAGCCTGTCCTCTGTTTTCATTATCGGTCACTAGTAAAATTTCACCAGATATATTTTATTATTATAGCGACATGTCGAGTCCCTAAGGCGCCTCTAATGACACCCGGAGAAAAGAAATGGGGTGATGCTATTCTAAGCCGGCATCATCATTTGAATTTTTGAATATGTTATACAATCGTGTGGATTTTTTAGATAAATACTAAGTAGCTGATAATGGTTTGCCCAAATCATTTTATAATTTACTAGATTTCCGCCCAGCCGTTTCACTCGCTGCCACTCATTTACCCGTGGTAATAGTTGGTCTATGTGTTATTCCAGGTTTCCAGGTTATACTCTACCTGTGTTCCAAATTTCATCCCAATCGCTCAAGCCATTTAAGCGTGAAGAGGTAACAAACATACATACACACACACAAACTCTCAGATTTATAATATTAGTATGGATTTGCTTTTTGTTGGTTTGGTACCTATGACTTACAGGCAGCGTAGACTTAGGCTACGCCGTAGTAAGATTACTACAAAAGTGTAAAATGAGTCATCGTAGATAAAAACTTTCATTCAGATCGAGTGAGATCTCGTTCAAACGACCCGAAAAACTCTGGTGTCGGAGATTTTAAACTGTCGGTTACTAAAGTAACTGTAGCTGAAGTGTTGTGTATTGTTCGCATCATCATCATCACATCACTCTATTGCAGTCCACTGCTGTACGTAGGCCTCCCCCAGGGTATGCCATAGGGCACGATCTTCCGTTTTCGCCATGCAGTCGCTACCAGCCGCCTTCTATAAGTCAGTCCGTCTGGCCGGAGGGCGTCCAACGCTACGCTTGCCGAAGCGTGGCCTCAACTCCAGAACCCGCTTACTCCACCGTTCATCGGTTCTATGACAGATGTGCCCTTTGTGTTTACTTGTGTGCAATTAACGTTTAAATAATTAAATAAATAAATAGGCCTCTAAATTGGACTTGTTACAACCTTCAGTTATGTTAGTAATCATAGCACAAAAAATATGTTTTTTTTTTAATTTCGTTTTATTTTCTACCTACTCATTTAACGAAATGCAGTTCAGCAGGTAACTTTTTTAAAGGCTTATATGATAGAAGAATACTTATCATATATACAGATTGTAAAAATATTAGCTGCAAATATTTTAGGGGTGAACCGGCCCATAAAAATGTACATCTTTCCCCAAGGAAAATAAGTCAAAATAGGTCGCACATAGCTCGCTAATATTTTAATTATTTGAAATTGCCCAGATATTTTGCGGGTAACATGCCCCCTCGGGGATAAATTGATAGTAAAAGTAAGGAGTTTAATTTAATTCATACACATACATACACATATCACGCCTATAATCCCTTGCAGGTAGACAGAGCGCAAAAAGCCGCAAAAAACGGTAATTTACGCCACGTCTGACAAATATTTGAGGGTCATGCGGAAAATTTGTGTATCTCCATAGTGACAGGTTGTCAGCCCATCACCTTAAGTTGCAATACACACCCTCGAGTCCCTTAGTCGCCTCTTACGACTCCCAAGGGAAAGAAATGCGGTGATGCTATTCTAAGCTGGCATATTTACTGGCTGGCGAATATAAATAAAAGCTTGATTTAAAAATGTTTTTTTACTCCTAACTTATCTGAGCAATAGGTAGGTACCATTTTGCGCAGACCCCGAATTATTGGAATTGTTTGAAAGGTTATCTCACCTACTCGGTGATTACTTGTAAAACGTTTTTATTTTCTGTTGTTTTTCAATGATAGTGTTTAAAGAAATACCGCAATAAAAATAATTCCCTGATAAGTTCACGATCGTGGGGTCAAGCTGTTATCGTTGGATAACCCGAACTTAACGCCTTTAGGCCTTTATAAAAATAAAGTAGCGTACTCGCTATTTAGTTTGGTGTTGTGTTCGCGAACGGAAATACTTATCTTAGACTTTGTCTCTGTCCTATGACCTAGACTAGAGTCAAGAGCAAACCCATCATTAATAAAAAAATAAAAAATAAAAAAATATATATTATTGTGGAAAGAAGAAACAAAGAGAAGCGACGAGAATGGGGAGTTGCGAAAAATGTTGCGTCGCCCTCATCTTACTAATTGTAGCAGATAGTGCCCCTTTTACGGTAAGCATGCTGTAATGATTGCTGTATGATGCCGGCTTAGAATAGCATCAACCCGTTTCTTACCCATGGGTGTCGTAAGAGGCGACTAAGGGACTCGAGGGTGTGTATTGCAATTTTAGGCGACGGGCTGACAACCTGTCACTATAGTGATACACAGTTATCTGATTGACCCTCAAACTTTTGTCAGACGTGGTGTTAATATCCGTTGAACGGCCGTTAACGCTCTGCCTACCCCATAAGGGATATAGGCGTGATTTATATATGTATGTATGTATGCTGTAATGTCACATCAACAGCTATGACATATTTTTATTTTATGTTATTTCATTTGGGAGATTAACAGTTTTATACAACAGTTAGAACAGATTATTATATTATATCGGACTTATAACAAATCTCCGACTATAGTGTATTACCGTTGAACAAAGTAAAAATTGAAATTTTGAATACATTTGAAAATTTTGAAATTTGGAAATAAAGGAAAGAGCAGTGAAAAAAAAAGAGATTAAAAAATCTACATGTTTTCGAATGCATGTCGGGCTAGAAGTCGCTTTATGGCTGTATAATATTCAAAGCCTTTTTTATTCTACCTACATATACTACATAGAAAGTGCCCTATAGCTTTATCAAACATACAGAGGAACGTGAGCCATTGTTCACGTTTTAAAGAAGCGGGAAGGTATAATCCATACAATTCTCTTCTCGGGAGTAAGATGCAAATGTCAAAACTTTCGTAAAACGGAAAGTGTGACTCATATTTTAGCAGACAGAATGGAAGACTTGGTTGAACGAACTTATTGCGTTCGCTTTTAAAAAGATAAATACTCTATTTTACGTGGCATTAATTTGAGGTTTATTGAACTGTTTTTATGTTTTTCAAAGCACTGTCTAGCACTTGGAAAGTACTATTATTACTAACTCGTGTGTATTAAGTCGTGTTTGTAACAAACTACACCCTCGTTAGTAATCGGTCTCTGTCTTCGCGCGTGAAGAATGAACTATTATTTACTTTCGATTTTTTGTCTACCAAAAGCATCGAAGTCCAAAAGTAACTTTATTCAATTGATCGTTTTGTATGATGCGTACTTTTACGCATTTTGAAATATTATTTATTTGTATTTGATTTTGAATCTCTGCATTTGAAGGGACGTAGTTTGTTTCGTAGTCACGAGTATAAAACCAAACGCCACTATTACTTTTAAATTAAATAAAAACATTTGAATATACAGACTAAAATTTTCACTATTAAAATATGTGCCCCTATGACCTAGACTAGAGTCAAGAGCAAACCCATCATAAATAATAAAAAAAAAAAAATTATGACACAATAGTTAAAAAATAAAATAATATTTAAAATCGTTACGGTAAAAGCATTTAGTTACATAGTCCAGTTACCATTTTGGTAAAAAGTCCAAAGTTAAATTCCCAGAAAGTCCAATCATTTTTAGTGCAAATTCAGTTTAATTAAGCTCATGAAACGGATCAATTTTTGTAATAAACCATCCTTCAAATAATTACAGCTTTAAAAACAGTCATCGTCAACATTATCGTCATTTTAGTCGTCATCGTACATGTTTTGTTGTGTCCAATTTGTGTTATGCTTTTTATGTTACACAGGTTTGTAGGAAAAAAACTATACAGGATGTTAGGAAAAGCAGGTAATGCGTTGCTTTTAAGGGATGAACCAATCCATAAAACTAAACGACTCTACCCCAGCAAAATACGTCGAAAAAATTTAAGTTGGACCACCTATAAAAATGACATGACCAACTGGCACTATTTATACATGGGTTAAATTTTTTATTCATATTTCGATCTATGTTTTTTAGGGCAAGTTGTTACGTTTCACGGACTAGTTTACTTTAAAAGTAATGCTTTTCCTGACACCCTGTATAATACCTTTTGCAACACACGCGTGGGGTGATGATATTCTCTAACCCAGAACCACACAGTATGCTGTCACACAGTAAAATGTTTGATTACAAATTCGAAAACAGCTGTATATTGACCTGCTTTATGCATTCTGCCTATTGAAATAACAGTTTCTTCTCAAACGCTGTAACATAAGGAGGTTGTACGCCTTTCGATAAAATTAAGAAATGAGAGGAAGTGTTCTGTGCCAATACTTAACTACTAATTTGCCGCCATCTTCCGCCACACCTATAATCCGTGCCGTGTTATGTTGTGTGGCAGCTTTGTTTGTTGTTGTCAGGTTCTTTTTAAAGTACTTAATTTTCCTTCATGTATTTAATTATAAAAATTGATAGTGATAAGGATATTTTCGCGCCACCCGACATCTTGGACGCGCACACGATGCGGTGCGTTTTCCCCGAATTATGCACTCTTTTTGTAACCTTTTCAGTTGGGAGATGCTTCATCGGCTGACATTCAAGATTTCTTGGAGCAATGCGAGAGGGAGATGGTGTTTGACGAGCAGCACAAGGATGTCGTGCTCGTGTTGGGAATCACTGGCGCGGGGAAAACCACCTTTGTTCAGGTAAAACACTAGCAGTAAGAAAATGCTGAATAAATCTCAGGTAGAGAACTAATGACGTGTTAATATAATTAGAATGCTCGTGTTTACTTCGTTAATTTATTGTTATTATTTAGTCAGTAACATAATTTATAAATAAACAATTAATAATAGTGTCTGTAAATTGCTGTGCCCTAGCAGGGCGTCACATGTATACCTAGTTTATTTAAGTACCTAACATCTCTGTAATGATTTAATGTGACTTGCAATAAATAAACTATGAACCACGCATACCCATTCGGGGGGCAGGGCAAAGTAAGTGTAATAGTCGGTTTAGGTTGGAACCGTGCATAAACCAACAATGTCCACAACGTACTAGCCGAACGAGGGGAGCGAACAAGCCAGAAGCCCAGAACCGATATGTGTTAGATTTATCTTTCAGTTAATAGATAGTCATTCAGTAAAACAGTTTTGTGTTATAGATCAAACAGTTTGGTTTGTTTAGTGAATAGGTAGATAATCGATAATTATTTCAATAGGTTAAATCTTCATCATCTGCCTGCCCTTATCCCAATTTATTTGGGGTCGGCGCAACATGTTTTTTTCTTCCATTCATCTCTATCAGCAGTCAAATCTTCGTTCTTCAATAAGTTAAATATATTTTATAAATTCCAGAGGATGGCTGGCGACGACTCCAAGCTGATCTCCGTAGAAGTCAGCGACGGCGAATTCATTATTCAAGACAACAACAGGATAGGAAATTCCACCATCCATTCTATGACTTCGCACCCCGAGCTAGTGGTCGATAAAGAAACCGGTACAGCTTATTATGACACTCCTGGATTCGGTGATACACGAGGTGTTAAAAATGACATCGCTGCTAGCTATTTTATAAAGCGCATTATTGACTACGTTGATAAAGTAAAAATAGTTCTTGTCACAAGCTACCCGGCTGTGAGAGAAGGAGGTGACCGGAAGGAATTTATTAGGCTTCTGAAACATTTCGTGGAACTAGTCAAGAATACAGAAAGGTACTTAGATGGAGTGGGTCTCATTGTCACTAAGGTTGATAATATTGTCAGAAAAGGAAAACCTGTTGGTGACAATATGATTTTAGGAAACATTGTTAAGTTTTTGAACCACGTCGCGACAGATATAATCGATCAAACTGACTTAGATTTAGAATTTCGTCAAAAAGTTGTGAAAATAATAGATAAAATTACGACTGCGACCGGAAAAGAACCAGATAGAATAGCAATATTCCGAACGCCAGATGAATCTGGACCATTAAGTTCTATACCTGCATCACAGGAAGCTAAACTGCGAGCTAGAGCAGTTATTTCAAATAATCTCAAGTTTATAACCAAATATAAAGAAGATTTTAGATACACGGTTTCAGCCGAAACAAAGTATAAAATTCTGAAATTATTTGACAGTTTGAAAATAAGTCTGGAAGAAAACGTCAAAACTGTAGTATACCATTTACAAAAACATTATGAAAATCAAATAATTATAATTCAAAATAATTTACAGAGTATCGATATTAATAGTATTAATAAGGCAGAATCAGACCTAAAAAAAGTTTGGAATCTCGCAGAAGGAATGAAAGTATTCAATGATATATTTAACCTAGCTTCAAATTTATCAAAGGTTAAAAACTGTGAAGAAATAGCACTATTATTAAACGATACTGTCACTAATTTACGTCCTAATTTATCTCAACAAATCATGACAAATGTTTTTTCTGAAGCAAGTTTCTTAGATTTCATCAATGACACTTCAATTTTAAAGTTTGAATTCAATACAAGCTTATTACAATTATCTATTCAGGATACAGGAAACAAATTACAACAATTGGCAATGCAACTAAAACAATCTATTAAACGTCTTTCTATTTCCTTCGAAGACAATATAAAAAAATACTTGAAGACAGTACTTGTGGATTTAGAAGAAAATATTTCACAAATTGTAATGAATTCCTTTGATTTAACAGATATAATAAACCAAATTAATACATTTTACAAAAAGATTGTTGAATCGCAAGAACCATTGCACCCAGAAGTCAAAATAAGCAAGATAAATACGATCTTCATATCTTCTAAGATAGAAATACCTAATCAAGTATTACAAAAAATAAAAGACCCAAAATATGATGTATTTTTTAAAAACGAACTAAACAAGGTAATTCAAAATTTGAATGGGTCACAAACATGGTATGGGTTTTTAGATAAATTGTATAATAAATTATCTTCCTATGATGTACAAAACAACAGGTCTGTTCAAGCATTTTGTAAATCCTTTATTCATAACAGTGCTAATTACATTGGGAAGAATGTTGAAAACACAAATATTCAATCAATTTTACGAGATTGTAGCAAAGATTTGTTTGAAATGGAATTCGATGAAATTAAAAATGTAAACCTTACGCAGAACAACATTAGACTGCTAAATAATGTAGTCGATATAACTTTAAATGATAATAGTTTGTCTCATTATTGTAATAACTCAAAACTCGTTGTCAGAGGTCGTTATGTAAAATTTAGTGAAGTAAACCTACACTATTGTAACGGTATGTCTGACCTTGAAATAATCGGTTTAGAAAAAGTGTTTATGGACAAAGATCTAGATTTCTCTGGTCATAATGTGACCATTGTCGTTATGGCTCCACACTGGGTAATTATAGGGGATAATAGACAGATAGTTTTAGATGGTTTGCCTGGAAAATTGATTGAGCCAAAGAAAGCTGCGGAAGGGCAAGACGGTCGGCCGGGTATGCCTGGGGGTAATGCTGGGAACTTTTTAGGCTACAGTGATGTAATTACAGACTCGAAAAATCTATATATCTCTGCAAATGGAGGTAACGGAAGCCCAGGACAAGCAGGTGGAGATGGAAAGCGAGGAAAAGATGGAGATGTTCCTTATGTAGAGGAACCTAAAATGTACTTTGATACGTCAAATATATGGGAAAGTAACGCCGAAGAGGTTGATGAGCAGATTTTCGCTTGTTGGAAACGACGAAATTACGCCGTTGTCGTCAAAAAAGAGGATTTTTCATTTTCTCCTGATAATAGTGATAATATCTATGAGACATATAGAATTTTCGAAGTAACAGGAAGGAGTCCTTGTTCTAATGGAGGTGATGGTGGTCATGGCGGGCTAGGGGGGGAAGGGGGAGCAGCTGGGCTAGTTCGAGTGCCACATCATATCAAGTCTAGTACTAAGAGTGGAAAAGATGGCGTTTCGGGACAACAAGGAAGAGGAGGTAAAGGTGGACAAGGCAAAGCCACAATTACTGTTCATGAAACCGGCTATTTCTTGTCATTTCAATATTTCACCTATGATTTCTACGAAATGGCAATTAAATACGACCAACAGTGTAGTTCCGGTAAAACACCACATGGCTTTTACAACGCGTTTGAAAGAAACAGAGCCCCGCGAGTGTCTAATGTTCTTGATACAATGTTGGTTAAGTCTAGTTCAGCCATTAGCCAATTCAAAGCTTTTTTAAGTGAAAATATGAACAATACTTTACGGAAAAAATATTTACTAAATGTTCTTAGTCAAGTTCATTTATAATTTATTCACAACTAGCGATTCTTTGTGGTTTCACTAGCGTATTAATAAGTTTCCCTACGCTATCTCCCTCTGGTAGTTTTTGATCTAAGTATGTAAGTAGATTGTATTTATTAATAAGCCAGGTTAGTTTTTATAACTACGTATACTTAGATGAAAGTTTATGGGCTATATTTCGATTAAAATATTTTCAAATAATTCTTTTAAAGTGTTAAATCATTCCAAACTTTCCTCTATGTACGGTCGCGTTCTAAAGTGGAGTCATAGTTAACACAAACCTCAGAAAACAAGTCGCTCGCACCCGCGGCGACACTCACACAATGACACAAATGACGTATAACATACTATTATTTGACGAACTACCATTGTATAATAGGCTGAGTAGTATTGACTATTTCACTACATGAATCATTAGCTTCGGTAGCGTGGTCAGTAGCGCGGTCAAGCAAATTCTTGACCGTTATTGTGGAGACAATGGATCGAATCCCGATTTCTTCGTTCTAGTTTTTATTTTATCAAATGAAGCAAAATTTAGTAAATTTTGAATTACATTTTAGTTGTTGCTAGATCGTTTGCGAGATAGTGCGTGTGCTAAGTGATTTTTTTTAACCTAAGTTTATTTATTAAACTTCAGTGTTTTTATTTCTTCGAAATGCATACTATTATCAGTTTGCAGGATAAGCAGCGTATTGTTGCGCTGCAATTATCTGTGGCGCTGCATGATATTGGATTTAATTTAACTCAAATTGCTAATCAGACTGGTCTGGCCGTAAGTATAGTTTTATTTCATTACAATTGTATTTTAAATATTAAAAACTTTGACTCATAGTATGTTGGTAGCTGTGAACCGATTAGTATAAACTTTTTTATTCATAATGCTACTTTGTTTTAGTGGAAGACTGTTAAACGTTGGGTTACACGTTTTGAAGAGGAAGGTAGCGTAAAAACTCGACTCGTCTTATTAATGATTCACAGCGGAGGATGATGGTGTAACAATATGAAGAAAATGGTTCTGCCGCTGGTCCAGGCAAATTAGTAGCACAAGAAAGAGGGCGTGCAACTGCCGCTAATTATGTTGATATGCTACAGGAAAGCATACTACCGACGACGGTGCGAAATGTTTAACTGTTTATCCTGCTAGTGAAGTTCCTCGTTTTGCATTTGTCCAGGATAAATTGTCCAGTGCATCGAGCTGCCGTGGTGTATAATTGGTTTAGCCAGCACCCAGATATCCAAGTTATTCGTTGGCTAGCAAAATCTCCGGACTTAAATCCCATAGAGAATTTATGGGGTTTAATGGTGCAAAGGTGGGACATGCGCAATGAAAGAACTACAGAAGCTTTAGAGGCTCACTACCTGGGAGTGTGGGAGAGTACCAGAGGAACAGATATATGCACTTATTTAATCGAGTCTTTTAAGTGTTTATTAAGTGTTGTTGAAAACAGCGGTGGTAACACCAAATACTAATTATGTAAGCGGCGATTTTTTCTTAAGATTCCAATCAGATCCGATCTAGCATACATTGCTGATTATCTTGTGTATTTCATTATAATATATGAATATACACAAAATAATCAGCAATGTATGCCGAAGCGGGCCTGATAAATCGTTGCTCACTCAACCTCTGTTTACCTGCTTACCCGCCTACTATTGCAGTATGTATTTGTGGAGCATTACATTAGCAATTAAATTATGCTAAAACATCGATTTATATTTATATAAGATTGATAATTATTAGTCAGTTATCTTAAGGCCTTGCTTCAATATCTTTTCATTACGAAAACGAGTACTTAAGCTTAAACCTTGAGATGTAGGCAAATAACTGATTTATTATTATTACAATTACTTTTACTTCCGAGGAAAGTGCATCATCGTTAAACATAGAACAATAAAATAATTACTAACGAAATTATTACTTAAATAACTTTATTGAAAGATTCAATCCAAGATTTGGATCATTCCTATGATCTTATAAATAATTACCTATCGATGTTTCAGCTAATGAACACTTAATATAATTTTACATAATATTGTGTTTTATCATTCAAACAAAACTATTAACTAAGTATTACGACAGCAAGTATTTTATGTAGTTTTACATACTCGTATCTTATGGTTACCAAAAGTTCTCATTCATGTCATTATGTTATTTACATAAAGTATAAATATATATAAATACCATACCTACCAATAAAATAATTTCTACCTTACTTTTTGTTTTATTACAATATTACAGGTTTATGTTTTTAGATATAATATTTTGATACATAATTTACAATAAACATTTATAGATATAATACATAGATGAATATATAGAACAATATTATATAAAATAATTATTACTGGAGAAAATATGGTAAAAACATTTAAAAAAACATTATTCAACATACAGAGATCGGATGGGAACCCGGTTCCGTTCTGATTAGAAGGTAAGAACTATTACCGCTAAGCTACGGTAGCTTGTGATCAATACGACGAAATAAAGATATGTAATCTATTGCTTTACTACAAGTGAACGAATAAGGATAACTATAATACGGTTTTAGACAAACCAGTGTGATGTATACTTTGTGGTGATGTGGTGGCGAATAGGCAATCACCGAGTAATTATTTCAAAGATTACATAGATGTCGCTTATAGGTGGTAATCTGTTTAAGTTTTAATGCTACGCCTTAAGGTGGACTTTTCTAATTACAGTCGATAATCTTACGTGTGTGCGTAAGTTAGTAAAGTAAGTACAGAGGATAATAACCCGTATTGCAATCTGTCAAGTGGTCTAACTATGACTCCACTTATGAATCCGACCGTACTTAAGTAACAAATAAGTACTTTAAGTAGTAAGTTTTACGTACCTAGTTGTTTGAGCAGTGATTGGCTTTTTTGTCGGTAAATAGTAATTTTTGAAAAATTAAACTAATCTAGATCGGTTTATTCGGATATCGGATTCGAGAAACCGATTATATATGTCGCAGAAATTTTTTAACGTCAAGAATTCAGCGGAGTTCCTAAGAATTTAGTTATGAATATGGCAAAATCGATACTTCATTCTGCCATCGTTCCAAATAGATCAAAGAAGTCGGATTAATTCCTAGAATTTTACTGAATTCCTAAAGTTGTTTGATATATAAAAGTTATACGATAAACAAATACATGAAAGATAAACAAAAGTTTTACTAGCCTGATGGCGTAGCAGATAGTTCCCCTGGCTGCTACGCCGAGAGTCGTGGGTTCGATCCCCACAAGACAATTATTTATTAAGTAAATTTTCAGATATTTGTGTTTAGTCTGGGTGTTTTCTATGTACAATATGTATTTATTTACAAAAAAGTATAGTAAGTATCAGCTATCAGGTGCACAAAGCCCAAGCATTGCTTTGTTTGGCGTAGGGTGAATTGTCCAGACTATTTATGTTCAAGTAATTATTATGTATTGTTTTTGAAATATAATATATATATACATGGTGTAAAAAAATTAGCTGAGAATATTTGAAGGGGTGAACCAGAACGTGAAACTGAACAACTTTTCACAAGGAACATAGGTCGAAATATGAAAAAAAAAAATTGGCCATCCCATACAAATTATCCCGGCCGGGTAACACACTAAGTATAGGGAGGGTCAAATAATTTTTTCATATTTCGACCCATGTTCGTTGGGGAAAGTTGTTCAGTTTCATGTACTGGTTCACCCCTTAAAATATTCTCAGCAATTTTTTTTACACCATATTGGATGCGGTGAGAGGTTTCCCTCTGGATCAGAAATATTTTAGGGCGTATTTAAGGTGATCGAGCAAAGTAATTGCAAGTCTCGTAGTAAAGCGAATTTTATTACAATCTGTTAGTTCATTGTTACATTATTTCAGCACTGAGTTTAATTTAAGGCACTGAATAGCTCAAGCAAAACGGAGGACTGTTCACGGCGGTGGATTTTCAAAAGAGACTGCCGTAGCGCCGGAAGTGGTGGTGGTGGTAGAAATAAACTTAAGTTAGTGGCAGCCCATTGGCCCAATTTTCTGCACTGCGGTTCGTTTGGCCATCCGTACTCATGACCGTCTCCGACGACACGGCCATCCTGCGTGACACGCATCCTCGTGTGTTACTCTAGAACAATAGATACAAAAGCACAGTATATCGTTCGGTCAATACAATACAATACAATATACTTTATTTGAACAAAACACAACAAAACAAACATATACCAAAAATTAAAAAAGATCGGTACAATTTAGGCGGCCTTATTGCTAAGGTAGCAATTTCTACCAGGCAACCTTTGGGTGAAAAAAGAAAGAGTATGTATGGTTAGGCGGGATAGTGCATAGGTACATCTACATATACTCATAAACTATTCAATCCTGACTTTATCAATGAACCTTACCTTTTTTTTTCAGTCAATCAAGCTTTAACCAAACAACTCATCACAATAAAACAATTTAAACGGAAACGGAAACGTAGGAATTGTACAACCAAAATATTTGCTTTTTACTTAAATCCGTTGAAAAATGTTTTATTGTGATCTGCAATTTGTTAATTACAAAGGTTTTCTAAAATCAATGGGAACCTAGTATTGACTGAGTTTAATTTAATGTCAACCAATTTAATTCAATGAGTTAATTTATTAAACCCAAGACTGAAGTTTAATTTAATGTCACGTTCACATAATGCCTTTATGGGCAAGGAAATAGTAAGACAGCGCGAGCATGTTAACACTCGCGCTGCTACTCGTCATGCCGCTGCCACTTCCCGTGCTCCCGCTAGTGTCGGATTTTCAAATCAAAAGGAATGGCAGCACGAGTGGAATGTATAGTTATCTCGGTCACTCGTATTGCTGCGAGTAGAGTATGACGGCAGTGTGTGAACACCGTGCCGTTTCGAAATAGCATCACCCCAATTCTTCCCTTGGGTGTTGTAAAAAGCGACTGAGGGATAACGATCCAGGAAACGGGCAGCGTGGTAAGTATGACAATACCCCCGACAAGGTGAGGGCACATGTATAGCAGTGGACTGTTGTGGTTGTTAATGTAATTTGTGAACACTCGCTCGCGTTGATACTTTCGCGGAAGTATTTCGGGCAATATTCGGGGCAGCGGCACGCATAGTGTGAACGTAGCGCAAGGCACTGAATGTAACATAAAGCCTCGTATCCACTAGGCAACATTTGAAGCCCGACATGTTGCACAACATGTTTCGCAACTTGGTGAATGTTGACGTGGAGCTTTTGTTTAACAACGTTGTCTGTCCACACATTCTCAGGCGTCGACAACATGTCGCCCGAGAAACTAATGTTGATTTCAGCGGCAGTGGTTATAATTTTATCGCAAAAAGCATCAGCAAAAAAGCACGGTTGTGCGTTAGAAATCACTTACAAAATATAAGCAATGTATACAGAGATCCTTGTGGTTGATGGAACAAAATGCTCAACTGCGATGCAAACAACAAGCTCCGCGTCATGTTGTTTTGCAACGTTGCCGAACATGTTGAGCGTCACGTGTTGCGCGACAATTGTTGCCTAATGGATACGAGGCTTAAGGGCGGGGCACACCGGCTCCGTATCCGTTTCGTATCCAGCTCTCGTCCGTAGTCACGCACGAACTGATGACGTTGTAATGTATGGGACTGTATGAGATACGGCACACCGCTTGCGAGCAGCACGGAACGGATACGCAACGCAAGCGGTGTGTCGTATCTCATACAGTCCCATACATTACAACGTCATAAGTTCGTGCGTGACTACGGACGAGAGCTGGATACGGAACGGATACGGAGCCGGTGTGCCCCGCCCTTTAAGGCACTAGGCCTAGGTCTCATCAAGTATTCCTTTTCACTCCTTCTCTTCTCTATTTTTTCGACAAAACCATGGGCAAAACCGTGTGTGTCGGGGGAGCAGAGGTAACACTATTTCTTTAAAAAAATAAGAAAAATGACCAAAATAACTTTCATACCTATTTAGTTCACACTTTATTTGTCAAGCTGTTTCTTTATGAGCTATTTCTTTTTCTACTATTATACATAATAGTAGTTTATGCAACTGTCATATAATGCCTAATAATATGCATACACTACACGGGCACGCTGGCCTGCCTGGCGCCCTCACATGTTTTTATTAATTTCTTTAAATCTGAAACGGATATCAAAAATCTAAAACGGACAAATTGTTCTAGATTTTAAGAAGTTATTGAAAAAACATGTGTGGGCGCCACTGAACGGTCGGCGCCGTCTTAAATAGATTTGTAACTTTGACGGCACAGAAAAGTAGGTATCGATATTAGTATAAATCAGCTCCCAGCACCTACGTAACGTCGATGTGGCCCGAAACTTTAAGTTCGAAGTTTTCACAGGAAACAGTATAAGAGGCAGAACTGCAATACCTATTATATATTGAAGACGGTATAGATTACACAGAAAGAAATGATCTAAAACTCCTGTCAGTCGAATACACAATATAATGTTGTGCAGTTCAAATTTCATCACAAAATCTTTTGGTAGTTTGCGTTTATAGACTGAACCGTAATATAGACGTCTTTCTTTCGTAAGTTTGTACACAAGCTTTTAGACATACATACATACATACATACATAAATCACGCCTATATCCCTTACGGGGTAGGCAGAGCGTTAACGGCCGTAAAACGGATATTAACACCACGTCTGACAACAGCTTGAGGGTCAATCAGATAACTGTGTATCACTATAGTGACAGGTTGTCAGCCCATCGCCTAAAATTGCAATACACATCCCTCGAGTCCCTTAGTCGGCTCTTACGACACCCATGGGTAAGAAATGGGGTGATGCTATTCTAAGCCGGCAATCACACGGCGCTTTTAGACATAATTAGGTTAAAAGACATAAAAAACCATATAGTAATTGGAGGAGACTACAATAATGATCTGAACCCAGATACAAAGGATAAAGATAAACTAAAACTAGCAAAGGAGCTCACAGAATATATGCTTTCATAAAATCTTCGTTTAGCTAATAACCCTAGCATAATGACAAGAGAAAAAAAACAGCATACACATATCACGACCATTATCCCTCAGGGGTAGGCAAGGCAGAGCGTAAACGGCTGCAAAAAACTAACTAAAACGGCTCTAAAAAACGGACGTTTACGCCACGTCTGACAATCATTTGAGGGTCCTTTGAAATATTGTGTATCACCATAGTGACAGGTTGTCAGCCCATCGCCTAAATTTGCAATACACACCCTCAAGTCCCTTAGTCGCCTCGTACGACACCCACGGGAAAGAAATGGGGTGATGCTATTCTAAGCCGGCATCACACGGCACCACAACAAAAACAGCATTGATTTAGTAAATACAAATTACTACTGGCACTCGTCAACAACACTAGCAGTTACGTCATATATTACAGTTAGTGCTAGATAATATTATTAATAATAACCACACGATAGGTATTTTACCGGACCTAACAAAGGCTTATGTCAAAATTTCACACAAAATTATATGAAAAAAAGCTACACGGTTGTGGTATAGGAGGAAACGCTTACCATTGGTTAAACACATTATTTAGTTAGAGAATAGACAGCAGTTTGTCCAAATTGAATACTTAAATTATGTATGACATAGGTGAAATCGAGTTAGTTAACTCGTCAACAAAGAGCTCAATTCCGCAAGGCAGAGTTTTGGGTTGTATTTTGTTCTTGATTTACGTAAACGATTTGCCGGATGCTAATTCTATGCTATTCTTTGCTAAAGACCCCTAGTGTTATGTTTGCTGACGACATTACTATGTTAGTAACTTGTCAAGATAAAACTACGTGTAATGAAATGAACAGCTATTGCTACACTACAACGCCGCTAATAAATGGGTCACCAAACATCACCTAGAAATAAACACTAAAAAAAAATTATAAAATTTCGCCCACCACAAAAGCAAGCAATAATTTTAAATCTAACTGACCAAAATAAAATTATCTAAGAAGTCTCTGAAGTCAACTTATTAGGTGTAAAATTGATTCACACATAAATTGGAAAGCCCACATACAAAAATTTAAAACGCGACTATCACAATTCACTTGTGCCACAAGTGAATTGCGCTAATTATCTTAGTAACCTAAGATAAACACAGACATTGATACCGCGCTCACTTTATACTACGGTCAAGCCTATTCCTGGCTACGATATTCTATAATACTATGGGGAGAAAGTACAAACGTCCATGACTTACTAGTTCTACAAAAGAAAGGTCTTCACATAATTTTTTATATTCGGCCCAGAGATAGTTGCAGACTAGATAGGAAGTAGGAGTGAAATGTTTAGTAAAAGCACATTAAAAAGATTCATAAAAATTTACAATAAAATACCCAATAGCATAAAGTCTCAGGGGAAAGATATATTATAAAACAACTAAAGATATTATTACTCACAAATTGTTATTACTCAGTGAACGAATTTATGACTATCAGTTTCAGTTAGTTGTCTATTTTCTTGACTATCAAGGTTAATAGCAATAAAATATACGTTATAAATATGTAAAAATTTGAAACTTTATTATTATTATAAATTATTGACCGACTAAAATTAGGCACTAAGCATCAAATTAAAACTGTAAATGACTGTTCAGATACAATAAAAATTAATGGTGTTGAGCTTGAACAAGTTTCAACCGCGCGTAATCTCGGTCTGATATTGGACGGAGAACAAAAGTTTGTAGAACATGTTAAGGGTAAGATAAGATCTGCTTTTTTTAAACTAAAGACTCTATACCAAATA
This sequence comes from Tuta absoluta, assembly GCA_027580185.1. Taxonomy (NCBI): domain Eukaryota; kingdom Metazoa; phylum Arthropoda; class Insecta; order Lepidoptera; family Gelechiidae; genus Tuta; species Tuta absoluta. The sequence goes on along the minus strand of JAQAHW010000055.1, from coordinate 1,272,580 downwards.
AGACCTTTTATTGAAGAAGATCTTCGGGTTCTATTAACAGACTCGTTGGTCCTCCCTCAATTCAATTATTGTTGTTCTGTATATGGTCCTTGCATAAATTCTAGCACAGAAAGAGCAATACAAAGAGTACAAAATGCATGTGTTCGCTTTTGTTTTAACGTCCCCAGGAGAGAATATATAACTCCATATTTAAATAAAAAATGCATACTGAATATGAAAGCTAAGAGAGAAATTTTATATGCGTGCACTGTCCAAAGGGTGATCTGGAATAAAAAACCGGAGTATCTGTTTCAGAAGCTAACTTGGGTGGACGATATTAAAGTAAGATGTTCACGTACTACAGCACAGAATCTTCTGCAAATTCCAAAGCATAAAACCACGCGCTATACAGGATGCTTCAAGTTTAATGCAGCAAAAATATGGAATGATCTCCCACCTCAATGAGGAAAAAAATGGCAGTATCAAGTTTCAAAGCCAAATATAAAAGAGCTTTATTAAACAGGCAACTTGCGGCAGAAAACTTGAAGCATGCTTACTGGAAACTGTTACCCCTAAAATATTATTTTTCATTATAAAAGCCCATCACTTACACACACACACACACGCACACTCAAACGCACACACACATACACACACACACAATGGAAGGGTTCAAATTTGTTTTTATTTAAACTTTTTTTAACACTCAAAGAATATGACTGAAGTGTCAGTTTTTGTTTTTTACTCTTTATTTTTCTATTGAGCTAGTTATGTAACTTTTGTTTTCTAAAGGATGTTTAGATTTTATTTGGATATTGTGAAGTCCTCTCCTATCTACCTTTTTACCCCGCCACGATCTCAGGGAGGAGGCAATGGCTGAAAATCAGCGCTGAAGAGACAATGGTCTTGCCAGCAAATGCTGAGCCATTTCCTTTTGCCTTTTTTATGTTTAGTACCTGTCTAGATAAGATAAAAGATTTGTTAACTTTAAAAAGGCAATATATAAATATTTTTATTTTATTTTTATATTTCGTTTTCCTTAATATTTCTGATGAATCATATTTTAATGTTATAAATATACTTATCTACTTCAAATATTTATTGTGTTAGTTTTAATTAATTGTTTTAAATTGTATGAGTAATGAATGGTTCAAATTATTTGCATGCGTAGGTACTTAAGAGTAATATTATAACTAATTTTATAAGCCCTCTGGCTCAGTATTGCGATACCCTGACAGGGTGTCACATCTTATTTCCATACCATCTGTTAATTACCTGCTCTTTACTGTATTATTTGTTACAATGCAATCAATTTATGAATAAAGAAATACAGGGTTTTTAGACAAATGTTTCAGGGGGTAACTTTTTTGAGCAGTAGGTAGTAAGGTACCATATTGCGCGACCCCGAATTAGTGGAATAGTTTGAAAGGTTATCAGGATATCTTACCTACTCGGTGATTACTTGTAAAACTTTTTTGCTGTTGTTTTTCAATGATAGCGCTTGAGTTTTAGGAAATACCGCAATAAAAATGATTCCCTGATAAATTGACGGCCGCGGGGTCAAGCTGATATCGTTGGATACCCCGAAATTGAACTTGAAACTTTCAAGTTGAAAGGTCCATATACAATTGCTATTTAGTTTGGTGTTGTGTTCGCGAACGGACGTACGTATACTCGTGGAAAGAAGAAACAAAGAGAAGAGATGAAGATGGGGAGTTGCGCTAAATGTTGCTACTTACTCTTCTTACTGATTGCAGCAAATAGTGCCCCCTTTACGGTAAGCTTTCTAAATTATTGCGAGTATTTTAGAAAACTTGTTATTTATTTTTCATTTGAAAATTTACAGAAATAAGTGCGTGTTTTCTAAAATTTCCTAAAATAACTGTGTAGGTATCACTATAGTGACAGGTTATCAGCCCATCGCCTAAAATTGCAATACACACCCTCGAGTCCCTAAGTCACCTCTTACGACTCCCACGGGAATGAAATGGGGTGAAGTTATTCTAAGCCGGCATCGCACGGTATCATGTTTATCCTTTAATTATAAAACTTAAAGTTAATGTCTGTGTCTATTGATGTTATGGTTCAAGTGAATTTACAGGAGGTTCCCTGAAACATTTGATATGGTTTATATCAGTAGACCCAGGATATGCTGGAACTGCTAGTTTTCAGGACTAAGGAGTGCATATTATAAGGTTTCTTTTACTTTGAAAAATCACCGAAATCTTTTACTTTCAAAAACCGCTATCTGTAAAACGCTCACAGCGGCCTGGGCGTTAAGAGGCTATACCACAAATAAGGGAGACTACATGGTAGTATTACTTTTTTACGGACTCCATTCTCTCTTTTCGTGTGGAATACCGACCCGATGAACTCTGGTGTCAGATATTTTCAATCGTCAACTACCAACTAGTAGGAATCTGATATGGTTGCGTAACGACCGCCGTCTAAGTAATTATAACCATGGACAGCAACCGGGACCAATGGCTTTACGTGCCCTCTGATACCGAAACCATCATCCTTACGGAAAATCAGATGGTTTGGCCTGCAGTCCTTACGAGACTGGGAACTAAAACACAAAATGATAATAATCAACTTTGTTAGTACCCCACCGGGAATCGAAGTCGAAACCTTTGCGCCATTTTTGGTCTATACATTTTTTTTTACTTACAGAATTAGCTAGGGTAGCTTAGGGGCTAGTACGATTGTTAATTTAGAGTAGGAGGACTTCTGGGCAGGTTTTTTTGGGGGGTTTTTCCTGTTCCGGAGGTCCGATCAACGCATGTAAACTACACGCTTTAAAAATCTTGACTTCAATTTGAAACAAATATCGTTTTCAGATATTGGTGGCGTAAAGTTAGATGCCGTGTGATTAACCTGGCCAGCCCCGTGGCAGTGCTTTGATTTTTATTTATTTATCCCGCCCGAGTCGGTTTTCTATTAGGACATTACAAAATTGTTATAAAAAAAAGAAAATTGTGTGATACAAATTTCTTTTTTTTACAATGACGGTTCATGACGTCAATACCTAAGTGATATAATAATACTATCCTACATTGAATAAAGAATTTCAATTTCAATTTCAAGTCACTCTACCACTGCGCTACATCGGTTGTCACGGGCTCCATTGATATAGGTACTTCTGGCAATGTTTTCACATCCTTATTTAACAATTGCCGTGTGATGCCGGCCTAGAATAGCATCACCCCATTTCTTACCCATGGGTGTCGTAAGAGCCGACTAAGGGACTCGAGGGATGTGTATTACAATTTTAGGCGATGGGCTGACAACCTGTCACTATAGTGATACACAGTTATCTGATTGACCCTCAAGCTTTTGTCAGACGTAGTGTTAATATCCGTTTTACGGCCGTTAACGCTCTGCCTACCCCGTAAGGGATATAGGCGTGATTTATGTATGTATGTATGTATTTAACAATTATTTCAGCTGGGAGAGTCAACAGATGACATCCTGCAATTCTTGGATCTGAACGAAGGAAAAATTGTACTTGACCCGAAACACAAGGACGTGGTTTTAGTAGTCGGCAACACTGGTGTCGGGAAAACTGCTTTTACTCAGGTAATATTTTTCACTATTTACTCTACTTAGTAAGTATACTTATGGCTTCTTTTAAAAATTATCGTGGCGATCGGCTTTGGCGTTATTAAATTATACTTTTTTCGAGAAACCTTTAATGACTGGCTGAATGATGCCAATGTGAATTTCTGACTACAGAATACTTTCCTAAACAAATTATTATCATCTATTTATGCACAAAAATGTACACGGGTGGACTAAAACGCCAAAGGCGTTATCTCCCAGTCTACCTTAGGGCATGTGGAAAGGGTCAAGGCAGGTGCAATAAACAAAAAAAAAATAAAGAAAGGGCGCGCCGCCGTATGTACATACGTATAATAACAACAACAATAAACAGTAAATACTACACATATACGTTTATCATATATAAATATTTAAAGATAGTTGTCATGAAATTTTTTTTCACTACTAACTTATTTCTACGGTTCGTTTTTATTTACTTTTATAATTCCTGTGGTTAGGTATAAGTATATTTATGTATTAAATTAGTGTAAGTGTTATAACATATTTATATAATAAATAAAAATTAAAAATTATTTAAATATACTTATACCTAAGCACAGGCATTATAAAAGTAAATAAAAACGAACCGTAGACATAACTTGGTAGTGAAAAAAAAAAGTTCATGACAACAATCAAGATGACTGAACTTGGAGTGATTTTAAAAAGTATTCTCGCAATCTGGATTTAAACATTTGCCTACAATGAGCATTCTTCAGATCCAAAGGAAGCATGTTCCAAAGACGGACCGCCTGAGATGCGAAGGACTTGTTCAGAAAACCGTTGTTATGACGTTGTGGCGCTAAAAAGAGGTTATCCAATGACCTAGTTTGGCGTTCGTACGCATCGCAAAGAAATCGGAAAAGGTCCTGCAGATACGGTGGCGCACTGGAATCATTTAGGACTATATACAGGACACAAGGTGTTCCCACGTTCCTTCGCTCTCGAATTAACGTGCGAACACGTAAATGTGACCGCTAATTTTCTTCCAGCATCAAACCATACTATACATTTTGCGTTGTACCAGCATTATGATCTAAGACCAATTTATTTAAGACCAGGGTATTTCTCCTGCCACATTGAGCCTCTGATATTCTGCCTGAAAATGGAGGAGAGTGCTTCAGAAATCTCTTAAGTCTCTGAGTGTTATTGTGAAGTGGGTGTCTCTAGTCATGAAATGGTTTAAACTACTCAACTGACCTTATATTTAACTAAGCACAAATATTTTAAGAGAGAGTTCTGGTCGTGAAATTGAATAACTTTTTTTTTGTTATTTTTTTTCGAAATACGTACGAAAAAATATTTTGAACCTCCCGTACAAAACGGTGCAAAATATATTTAAACTCTTGAAATAAATAGACCTATAATTTCGTATTTTCAATTGTTTCAGTGGATTGCTGGAGATAATTCAAAGCTGTTCTCCGTAGAAAAAGATCCGGGAAATTTCATCATCGTGGACAACAACAGAATCGGCAATTCCACTGTGCAATCCAAGACTACATTCCCTGAGCTGGTAGTTGATAAAGAAACCGGAACAGCTTACTACGACACTTCTGGCTTCGGTGATACAAGAGGTGTTAAAAATGACATAGCTACAAGCTATTTTATTAAGCAAATCATTGACCACGTCGATAGAGTCAAAATAATTCTGGTCACTGACTACGAGGCCGTAAGGAACGGAGGGAGCCGAAAAGATTTTCTAAACTTGCTGCAGCACATCGTAGAACTTATCAAGAATATAGACAGGTACACATTTGGAGTGGGCCTGGTTGTGACTAAAGTGCCTAATTTATACAGCCGAGGAAATTTGGTTAGTGACGACGCTATTATACAGACCATTTCACAATTTTTAGATGATTTCACGAACGATATTGCAGAACGTATTGATTTAGACGTTGATGTTTGCGCCAAAATTATTCATCTAGTTCATAACATTATAGGTGAAAATAATTTCGATGAAGATAGTGACATTAGAACTTACAGATCGGAAGATAAAATAATGCTCTTTCGACGTCCAAATGATACAGGACCATTAAGTTTGATAAATGGATTCCAACAAGCTAAACTCCACGTTCGAACTATTATTAATAAAAAACTTAAGTATGTTACAAAAGACGATGAGGATTTCAGCTACACGGTATCAGCCGAAACAAAAGTCATGCTTTACAACGTGATTGATGTTTTAAAAAATAAACTCGAAGAAAATCTTAAGACCGTGGTTCTCAGTTTGAAAAATCATTATGAAAATAAAATAAATGGTATTAAAAAGGAACTACAGACTATAGATACAAATGATATTGTAAAAGCAGAATCAGTGTTAGCTAGATCACAAATTCTTGGAAAAAATGTTAACGATGAAATAAAAAACCTTTTTACTTTAGCGTCTGATATGAAAAACACTAAATGCTGTAAAGAAATAGCAGTAATATTTAATAATACGGTAAAAAAATATCATTTAAGATTACCCCAACAAATTATGTCAAATATTTTTTCAGAAGCAAGTTTCTTAGAATTTATAGATGAGGCTTCCATAATAAGATTTAAATTTGATATAACCTTATTACATTTATCTCTCCAGGAAATCGCAAACAAATTAAATGAATCAAGTATCCAAGTAGAACAATATATTGATCGTCTTTCAACTGCAGTCGAAGAGAATATTAAAAAAAGTTTCAGACGCGCTCTAACGCATTTGACGGAATATATTTCACAAACTGAAAAAACTTCATTTGACTTAGCAGAAATTAAAACAGTAATCCATAAATTTTACAGCTTATTGATAAAATTGCAAGAAACATCAAATTCAGCAGTCAAAATAAACCAACTACTTTTGATATTCAAAATGTCTGAAACGAAAATATCTGATCAAGTTATACAAAAAATTAAAGATCCAAAATATGATATATTTTTAACAACCGAAATAAATCTTCTGGTTCAAGTCCTGAACAACTCACATGCATGGTACGAGTTTTTAGATAAATTGTACACTGAGCTGTCTTCTTATAATGTGCAAAGGAGTACAGCTGTTCAAAGTCACTGTAAATATTTTGTCCAAAGCAGTGCTAATTACCAAGGGCGGAACGTTAGAGATACAAATATAGATATTATTTTACAAGTCTGTAGCAAAAGTTTGTATGACACGGAATTCAATCAAATTAAAAATATTAAACTTACGCAGAACAACGTTGAAGTGTTAAAGAATGTAGTGGACTTTACTCTTAACAATAATGGTTTACCTCACCATTGTAGTAATTCAAAACTTATTGTCAAAGGTCGTTTTGTAAAAATGAGTGAAGTAAACTTGAACTTTTGTAATGGAATATCTATCCTTGAAATGGTCGGTATGGAGAAAATTTTTATTGACAGAGATATCGATCTTACCGGTCGTAGTATAGATATTATAATGATTGCACCTCATTGGGTCGTTATAGGAGATAGGAATATTCATTTAGACGGAAAGCCGGGTAAAATAATTCAGCCGATGAAAGCGGAAGAAGGACAAGACGGTCAACCAGGAATGCCTGGAGGTAACGCAGGCAACTTTGTCGGCTACGTAGACAAAATAACAAACTCAGAGAAGTTATTCATATCTGCCAATGGAGGAAACGGAAGTCCAGGACAAGCGGGTGGAGACGGAAAGCCAGGAGTAAATGGTGCCGTTCCAAAAATAAAGTACAATTCTTTAGATTATTGGTTGGGTGATTCCGAGCGAAATTACAATGTTGAGGATTGGGACCGAAGAAATTTTAAAGTTTCTACGAATGACCAATACTATTGTGGTTATATTATTTATGACTGTAAAGACTATCGGGTGACAGGTAATCCTTGCAGTGACGGAGGGAATGGTGGCCGCGGGGGTTTAGGGGGGGAAGGAGGTGCAGGGGGGGTGGTTCTAGTACCTTATTTGGAGTTCAGCGCCAAGAATGGAAAGAACGGAGCTTCAGGAGCACCTGGAAAAGGTGCAGAAGCTGGAGATTATTCGGCTACTATCTCCGTGCGTGAAATAATAGAACATCACATCATCTGCAAAACAAAATTTTATGAACTAACTAGAATTGAGTACCACGGTTGTAGCGCTGGTGACACACCACATGGCTCTTACAATTCGGTTGGCATGAGACACAGAACCTCGCCTGAGTCAATTGTTTTTTATAAAACTAAGTTTAGTCCTACTATTGATGAATTCAAATCCTATTTGCAACAAAATCTCAACAAAACATTTAGGAAACAATATTTACTTAATATTTTGAGCCAAATACATATTTAGTAGGTACTATGGTTAATTTGTACTTACAAGTATTAGCTGTAAATGTTTTAATGGGTAAAGCAGTTCGTGAAACTGAACAATTTTCCCCAAGAAACATACATACAAGATATTTTATTTGCTTGAATAGGGTACAAAGGATGGTAATATTACATAAAATAAGAATCTCCTATACAGCCGTCAACAACAGCATGCAAATGTAAATGAAGTTAAGAACATTAGTTAAACGTCTCAATAACTTGTGCTTTAGGTGTAACCTGTAAACTTGTAAAGTTATTAAATAAATTGAAATAGCGTGAAATAAACAATTAAAATCGAAATTAATTAGATACATGTCGATTTAATTAGACATAGGTCGAAATATGAAAAAAAAATAGTCCTCTCATACCAATCGATCCGGTCAGCTATAACATATTCAATTTTAGGCGATGGGCTAACAACCTGTCACTATGGCGATACACAATTTTCCGAATGTCCCTCAAATATTAGTCAGACGTGGCGTTAATGTCCGTTTTTTGCGGTTGTTTACGCTCTGCCTACCCCGCAAGGGATTATAGGCGTGATATGTGTATGTATGTATGGTTTAAGCTAATGATATTTAGATAAACGTGGACTGCAAATTATTCAAAATAATAAATTGTATTTTGCGTCTCAATAACTTGTGTTTTCTTAAATCTTATGTCTGTATTTCACACCATATACGAGAATAGCAAGCAGTTTATATGTAAATAGGTAAATAATGTACATAACTATGTGTTATTAACTATGGTTTATTCTAAAATTGAAAAAAAAAAATCTTTTCTATCCTATTAATAATATATTGTAATATTGACTGTAATAATTTGTATATGGGTGCCTACTGCCTATTATTCCTGAAATAAAGAATATTTAATTTAATTTAATTTTAATTTATCAACCCTGCATCGCCTCAAACTGTTGAAATGAAATTGTCAGACCTAAAGAAATAGTTCCGCACATGAGTAGGTACATGACTAGGGATGGCAATTCGGATTGATTCTGAATCCGGCCGGATTGTACCGGATTGACACCAATCCCGGCGGACCTGACGGTATATTTTTTTTTTTTTTTTTATTAGTGATGGGTTTGCTCTTGACTCTAGTCTAGGTCATAGGACAGAGACAGAGTCTAAGATGGAGCGAGCTCACCCAGAAGAAGCCTGTTAAGGCACTGGCACTCCCACACACTGACGGAACGCAGCAAGCTACTTGGCGCCAGACTTCGGTGGGATGGTGGTCGCGAGCCAGGCGGCCCCTTACGGAGCCTTCCACCGCGCACGTATATTCCCTTTTTTAAGTTTGAAGTAACTACTTAGAAAATCATAAAATATACTATACATATACGGTGTAAGGGACAGCCCGAATACATATATGAACAACTTCTCATGAGAAAATAGTTCAGGAAACGTCAAAAAATATTTGACTTCCGAGAGTAATTGCAGCCAGCAGATCGTATTTTGTATGGGAGGTACTTTTTTGTCGTTTTCTGACATAATATGTTCCTAGGAGAAAGTTGTTCAGTTTCATGGTCTCCATGACGGCCGATGTGGCGCAGTGGTAGTGTGACTGCCTGCGACGTAAAGGTTCCGGGTTCAATTCTCGGTGGGACACTCACAAAATTTATATGTATCTCTTTGTGAATTTGTTCCAGGTCTGGTTAGACATTTAATTACGATTTATTGTACACATGAACATTAAAGAGAAAAACACATAAAGAATTCAGACACAACAGGCACTGCTTATCTCTAAAACGAAATTTCTTACAGCAGACCGCAAATTAACTATATGTAGACTAGCTACAGCAGACTTAGGGAAGAGTAATGGGATTATACGATATGCGGATAAGACGTGCACAGAATATATATCTGTGGCGAATCTACTTGACTCGCCACTATAACAACTTGGACCAGCTCCTATTGTAACTTGGACCAACACCACAGAATAGATAGTAGTACCACAGTATAATTAATAGTACTAGCGTAGCTGTCTGTCACTAGCCTGTAGTATCTTATAAACCGTGATAGCTAGACAGTTGATATTTTCACATATAATGTTGGTTTTTTTGTTGCTGATATAACAAATACTTACATACATACACATATCACGCCTATAATCCCTTGCGGGGTAGGCAGAGCGTAAACAGCCGCAAAAACCGGCCATTGACACGAGCATTCTAATGCCTAATTATATGCAGTTGCATACACTATTTTATCTACACTCTAAAAAATTTACTCAGTTGAACACTTTTCCAAACGTCCGCACCGGCGATTGCAATGCCCGATACATGGTCAAATTCAATACGAGAACGTAATATGGCTTGATATGAATTTTTGAAGATTCTTTACTAACAGTTGTTTAGATGTCGAGTCTCAACAGCAAATAACTAAACAACTGAACAACAACTGAACAACACTGAACAACAACTGAATAACATCTGAACAACAACTAATCAACATCTGAATAACAACTGAACAACATCTGAACAATATCTAAACAACAACAGAACAAAAACCAATTAAAACAACTGAACAACATCCGAAAAATTACAACAACAACTGTCAGGTGCGGCGGAAGATAGCGATTTGAGTATTGGAAAAAAAAACTTCGTTTCATTTCTCAACTTTATCGTATTATGAGTTTTCTCATTAAGTCATTACGCTTCTGTAATTTATAGTAAACCCTAGTTTTTATAGGCAGAATGCATAAAGTAGGTCATTATGAATCTGTTTTCGAATTCATAATTCGATCATTATGAGACGAGTGTAGATAAAAGTATAATATATATTTAACGGGGCTCCCATTCAACAAACAAGTTTCTTTAGCAGTTAGTGCAGTTACCTATTAATAATGCATATTATGAAACTTGTTTATTATATTAACAACAACTTGTTTTATCTTTTAAATGTTTCACGTTTGTCGTATGCCAGACTATTTGTGGGCAAAAACAACAACTTTGTGGCAACCACCCGCATCGAGACGACGCGACGCCGCGGAAGACCCCGTCGTAGGTGGCGCGACGAGCCAGATGCCTTTAGCAAAGACTGGCACTCGGAGGCCCAGGGTAGAACAGGATAGAAAGAAAAGAGGGAAGAGTTTGCCCAGCAGTGGGACGATGTAGGCTTATTAAGGCGAGTGTAGCCGTGAACGACCTCGACAGCAGCGCCACTTCGCAAAAACAACGTTTTCTCGTCATACAAACAATCTATCAGAATGTCCGTTGCCCAGGTTTTTAGTATTACCCTTACGTAAAATTAGAACCTGCACACTCAATGAAATATTCACTGTAATTAAAGTTATGTCGTGTAAGTTCGTTAAAGTAAGTCGCTGTGGCCAAACACTGGTCCAATCTCATTTAGTTACCATTTCGACTCGACGAAGAAGAAGAATTAAAGTTATGTCAAAAAGTGCCTAAAAACGGCCTCTTACAATGCCATAACTTTAAGTAAAGCAAATATTTCATTGTGTTTGCAGACTTTAATTCTACTTATGGATAATACCTACTAAAAACTTGGGCCACGGACATTCTAATAGATTGTTTGTATAAAATGTTTTTTTTTGTGAAGTGACGCCACTGTCGAGGTCGTTCCCGGCTACACTCGTCTTAAGATAAAATACGATTATAAATGGCCTCGTAAGCGTGTTCGATTCGCACTTGGTAACGATTTTCTGCTTCTGATACAAAGGCGGTCGTCCTGCCACCGTAGCTAGTTGTTACGCCAGCCAGCGTAGCAATATCTACCTACGCACTATAATATTACTCACGTAGACCAAAGGAATTTGACCCGAATATGGGGCGAAACTGCTCCGTGGTCTAGCGCCGTTAGTCTCAGATTCGGGATAAGATAAGATATTGCAAGCTGAACTACCTGATAATACGAAAAGAAAGATGGTTTCGTGCTTCTGAGAGCACGTTAGACGGGGGTAGTTACACCCTACATTTCAGAGGGCTACTAGTAAGTAGTAGGTTAAAAGGTTGAAGGCGGTTAAATACTCCAAACCAGTCGTGTCACACTAAATAAGATGCCTTTTTGCCGTGTTATGTTGACTCAGAATAGCATCACCCCATTTTTTTCTCCGTGGGTGTCGACTAAGGGACTCTCGAGCGTTACGTTACGTGCGTATTGCAATTTTAGGCGATAGGCAGACAACCTGTCACTGTAGCGATACACACTTTTCTAAATAGTTCTCAAATCAAAGGTTTGTCTTGTCATACGTAACGTACCAGTTCGTTTTACGGTCGTTTACGCTCTACCCCGGAAGGGATATAGGCGTGATATATTTATGTTAGCGTTGCTAAGTAAACAAACATTTTCATAGTCTTTTAAATAAATTCAAATAAGTACGTAATTTATCGTGTAACTACCTCAAACTGAAGTTAATTAGATAGTAAGTGCTCTGGATTACATCAGTGAACGTTTTAAACAAAAAGTAAAGAGAATATATGTCATAAATACGAAATAAAAACCGACGCCGTTACAAACTGATCAAAAACATTTTCAAAGTGAAAAACTGTGTTCTATACCTCAAATAAAATGTGAAAAGTGCCTCTAAATAGTGCTGAACAGTTTTCCATGAATACTTGGACTTTCTACAGTCTTAATTTCATTAATAAGGCCACTTTTCAAAACAAACTTTGATTTGAAATTTGAACTCCGTTAACGAACTTTCCTTCAAGTGACAAATTTTATGTTATGAGTTACGAGTCAACTGGGATAAATATTAATAGTGTGTTTAAATAATTATGAAAGACATTTTATAAATTCTAGTGACTTTTGAACTTAAATCCACACTATACCATTTACGCGCTATCATGGCAATAGCGTACATTGACACGACCGGTCCCAAAAACAACATTTTTAGGCGATAATTATCGCTCTCCATACAAACTATCGCTAGAATTCACATCGCTAAAGTATCATAATTTCGGGTATTCCCCCGGCACAACCCGGCGTCATTCCACAACCATGTATATCCAAAATTTTCAAAAATGAGTGTACTTGTAGCCAATTCGAAAAGTTGTTTTTTAACTACTTATTACTTTTATATGTCGATAATTTTCGCTAACTTTTGAAATGAGTTCAATTCTATAACATACGTTTTAAAATATTGCCCAAAATGTATTCTCTATTATAGGTATAATACCGTAAAATAAAAATGATTCTGGGTTGCAATTATAATTTGAGCAAATAAGAAACCAAAAAGCTTTACAAAATACATTTTTACCATAAATAAATATAAAACAAAATTAAGTATTAGACCGGGTCTATCGCGATAGTATTTAGGTAAATATTAGTAATTTACCTGTGTCCCGACGTTTCAACACAGTTTCGTGTATTGTGGTCGCGGGTTGACTGATATTTAATTACTAATATTTACCTAAATACTATCGCGATAGACCCGGTCTAATACTCAAAATGAGTGAAAAAAATCGCGAGTGCTTAAAAAGTTATAAAACAAAATTGTCGACACTAAAACTAAAATTTTTGAGTTACGTTGTTTTGTAATGAGCCCCTAGCTGGCCAGAGGTGCGGTCCCGCAGGCTCAATTTTGTTTTCATTTTGATCGATCGTCGTGAAGTGCGCTTGCGTTCGTTCGTGTTTGGAAGTCTTTCTTGCTGTTTCTCGGTGTTTTGGTTATTGTTTGTTTGTTAAGTTTATTTTTGTTACATTACTTGTTAGCCAGTCACGTTTTGTTATTGTAGCGCGGCTCAAATTATACCCATGCATTTGCGTACTACCCAGATGTGTGTTAATAAACCTTTAGGCTTGGAAAAAATTATTTTCTTAAATTAAATTAGATTTTTTGGTTTTTTCCTTTTTTATTTGTTTCACATTTTTAAATTTTTTACATTTTGGTCACTTAGAATCAAATAATAAATAATAAAAGACTAAACAAATAAAATAATTACTACAGACGTGTTTCAGCGTTTTCTAATTTCAACCCACAAGGGGTAAACAGGGACTTGAAGTTTGTATGAAAATTCGCGTTTTGTATGAAAATACAGTTCATACATCAGAATAACACACACATCATTGGCTACTTTTAACCACGAGAAAATAATTAATTTTCATGGCAATTTAAAGCAGACGAAAAGTAGTAGAATTACTTACAATAATGATCTAAAATATGGTCACAAATAAAAATGTTTCTGATCCCTGCAGCGACCTTGCCCTAAGCTCATGTACTCTAGCGATATTCATGTCGCTAACTTTTTCAAGGAAATACGATGTATCGCTATCGGAAATGAGAGTACAGTGGTAGTTAAGGTCAATGCACGCTATCGCCATGATACAAAAAAAACAGTATAATATTATAAATGCGAAAGTAACTCTGTCTGTCTGTCTGTCTGTCTGTCTGTCTGCTACGCTTTCACGGCCAAACGGCTGAACCGATCTTCATGAAACTTGGCACAGAGATTGCTAGCATACCGAGAACGGACATAGGCTACTTTTTATCACCATTCGAGGGTCTGGAGTACAGATGTAGACCACCAGGTGTATCACCAGGAGCCCAGCTAAACTATTAGAGATACAGGCATGGTTTCAAACCAAAAGTTGTTCAGTATGATGGGCCGCTTTTTTTCCAAAGGACATTGAGGATCTGGAGTACCTTATGTAGACCACCAGGTGTACCATCAGGAGCCCAGCTAAACTATTAGAGATACAGGCATGGTTCTACAACAAAAGTTTTTCATTATGATGGGCCGCTTTTTTTCACAAAGACATTGAGGATCTGGAGTACCTTATGTAGACCACCAGGTGTACCATCAGGAGCCCAGCTAAACTATTAGAGATACAGGCATGGTTCTAAAACAAAAGTTTTTCATTATGATGGGCCGCTTTTTTCCACAAAGACATTGAGGATCTGGAGCACCTTATGTAGACCACCAGGTATACCACCAGGAGCCCAGCTAAACTATTAGAGATACAGGCATGGTTCTAAAACAAAAGTTGTTCAGTATGATAGGCTGCTTCTTTACACAAGGACATTGGGCATCTGGAGTACATTATGTAGACCACCAGGTGTACCATCAGGAGCCCACCTAAACTATAAGAGATAAAGAAATGGTTCCAAAACAAAAGTTGTTCAGTATGATGGGCTGCTTCTTTTCACAAAGATATTGAGGATCTGGAGTACCTTATGTAGACCACCAGGTGTACAATGAGGAGCCCAGCTAAACTATTAGAGATACAGGCATGGTTCTAAAACAAAAGTAGTTCAGTTTAATGGGCTGCTACTTTTCAAAAGGACATAGAGGATCTGGAGTACATTATGTAGACCACCAGGTGTACCATCAGGAGCCCAGCTAAACTATTAGAGATACAGGCATGGTTCTGAAACAAAAGTTGTTCAGTATGATGGGCTGCTTCTTTACACAAGGACATTGGGCATCTGGAGTACCTTATGTAGACCACCAGGTGTACCATCAGAAGCCCAGCTAAACTATTAGAGATACAGGCATGGTTCTAAAACAAAAGTTGTTCAGTATGATAGGCTGCTTCTTTACACAAGGACATTGGGCATCTGGAGTACCTTATGTAGACCACCAGGTGTACCATCAGGAGCCCACCTAAACTGTAAGAGATAAAGAAATGGTTCCGAAACAAAAGTTGTTCAGTATGATGGGCTGCTTCTTTTCACAAGGATATTGAGGATCTGGAGTACCTTATGTAGACCACCAGGTGTACCATCAGGAGCCCACCTAAACTATAAGAGATAAAGAAATGGTTCCAAAACAAAAGTTGTTCAGTATGATGGGCTGCTTCTTTTCACAAGGATATTGAGGATCTGGAGTACCTTATGTAGACCACCAGGTGTACAATGAGGAGCCCAGCTAAACTATTAGAGATACAGGCATGGTTCTAAAACAAAAGTAGTTCAGTATGATGGGCTGCTTCTTTTCACAAGGATATTGAGGATCTGGAGTACCTTATGTAGACCACCAGGTGTACCATCAGGAGCTCACCTAAACTAATAGAGTTACAGAAATGGTTCCAAAACAAAAGTTGTTCAGTATGATAGGCTGCTTCTTTACACAAGGACATTGGGGATCTG
Organism: Tuta absoluta; assembly: GCA_027580185.1. Classification (NCBI taxonomy): domain Eukaryota; kingdom Metazoa; phylum Arthropoda; class Insecta; order Lepidoptera; family Gelechiidae; genus Tuta; species Tuta absoluta. The sequence goes on along the minus strand of JAQAHW010000055.1, from coordinate 1,256,668 downwards.
GAGTACCTTATGTAGACCACCAGGTGTACCATCAGGAGCCCAGCTAAACTATTAGAGATACAGGCATGGTTCTTAAACAAAAGTTGTTCAGTATGATGGGCTGCTACTTTTCAAAAGGACATAGAGGATCTGGAGTACATTATGTAGACCACCAGGTGTACCACCAGGAGCCCAGCTAAACTATTAGAGATACAGGCATGGTTTCAAAACAAAAGTTGTTCAGTATGATGGGCTGCTTCTTTTCACAAGGATATTGAGGATCTGGAGTACCTTATGTAGACCACCAGGTGTACCATCAGGAGCCCACCTAAACTATAAGAGATAAAGAAATGGTTCCAAAACAAAAGTTGTTCAGTATGATGGGCTGCTTCTTTTCACAAGGATATTGAGGATCTGGAGTACCTTATGTAGACCACCAGGTGTACAATGAGGAGCCCAGCTAAACTATTAGAGATACAAGCATGGTTCTAAAACAAAAGTAGTTCAGTATGATGGGCTGCTACTTTTCAAAAGGACATAGAGGATCTGGAGTACATTATGTAGACCACCAGGTGTACGATCAGGAGCCCAGCTAAACTATTAGAGATACAGGCATGGTTCCGAAACAAAAGTTGTTCAGTACGATGGGCCGCTTCTTTTCACAAAGACATTGAGGATCTGGAGTAACTTATGTAGACAACTAGGTGTACCATCAGGAGCCCACCTAAACTATAAGAGATACAGAAATGGTTCCAAAACAAAAGTAGTTCAGTATGATGGGCTGCTTCTTTTCACAAGGACATTGAGGATCTGGAGTACCTTATGTAGACCACCAGGTGTACCACCAGGACCCCAGCTAAACTATTAGAGATACAGGCATGGTTCTTAAACAAAAGTTGTTCAGTATGATGGGCTGCTACTTTTCAAAAGGACATAGAGGATCTGGAGTACATAATGTAGACCACCAGGTGTACCACCAGGAGCCCAGCTAAACTATTAGAGATACAGGCATGGTTCCAAAACAAAAGTTGTTCAGTATGATGGGCTGCTTCTTTTCACAAGGATATTGAGGATCTGGAGTACCTTATGTAGACCACCAGGTGTACCATCAGGAGCCCACCTAAACTATTAGAGTTACAAAAATGGTTCCAAAACAAAAGTTGTACAGTATGATGGGAATAAGTTGAGAAAGGACATTGGCAACTTTTTACCGAGGATTTTTTTGTTATTTACTGACTTTTGTATTCAATGGTTATAAATATTGATCTCACAGGGCAGTACACCGGATAGCAAGTTTTAAATTGTCTCTTTAACAACATAAGCAAGCAAGTCATCTTTAAACAGTAGAGATAAGAACTGTCCTAATATCACTGTCATACTTACTATGAATATACCTCTACATATCTACTTTAGAACCTGTGCCTAAAAAAACTATCTAACGCGGACGAAGTCGCGGGTAAAAGCTAGTAATACATAAAAGAGTAAATTATTGATTCTTGTTCTCTCCAACAATATTTTCGCAACGAGCAACGCCATCTATTATCCAGGAACGGTACTAATAACCTCAAAATTTTCGTGCACTCGTACCGTCCGTCTGTTTTCTGCACCCGCAACAGTATTAAATATTAGTTCCTCATTTCGCTACTAGAAGTCACTACCAGCACTTTATTAAGTCTAAGTATTAGCAACATGCCGAATGATACACAAAAACATCGATGCAAGAAGTGCAGAAAAGAGATAAAAGGCCGACAAAAGCTAAAATGTTACGATTGTCTTGAATTTTACGATTTGGAGTGTGCTGGAACGGAAAAAAGATTTTATATGATGGATCTTACTGAGAAGGTGAATTGGAAATGCCATAGCTGTTGGGACATACGACGTGCTATTACACCCCAAATAGCATCGTCACGTGATGCATCAACATCATCACGAATACCGAAACTCACAATAAACTCATTACTATCTTCACAACAACACAATGATACACCTACGCCGACCGAAAAGCTCGAAAAAAAGCTTCAAAATAATACGTCTACCCCTCAAACAAGCGGAAGCAATACTCAACAAATAAAGCAATTTCACGTTGGAGTACCAAGACTTGATACCTCGAAAATGGTACTCAACAAAACCATTCACACCGGGAACCATGAGACACATCTACCTGAAGACCAAAACCGAAACCTGCGACCAAAACCGAATCTTGAAAAACAATCATTAGAGCCTACTGAAGACCACGAGCCGAGATCGAGTCCTGAAAAATACATATTAAACCCTTCTTTAAACAATTCAATGCCGTTAAATGAAAGTGCCAATTCAAGCCAAAGCATTCTGGGTGATACTTTAGTCGAAAACCCTTCAGTGAATAATGATAGACTAACAACGGCTTCAATCACTTTAAATGAATTTAGCCAGCTACTAGACAAGAAATTTTCTGTTTTTCGACAATCTTTTGAGTACGAAATGTTGGATAAGATACAAAAAAACATGATTTATTTTAAAGAAATCTCAGAGTCCCTTGAAAACAAATTATCATCAACACTAACTCAACTTAAACAAGAATTTGCTATTCAAATAGGAAATCTGAAGTCGGTACAAGATAATATCACAAAAAATACGGAAGACATAAAAATGTTAGACAGAAAAATACAAAATATAGAAAACCAAATAAAAGAAATCCAAATAACGAACGAAAGTACTGATTCACTAACAAAATGTAAAGCAGAATCAACATTTGCGTCGAAGTGCCCAAATAATGAATGCTGTGATAGCAAGAAGTTTGTCCTATATGGCCTTATTGAGAATCAACAAGAAGACGTATGTACAATCAACGATAAGTTAATTAACATTTTCTACGATATACTAAATGTGGATTTGACAGGGTACATAGAAGATATTTCATGGATCGGCAAGAAGGGCTACCGTCGACCTTTAATAATAGAACTTATCAGCAAGAGAATGACGAAGTACATACTAGAAAATGCAAGTTATTTTAAAAATTCAGGGATGCACATCTCCGAATATTTAGACGAAAGCGGGCGAAATGACAGAAAGAAACTACGAGAATTTCTAAGTGAAGCAAGAAAACAAGGAAAGCATGCAACAATTCGCAATAATAAGCTTTTTATAAATGGAAAGTTATTTTCTAATAATGATGCAGAGTCTGCTCAATTTGGTGATGTTGCTGATACTTCATACGCTGCAGCATTAAGCCAAGAAAACATTAAATCACGTAAGCAAAATAATAACACCAATCCAGAAAGAAACCCACACTCATCTATACAAGGAAGAGAAGGATCGAAACTTAACTAAAAGACATTTCGTTACTAATTTAAACATATTATTTCAAAATGTACAATGTATAACGAATAAATTTCACATATTAGAAGACCTTACAGATAGCCAACAGGATTTACAAGCCTTATGCCTCACTGAAACTTGGATCACTGCATCAAAAATAGATATTCTGAAATTAGATGGTTTTGTTGTTGCAGCATCGTATTGTAGAAGAAATTATGGGTGGAACTTGTATATTTTTAAAAAACGGTATAGACTACTTAGAATTGAGTGATATAGCTAACTTGTCAGTAGAATTTATATTTGAAACGTGTGCAGTAGAAATACCTTCATTGAATTTACTACTCGTAACAGTATATTGGCCAAATAGTACGAGAGAACCTGATATATTTTTTGATTCTCTAGACAAACTTTTAAATTTGCTAATTGCTAAGTATAGTAAAAAAAACATAATTTTAGGAGGAGATTTAAATGTTGATGTCCTGACACAATGTCCACTTTCTACAAAACTTTTTTCCCTAGTCTAAGACAAAACTACTAAACGTTAGCAAAAGTTTTAACTTCCAACAGAATATTTCTGAACCTACGAGAATTACTGAAACAACGTCAAAATGCCTGGACGTTATATTTACGAATTTTGACAGATCGTCCTTCTCAACATCAGTTCACGAATACGGAATATCTGACCACAAAGGAACCGTGATCATATTGCATACTAAATCCAATACAAAAAAAAGTTACAACACAACAAAGCGTATATTTAATGAAAACAACATCATCAAATTCAAAAGTGAACTGCAAAACCTTGACTGGAATAATACTATTTCACAAGATAAAAATATAAACGAAAATTTTCAATTATTCCATAATGCAATTACAAAAATATTTAATCGAGCTATACCTATTGTAAACTTTAAAATTAAACAAAACAAATGTAGAAAAACCTGGCTGACACGAGGCATACGAACCGCATGCAAACATAAGCGTGAGCTTAAAATATTTATATCACAATTTCAAGACCCCATTTTAAAAGATTACTATAAACGATATGAAAAAGAACTTAAAAAAACAGTAGTTACGTCAAGAAGAATTCAATGCATTAAAAGAATAAAAACGTCAAAAAATATTATAAAAACTACTTGGCAGATTATAAAAGAAAACACAAATAAATTAAGTTCTAAACAAATAAAAAACATACAAATTAAACTTCAAGATAAACTTATAAAAGACCCTCAGGAAGTAGCAGAAGCTTTGAATAAATATTTCGCAACTATAGGATCAAACAATACAACTCACTGTCCCCAAGGTAAACCTATCACAAATTTCAGCGAAAAGACAATGTATCTAACTCCAGTAACTACAATTGAAATCAATAATATTCTAAATAAACTAAAACCTAAAAAAAGTTACGGATTTGATGACATCCCACCATTTCTTATTAAACGCTGTGCAAATGAATTGACATTCCCCCTATCGATGCTTATCAACCAATCGTTTATTGAAGGAACCTTCCCAAATTTATTAAAGATAGCTGTAATTAAACCTATTCCAAAAAAAGGTGATCTAAGCAACCCAAGTCAATACAGACCTATTGCAATGTTGTCGAGTTTTTCCAAAGTTTATGAGACTGCAATGGCGAACCGAATTAACTCTTTCGGTGAAAAATTTGATTTATTGGATCAGAATCAATACGGATTTCGCAAACTTCGCTCCACGACCCTCGCAGTGTACGCTTTCATGCAGCAAGTACTAGAAATAATCAACGATAAAAAGTATGCGGTAGGGGTACTATTAGATATGAGTAAAGCATACGACAGAGTCTCACATAAGATACTTTTAGATAAACTGTATGGAATAGGTATACGGGGTATTGCATTACAATGGTTACAATCTTACTTAAAGAATCGCGAACAGTTTGTTGAAATAGACAATTATGATTCTCAAGCAGGATCATTACACAAAGTTAGATCAGGAAAAGCCTATTTGACCCATTCAATCCCACAAGGTAGTGTACTGGGTTGCTTGTTATTTCTAATATATATCAATGATTTACCGAAATTAAATTATAGTCATAACTTAAAATGCACATTATATGCGGATGATATTTCAATAGTATTACCAATTAGTGATGATAAATATCTTAACAATGCTTTAACATATAATTTACAGTTAATAGACAATTGGCTTAAGCACCATAATTATTATTATTATTATTATTTATAATACACTAGCAGCACATTGTGCTGATGCGTGTATATCACTGCACTTGAGTCAAATATTTGTCTAGTCTGTTTTTAAATGAGTTCACTGAGGGAGCACTGATCACTGATTGCGGTAGTTTGTTCCACGAGTCCACTACACGATTTGGCAAAAAGTGGTGCCTGGGATTGCTTGTACTCGAGGAGCGTGACAGTTTTAGTGAGTGTCCTCTCAGATTTTTGTTCTGGTTGAAGACGAAGATACCATTGAGTTCTGGGACATTGTAATGCTCTGTCAATATTTTGTAGGTTTCGATGAGATCGCCGCGCTGTCTTCGTTTCTCTAGTGTTGTCAGTCCAAGCTGTCTGAGGCGCTCGTCGTACTCGGTGTTACGTAGACATGCGACCATTTTGGTTGCTCTTCTTTGTACCTTGTCTAGGAGGATAATATTTTTTTGAAAATAGGGACTCCATATTTGGAATCCATACTCCAGTAATGGACGCACATATCCTTTGTAGATTTTCAAAAATAGGTCTTTGTCTAAGTGGTGAAATGCCTTTCGTATAATATAGAGTAAGGAGTTGGCTTTCTTTGTAATGTTGAGTATGTGTTCATCCCATTTTAGGTTATGAGTTATGGTTATGCCAAGGTCTTTTTGATAACTGACACTTTTAAGATGCTTGGAGTCAAGAGTGTAGTCTTTTACAGGGTTGTTATTTCCCATATGCAAGACAGTGCATTTATCAATGTTCAGTGTCATTAACCAGTCTTTGGTCCATTCAATTATACGATCAAGATCATTTTGTATTATGTTGTGTGTAATGAGTGGGTTACCCATTATTTTTGTGTCATCAGCAAACAGCGAGAATTCAGATTTAATAATTTGTTTTAAATCAGTCAGGAAGATTCCAAACAGAATTGGTCCTAAGACCGACCCCTGTGGCACGCCGCTATGGACATTGTGGGGTTGTGACAGACTGTTCCCAACTCTTACTTGAAATGTTCGTCCTGTCAAAAAGTCTTTAATCCAGGAGAGAAGGTCGCCACGGATTCCGAAGTGTTCAAGTTTGCAAATTAGTCTCTTTAATGGTACACGGTCAAAAGCTTTTTCATAGTCCAGGTATATGATGTCTGTAGGTTGTCGATCATTCCAGTTTCTAGTCCATTTATCAAGACAGAGTAGCAAATTAGTTACTGTCGACCGTCTGGGTACAAATCCGTGCTGTTCTTCAATAATAACATTTTCTTTTTCAATTTCTTTCAATCTCGAGATAAATTTTTCAAAAACTAATATAATACACTTTAACCCGCATCAAAAAATCTCATTGCCTATCAATTTTAACTACAATAATACCCAAATTGAATGTGTTAGTAACTGTAAACTTTGCTTGCAAATTGAATGTGTTAGTAACTGTAAATCTATTGCTGGACTTTATAGTTAGCAACAACCTAGATATAATAAACACTGGTAACACCGCTACCTTTGTAACTAAGACAAGACAAGAGGTCCTGGATATCACACTAGCGACCTCTTGCTTTAGTAAATACGTTGAAGACTGGAAGGTTGACACCGAAGAAAGTTTCTCCGATCACAGGCGAATAACCTTCCAATTAGAATGCAAAATGGTGAAAACCCAAATAAGAAATGCCAGGAAGACGGACTGGGATACATTCGATAAAAATATGAAAGAATGGAACCCGAGTACGATAAATCAAACCTTACTGGCAGAGAAGATGGAAAAAGACACACAGAGGCTAAATACAGCCCTAACAGAAGCGTTCCACAAAGCATGCCCTCTGAAAGAAATATGTAAAGGAAAAGGGCAAACATGGTGGAATAAAGAACTCAGGAAAAAGAGAAAACTAGCTCGCAGGGCCCTTAGAACAGCTCTTAAGAACAAGGAGGACCCTGCAGGCTGGAACAAATACAGATCGGCAAGAAATGACATGCGCAACTCCTGCCGCCACGAAAGCAAAAAGGATGGCAAAATTTCTGCGAAGAAATAAATAAAACGCCACAAGCCGCTAGACTAATGAAAACACTAGCCAAAGACAACACATGTAAACTAGGAAGCATCCGGAACGAAGATGATCTTATAACCGAACCAAAAACGGTCCTGGATATAATGATGAAAACACACTTCCCGGATTGCACAGAATACCATGAGGAAGAAACCGACTACAATATGAACTGTATTTGGGATGAAGTGGAGAACATAGTACACGAAGAATCCGTAACATGGAGCATCATGTCCTTCGCACCCTACAAGGCGCCAGGGCCCGACGGCATTTTCCCCAAAATGCTACAAAATGCACTAAAATACGTTAAAGAAGATCTCATACATCTATATAGAGAGAGCCTCAGGACGGGATATATCCCAGTAACATGGAGAAAGGTCAAAGCTACCTTCATACCCAAACCGGGGAAAAAGAACTACCAGGAAGCAAAGTCCTTCAGATGCATCAGCTTATCCTCATACATGATGAAGGCACTAGAGAAAATCATAGACAGATACATAAGGATGAAGATAAGCTGCAGTGGAGACAAACTGCATGTAAATCAACACGCCTATATGAAGGGTAAATCCACGGACACTGCTCTTCATAACCTTATAGTAAAAGCCGAAAGAGCAGTAGACAACAAAGAATATGCAATGGGGTGCTTCTTTGACATCGAGGGAGCCTTTGACAAGGCCACCACTGATGCCATAGCGGGATCCCTTGCAAGAGAAGGAATAGAACCTATGATGGGAAAGTGGATCATGAATGCACTAGGACACCGCGCCATTTCCACGGAATTGGGCGGCGTATCCCACACGGTTCGAGCTAAGAGAGGCTTCCCACAAGGTGGTTGCCTGTCACCACTAATGTGGTGCCTTCTGCTAGACGATCTTATTAAGACCGTCAACAGAACAAGAGTATACATGCAAGCATACTCTGACGACGGAGTAATACTAGTCACTGGTAGAGAACTAAACATGATTAGCAGAATAATGAACGACTGTCTGAAGGCCGTTCTAAAATGGTGCAGGGACAGAGGTCTCAATCTAAATCCCTCCAAAACCAAACTAATCATCTTCACCAAGAAAAGAAACAATCAACTAGGAGTACCAGTCCAGATAGATAATACTGACCTGGAAGTGGTAGATGAGATAAGATACCTGGGTGTTGATATAGACAGCAAACTGCTTTTCAACACACATATAAAGAACATTAGCAACAAAGCCAAGATAGCCCTGATGCAATGCAAACGGGCTATTGGGAAGACATGGGGACTAAAACCATTCATAGTAAATTGGATATACAAATCAATTATCCTACCAAGACTAACATATGGAGCAATAGTGTGGTGGCACAGAGCCGCCATAACCTGTAACAAGAAGGCACTTGATCAAGTACAACGCCTAGCTGGACTCATGATAACAAGCGCTATAAGAACTACACCAACCGCCGCCCTTCAAATGATCCTAGGCCTGCACCCAGTAGACCTACAAGTGATGAAGGTGGCTCTAGAGCAATGGTTTAGAATGAAGTCTTTTTGTCAATGGAAAGGAAACCGTTTTGACAAAGGACACGCAAAAATAAGCTCAAAAATTGAGGAAAACATCTCCATGATTCTAGCAAACAACGATTTGATACAGAAACAAGAGATGTTTGACAAGAAATACAAGATACACATTGGACCTAGAAACGACTGGAAAGTAACAACGGACAACCCGATATTGGCCTGCTATACAGACGGGTCCAAGAAAGAAAGCACTAAACTATCGGGGGCGGGCATATACATCCAAAACCCACCGAGTCTACATAAAGTCATACCACTGGGGAAATTTGCAAGCGTTTTCCAGGCTGAAATACTGGCCATCCTGGAATGTGCTAGTGAACTGACCTCCAGAGAAGTGGACGCAGAGGTGGTAATTTATAGTGACAGCCAAGCAGCTCTAAAAGCTCTAAATAAGACCAGTACCACATCAGCTCTAGTAAGAGAATGTAAGCTGGCACTCAATAAATTATCAACCAAAGCAAAAACGACAGTTGCATGGGTCCCAGGACACCAAGGCAACTTAGGCAATGAAGCAGCAGACGAACTGGCCAGGCAGGGAGCTGATGAAACCTTCATTGGCCCCGAACCCCGCCTACCTATCCCAGGACAGTCAACAAAAGGTGTCATCAGCATCAAAATCAAAAATGAAAGCAACAAAAGATGGAAAGAGTTGCAAACATGCCGTCAATCCAAACTCTTTATTAAGAGCATGGATCCCAAAAGAACGCGCAACTTTCTGCAACTAAGTAGGAAAAATACAAGACTGATTATAGGTCTATTAACGGGACACTGCGATCTCAACAAACACCTATATACTATGAAACTAAAAGACGACCCATCTTGCCCCGAGTGCGGACAGGAAGAAAGTAGCTTCCACTACTTAGCGGAATGTCCAAGCTACTCGCTGCCAAGATGGGAATATCTAGGTAATGACAAACTTGAAGAAAGGGATTTAACCAATATATCTCTAAAAGATGTCCTGCATTTCTGCAGGGCAACAAGAAGATTCGAGGAGGTGACGCTGCCGGAGCACCAGTGAACCCAGTGCCCCAAACCTGGGAATTGGGTGAAATGGTTCCCGCCTAGTGGAGCTGATCACCCGTCTGCGGGCTCCGCAGACGTCCCAACCCGAGGAAGAAGAAGAAGAACTGTAAACTTTTAGGCATACAAATCGATACGAATGTAACTTGGAAAGTACATGTAGAAACCATTGCAGGAAAACTGAGTAGATTCACCTATGCATTGTACGAATTGAAAAAAACATCAGACCTTAATACTGCAATGAGTGCCTATTATGCATATGCACATGCCTGGTTACAGTATGGCATCATCTTATGGGGCAATTGTACAGATACAATTAATCTTCTTACTCTACAAAAGAAGTGCGTACGCATAATAGTTAACATCAAGCAGACGGAAAGTTGCAGGCCTCACTTCAAAGAACTTAAAATACTCACTCTAACGTCACTGTATATATTAGAAATTTCTAAATTCGTTCGACAGAATTTTCATCTTTTTACCCAGGCAAAGGACACATACACACAACCCAGGAATTTACGAAATAAAAATAAATTAGCCTTACCGATACTAAATTTAGAAATGTATAAAAAAAGTACATATGTCATGGGCATAAAAATATATAATAAACTACACAAAGATATTGTTACAGAACAAACATATTCAAAATATGCAATTAGTTTAAAAACATATTTAATTCAGAAATGTTACTATACGTTACAAGAATTTTTTGAAGAACATTGTTGAAAGACGTTGATAAGGAAGTTCCTTTTAGCTTAACAATAATTATATTATAAAATATAATATATGAAAAATATTTTTCTAAGAATTTAATGTTATGTTAGTATAGAATAAGTTATTTAGTATTAATTATTTTGTCTTTGCAGTGCCCTTACAGGGTTTCATATGTGAAACTTTATTTTCCTTATTTACCACCTGTAAAAACCATGTGAAAGCAATAAAGAATTATGATTATGATTATGTATGTACTCTGATGCTGATGTATAACTAAAACCACACATGCACATTCATTGTTTGCCAAATAATCTAAAACTACCTAAACTTACAAATATTTATTATAGCAATACCTTACCAGAATTGTCAATATCATCTGTGTGACTGTGTGTCGTGAATAAATTATTTTACGTATTTTAAACTAAAATACTATTAAAAACAACAGAAAACACAATTAATAGCATGTGATTAGAATAAGAAAGTTTCAAGAACTCATCAAAATGATGAACTCATTTCATAACACCGTTAAACGTAAGTACAAAAAAATTGAGGTTATATTATTTCAAGCTAAGATTTTACATAATTTTTCATTGTCGATTTCAGATTTACGGCTGATAAACATCAAAACAGCACTAAATGTTGCTAAAGAACTCAAGCCGAACCACATTGAAGCGGTAGCTAAGACGAAAATCGACTTTGTATCCAAAGCAAAACCCATTACGTTTGCACCTAGAAGTATCGGCGTTGAAATCGTTGATAAGACTCCCCAAGGTAGAATCAAGCAGGATCCCGTTCCTTACATCCCTATAATAAATCCTAGGAGTATCCTACCGTTAGTTGAAGATTGGAGGAGGAATGAAATTGGCCTGCCGTCTATTAGAAATGAAGAGATCCAAGCAGCCAGACTTATTGTTATTAGGAGGAAAAAAATGAAGAAACATCAGCGTAGGAAGTTGTGGAAGAGGATGAGATACCGCTGGGCTAGGGTAAGATAAATATTTGATAATATGTCGGAAAAGTTATATTAACAGGCAGCATTAAAAGCAGCAGTCACACAACCATATCAGAAGTCTACTACTTGTAGCAGGCGGTTAAAAAACTCTGACACCAGGGTTCATCCGGTCATTGGACAACTCTGTGTCCCACACGAAAAGAAGAAGAAGCATTAAAAGTGTTTACTGCTCTACAGCCTGCAAGAGGCTTATTTCCAGGAGTAGACATACAAAACAATGATTGATTTTAAAATTATTTAAATGGTCTGTACCCATTGGCAAAGCTGGCCAATATGGTGCAGTGGTAGCAAGACTGCCTGTGAGGCAAAAGTTCCCAGTTCAATTATTGGTGGGGCACTCATAAAGTTGATATTTATCTCTGAATTTGTTCCCAGTCTGGTTAGGTCATTGCAGGCTGAACCACCTGATAGTTGGAAAAAAAATAGATGGATCCGTGCTTTGGAGAGCATGCCATGCTTTGGTTTCCAGTTGCTGTCTATGATTACTTAGACTTTGGTTGTTACACAACCATGTCAAAGGCCTACTATTTGTAATAGGTGGTTGTAAAACACTGACACTGGGGTTCAGCTGTTCTTTAGATGACTCTATGTCTCACATGAAAGAAAACATTGTCATCTTTACATAAAAAATTATACTTACGTAGTATCTCTTTTTCAACTCAGATAAAGCAGCGCCGTCGTCAAGTCAAAGAGAAGGTGTTTCAAAACGGACTCCTGGCAATGATAAAAGACGCCAAAGAGTTCTCAGCAGAGGAATATGTCAACCAGAAGCTGCAGAAGGCTAACCACACACCGTTGCCCACACGCTGGAGACATAAGCGTCTCCCGGAGTTCATCATCAGACAACTACTTGGAATCGACAAGAAAATCAACTATAAACACACCGATGTTTATAAAGCTTAGATTTTAGTTACGCATTTGAATAAAGTGTAAAATGTATGTTACATCCATGTTTTGGTAGAATAGAATAAGTTCAATGAAAGAACAATTTTTTATTTAGTGTTTGCAACTGTCAAAACTAAATCAACTTTTCTTTATTAAATTAGCGCGCATTTGCTGGCATTGTCAGTGCAATTAAGTACTACAATAGCAAATCACTATACAAGAAGAAATACAAATACACTATACAAATATCACCTGAAAAATGGGCGAAAACACTCACTGAATGGCTACTAAGATATAGCACCAAGCGTAAAAGGGGTAGACAGCTTAAAAGATGGGCCGACGATCTTAAAACGGTTGCTGGCTCACACTGGCTAAGAACAGCCAGGGACAGAGATAAATGGAAGGCGTTAGAGGAGGCCTACGTGCCATCAGGACACACTGATGGAACGGACTGATGTGCAATGTAAATGTAATAAAGTTAAACGTAACTACTTCATCAGCAATAAAGGCTTTTGTATTGTATCTTCTTCCTCGGGTTGGGACGTCTGCGGAGCTCGCAGACGGGTGATCAGCTCCACTAGGCGGGAACCATTTCACCCGATTCCCAGGAGTTTGTATTGTATACAAGAAGTAACTAAAAGGGCTGAATGTCCTTTAGTACCGTTGTACGTTATTCTATTTCTGTACCATTATCCCTATTACGCAAATACCGCCAAGGAGACAACGGGACGTCAGGATTTCACGTGTCTTTTTCATCCCCTTAGTTTCCGATGTATACGAGGTTTTTGTTTGACAGCTGTCACCTGAAATGTAGATCTCGTCAAGGACTATAATTTACGCTAAAAAACTAACAGTCTAGCATGCATAGTCTCCGAGATAAACGTGTTTTTTATTTGACAGCTGTCACCTGAAATGATGATCTCGTTAAGGACTACTATTAGGCTAAAAAACTTGAAAAAACTAATAGTCTAACATGCATAGTTTCTCCAGGGTAAACGAGGTTTTAGTTTGACAGCTGTTAAGTTTTCTTAGGAAATACTCTAAGGGTCTATGCAGGTGAAGCGGCCGCGCAGCAGCGACCCGGCAGCAAATTTTGGCGGCCGCGACCGGGCCGCAGAACGATTTATGTGGAGCGCCCGCGCCGCCGTCCGCCGCACGCGCGTTCTCCACAGTTTCGGGACAAGTTCAGGACAAATGTGGGACTACATATGAGATGTTAGATAAATAAAATACATGTATTTTGCTATTGATAATTTGTTTGTTTTTATTGTTTATACAAATTACGACCGATTTTGATACCATTTTAAACATTTTGTTGTAATTTTCTAAGTTAATTAGGTAGGTATATTATAAATATTATAATAAAAGGATTTCGTTAATCTAAAATAAAATTCCACTTCAAACAAATAAATTACAAGTAAATTAATACTTATGTAGGTATGTATGTACAGATGTAGGTACTATACTTTCATTCATTCTCTCTTCGATTAAACTAATGAAGAGTTCGGTATCGAACATATTGTCACACTATTCCGCGCAGCGACGCGTCCGCTCCACATGAACCGTTGCTACTGAGTGCATAGAAACTTGCAATGGCGACGCGCGCGCGCTGCCGACTGTCATGAATCGTTGCATACAGTTTCATAGAAACTGGCGAAAAGCGGCTGAGTCGAGGTTGCGCGGTCGCTCTACCTGTATCGAGCCTAAAATTATATGGGAGTTTTTCTATTGACAGTTCTCTTGATAGTTCTGAATGTCAAACCAGAGGGCGCAGTGCTAAACTCGCTAAACTGAAATTTTGACGTTTCACTAAGGCTGGCGTCAGCCATAGTGTTTCACGCTGTGTTCGTTACAAAATAATTATGTTTGTTTGATTTACTACAAAATAAACTTATCGCCTTGCTATTATATTGAGTGTCATACGTGTAAGTAAACAAATAACCCATAATAATTTTAGAACAATTCAATAAACACAAAATAAAGAATAATTTATTAAGTGGTACAGTTTTTGTGTAAAGAAACGTTATTTCAATTAACCGCTTGTCTGTCACGTACCGGGAGCCGGACAACAATTTTGAACCTTAACTACCCACAATAAAATTCAAAACCAATGAAATTGTTATAGTATGAAGCGACAGACGAGTGATTAAGCTCGGCGCCCTCTACATGACACTCGAGAATCCTTAGAAAATTTCCCATTGTAAAATTTTATAATATAGGTAGGTATGTACTCAAAATGGCCTCCCCTTAAGCCAAACCTTGGATCCGCGATGATGATGATGGAATGTTAATAACGCGAACAGCTCTACTCTACCTGATTTTCGTGATAGTTCCATTGACAGACACAATGTATAAAAATTGAACTAGAGCGAAATAAAGTCGCTGTTCCATCATGGTACTACTGCGAATAAAGGCGCTTAAACTGCTTTTGCTCTGCGACGGCCGTAAAGAATAAAGATGTTTTAGTTGCTATAATTAGAAAATACCTCCAGGACCCCTAGTACCCCTGACTTGTACCCCCAGGGGTACAACTGGGGTAATTGTGCCCCTCTAGTCGAAAGTGCACGACGGGTATTTCGCAAAAACGTAAGTTTGGTCATTGAGGCTCTACGGAACCCTTGGTGGGCGAGACCGCTTTGTACTTGGCTATGTATTTATGAATGGAACAAAATTCCTTTATTTTGTTCCGGAACAACACACAATGCCAGGTGAATAGGTACGCATTGAAAAGCAGCTTAAGTTCTGGCATAAGAATAGATATAATAATACTGGTCCTATCTATACATGGTGTAAAAAAATTATCTAAGAATATTTTAAGGGGTGAACTAGTACCTGAAACTGAACAACTTTCCCCAAGGAACATAGGCCGAAATATGAAAAAAAAAATTGGCCCTCCCATACAAATTATCCCGGCCGGGTAACACACTAAGTATGGGAGGGTCAAATTATTTTTTCATATTTCGACCTATGTTCCTTGGGGAAAGTTGTTCAGTTTCACGTACTGGTTCACCCCTTAAAATATTCTCAGCTAATTTTTTTACACCTTATATACATACCTACTATAAGTAGGTACCTACATACATACAGGTAAGTACCTACCTACTTACTTCATAGTTTATTAAGATTCGATGAAAACAAAATAATATATTCATTATGTTTATTAAAAAAGTTAATAATTTCCTTTTTATAGTCTTGTTTATGATGGAATAAATACATAAATGGTAGAAATTAATATCCATTATAGGTTCTTTTTCTATGCCCGATGGATTAAATTGATGAACATTAGTGACTATTGTATAGACTGAACTGACAATAATGCGAAATTTCGACTAAACACCTGACCAAACAGTAATATTGAAACATGAGAAAAAGGTGTAAGTCGAAATGACCAATGTTCTGGGTTTCTAAGGGCATGGTCCTCTTGCACATGGTCCGCAAGCGTTACCGGGGCCAATCGGGGAGGGGACGTAGAAGCCACATCCGCCCGGGGCACACGGGCTGCAGCAGCCACAACAGACCGGCTTGATGCAATTGCAGCCACAACCGCAGGGGCAACACCCGCAACCCCCACAACCGCAACCTCCACATCCGCATCCGCAAGGGCCGCAGCCACAGCAGCCATAACCGCAGGGGCAGCCACC
This sequence comes from Tuta absoluta, assembly GCA_027580185.1. NCBI lineage: Eukaryota > Metazoa > Arthropoda > Insecta > Lepidoptera > Gelechiidae > Tuta > Tuta absoluta. The sequence goes on along the minus strand of JAQAHW010000055.1, from coordinate 1,240,362 downwards.
GCAACCACAACCTCCACAGCCGCATCCGCAACCTCCACAGCCGCAACCGCAACTGTCACACCCGCAAGGACAGTAGCCAGAGCAGCATGGGCTGCAGCTTCCGCCTTGGCCAGAGCATCCGAATGGGCAGGCACCAGTTCCGCAGCAGCCGGGGCCACAGGCACCGCATGGCTTGGCGCAACAACCGCAGCATGGCTTCGGGCCACAACCGCAGCAGGGCCCACAGCAAGGGCCCGGACAGCCGCAAGCACAAACAGTACTGGTCACTCTAGCAGCGTCCGAGGCAATGCTATCTTTAACTAAGTCTCCGCATGTGCCGAGACAATCATAAAGAGAGTTTACATCAATCGCATTAGTTTTCTGATTTTCGGCGTTAAGAGCAGGAGGAGGAGTGGGCGTAATAATGACTGGAGGAGGAGTTACGAGCACTGAGTCATCGGCAGTCTTAGACATCGCTCTGCTCGGTTGTTTAGTAGACTCGTCCTTACAAATAAAGCAGTTGGCATTCTGCTGAGGTGCAAAGAGCGTCGATAGAGTAGCAGCTTTTTTATCCTGGGAACCTTTGGAGTAGAAACGGACGGAGGTTTTCGGGCACGTTTTAAAGATGGGTAAAAAGTGAAACCACTTTTCTTTGTGGTGGGTGTGTTTTTGCGTAAGGCAGGTTGAAGATCTTGTTTTAGGTAGAAAGTCTTCGGTCTCGCATACTACTCTCTTGATGTTTGGGCAAGAGGAGCTTCGTAGGACGGTAGCTGCAGGAGTACTCCGGGCCCTGGTACATGGTAGTTTCAGCTTCGTTACCAGTTTGGGGCCTGCCATCAATGGCTGGACGCGCTGGTGCATGATGCATCGCCTCTTCAGAGCACACGATGTTACCGCCAGTATGTTCTTCCCATTCACTGCCGAAACATGGTGGTTCTTGATAGTGTTCAGTAAATTCGCATTTTTTGTTAAAACGTTGCTTTTTGTTAATAAAGCCATTATATTTTAGTTTATTTCAAGAATATACCAGTAAAAACAAATAATTTAGAATATTTATTAAGATTTCAATTTTTTCACATTATCACTTGGAATTTTTTACGATATGACAGAAATCAGAACTCAGATTTTTTCACGATGTGTCATTTGTGAAAGTAGTTTGTAAATGATTCTTCATAAAGAATAGGAAATGTGCCAGCGTTTAATCTAAGGGTCTAAAAAGATTGAGTTTTATGCTACCACGTCTGGGCAGCAATGGGCATATTTGCAATGGGCAGGGAAATAGTAAGGAAAGAGGGCAGGGCGGGCATTTTAACAGTTACTGGCTTTGCTACTCGTCATGCTTCTTGTGCTTCCGCGAGTGTCGGCTTTTCGTGTACGAGTAAAAAAAAAACGACAGCACGAGCGCGAGTGGAATGTATTGCTATCTTGCTCATTCGTATTGCTGCTAGAAGAGTATGACGGCAAAGTGTGAACACTCACTCGCGTTGAGACCTACTTCCGCGGAAGTATTTCGCGCAATATTCGCGGCAGCGGCAAAATCAGGAGCAGAAGCATCTCTCTTTTCGTTTGGGACACCGAGTCGTCCAACGACCCGATGAAACCCTGGTGTCAGAGTTATTCAACCGCCTGCTACTAGTAGTAGGCCTCTGACATGGTTGTGTAACGACCGCCGTCTGTGTGAACATAGACAGCAACCGGGACCGACGACGGCTTAACGTGCCCTCCGAAGCACGGAACTATATTTCTTTTCGGATAATCAGGTGGTTCAGCCTACAATGTCCTAACATGACAGGAGACAAATTCACAAAGTGATAAATATCAACTTTGTGAGCAGAAGCATTATATATGTGAACGTAGCCTCAGATTAGGTCAGTACATTTCACGAAAAATTCTTCCACGTTCCAGGGTCCTAATTTCCATTTATTGTTTTCTTTTCTGGTCTGGTAGCCTCTGCTTTTCTCTAAATACTTAGGTAATAGTGTTTCTACCCCGATTTTTTTGGTCCAACCAAGCAGCTCCAAGGTATTCCAAGTCCCAGATCAGACTGCTGGGTTAACATATTTCTGAGGCTGACTATTGGGGTGACTTCTAAGCAACGTATAAAATGCCTGCTGCTAAGCTACTGGAAGTAAAGTTTGTAGATTGAGGGGATTGAGGGAGGTTTTTCTTTAGAGGATAATTCCTATGAATGCTGTCAAGTAAGCAAAATGAAGATATCTATGAGACAGCTGCAACTCAACGTCACCGCAACGTATTTTTGACAGGGCCATTTTCTCCAAAAATATTGTATTGTCTAGGTATTGACAGAACATAAGATGAAAATATAAAAAAATTACTGTAACGATGTTCGTTTAGTTCAAGATTTAACCAATACAAAATTTCCTCTCTAAATTCTTGTAAGCAATTTTATCAGCAGAAGAAAACATAGCAGACTGGATTGGACTAACATGGCTTTCCGCAAATGCATCATGGCACGGAACATAGCATGCATGGTTTACCCAAAAATATCACCCAAGGATGTGCCAGGTTCAAGAATGCTGGACGCTCGTTTTATGTCAGCAAGGACCAGGCAGAAGAACGAAGCTGAGAATCCGAAAAGCAGGGCCTCAACGAGCCTTTCAAAAATGGTGCGGGCAGCATCAAACTACTGTCAAACAGATTTTTTACCGGCAAGACATTCTTACACTACTTATGAGGCACATTCGCCAGTGTCCATGCAAGCAAAGACATTGTTGAATCTTCAAATCCGAGCGAAATCTGACGAGTCTAAGAAGCCTGGTTCTCAGGACAAGCCGAAGAGCCCTGACGCCCCTGAGCCATGCCCATGGCCCGGCGGCTGTGCTCCACCCGGGTTCAAGAGCGGCGGCGATGTCGTCCCCATCTGCGGATTAGCTCCAAGTGGTAAAAAGAAAGGGGACCCGTGTTGTGACCCGCCCTGCGGTCCCTGTGGCCCTTGCGGTCCATGTGGCCCTTGTGGACAATGTGGGCCTTGTGGACCATGTGGGCCTTGTGGACCATGTGGACAATGTGGACCATGTGGGCCTTGTGGCCCATGCGGGCCTTGTGGCTGCGGGTGCGGATCTGGGCCTTGTTGTGGGTGCGGATGTGGCCCTTGTTATGGGTGCGGATGTGGGCCTTGTTGTGGGTGCGGATGTTGGCCTTGTTGTGGATGCGGATGCTATACGAACCAGTGTTCTTGCAGCCCCAATTGCTGCGCTCCAATGGTTCCCCTCGCTCAACCAAATCCGTGCATAGGGCCTTTTAAACCACCGAACCCGTGCTGTCCACGGCCCTGTTGCACCCCAATGACTCCTCCTTGTCAGCCAAAGACTCAGCCAAAGACTCAGCTTAAGAAGAAGAAAAAGTAAAACTACATAAGCTTGAAATTTACATACTCTTCAATCATTTTCAATGCTAAATTTAGAAAGTTAAAATTAAATAGGTTACTCTTGTCTTTTTAGATAGGTACAAATTTCAGATAGGGACTAAAAATCTTAAAACCTTGCGTTGGTATATTTAAAAGCTAATCAGTTGCCGACCAGGAAAATATATATGACAGTACCCTTGTGACAAATAAATAAAGTAACTAAAATTAATAACTTTAGTAAAATTGTATGTACCTAACTTATTTTTGGGCTTAAAAAATAAAACAAATGAGTCAATTACATTGTTTTACTGAAACTTATATACGACCAACACTTTACTACATAATCAACGAATAGGTAAATATGTGTAGGTACCTATAGGTTGAAGTTTTACTAGGGACCGAAAACTCAGGGCTGACTGGTGGTAAGGAACAACTTTCCCCAAGGAACACAGGTTGAGTTGTGCAAAAGAAATTAGTCCTCTCATTTGGCTATCGGCTACTGGTAAAAAAAATTCACCGTATAGGTATAAAATTTCACCGTATAGGTATCTACATCTCGTCTGCAACAATTTCTTTACATTGAGAGTCATCAATTGGCCAAAGAACGATTGTTGATCTTGTAGGTACATAGTAAAGTGGATCCCGTGTTCTACGTGCACTACCTACCTACGTACCTAACCTACCAACCCACTTTTTGGATTTCCATAGCCATCATGGAGTCCATTCCATGCCCTCGATGCCTCAACTTCTGAGAGTAGTTGACTACGAGTCTACGACACGTTGCTCAAGCTCGTGTTTTTTTTAATTATTTTTGATTTTAGCCCCGGGGCTATTAAAATCTACACCTGACTCGGTGGGGAGCAGGAGCTCACCCGGTGAAGTTTTGTGGTTGTTGATTACAATAGCATCACCCCATTTCTTACCCATGGGTGTCGTAAGAGGCGACTAAGGGACTCGAGGGTTGGATGTGTATTACAATTTTAGGCGATGGGCTGACAACCTGTCACTATAGTGATACACAGTTATCTGATTGACCCTCAAACTTTTGTCAGACGTGGTGTTTATATCCGTATTACGGCCGTTAACGCTCTGCCTACCCCGTAAGGGATATAGGCGTGATTTATGTATGTATGTATGTATGTCAAGCTCAATCGCGCCCTTAGGGCTTAGGGCGATTGGGCTTATGAGTTGTTCTGGGAAGAACGTATTGGACTGAATCTACCCGACACCTGCCGGTAGTTCTCAAAATGGGGAACAAATGAGGGCTTGAGGAGCTTGTGGAGTGTGATCTACTCGCAATGGCTGCAGCGGTAAACACCTAAAAAACTTACTTGACATTATCTAAAATCATTTTTTGTGATAGTAACTCGCGTGCCCCATTTTTGACCGAATAAGGTTCACCCATTTAACTTTTTTGGCTCTTGTGTCTGGTCGTTAGTGCTGGAAGTTCATGCAGCGGGTGCCTTGGATATTCTGTTTATTTTGCTCTCTCTACACGGCAGGAAGCATATCAGCTGATGCCATACCACAAGGCCATGATGTTATACATACATACACATATCACGCCTATAATCCCTTGCGGGGTAGGCAGAGTGTAAACGGCCGCAAAAACGGATATTTACGCCACGTCTGACAAATATTTGAGGGTCATTCGGAATATTGTGTATCGCTTTAGTGACAAATTTCCATCCTATCGCCTTAAAATGCAATACACACCCGCGAGTCGACTCCCACGGGAACGCATTTCTTTCCCGACATCACACGGCACTGATGATGTTATTGTGATGAGATTTATGAATAAAAGTTGATCAAAATCCAGATATAGGTACCTATGTACGTTCTTTAAGTGTTAAGCATACCTACATTCAAATGAATATTTATTGCATGAATCTTACTACTTGGCAGGGCGCGCCCCGCTATATAGTCTAAATAACTACTTGGCAGGGCGCCCCGCTGTATAGACACCATTATTATATTAGGTACTCACAGAGCACGGATGTCATCCTTCGCGGAACGAGCAAGGCGCAAGACTTGTTGCTCTGTGAATCCCCAAGGATGTTCTTTTACCTAGGTACCTACATATTTATTTATTCTCTACCTACACCATGTCTCCTCTATATCGGCCCTTTGTTTCTTTTACCTAAAGATTACTGTTTGTTCTAGCTGTTACCCGCCGCGGCGGCGTTACATTAGTTAATGAAGTGGTGATAAAAACTATCCTATGTGTTATGTTAGTTACCTTCTATATGTGTGCCAAATTTCTTGACAATCGGTTCTGTAGTATTTGCGTAACAAACAAACATAGGTACAAACTTTCGCATCCTAAATGCAAAAACTACTGAACCGATTGTAATTAAATTTGACACACATAGGTATAGAAGGTAACATGGATTAACACATAGGATAGTTTTTATGAGTGGGTACGCAGGCAAAGCCGCGGGTAACAGCTAGTTTATAATATTAGTAGGTATTCTTCTATAGCAAAGCAAGGTAGCTATGTATGTGCCTGCCTCTCCGATCTCTTTTTTTTTTTTTTAGTTCTGGACCCTACGATTTTTAGCCCCGGGGCTGTTAATCTACACCTGACTGTATGGTGGGGAGCAGGAGCTCACCCGGAAAAGCTTGTGGTTGTTCAAACAACCAGCTCAATCGCGCCCTTGGGGCGCGATTGGGCTTACGAGTTGTTCTGGGAAGAACGTATTGGACTGAATCTACCCGGCACGTGCCGGTAGTTCCCAAAGTGGGGAGCAAATGAGGGACCTCCGCGCCCCCGCCGGCGGGGGCGTCGGTTGCTTGAGGAGCTTGTGGAGTGTGATCTACTCGCAATGGCTGCAGCAGTGGCTACTGTGATTTCATCATCTTCTTCCGTAAGGATGTGTCTCGGACGGTGTTTAAAACGCGAGGTTGGATGAGGGATCTCCGATCTCTATTTGCCTGCCTACAAAGGACTATGGCTTAGAGTAGCATCACCCCATTTCTTTCCCGTGGGTGTCGTAAGAGGCGACGAAGGGACTCGAGGGTGTGTATTGCAATTTTAGGCGATGGGCTGACAACCTGTCACTATGGCGATACACAATTTTTCGAATGACCCTCAAATGTTTGTCAGACGTGGCGTAAATGTCCGTTTTTGCGTCCGTTTACCTACGTTCTGCCTACCCCGCTAGGGATAAAGGCGTGATATATGTATGTATGTATGTATATAGGTATAGTGCGCGCCACCGCCAATACTTTGTGATATAGTAGTGCTGTGATTACCCGTACGTAAGTAACGGAACAAGACGGAAAACCGCGTTGCTCGAAGCGTGTTGCACATTCTTGCTGTGTACATTACTACATTTTTAATATTAATTTTAATATTTTTTGTCATGTGCATGTATGCACTTGCCCGTACCCGTACCCATAAAATGTCAATGTACACTAACATTTACATTAACATATACAACAATCGTTACGAGAGTCGTCCTCTTAAGGCCACAGATTAAAAAACTGATGTCAATGAAAGTTGGATATACTAAACTAGAAAAAATATTATTCCCTATTTTGGTAACTGACATTTTTGTTGAATAAGAATAGATAGAATAATATTCCGTGGTTTTTCAAATCAACTCTCTTTCTCTGGGGTTCAGTTTGTAGTTTAGAACGAAATTATCCAACAAAAAAACAAATGCTGACCTCTATTTTTTGAAAAAAAAAAACTGTTTTCCAAACAAAAGTTTGTATGACAGGTGCATTTGGATAAAAAAAAACTAAATTACTGTATTTTTAAAGATAGATAGATAGATAGATAGATAAATCATTTATTGCCACAAACACATTACATTCGGTTTCTTACATAATTGGATCTATCTTGCGTTGAGTGTGTATTGTGGCAAAAGGGACATTTTCAGCTCAATGCAGTTTCAAGACGTGATGTCCTGAAACAGCGCTGTTTTTCAAAATATCCCCTTTTACCACGCGACGTGCCCTCATCGTGCTTCAACAAAAGGCTTCAATAATTTTTATATAAACAAAAACAAAAAATAAAAAAAACTTAAAACTAACTGAGTCTTTTCTTCATTTGGACGGCTCTTTTTGTTGAGTGATAAAAATTTTCCGTAAGTTGATTTTGAACGAGTAGGTCGTCATTATCTTTCTAAGGGGCGGGGGAAGATTGTTCCAAATCTTTGCCGTTTTATATGAGAAGCACCCTCTAAACCCTTCTATCTTTGGAGCAGGAACAACCATGCATGAGGTTGTCATTATTGACACGCATTTTCCGGCGTTTAAGCTCATTGTACCACGTAAATTTTTTAAAGAGATAGATTGGTGTCTGAGAGAAAACTGTTTTTTGTGCTAGGCACGCAAGATGTAACTCCCGACGGTTTTCCATTTTCAAAATGTTGTTCTTGTTGAAAAATGGTGTCACATATTGTCCTCTCTTTGGTACAGTAAAACAAAAACGAGCGCAGGCATTCTGTACCCTCTGGATGGCTTTGGAAGATTTTTCAAGTATCCTAGGGCCATAAACAGTATCGCAATATGTAAAAAGTGATAAGACCAGGGCTTCAGTCAAAGTATTCTGACTTTTTCCGTAAAAATGTTTCTTATCAGGTAGAGTGTTTTCAGTCTGTAGAATGCGTTTCTCATTGTACTTTGTATATGTTGTTCAAATCTCAGTTCGCTATCAATAAGAAGACCTAAATGTTTTGCAGTTTTAACTTGGATAATATCCCTTCCGTCTATTTTTCATGTCGGAGACCTACTAGAAATAACCCTAATTTGATGTTTGGTACCCAAGACCATATAGTTAGATTTGTCTGGGTTTAAAACTAAGCACGAGCACTAAACGAGCACTCGAAAACAAAACGCTATTTATAAGTTCCAGAGTTCAAATAGAGATGGCGCTTTTCGCCTGTTAATGTACTTTGGACGAAGTAGTGCTGGGTCTCTTCAATACATTTTTTTTTCTTTTCTGTGTGATCTGTCAAAGAAATCGGAAACATGGCTGAGGTTCGCGAATATTTATTTTAATTAAATCCGCTATTACTGTGATAATCATGAATACTATGGTGTTTTGTGATAGAGTGCTTTCATGTGATAATATAGTCAGAACATATCCAGGGGATATTTTAACTCGGTGACCAACAATGTTTACGTTTTGCAGGTCGACGAAACCCTCAAGAAGAAGCGTACCTTCAGGAAGTTTACCTTCCGAGGGGTTGATCTCGATCAGCTTCTTGATATGCCCAAGTAAGTTTTCACTCGTATTGTTCCAAATCTCTTGAAAATGTCGGTCTTCAACGAGAAAGTTGTGATACATTGTCAATCAAATTTTCCGGTTATTTTCTGTTGATTCTGAGATTTTCTGTGAATGCTTTAGTTTTCTTTTTATTTCTATCATCCTTTTCACTATCGTCTAACATTTTGTGTAGTAACCGCTCACCACAAGTCGAGAAAACGTCGTAAACACGACCTAACCTCAAAATGTATGTGATGTATTTCAGTGAGCAGCTCATGGAGCTCATGCACGCTCGGGCCAGGAGGCGATTTGCCCGCGGCCTGAAGCGCAAGCCGATGGCTTTGGTGAAGAAACTGCGCCGCGCCAAGAAAGAGGCCCCTCCGAATGAGAAGCCAGAGATCGTTAAGACACATCTGCGCAACATGATCATTGTACCAGAGATGGTCGGATCCATCGTCGGTATCTACAACGGCAAGACCTTCAACCAGGTATGTACATATAGTATATCACACAACAGTCCGCTGTTGGATAAAAGCCTTCCGCTATTGAAAGGTATTGCCACACTCACCATGATTGGCAGGCTGATTAGGAAGCCCAGTGAAAGATATTGCATTCACAGGGAATGCTGCTGCCCATTCCTTGGATGAAAATTAGTCTATCCCTCAGTCACACTTTACAACACCCACAGATTGTAATGGAGTGATGTTATACTAAGCCAGCAATACACGGCAAATAATATTATTACTTGTTAAAAAAAACCAATTGACACTGGCATCACTCTTAATTCCATTTCTGGATGTTGAAAAATAAATTTGTTCAGGGAAGGGGTAGTAGCGTTTCCTGTGAATGTAACATCTTGCACTGTTTGCCAAGCTGCCTGCCAAGACTGGTGATAGGTATGGCAAATTGGGTAAAATAGTTTCCATCTAGTGAGCTCTGCAGACATCCCAACCTAAGGAAGAAAAATAAGGCAATAGGGGGAGGCCCGTGTCCAGCAGTGGATGTCACTTGATGAAGTTGATTAACTGGATTCCAAGAAATGTGTTGGTTTCTTACATAATTGCTATAGGTGAAGACTGAAGATGTTCTTCACATATTGATATTGCTAAGCAAAACATAACTTCAATATTTTTCTTTCACTTGTAAAACTTGACATCAGTACTTTCAATCATCAAAGTACTCTTGTTTTATTGTAAATATCCAATAATACTATTATTTTATTAACTTAGGTCAAAAAAGCAATAAAGAAAAAAAATCTGTGTTTAAATTTTCAAATATGATTTAATGGCCTTTACATGAAAATGTTGGGAAGTGAATCTACAATTTCTAATATTGCCATGCATGACACACAGATTTTGCAAATACAGTATTGGTGAAATAGGATGAATCAGGATGGTGGAAAGGGACAAAAATTATGTACTCTACTAATTAATAAGCTTTTTAGACTAGGGCCTGTCCTTTTTCCGGGTGCGTAAGACTTACATTGGCCATTCAAGTGTATCCGAATGTGAGCATGACTGTACCTCAGGACATGTGTCCAGTCTTACAAGTTACTGTACATCCACACTCAATAGATTACTGTATACCATGTGTCATTCAATTCATAAACTCACACAACAATTCTTAATTTTACAGGTTGAAATCAAACCCGAGATGATCGGCCACTACTTGGGCGAGTTCTCCGTCACATACAAGCCTGTGAAGCACGGTCGGCCTGGTATCGGTGCCACCCACAGCTCCAGGTTCATCCCACTCAAGTAGAGTGGAATTAGGCTAAGACTAATTGAAAAAATAGCATCAAATGCAATAAAGTGTTTGTGCTAACAATTTCTTTGTTTTATTTGGATAGGGATGAAAAGTTTTCCTCATTTAGAACCTCGTAATAAACTTTCTCTGTCTAAGTCGGTATTCTTCTGCTTAAGGTAAGTCTACGACCTCGACAGTGGCGCCACTTCACAAAAAAAAATTCTCATACAAACAATCTATCAGAATGTCCATTGCAAACTCAATAAAACATTGGTTGTCATTAAAGAGCGGGGCGCACCGGCTCCGTCTCCAGCTCTCGTCCGTAGTCACGCACGAACTTATGACGTTGTAATGTATGGCTCGATACAGGTAGAGCGACCGCGCAACCTCGACTCAGCCGCTTTTCGCCAGTTTCTATGAAACTGTATGCAACGATTCATGTGCGGCGACGCGCGCGCGCTGCCGACTGTCGACTCGGTCGCCGCGCCTCGCCGCCATTGCAAGTTTCTATGCACTCAGTAGCAACGGTTCATGTGGAGCGGACGCGTCGCTGCGCGGAATAGTGTGACAATATGTTCGATACCGAACTCTTCATTAGTTCAATCGAAGAGAGAATGAATGAAAGTATAGTACCTACATCTGTACATACATACCTACATAAGTATTAATTTACTTGTAATTTATTTGTTTGAAGTGGAATTTTACTTTAGATTAACGAAATCCTTTTTTTATAATATACCTACCTAATTAACTTAGAAAATTACAACAAAATGTTAAAAATGGTATCAAAATCGGTCGTAATTTGTATAAACAATAAAAACAAACAAATTATCAATAGCAAAATACATGTATTTTATTTATCTAACATCTCATATGTAGTCCCACATTTGTCCTGAACTTGTCCCGAAACTGTGGAGAACGCGCGTGCGGCGGACGGCGGCGCGGGCGCTCTTCATAAGGCTCGATACAGGTGAAGCGGCCGCGCAGCAGCGACCCGGCAGCAAATTTTGGCGGCCGCGACCGGGCCGCAGAACGATTTATGTGGAGCGCCCGCGCCGCCGTCCGCCGCACGCGCGTTCTCCACAGTTTCGGGACAAGTTCAGGACAAATGTGGGACTACATATGAGATGTTAGATAAATAAAATACATGTATTTTGCTATTGATAATTTGTTTGTTTTTATTGTTTATACAAATTACGAGCGATTTTGATACCATTTTAAACATTTTGTTGTAATTTTCTAAGTTAATTAGGTAGGTATATTATAAAAAAAGGATTTCGTTAATCTAAAGTAAAATTCCACTTCAAACAAATAAATTACAAGTAAATTAATACTTATGTAGGTATGTATGTACAGATGTAGGTACTATACTTTCATTCATTCTCTCTTCGATTAAACTAATGAAGAGTTCGGTATCGAACATATTGTCACACTATTCCGCGCAGCGACGCGTCCGCTCCACATGAACCGTTGCTACTGAGTCCATAGAAACTTGCAATGGCGGCGAGGCGCGGCGACCGAGTCGACAGTCGGCAGCGCGCGCGCGTCGCCGCACATGAATCGTTGCATACAGTTTCATAGAAACTGGCGAAAAGCGGCTGAGTCGAGGTTGCGCGGTCGCTCTACCTGTATCGAGCCTTAATCGTTCTGCGGCCCGGTCGCGGCCGCCAAAATTTGCTGCCGGGTCGCTGCTGCGCGGCCGCTTCACCTGTGAGATACGGCACACCGCTTGCGTTGTGTATCCGTTCCGTGCTGCACGCAAGCGGTATGCCGTATCTCATACAGTCTTATACATTACAACGTCAAGTTCGTGCGTGACTACGGACGAGAGCTGGATACGGAGCCGGTGTGCCCCGCCCTTTAAGTTATATCAATTAACTCCAAAAGTGGCCGTTTTTAGGCACATTTTTCTATTACTTTAGTTGCAGCGAATATTTAATTGAGTTTGCAGGTTCTTATTTTACATAAGGATAATACTAAAAACTTGGGCATCGGACATTCTGATAAATTGTTTGAATAAAGAGAAAACTTATTTTTGTGAAGTGGCGCCACTTTCGAGGTCGTTGACGGCTACACTCGCCTTATGAAGAAGGTATTTATAATGCCAAGTAAGAATGTAAACAAAATAAAAGCTATCACCACAGTAAACTGTTGACTTTTGCGATCATATGGAAGGTTGACAAAACTTGATACAATCAAAACCCGATGAAGTGGTGTACAGGTAGGGAATGCAATCTCGATCTCGCGAGATCACGAAATCCCCAAGATCTCGAGCAATTTTTCGAGATCGAGATCTCGTAAAAATCCATGTAAATAATAATGTGTAAGGCATTGACGTGTTCACTGTTCATTGATGTGCGTCCGATCAGTGTCAGGCGTTTGCCGGCGGCAGGACCTAGCAGTCGATACCTATTGAGCGGGTGGGTTGCGGGGGGTACGGGACGGGGGATTGACGCGACGCGACCGACCAATCCCAAGAGCTTGTTTATTCTTTACTTACTCGCATTTTCGTCACTGTGCATTTCGTGTTTTCAAGTGAAAGTTATTATTTATCTATACAATAACTAATTACATTCAGTATTATTCTATATTAGATCGTTTTCAATGTGAAATATAAATATGTCAAATAACAATTCGAACCAAGTGTTTGTGGACGTTACTACAAGTTATTTGCCGGTTTGGAAATATTTCAAAAAGTCTGTGGATGGCTCGACTGCAAAATGCAAGTTGTGCGACGCTGTTCGTAAAAAGTACAATGTTTACCAAAATTATATGAAACAAACAAAATCTCGATCTCGAAATCTCGACCAATAATCCAACGAGATCTCGAGTTGGTCAATCTCGAACCCTGAGATCTCGAACGAGATCTCGAGTTGCCAATCTCGGCTCGAGATTGTATTCCCTATGTACAGGGTCACAGATGATATAATACTACCAGGGTATAAGGAAAAGAACTGCGTTCCTTTGAAGGGGTGAACCAGCCCATGAGACTGAAAAACGTTCCTCAGGGAATATAGACTAATAAATAAAGAAAAAAACATCTCACATATAATCAGACTTGGTCGGCTGCTGCATTTTGTATCGGGAGGTCTAAATTTTTTTCATATTTCGACCTATGTTTCTTGGGGAAAGATTTCAGTTTCATGGGTTCATTCCTTGAAAGGAACGCAGTTCTTTTCCTTACACCCTGTATTTCGAGTGACCTGTCCTAACTCTTGCTTAAGCTTATCAGATTTCACTAGAGCATGAAAATAATTGCATAAAACATTGTACCATAAGGTCCAACGCTCGTCTTGACATTATTATCCGTCCGAATTTGAAAGGCGCATCGTGCCTAAGTAGCTATAATACGATCGAGGTGTCGTCGTGTTCGGACGAGTTCGAGTTAGGTATATTTACCGCGCCCCCGCCACGTGTTGGATGTATTTACTTACATAATTTCAAACTGAATAATATGTGACCAATTAATTTTGCATGCTAATTAATAATATTGGCGAAACATGCGCTCTAATAAAACCAATGTAATCTTGACTACCATGATGATGAAAATAAAAATATTTCTATTTCTAGTATTTTGACCTATTTTGACGCAGCGTTGGCGCCACTAGTATTCAGACGCAGGTTGAGTATGTAAGTGCAGGTCATAGATGGCGTTATTTTAAAGTTGCAGAATGCTATGAGTGTAAAATGTCATCCGACATTTGCATAATGTCATGGTAGCCTTTAAAGATGATATTAAAATGTCATGGGTTAAGAAGTCGCGAGAAGAGTTGATAAAGTAATAAAATATCTAATTTCAGTACTAAATGTACATTTATTTTTCATTCGTAATAATATAAATGGTATAAAGGTTACAATATTATGCTGAGTAGAAATATAATTATGCTCCATTTATTATGCCGTTAGCCCAATAGGAAATATTTAATATTATATTACAGTCTATATTTTGTATTCTATAGATTACTGTCTTTAACAGCTTGTTTTACATAATTAATCGCTTAGTGCTATCAAGCTTAAATACACGTAACCGTTGAACTTGACGCACCGTTTCCAGTAGCAAGTTCATGGTCTGGTTCAATCCTTAAAATATGTATAGCTTCTTTTTACACGACGACTGCCCAACAAAAAAAGGAGTGTAATGTTTTAAGAGTCCATGTATGTATGTATATATGTGCGAATCTATGGGAATTGTATCGGAAGAATCCTTATCTCGAGTGTCATAGGCTAACACATTTTGTAATTAACTTAAATTAATCGCTTAGTAATTTCAAAGTAATTGTATAAAATATTTTGTAATATTTATTTATTATTTTGTATTTCCTTTTACAGTTCGAAAACATATCTCGGCAGCTGGAACAGACTTTATCTCAGAAAGCAGCCGTGTTGTTAGTTTATTATGCTTGTTTACTTAATAGTACTACGATACACAGTTAGATGGCGCTCGGTATGAGTCCGGCGTGAGCGGCGAGCGCGAGCAGTGGCGCGGCGGTGGGGGCGTTGGGGAAGTCTCCGGCGCTGGCCGCCATGTCGACGTGCGAGTAGGGCAGGGGGCCGCGCGCCAGCCCGCCGGCCAGCAGCAGGAAGGCGGCGGGGGCTTGGTGCCCGCGCGGGGACTGCGTCGACGGCTTGTTGTCCGCCTGGTGCAGCGCGTCGCCTGCTGCCTTGCCCTGCGACCATCAACAAAGTTTATTCGCCAGAACATAATATAATAATAAATCCTTTATTTCAGGCAACAAGGCCCATATAAAATAATACAATACAATAATAACTTAACATCTAACACAAATACTATAAATACATACATACATAGACATACATAAATCACGCCTTTATCCCTTACGGGGTAGGCAGAGCGTTAACGGCCGTAAAACGGATATTAACACCACGTCTGACAAAAGCTTGAGGGTCAATCAGATAACACCGACTTGTTTACTTTAGTTATTTTCATAGCATTATGTCCTATGGAATTTTGCTGTGGGGGCGCGCCGCTGATATTGAAACAATTTTTATTCTCCAAAAGAGGGCCATTAGAGCAATTTATAAACTTTGCAGTCGTGATTCCCTAAGGGAACTGTTTAAGGAAATTAATATTATGACTGTACCGTGTCAATATATTTATGAAAATATCATGTATGTTAGAAAAAATATAAATACTTTCACTAGAAATTGTGACAGGCATAACCGCAATACAAGGAGTAAAAATAAAATAGATCAACCTAAGCATAGACTCGCTAAAGTTAGGACTTCATTTGAAGGTCTAAGTATAAGATACTATAACAAAATACCGGAAGATATATTGAGTTTATCAGAAAGTAAATTTAAGTCTGTTATCAAGAAAACGTTATGTTATAAAGCTTACTACAAGTTAGATGAGTACATTAATGACAAAGAGGCATGGAGCTCTGAAATTCCAGCGCAGCACAAGAAACACGCACTCATTTTTAATACCAAAATGGGGCGTGCGTGGAGTTTACAACTGACATAATTTTACAAATCTGCATGGATGTAATTTCAATTATTTAAGGGCGCGTTCTTCGGGAGCTTTAGGTATTTTACGCGCCAAGGCGACCCGCCTCTGCTTTACGCGCGGGCCGTTTTGAATTGAACTTCGCTGACCTTACGCGGTGGGCGATAACGCCACAGTATAAAATTATGCAGTAGGCAAACTAAGTTGGTCATTGTGTTTGTTAGTTAGTTATTTTATTATGTGTGTTAGGATATTGGAAGGACAGTTAAGTAAGCTAATTTATTGCCTGTTACTTTCACCTGTGTATTCACCTGTGTTAATACTTGAAATTAAAATTACCAGCTTAAATCAATTTTGACTCCGAAAATCAACTCACAATGTTAGTCTCATCAACTTTCGTGATCTATATTTTAGTTTATATTCGAAAATTATAATTTACGTCGCACGTCAGAAGGAGCACTGGCACAGGTCCGTCGTCTGTAAGCGTCTCCGCACGACTGACAAAGCCCTTGGTGTCGCGCCGCTCCCGCTTTTGTAGGTATTTAGACATCATAATTAGGAAAATAGCGATTTTTACTAGATAAACACTTTATCTTTTAAAGTTGGTCTAAAAATTAAGTCATTAAGTTTATTATTTTATCTACACTCGTCTCATAATGTTCGTACATCGTTAGTTCTCATACTATTCTACTATCGAAAATGGTCAAATGCGACTGTTTAGTTAAGATGATCCTAAAGACCCGATGAACCCAGCCAACCGATGAACTCTGGCGACCCGATGAACTCTGGCCACATAATGAACCCTAACGACAAAATGAACCCAACGACCCGATGAACCATGATAACCCAATGAACCACGATAACCCGATGAACCTAGCGAACCGATGAACTCTGGCGACTCGATGAACAATAACGACCCGATGAACTCTGGCCACATGATGAACCCTAACGACACGATGAACCCTAAGGACTCGATGAACCCAACAACCCGATGAACCTAGCGAACCGTTGAACTCTGGCCACATGATGAACCCTAACGACAAGATGAACCCAACGACCCTATGAACCATGATAACCCGATGAAAAATAATACCGAGTGATGCCGGCTTAGAATAGCATCACCCCATTTCTTACCCATGGGTGTCGTAAGACCCGACTAAGGGACTCGAGGGTTAGATGTGTATTGCAATTTTAGGCGATGGGCTGACAACCTGTCACTATAGTGATACACAGTTATCTGATTGACCCTCAAACTTTTGTCAGAAGTGGTGTTAATATCCGTTTTCCGGCCGTTAATGCTCTGCCTACCCCGTAAGGGATATAGGCGTGATTTATGTATGTATGTATGTATGAAAAATAATAACCCGATGAACCATGATGACCCGACCAACCTAGCAAGCCGATGAACTCTGGCCACATGATGAACCTTAACGACAAGATGAACCCAACGACCCTATGAACCATCATAACCCGATGAACCATAATAACCTAATAAACATAATAACTAAGTCCTGAAAACTATACTCTGACATGTGCTGTCGGCCGTCGGCCGCTGCCTTCGGAATGACATCTGCCGCGGCGGCCGATAGCCGCGGCATGTGCCATCGGCCGTCGGAAAAGGTGGTTCGGAACAGCACCTTAAGCCGGCATCACACGGCTAACGGTATACATACATACATACATACACATATCACGCCTATAATCCCTTGCGGGGTAGGCAGAGCGTAAACAGCCGCAAAAAAACGTACATTTACGCCACGTCTGTCAAATATTTGAGGGTCATTCGGAAAATTGTGTATCGCCATAGTGACAGGTTGTCAGCCCATCGCCTAAAATTGCAATAAACACCCTCAAATCCCTTAGTCGCCTCACACGACTCCCACGGGAAAGAAATGGAGTGATGCTATTCTAAGCCGGCATCACACGGCAAACGGTATTATTGCATAAAACTAAATAGTAAAGCCGCCATCTACGCGGACGTCACAGATACCTAGTGTACCAAAACAGTCTGATCCATCATTAGGAGATTATGATGAATCAAACGGAACGTGTTATAGCTATCGCGTATGAGGTGACGACGACTTTTCTCAAAATCGAGTCCTTCGTCCAGACTATCTGGCCCCAAGAACTTTTCAGCAAAAGTCTTTTATAAAGGACTATGGGTGACCGGAGTTTTGAATTATGTTGAACTTCCTGTGTTTGGCCCTGGATGGCGTAATTTCAGTAGATGGATTTAAGTATAAAATTATTATTATTTTGTAATAAGATGTAATAATAATCAATCATTTCGACATCTGGTGGGATTTCAATATTTCTCTGCTACATAATACTACAACACATTCCACTGCACTCACCAACCCGCCTACCAAGCGTGCGGTGAGCATGGAAAACACCCTCTAATACCAGGAGGCCCATGTCCAGCAGTGGACCGTTGTAGTTGTTGATGTTGTTAATATTTAAATATTACAAGACCCTTTTTAAAAAGTTAGAATATCTAGTAGCCGGCCTTACTTTTTCTTTCCGTTGTTATACTGCATTAATTATACTGTGGCACTAAATGGTAACAAATAAATCGAAAAATCAAATCACGTCGCACGTCGAGCAGAGCTCCAGCACAGGTCCAGCCTCCGTAAGCGCCACCGCGCGACTGACGAAGCCCGCGGAGCCGCGCCCCTCGCCTTTTTGTAGGTATTTAGACATCATTATTCATAAAGTAGCACTACAACATTGAACTTGCCGATTTTTACTAGATAATTGATTTATCTAAAGAGTAGTATAAAAATTATCTCAATAAGATTAATATTTTAAGCATAATATCGTAATGAAATTTTGAATAGAGGCAACTTTGGCATTTTATTCTATCGAGCGAATTTCATCTGATTGTGTAGTTGAAATCGAATTTTTATCTGTTAGATCCTCAACTGCAATATATATTTTTTTCAAAATTTTATGACTCTTTTCTATTGAGTAATATCATTTTGAAAAACGGCATTTGAGGTAAAAGGCGCTCTTAAAGTAAATATTTTATAAGTTAAAACTGGTAGATTTATCTACTTCAATTTTTACAAAAAAAAAAATATGTAGCCATTTTTGGTCTATACATATTTTTTTTACTTACAGAATTAGCTAGGGTAGCTTAGGGGCTAGTAGTAAGATTGTTAATTTAGAGTAGGAGCACTTCTGGGCAGGTTTTTTGGTGGGTTTTTCCTGTTCAGGAGGTCCGATTAATTATACGCATGTAAACTACACGCTTTAAAAATCTTGACTTCAATTTGAAACAAATATCGTTTTCAGATGGTGGTGGCGTAAAGTTACATGCCGTGTGATTAACCTGGCCAGCCCCGTGGCAGTGCTTTGTGTTTTATTTTTTTCTCCCGCCCGAACCGGTTTTCTATTAGGACATTACAAAATTGTTATAAAAAAAAAGAAAATTGTGTGATACAAATTTCTTTTTTTTACAATGACGGTTCATGACGTCAATAAGTGATATGATAATACTATCCTACATTGAATAAAGAATTTCAATTTCAATTTCAATTTCAATAACTGTGTATCACTATAGTGACAGGTTGTCAGCCCATCGCCTAAACTTGTAATACACATCCCTCGATTCCCTTAGTCGGCTCTTACGACACCCATGAGTAAGAAATGGGGTGATGCTATTCTAGGCCGGCATCACACGGGAAAACTATAAATACACTATAATAAAATTACTAAATTAAGCTATGTGGGCACTTTAGGTAACGGCGACTCACGTTGCACGGAGGGTCGATAGCGCCTGAATGCGACTCCCTGTGGCCAGAAATCTGTTCGCATGAATTCGCACATTCCGTGGAAACGACAAAACAAAAGACCTAAAATTTGTTGTAATTTTTGGGATCAGCTGTCGGATTTCCAGGGTCAAGCCGGGGGGAATTCGCGAAGGATCCTGGCGTAGCTTTACCATCTTCTGCAAATGCTGTATAATGTCCTCCGGTGTCGTATCACAGTCTAGCCGGGACACATACAGCTGTGCGATGGGTACATAGTTACACAATAGTTAATACTCCCGGTTGCTGTCTATGATTACTTAGACGGCGGTCGTAACACAACCATGTCAGAGGCCTACTAGTGGTAGTAGGCGGTTGAAAAACTCTGACACCAGGGTTCATCGGGTCGTTGGACGACTCGGTGTCCCACACGATTGTTGGCGCTTGGTGAAACTCCATGTTTAATTAATTTTGGCAAAAAACACTTGATTGAGTTTGCAAGTTCTTATTTTACGCAAGGATAATACAAAAAAATTGGGCACCGGACATTCTGATAGATTGTTTGTATAAAGAGAAAACTTTAATTTTGTGAAGTGGCGCCAACGTCGAGGTCGTTAACGGCTACACTCGCCTCAATGTCAAATAAATGATTGATTGTTAGCTTTGCACAATAAAGTTGCTAGTTCTTTTCAGCCTGAAAACAATAAACAGAAGTGAAGTTTGGTCGGAACCGAATTGGTCCGGGCGCGTTACGAATAGTTACCCTGTGCGTCTGCAGGTCCTCGCGGCGTATGGTGGAAACCTCGAACATGTCAGCTAAGCTGTCACCGCACGCC